>OX465581.1:18115551-19315551 GCA_950022655.1 Alentia gelatinosa
TATAAATCAAGCATCATTCATACCTTTAGATTTTTTTTTTTTTTTTGGCAATTTTTAAGGGAATATTGTGTCAGACAATCACCGAATTCGGCTGCTCGGCCGTTCTTCCACTCGGGCCCTAGACCCCTATTCCTCATTCTTATGGCGGGTGTTAAGCCGAATGTGCAGTGGGTACCATTTTTGTGTAAGTCTTTGGTATGACCCGGCCGGGGTTTGAACCCACCACCTCCCATGCTCGAGGCGAACACCCCTACCACTTGGCCACCGAGCTTGGTCAGTCCATTGGACCTCTCCACACACCCTTTAAATAGCCCTATTTCATGACCAACATTGATATGTTTCCCTCGTTCTCTCAGTCTCTCTCAGGTTGTCATTTCCACATCAAAAGATATTTCCCCTTCGTTTTCTGACCCCAACTGACATCCCTGTCGTTGTGATATTTCAGGGGGGAAGATAAGAGCGCGGCGCAGCACACAAACACAGTGCCTCATACGGAGAACGAGACGACCATCGCCGGTCGTCAGCCCTTCACCACCTACCGGGTCTACATCGTCGCCAGTAACGACGTCGGCGTGAGCGAGCACAGCCCCATGTCTGAGCCGGTCACCACACACGAAGCAGGTGAGTGGCCGAAAGGTGGCGCTAGTGTGCCAGTCAGCGCCACGAGAACGACACAGGACTCACCTCCGTCGCACTTCCTGCTATCCCCGCTTTTCCACACCAATGCTCTCACGCTGCAGCCCGCAAACCCGCAGATCAGTTTTGTCCCCTTTTCTCTTGTTATATTTTTGATTAATTATTCGTTCACCGCTTTCTTTCTCTTTATTTGATGAACAAAAGAACTCCATGAAACTAGGTTTCATGGAGTAATCGCAGAGCAGCGATGGCGAAGCGGGTGTTGGTTGCCTTTCGCCCAACTTTGACTTGATACAAGAGAGTTAAAGGTGGATACCATTATAATATGACTGGATTAAAAAAGTACATGCCTTTAACTAGGATGCCATTATATCTCAGTGCTGAAATGAACACAAGTACTCTGGCCTCTTACAATACTTTATCCTTGTTGAGTTTCATAGAACGTTTCAATGTAGCATTCTGCATCCTCTTACACATCAGTATTAACATTTCTATTGCAAACAGTGATATCAAATGGACTCCTCGATAGATTCGACATTTAACACAGAATATTGCCTTTTAATACAGTCACAAATTAAGTTACACCTTGAGAAAAAAAAGCCAAGTAGATTTCATAAAGTTAAATTATTTCCATGGAAATTTTGGTCTTTCTTCAAAACTCCGTTAAAAGAAAGAAGAAGTAAATTGATACTGATCTGATCTACATTCGACTCAGCCGGAGAGGGAGAGAATACGACTGAGGCTGGCCTAGCCAGTACAGGTGATTACATAAGTGTGCTTCCAGTTGCTGCTGTCACTTTCACGTGCCTTTTCAGTTCCTTCTATTTTTGGTTTTTATTTCTATTTAAAATAACCCCCTGTTCTTTACTTTGAAGAAAAAGTTGTTTTTAAAAATCACTGTGCATCTCTAGTTGTCACTCACTGAGAAAATGGTTGTGTTAAGGTGGCTTGTTGATTTTAACATCACCCTTTTCATTGACGTGGGCTGTCTACCCAACACTGAGTGACTCAGAGTGTCACTTAATGTTAAATTTATCTACCTGTATACACGTTCTGTGTGACACGTTCGTATTAAGCTACTATGAACACGGTGGGTTATTTTGTCCTCTAAGAGTGAGTTGCCAACCCTGCTTACTCTGTATGGATTTGGAATTATTGAATGTATTCCTTCTCTATATATGTATCGCCTAAGTCGGGAGGTCTGTCGCTGTCGCATGGAGTCGCCGTTGTCTCTTTAATTAAGTAACATCGTAGATACTTTAACCGAGACAGTATTCAAGTAGACAGGTACACGGTTGTAACTGCCAGGATATACAACTATAATATAAAGTCCACCATCGTTTGAGCACGGGCATTGTGCGGTGGGGAGAACAGACTATTTTGGTGATTCTCGAGGTTGCTTTGAATTTTTCCTTGTAGAAATATTTGCTTAAAAATGTTTTTGCTTTATGTGTTATTTTGTTGTGCTTTGCGCGCTGTACGTTCATAACGTAAGTCCTAGCTTCAAGCGCGCCATTATTGTGACCTCCACTATCACCGAAACAACTGCCCTGTCGAATATTCCTTCCCGGATCATTTGTTTATCAGTACACATTGTCCGACGTCATCGCTACTTTTACGATACAGAGGGTGATCTTCTTCAAAACGAAACCATGAATTATGTTTTTTGAATAATATAATGGGAGCTTATTACTATAAATGCAGGTATATCTTATAGTATTTATATTAACAAAATACGAAGACATATTCGGCGTGATGCCACAGTGTGTTTCTATCTCAGTTTTAAGTATGAAAACAACATTAAAATATTAAATAGAAAACAACATTAAGTAAGATTAAATGCTGAAGTAAACCTATTCAGAAAAAAAAAACCACATAAGTAAAACGGAAGATTTACAGAAATACTTAGATGGATGAGTATAAGAAGTACAGGTATCAATAAATGTATGAAGGTATGAGCAATGTCAATTTAATATTTTATATTGACAGACAGTCAGTCATCATAAGTAATACCATGAGGTATGTTTTTAAGAAATCTGATTCAAGTTGTAGCTTTTTTTCTCATAAATATAAAATATTAAACTATTTGAAGCACTAAGCATGATAGATTCAAGAGTTGGCAGATCATTGTTTATTAACATAAGAACCGATGAACTAGATTCTATGTCTTGATCTAAATTTTCTTGCAATATCTGCAATTTAACTACGAACCCATCCAAGGTAGAAACATCGATCGGTAACTCGTTGGTAAAAGTTATCATCGATCGATAAAGTCTCCTTTTATGAATTCCATAAAGATCAATTAGATGGTGTGTGGCTTTTGCTTTGGGATTCTGGTTGACGATATGTTTTAAACCTCTGCCGTTAGATATTACACAACAAACATGCTTGACATAATGGGTTCGTTCGGCAGTGGCTCACCTGGCCTGAAAGCTCAATCGACGAGCGTTTCTTACAGCCTATCGGGATTCTTGCCGAGTGATTTAACGCATGTAATATAACCAATTAGCGCAAGTCCTTAATTGCCACCTCGCTATCAGTAATGAGGTCACGGCAGATATTAGGTCATCATCAAAGTGGAATCAGATGAGAAGCCGTCGAGATTTTACCCCAAAAAATCTCTGTAATGAATGACAGGCTGCCCGCTCGCACAGCAGAGGCTTAGTCTTTGGCCAAGGAGTTAAGGTCGTAGAATCTGCTTGGAGAGTCTTCTTAAGCGACCATATCTGCTGAATGTTATCTCTTATCGCAATCAATTCATATCAGTTACCCGCACTGCGTGCTACTGGTTTGTATTGTATTGATGAATTTTATTGAGTCCGAATTATGTGGTGACACTGCTTTTGTGTCTCGAATAGTGATTCACTTTTGGTTTGGATGATCCTGTTTTACTATTGGGATATGTTTTGACAAAATTATCCTGCTGGATGTCGTATGAGAAGATCATCAGGAATCGGGAGCTGTAATTAAGGCTTTTAAAGTTTCTCCCTCAAAGCTAGAATCTCTGCCGAAATTGTGTATCAGAATGGATTCTTCGGTGTGCTTCAATTGGGCGGGCATCCATTATCATTCTTCTTCTTTTTTTTTTTCTTCTTTTTTTTCGGCTGTGGTTAGAAGTGTTTATGCCACGTATCATTAATCCATTATCATTCATATAAAGCCACAGCGGCCCATTAAAAATATATTTTGTATTTATCGAGGCTGGCTCTGTCTATAGCTCCTCTCTTAACCCTTTAAGGGCGGGTACCTGTGGCAATAGTATGTAGTTCAGGGTGGGTGATAGTGCTAATTCATACCTCCAGAGGGCGGGGAGAATCAGGGCTATTGTAATAGTTCTATAGTTCAGGACGTGATAAAATATGCAATCATTAATATCATTGTCCAGTTCACACAAATTCATGAGCTGGTTGTTGCATCTATATTCTGTGAAAATTTCATGAATATATAACCAATATATCCTATTTTATTCCACAAAAACGAAATTTTGCAAATCTAAGAAAATGATGCCTTTTGGCATCACCCGCCCCAGCACAGATGATGCCATATGGCATCATCCCGCCCCAGCACGGTTGATGCCATATGGCATCACCCGCCGTGAATGGGTTAACATTGTAATACGCCTGTGAGAATCTTGAGCAAACAAATGTAATTGTAAGACAAATCCCAGCAGTGACCTGAGGACTTTCAAATGCTTCGTCATACCACTGTACGCGTAAATTCTTCTAAAGAAAGGATCTATACTACGATTAACTATTTTCTCCATAGAATATATCCACTCTTCGGGCTTTTGCTCTTTCCATACGAATTCATACATGAATGCGTAATGTGTTTTTTATCGCAGGGAAAACAATGAATCAAAAATTGGTTAAAATAAGTAGGTTGGTCATTTCAATGGTACAATACAAACTGAATAGGGGCCAACCAGGACTACTCTAATATGAATTTTGTCTGTACCAAAACATTTGAGATGAAAAAACAATAGTTTATGTCTAAATTAGTCTGACGCTTTTAGGCCCTTTTTGTGTATAAACAGCTATATTCGCAATCTCTATCAAGTTTAGATCACTTGATTCTTGCTCTCTATTTTTATCACACCCGTTCTTCCACATTCTATCTTTTTAGCACAACCATGCATGCACTTACTAAAAGTGTACCCTGCTGTAGCTATAAAGTTTGGATGAAATCTCAAGTCAAAAGGATCCAAGAAAATCCTATTAAAATTAAGTTAAATTAGATAACTATCCTGAATATTGCATCATGGCAAGCCCCGCAAACCAGTTTTTTATATTTCTTTAGAAGTTCGAACAATCTACTATTTCTCTGAAGTGTAGAAAACCAATGTTATTAAAACATATAGGTCCCTATGAATCTCTAGTTATCGATAATAGTCTTTGAATAATAGAACGAGGTAAGGACGAGATTTAACTTTCCAGTATAGCCTATTTTGTATTTGCTTGATCAGGATTTATCAGAATATCACAGCATTTACTTTGCGGCTCACACTGATAAAAAGAGTTGAATATATTTAGGAACTTCCTATTGCCTCTAACTAAAGTCTAATTTGTCACCTGGTATTTTGCTAACTGGACAGGCAAATGTATCTGGACGCTAGTTAGGCTACGAGTCAAGGCTAAGTCTTTAGTGCGTTGCTCAGTTGCCTCTTGGCAGTCACACCTCATTGTGTATGGTATTTGTGTCTCCCCTTGGCGGCTCTCAGCACCCAGTATGACGGCCAAGCCGCGCATCACGCGCTTTGAGAACTACACCACGGCCATCTACGTGGAATTCAAGCCCCCGCCACTGCATAC
Source organism: Alentia gelatinosa (assembly GCA_950022655.1). Classification (NCBI taxonomy): domain Eukaryota; kingdom Metazoa; phylum Annelida; class Polychaeta; order Phyllodocida; family Polynoidae; genus Alentia; species Alentia gelatinosa. The sequence goes on from OX465581.1 coordinate 18,120,996, forward strand.
GCTGAACGGTAAGCTGGCCGGCTACCTGCTCAAGATCACCAACCAGGACATTGCCGGCAGCATCGTGAAAGCTGTGTACGACCCCAACCTTACAGTAAGTCAACATTTTACTTCACCATAGCTAATTTTTTGCCCCAGTCACACTGGCGTAAAATTTGGCGTTTCTTCTACGTATTTGAATTGCTGGGGAACACGTATTAGCTACGGATTTGGAACGTATCTCTTTGCGTTTCTTTAACGTTTTAGTACGCTTCTCAACGTTCATCAACGTTCATCAACGCTTATCTACGCATCTGTACGCATTGTGGCGTTTTTCGGCGCATTCCGACTTTCCTTTACGCATCTCCGCGTGTTCCCGCGCATTGCCGCGCATTTGTAGATTTCAAAATGCGTAGAAGAACGTAGAGGTGCGTACACGGGAAAACGCCGTTTTTTACGCCAGTGTGACTGGGGCATTATGCTTAGGTACATCGCCATGGAACTTTCAACCTGGAAAATTCATGTTAGACTCATATCATACTGAGGTTTGGTGTAAAGGAAAAATGGAATCATTGACTTCAGATATCGATCTCTAAATATAAATGACTACCTCTTGGTGCCCGAATGATAAGGATATTGCATATGCATATGGATATTGCCCAAAACTGGTGTGTCAGAAAAATACATGTTGTATTATAATTGTGGACTATTTTGACTCGATTCATACTGAGACGTGGCTAGTTGTTTCTGTAGTGGCAGTTACCACTGAAATCCTTTAATGAATACATTATGAAAATATAATTCTAATATAATGACAATTATTCTCACTTCTCCAGAGTTACAACTTCACCAATTTGAAGCCCTACACGGTGTATCTTATCAGCATCAAGATATTCAACAACGAAGCAGAGGGCCCGGAGGTGGAACGCGTGGTCCGGACAGAAGAGGACGGTGTGTCCAGGCTTTCAACTAGACTTGACATTTATAGCAGACGACATTTAACTCTTTTCCGTCCTGTGACACATGGCTTTTTACCATATTCACCTTTTCCTGCATATTTTTGAAGGAATTTACTCTGAGGGCTGATCAATGCAGATATCTTATTTTCCGAAAGATTTTTTGGTCGTATGTAATACAATACAACGTAGTTTACTGTTAGATTTAAGTTATCCGTTGAATAAAAAAATATATCCAAGAAAATGACGAAATTTTGGTCTCTGAACAAAACACACTTTAGATCCTTAAGTCTAGTGCCTAAGAAAAACGCCTATTTGTGATTGAGACTAAGATCCAAATCAGACCCTTTGAAACTCGGACAGAAATCCCCGACATTACTATTGCCATGTATTTATGTATTGTCTGCATTCATTTTCTTTTAAGATAAAAAAAGTAAATCGAGTGGCTTAAACTCTATGACTAACAATATTCAGAATTAACAACATGGTTAACTTCCTCCTTTCATGTCCAAGATATCGCTAGCATTTCTGGATCATGAAAAAAAAATCGAAGAAATCGGCTCCCGATTTACGAAGGATTTCCTCGAGAGAGAGCTCACCATATATATATATATATTGTATTAACAGAAGTGAATAAAGGCTTTAAAAAAAATATATTAAAAAAAAAAATATATATATATATATATATATTTTTTTATATATATTTTTTTTAAAGCCTTTATTCACTTCTGTTTATACAAGAACAGTTCTTCCAGTGATTTAGAATTATGAAAAGGGAAAGGTTGCTAATGGCGGTGCTTCATCCTTCAGTGCCGGGTATGCCGAAAATCCTTCTGGTGAAGATGCACACGCACAGCTCCGTCTACGTGGTGTGGGTGCCGCCCGCGGAGCAGAACGGCATCCTCACGGGTTACCGCCTCTACTGGTCAAACAACGACATGGAATGGAACGTCACCCTCAACGTCGTGTTAGGCTACAACATCACAAACCTAGGTCTGTAACGTCCTGCTTTCAGTTCGCCTTGTTTTCTTTATGTAAAGGAAAATATTTGTATTGGATAGGACATCCGCGAAGTATTATTTATAAATAAGAGCATGTGCCACAAGCGTTGGGGTGGCTCCGAAAGCGAGATCAGTGGGAGTAATTACAGTTTGTATCTATATGAATAACCTTGAATGCATGGGATTAGATAACGGGATAAGGAAGCTGGGCTTATCTTTTGCGTACAAATTTGTGCTCATTTGCTTAGTCCGAGATGGGCCAACAATTGAAAAAAAGGAGCATGCCTCCGCATTCACTGTAAAGTGGGTCAGCTCTGCTCCAGTTTTCAGACTAAGGACATGTGCTATATTATCACATTTCTGTGAGTACTAAGCCAGTGTACGGATAGAGTGATATATGGTCAAACTAATTCACCCCTCTGCGCAAATTGAAGAGCCGGTCTTGCTTTTAACCGACTTTGGAGAGCATTATGAGTGTGAGCGAGGAGCTCAACATTTTGTAGGATTAAGGATGGGAGAACAGTGTGCTCAGGGAAATGGTGTTTGTGCAATATATACATTGTCTGTGTATATTTGTGGATGTGCCGCTTGTCTCCCTGCAGATACCTACCAGGATTACATGCTTCAAGTTGCGGCTCGGACGTCCCGAGGCTACGGCGAGCGTAGTGATCCCCCTTACCCAGCTATTACGGACGTGAGGGGTATGTATGTTTTTAGGATATATTTCTATCTAGAATTTCAAATACGTAAGTCATCTTTCATACCCAGTCAAATATAAACATATACGACAACCCATAAAAGATTAGAACATAGAACTTGGTATCATGTTCTATTGTTTCAAACAACGTGAGTTTCAAAAGTACCAAACTAGCCAACCTATCTTTTCTTGATCTCTGTCCGAAGTATCAAGGTCCTGTCATTCAATGTGGGTTTGATATCGATCTACTCTACCTAGATGTCAGAACCATCCAAATGAGAGGCTAAGCTTCTTGCCTTCCAGTTTGGGATTTCGCTATCATTCTCTCTGTCCTGAGGATCCGTATTTATAAGCACAGTAGGAAAATGCCTTTGTGGCGGCTAAGTCGACTTCATTTTTCACAGTGAAGTTAATGCCTTCTTACTCTCCACTCTCAGGTCCCAGTGCTCCGGTCATTACAAATGTAACGCGCTTATCACCAACGAGTATCCAGGTAGACTGGCGTAAGCCCAACATAAGCTTCCGAGAGATAAACCATTATCGCATCGTGTATCGTCCAATCAACGTGGAAATGGATACTGGTGAGAAGGTGCACATCGCCACCACCGTAGACCAGCAGGAGGTGAGACTACCACTACGTTATCAATCAGACTCTAATGCCTTGTGTTGATATATCATTACTGCGGTCTCTCATACTTTGAACCATTCTATCAATGTTAAGACTGGTGCTGTGTCAAACAATACTTTAATCGTCTCCAGTCACAGAATGTTTCTACTTTTCTCCATATACATGTACAGTAGAACCCCGCCTAACGGACACCCTGCGTAAGCGGACACCCCGCGTTAACGGACACCTTTTGTCGGAACGGTTCCCTATATTAGATGTTTAATTTACCCCGTGTAAGCGGACACCCCGCATAAGCGGACATTTTGGCCCGGAACGGAGGGTGTCCGCTTACGCGGGGTTCTACTGTATATCCTTAGAAATAGCCACTCTGATTCCCCCCCCCCCCCCCGATTGGGGGCTGCGTACATAATATCAAGAAACGTCACGAAATTTCATACAATTGTTTATATGGCATGAGTTGTTTTCGTGGAATGATATCACGAAGCGGAGCTGAGTGATATCTGTAGCAGAAGACAACGAATGCCATGTAAATAATTGTATGAAATTAAGTGACGTTTAGATTTTATCCTACCCTGTCACATGTTTTTAACTTCATATGTCACCTATGGCATATAGATATTATATGGCATAACCGTGGCATACAGTCACTCCATGTTAAGTCTATGGAGATTTATATGAGGGGTAGGATAAAGGAGATTTCCCAATCCACTAAAATAGAAAGGTCTGAGAGAGACATTTTCTGTTTCGTTTCTCTTGGCTGACGATGTAACGGAGGGTTCCAGTGGTTGCTTTTGAAGGGAAATGATTTTACACGTGTTATGCATGACTTTTTTCAATGTTATTTTTGTAACTTTAATTTCCGACTTTTTCCTCAGTCCCGACTTTGATCCCTGGACCATGTGTTTTCACGTTTCAGATCACTCACTCAGAGGTGATAACCCAACTGACCCCGAACACCCTGTACGAAATGGTGGTGGCAGGGGAGACGAAGAGTCTTTTCTCAGATGTGTTTTATACCGGTACTTACTCTTCGCCGATGAAAATAGACCTCACAAGTAAGTGATATATTCGTTTATCATACATAAAAATGTGTGGAATAAGTTTTAATCAAGTCCATACCAGTCGTATATTTGATTTCGAGCTAGAATAGTTAGGAACCATACAACACTCAATTGAATGTCTGGAGACGACTTCAAGCTTAAAGAATTTAACATAGATACAATTATTTCATATGGAGAAGTAGAAACCCGACTTCTTTCATCTCAGTCCCTCAAATTACATTGATCATATGTTATATAGATTTTTTTTTAGATTTTTTTTTTTTTATATAGATATTATGTTATGTAGATATTCCAATTTGTGTTTTTTTCAATGAGAAAAAAAAGCTTAGTAATCATTTTATATTTCATCCACAGCTGAGGCGAATCCAAGGACAAATGCACCGGGTTACCTGGTGTCTGGTATCTTGGCTGGGATCCTTGTCACAGCTATGATCTTCGGTGTCGGAGTATTAGTCTGCTTCGCTCTCAGGTATGAAAATATATCAGAAATATCTGGCGTAGTGGTCATTATACTAGTTCAAAGTACCTAGTGCTGAAGTTATGGGGACTAATATTGGCTCATGTTTGTATTGGTTTGGCCCCTTTTTATGTAGAAAAGAGGGTTTATAAATCTCTCATAGTAATTTGGGGTTACAGTGCAGTTTTTAGATTATAGCAGTCATTCTAGCCGTTTAGATCAGAGACGGATTTCCTTTTTTCTTACACTGACCTGTCAGTGGCAGTGAAATAGTCGTGTTTACATCCTTATGTACTAGTGAACAGGAATATAGCTTAACCCTTTCCTTACTAATGAATGCCACTATGGCATTCCCCAGCCACGGGCGAATGATGCCATATGGCATTCCCCAGCCACGGGCGAATGATGCCAAATGGCATCATTTGACATTTTACAATTTAGGCCCATAATTCATGAAATAATCAATATTATAACACCATTTTTACACAACATATGTATTTAGATATGACCAACATGATTATTGAAAAAAAAATGGTTACCATAATATCGCCTACACGATGCAGCACAAAATTCGTTCGTAAGGATTGGGTTAAAGTCAGTTATACTAGATTATACTTATTGGTGAATTCACGAGATTGCTTATTTGTTCGCACAAATGTCCTAGTGCGTTTCTACATTCCAGTGGCGCTGCTGTCAGATGTAAAACGAGTCGCTGTATCGGGAATTTGACGCTTCCGTTATCGTTCCAATTATCGCGCCATCTAGTGATGACATCTCTTGAAATCCCCGTATAATTCTAGGTTCATCTTTTCAGGAAATACATGAAACGTAGCTACCACTTCATCTCCAATCCAGACCCCAGTAATATGCCAGATAATATTATTACCCTACCGGAGAGCTATGGTAAGTGGTGTTACGTCTCCTTGTTGCCTTTCACATCACAGAAATTCCCATTACACACAAAGAGATTTTTAATGTACATAGAAAACGTGTGCTAAGAGGAGGTCTCATCGTGGGTTTATTATTATTTAGATTACATTTAGCTGCCGTTCAGACCGCATGCAGTCAGTGGAAATTCGCTTTTGCTATCAGAGTAAATCCACCCGCTTTCGTTGGGCATGTGCTCCAGTTGACACAAAGAAATTCAGTCAGTATCCATTTTGAATGTACGCAGAGAAAATATTAATGCATAGTTCATGTATTTAGCATGGAACAGTGGCCATCACAACTACATTCATAGAAATCGCCCTCTTACTACCCAGTAAAGTGTGTGCTGTGTACTTTTTTTTTCTTACTTGTCGTCGGGGTGTTTTTAACCAGACATACCTACATATTGCATCGTTTGCTCACGTCGATGCCCAAAAAAATTGTGTTGGCTTTTTTTTCTGGTTTATTTCTATCGTTACAAGCTTCTTGAGCTTCTATACCCCACATATTTGTCAGTACACGAGTGAAGGCGCCTGTGGGAGTTGGGGTTTCTGTTTTCTGACAATTGACCACTGCCTCTCTCCTCCCCACAGCCATCAAGCGGCCAGTTATAGAGAAGAGTAAGTTACCGCTAGCTCTCACCACGTGGCGCCACTGTTGCATGTATCACAAACATCTTTTCTTTTTCGTATTCTCCTCTTCTCTCTCCCCACACACCTAAACCATCCACCAATTCATCTTGTGTTTCAGTTTACTTCTGTGCAGACTGTTTGTCTTCGTGGCGAAGTTGCGCCAGTTACTTCCCTCTGTGTGTTCCTTTTCCCACTACACTCTGAATTTGAGAATCTTAGATTGACACCTTTACTCGCTACTAAAACGCTTTTTGCGAGACACCCACGCCTTATGTTGGTTTTTTTCAGTGAAAATAGTTGGGGCACCGGAATTTTGAAAAAAAATGTTTTTTTTTAGATATTACCTATGTAAAGAAACTGGTGACATAGTGTAATTATTTCTAAATAATTCTGTAAAAAAGTCTTAGCGACCACAAAATTCAAGAGATTGCGAGATTGGATTGGTACAACTCAACGTATGATAAACATTAGTGAGAAAATAACGTTTAGTGCATTTCGTACTTAGTACTTTGTTTTCTATCTTTTCCCCTGTGACATGTTTATATATTAGTTATTTGTTATCATCATTTAAGATATAAAACATTACAGTTGGAATTTTCTATTATATTATAAATACAATCATATTATTCGAAGCTAATAATAATTATCAGACTTTGCGATAGTAGAGAATGTTGCAATCACTTAAATTATGTTAATTATGATATATACTATTTCCCTTTAATCGGTATTATTATAATAGTTATATAGAATATCTTATCAGTTATCATTATTTTAGCCAGTAGAGTCCCACTGTATGTTATTCTCATTGTGTGACGTTTGATTGTACTAAATGGATGCACATGACCACCCCGCAATTACCGAATCAACTAACATAATTCCTCAATGACTAAATAGGTATACTGGAAAGTCCAGAACCGGGTAAATAAAGTGCATGTGCCTCTCCTGAAGGCTGTGATAGCTTGCCGTGTTCATGATACCATGTATTTGCGGTATGCCTTGAATAAAAAGGATGTTGATTGCTGAGATGCAGAGCAATTAACATGAACTTGCAATTAGTATGATTAATACGGCTCGTTTGTTTAGCAAAGATACGTTGAATGGAAATAGTTTTCTGATTGTCTAGATATTTCCATTGTTTTGCGTTCACGTCTATCGAGGGATCGAAACAGAAAACGTATCTAGTTCCCTCTCCAATTTGAGGCTTTGATGCTCACGCTGGCTCTGTCTGTTAAACTCTCATATACTGTGCATAAAGAGTCTTATTTGTGGAGCTCAAAAATTAGTCGTGCATCGGTGATATCTGCTATCGTGTGTCCAACGATAGCTAATTACCCGAGGTACTTACTTATGTACTGAAGGGCAATTGAAGTTCCTAAGAGCCTAGGGTACAATTTTGCCCTAGGATTCGGGGTGGCCACCCGTATCCTTGGGCATAAAAGAGTGCTCTTGGTAAGTAGGAACAGAGGTATTACAAGTATGTTAGAGGTATTTAACTAGATCCATTTGTTGCAACCATAAAACCGATTAAATTCTAGATTGCCTAATGTAATGTGCTCTTGCTCTTTCGCATCCATTAAACTGAGTATGCTTTATCATGTGGAAGAATCGGCGAAAGGATATATATATATATATATATGTATATATATATATATATACATACATACATACATATTTATATATATACATGAGTTGAAGCCGCTTTATATGCTCGATTTTCTATGTTCCAGGCTTAGTTAATCGTAATTTTCTGCCAATGTTATAATGGGATGTCAGTTTTCCGGGGGTTTCCGGTGGGTTTTTTTCTATTCTAAATTAATCACATGAAATATGATGTTCTAGGGGCGGAGGCCCGGCGGCCGGTATCGGAGGCCCGGCGGCCGGTATCGGAGGCCCGGCGGCCGGTATCGGAGGCCCGGCGGCCGGTATCGGAGGCCCGGAAGCCGGTACCGGAGGCCCGGAAGCCGGTACCGGAGGCCCGGAGGCCGGTACCGGAGGCCCAGAGGAGGTCCGGTGGAGGGCCGCGGGAGCAGCAGTCGCTGGCCTCCCATAGGACTCAGTGGAACTCTCCCTGTGTGCATTGTATGCTGCCATAGGCTATCAGGGAAACCCTGGAATCCCGTAAACCGAACATATGTTGCGAGATTGAGAAAAACCACGCCTGGAGCTCAGGCATCTGATCTATATTCTTCCCTTGTCTGCCAAGACTTGTTCAAGACTTTGTGGGATTTGGGTTGTTTTTTTGTGTGTAAATTTTTCAAATTCAAGTTTTTTTTAATATTTCTTGCTCAAAATTTTGTTTCCCTGAGCCCAACTGACATCCCTGTACTAGAGTAAACACCTAGGCACATACCAACCAAAGTGTTATTTATTGCAAAGGATTGGTGATGAATAGGGAATAAAATATTTCTGGGTTTTTTTTCCAAACCACACTGGTATATTTGCTTGTAAACATTGGTTATGTGTCTCACGCCTGTTTTTAAATGTCGTCTGCTCTGTTCACAGACGACACTGAGCATGAAGCCATACCAGTGGAAGGGTGGGGCAGTCACGTGGCTAATCTACACGCTGACACAGACCTTCGCTTCTCACAAGAATATGAGGCAAGTATTCTATACTTATTAGCAGGTGGACGGTTGGTCTTTAGGTTATGGCTATAGCCTACTGTAGTACACATGCTTGTAAAGACACTAGATGACCTGACCACATTTTTGCTTTTTATAGCTAACTAAGTACAGATAGGAATATGATTTCTGTTTTGGAAAGAAGGTTTTATGATGGTACAATGCCTTACAGTTTTAATATTTAGTATTTTGGCATGGATTTAAAAAAAAAAGGGGGAATTCAGTTTGGGGGGGACCTTTGTAGTCACAGGTCCATTTTTAAGAACTCCTTTATGGACATATTTCTATCTCTGAAACTGGTTGAATCAGAATATGATATGCCTCATTTAAAAGAGAATAAAAAAACAGTAGGTGCTAGGAAGTGGAATTTTCTAAGTAAATTCTATACTTACAGAGATATTCAAGTATTTGTTGAAAGTGGGGGGGGGGGGGGGGGGGGGGGGGTTCAGTGAAATGGGCATGCTCAAACAGATGTTTACTCAATACTGATTTATAGTGAGCATTGGTGTAACATTTACCATCTCCATAAGTGGCACTGACAGTTGCTTACACTCTAGGAAGTGTCATTATTTAGGTGAAATGTATATTTGATTTGCTATTCATGTATTTTTGCCAAATCTCATAATAGGAGGGGGGGGGGAGGCATGAGGTGTATGAGAGGATGGTTTATTCAGCATATTTACACATAAACAGAAGTCAAAATGGTTCATAACTTTGTTGTAGGAATCAGTCAAGACCTAGTCAAATGATATTGTTTTGTAAAATCATTTGTAATGTCATTTACCACCAGATATTGGCTTGACCTACTTTATCAGTGTATTGTGTCCCCCACATGGCTAGGGAGCATGCAAACAGGTCTGTGTGCACTCATCCATGAAGGGTCACCATGAAGCAAAACGATTTATATATAGGTATGGCATTAGTGAATGCGAATTGAATCCCCTACAGGTAGCTAAATATATGTGTGCACTGGTCAATGAACTACTGAGTTCACAGAGGAGTAGGGCTTTAAATAGCCAATCAATGCAGGCCCTTCCCTATTTATGGACCCCCTCCCCTCCCTCCCTCCCTCCCTCCCTCCCTCCCTCCCTCCCTCCCTCCCTCCCTCCCTCCCTCCCTCCCTCCCTCCCTCCCTCCCTCCCTCCCTCCCTCCCTCCCTCCCTCCCTCCCTCCCTCCCTCCCTCCCTCCCTCCCTCCCTCCCTCCCTCCCTCCCTCCCTCCCTCCCTCCCTCCCTCCCTCCCTCCCTCCCTCCCTCCCTCCCTCCCTCCCTCCCTCCCTCCCTCCCTCCCTCCCTCCCTCCCTCCCTCCCTCCCTCCCTCCCTTAGAATTAAGATATCAAAATATTTTCAGTCAACAATTTTAAACATGTGTTAAGCTACTTGTAGTGAGTTTTAAATGCATCCACCTGCTTATTCCGTAAACAAGTAATATACGGAAACAGAGTTACTGTGGCTGTACGTGATAAATATGCTGTAAAATTGATGATAAAAGGAACCGATGCCAAAGGCAGAGGTTCATTATATCGTCAATTTTACCAAGTATTTATCATGCTTAGACACATTATGCCTGTTTTCGTATTATTATATACTACCACAGGTATATAATAATATTTCATTTGTCATGTAAAATATCGTTTTGTTTATGAAATACAACAATCAATTTGTATTTTACTATCCAAATTATGACGAATGAAAGGTTTCATTCAGGAAAGATATTCTCCGTTCCTAGAGTATGTTAAGATAGACTGTACACATTTATGATAATTTTATATCATAGATTGGCATGTCAAAAGTAATCGCCCCTTATATTCAAATTACAGGAGATAAACCGAAATGTGAGGACAGATCTTACATTCGAGCACTCCGCAGACCCAGAGAACAAACATAAAAATCGCTACACCAATATTATAGCATGTAAGTATTTATGTTTTTATATGAAATGTATTGTTTAGAATATACATGTACTGTCTATTGATTATTATGCAATCAGATATCAAAATATGGCAAATATATTATGACATCATTGGTTTCGACCTGAATGAGTTTTACAGGTTTCCAGTTTTGGGTGGAATTTCAAAATGTGTTCCTATGGCAAAGCAAAATCCTCCAATTTAGAAAATTATCGCAGATTTGATTGATAGATTATTGATTATTCCATAAAATTTCATATGTCACCTTATACTGTCTATAAAGTCACTTATAGTGTGCATTGTTGACTCTAAAGCACACTCTCACGGCTGCTGGTACCACCCAAGTGTGATCCACCTAAATTTCTCTCTTATCGTTTGGTAATGTGCAAATCATAAAGGATTTCACTTATCGCACTGAATATATCTGACTTAGTTGGTACTCTTCCACAAACCTTTTAGTAAGTCGAATTCTGTAAAGCCCCCTAGCGGACGACTCTGGAACTGGCAGTGGCACTTTGCACCCGCCTTAGTTTCAACCTTTTGGGGTTAACCCATCTGTAATCCTGATCATATAACTCAAATCTTAATACATATTTCAAGAAGCATAAAGAAATATGAATCTGATATTTGGCACTTGATTATAGGGACATTGATATTATCATATACCTGTGTCCGAATGCCTATCAAATACTGCCCGCTGCTAGGGGTGCAGTAATAATAATGTTCGTGCCCGCTGTGACTGCATCTTTCTAAGTTATTAAAATAGAGTTTTTAATTATCTTAAGGTATATAATAATAAGCAAACGTACTCACTGTGAACGAAAAGTTTATTGTTCTCGGTCAGTCGCCGATTTCATACGGGCTTCCGCCTATGGCGTCAGGCCGTATGAAATCGACGACTGACCGAGAACGATAAACGTTTCGCCCACAGTAAGGACGTTTCCTAATATTACTCACCATAGCTATTATAAAACGCAGCAGTATAATAGAACGTGACACTCTCAATAATAAGTGACTGTTCTTGATACTTACAGACGATCATAGCCGAGTTATGCTGAAGCAGCTACCTGGTAAACCCCGGCAATGTGACTACATCAACGCTAATTACGTAGATGTAAGTTGAAGCGTGACTGAGTTATTAAATAAGTGTGAATGGTGGGAATTAGGTATGTGTGTAATCGCCAGTTCGATAGAATTCCATACCAAGCATATAATTTTTTGATAAAATGTATTTGTGTATCGATAACATACAATGTATTGTTCTATTGCTTCATGTATCGGTTTAGCGCTTATAAGGATACATAGCTACTTGTTATTATTTCCCGATGAATTATATATTACTAATATCATTGCTCACAGGGTTATAATTAATGTTTTTGTCATCAACGTCTTGAATTTTTCTGAAACATTTGCCTATCAGCACAGTGACTGGTCCATATAAAATTGTTGAATTAGTTATGTTGAACATTCCGATATATGGTAAATTACATCGATATATCCTGGTGTTTCAGGGGTACCACAAACCTAAGGCATACATCGCCACACAAGGCCCACTGCCGGCCACGTTCGCCGACTTCTGGCGGATGGTGTGGGAACAAAACACGTCAGTCATCTGTATGATCACCAACCTCACCGAGAGAGGCCGCGTAAGTAGCTACTGCTGTTTCACGTGTTTAAGAATTCTCTAATTTACTGAGAGGCGATCGGTATCTCACTTGCTATCGCAATCTCTGTGATTTTTCGGTACCTGAAATTCCAGCAAACAGATAGTCAGATATTTCAAAATGAAATCTGACTAAAGGTGAAGTAGGAAAGGATGTATATCTCCCATGATTGGAACTGGTAATTTCAATTGTCGCAGAGATATTCTTCTAAACAAATGGGTTACCGCGAAATTGTATGAGATTCTGTATTTTACCTACGGGAACAGGTATCTACAATGTATATGAGATGTAAAAAGGTGAAAACATGTGATACTAATACACCTGACTTTAAGACATTTAAGTCATTATCAAAGAGGAAATTAAATGCTACTGTCTCTATATATTGAAATGGATGTGGTAATGACATGTACAATGCACCTTGGTAGCTGTTATTGAAGAGGGTTAACTATATGTACCACATTTTTGTACTCCACTTTTAGCTAACGGTATTTATTTATCATTGTTCTATAGCCTATATTAACTAACTCAGTGGTATGCGCTGCTATATACTGGTCACCCCACATTTGTGACATAGGGAATTTTGATTATGTGTAGGACGTTTTTACTCTTATACCTCGGCTTATAATAAGATTATACCTTGACTATAAGTCGGCTAGATCATTAAAATCAGTCATCTCTGACTGAGATCTATGCCTCTTTATTCATCCATATGTGTCCCTGCAAAAGGAAGATTGTATCTACACGGTAACTGCTTTGATGAATAAAGGAATTGATAAAAAAAAAAAAAAATCTTTTATATGGTACTTCTAGGGATATATGAATTGCAATTGATGGATTTTTGTTAACGTGGTTGTGAATTTGTTTATTGTGTTGCAGAGAAAATGCGACCAATACTGGCCTAACGACGGGGAGCAGACGTACGGTCAGCTGTCCGTCAAACTCCTCAACACCTACAAAATGGCGCACTATACAGTTCGCGTGTTCACACTTAAAAATATGAAGGTCAAAAGGGTAAGTGGGCACCTACTCTTGATACCATTTGTCTGATAACTGTTATGAGAATAGATGGTAGCTTTATCGATTGTGTTGTCATTTTAAACAAATTCAGAAATCTAAACGTCATACTTGATTTATACTTTTATTCGCAGAACCAAGTTCACTTTTGAGTTGATGTATTTCATTATGTTTGGTACGCCAGTTAGTTTGTTGAATTCATGTACTTATTCTTTGCCCCATTTAAAGTTTAATCGAATTGAAAATCTGAACCTGATGAATAAGGTTTATGATTGCCAGCCAGTTATAAACATTATTACAGCGCCAGTTTATGGTGCTTATTACCATATTTTACGCACGGACTTGCACATGATATGACAGAAATGATATTTCAGCTACTCCGTTTGTCTGTTGCTGGAAAGCACGTGAGTTTGAAAGTCAAGGGCATCCAATCATACTCAAACAGGGTTCAGCTTAAGGCCACTTTAATTTCACAGGGCTGTAAAAAGACTAGAATATGGGCTCCCTTTCTCTAAGCATTAAAATGCGGGCGGCAGAAATCGCACTTTACTGACGAAGGGCTTGGAGGAAAAAACATATAGACAGAAACAGGAGAAGAATTATTGTCATTATAGCTTGTGCAAAATCAGGTTAGATAGCATACGAGTTTACTGTCAGAGGGACAGGTAATGGAATTCAATCAGCCACGCAACTGCGTCCTGCTGCATGCCCTCTGTATGGCCGTCTTAAATTTTCCTGCTATCAGGTGAAAAGGAAAAGAAAACAATTCTATCGAAGATTAAAGTATTTCAAAACGTGGCTACGGGTGGAATATGAGAGATAAATGTTTCACACAAAAGAATCAAAAAAAAAAATCGAAGATTAAAGTAGATTATAATTGAGAACATGACACTTTTATGTCAAGTAAAATACAGAAGTATATGGATTTACATACTGGAAAACAATGCCTCGATGATAATCATCAGGTTGTAAACCGATTCGACGAAAAAAGAATTATTTGAGAAATATTCCAGAAAGAAAAAAAGAAAGCTATTTATTGTTATCAGACTGTAAATTTTAGATTCCCTCGGACAAGTATTTCTTTAAGTACAAGCCAACCTAATCTCGGATATGGTCTGGGTGATAAGTTATCTTGTTCCTGAAGTTTAGATATGACCAAACACCATTGTAGCTGTGCATTGCTTTCGCCTTCATTGCCCTTGTACCCATAAAAAAACACCCTCACTAAGATACAATACTAATTTGTTCATATTTCACAATATCCGAGCCGTGAATCTCATTACTATAATTAACCATTAAAGCTGTCAAGCATACGACGCAAGTCCAGAGCATCTACCAAATCGCAGGCTAAAAGACCCCTGAGCCAAATCGCCGTCGAGAACGCTGCGGGCAAAAGGGGGTCGACACGTCGGGGAACGGTGCGTACTGAGGTGCATGTCGAGAACTAAGACACCCGCCACGCTGCATCTTGGTGGCTGAGCCTTATCAACTGTGGCACGCTTCTGCCATGGGTGGACTGATTGAAGTCGTGATAGGGTTATCTAGTATTGTCGCGGGTATTCTGGAGAGTTCCACTTGTATATAGTTAGTCCCCAGTGTTGCACTGATAAGGCATTACGTTGTTAAGATTGTCCCACGTGCATACTATCGTAAAACCGGATGAGTTTTAATCTTGGCTCCCGTATGCCACGACCGGAGTTTGGCGTAGTGATATCACGAGGCGGAGCCGAGTGGTGTCTGGAACCAAACTCCAGGAGTGGCATGCAGGAGCCAAGATTAAAACGAATCAGGATTTGATTTTATCCTACCCCTCTCTACAATATTTTAATATTAGTATTATGAATGGAAATCATCAAATTCCGTATGCCCCTAGTAGCATACAAACGTCCGTATGCCAGTCAGCGTGGCATACGGAATCTCAATGCTAAGCCTATGGGATTTTATATTAGGGGTAGGATAAAAAATAATATCTATTGACTAGGCCGTATATATATATTATATATAACCCTCCATATCTGTTCAATATGATACACTTACCAGCTCCGTGAGACTCGTTATAGATTAATGATAAAATATTGAAATCTTTTGAAAGATTACCAACCAAAGAACCCGTGGATTAGGAGTTGAAAGGATTTATTTAACCTCATTATGAAAGTGGTAACATTTTTTCAGTAGATACTGACATACTACGTTTCGGAGCTCTTAGCTCATTCTCCAAGGCCCCCGAGTGGTAGACTGAAAATTGAAAAGATTTCTCTTACTTTTGGTGGCTTTCTTATGCCTAACTACGGAGAATATCCGCAATGTACTGTATATATCAACGCACTCATACATGCAGATGTAATATGTGTCATGTGAGTCTACGTTGTGGTTGTTCCTCTCAGGTACATGTGGATTGGTTGTGATTGACCAAATAGAACCAAGTCCCCGATGGTGGGAAACCCACTTTTATCGCTGTATGCCTAGGCTTATTCAACCCTAAGTTGGTGTTATACATGCTTGCAGAAATGATTACCCTTACAGCAAAAAAAAACCTACCGACACGCTAGAGATTTATAGATATTAGTTAAAAATTAGTGTGACGTGGCTATGACACCTCTACTTCAAGCCGAAATTTTTTTTAAAAAAAATAGAGATTTATAGATATGATAGGTTATGTAGTCCACCCGACTATCCTAGACTGTAAAACATGTAGGTTAAGAAGCTTTAAGTCAGCAGCTGTAGACACCACCCCAATATACATGGTGGATAGATAATCACCCAGCCATGGCTATTTTAAGATTTACCGATAAGAAACACAGTGATCTACTGACATGATTACGGGTTCAGGACTTATTAAGAGCACTTAATATAAGGCCGCTGCTAAGCCACACAATCAAGCCTTGTTTTTACCGTTTATATCAAAGGCGAGAATTTTCCATCATTACTTCCATTATTTGGAAAACATACCGCAAGCATACATAATAACACAAATGTATATATTCAATTTAACTCATAACAACATCCTCGAAACTATTGTAACAACCTTTGTGACACGGAGATGGATTTAATCACTGAAACAGTTTTTGACATCTTTATGTTTATCTTTTATTTTTGAGTTAAAATATTGTTTGGCTTTACTCTTTCTTTCAGCCAGATAAGATACTAGGAATATTTGCTTTTGATGCTTCTCACTGAAATATGTGTGTGTCTGGGTAACTTTCAGAAGTCAGCGAGCGAGAGGTTATTAGGGGCAGGGCCCCAGCAGGTATGAGTGCCACATTAGCATGACAATACAACCTCAAACACCCGTCCAATGCATTAGTACGGTTCTAGGGTCTAATACATCAAGCTATCTTTCCTGTATAAAGCATACCCTACACATCCTGGAAAAATATCAAATCATACCACAACATCTATGTTTGATTTCATGCTTAAGTCGTAAGCATTTTCACTCTGATTTGCATACCTTCACAGTTGATATACCTGTAATAAATCAGATAAAACAAATGTCTTGAAATCTGAACACATTCAATCTGTGAGCATGATACTGAACAATATATGTGTATGGATATGGAAATGGTGCTTTGTCGTTTTCGTGAGTAGTTCATCCGACGTTCCTTTATTTATTTTGCATCCTCGTCTGTACCTGTATGGGACGCTCCATCTGTCACATTCTCTTTAGTTGATTTTATTTATTTAGCGTAATTTCGTGAACCAAACCAAATTGCACCACTGTATTGTTTGCACCAGCATATTGCGCATTTCATACGTAGCACCTTCACCTTATACATGTTTCCAGCTATTTTAAGTCCCATACCATCAATAAACCATACATAGGTAACCTACCAAAAGACTCCGATATTCATTGATCGAATTTTATTTCAATCTAAGGGAGATCCTATTTTAGCGAGACTCGGTGCTCAACAATAAAATTCACTTCACTGCGTAAGTCTAAAAGAAGAACCATTCCATCAGTACTAGTCATAGGGAGACAAGAAAAAAGGAAGAAAAATTTATTTGATATGTGTTAAGAGTGGTCTTAATCGCATCGTTTAGGCCCAGTTGATTAAAGCTGACTTTCATATGGTTAACTCATGGATAATACCAACGAAACAAGAATTGATCACAATTTGGAAAATTAAACCACCAGTGACTGTTGATTTCGGTGTCTAGCCTAACTAGACTACCTGACCCTCCCTAAATCATCGTATATCTTTATATCGTACATTTACTAAAAAGAGAACCATTTGTGTCTTTCGTACAACAGTAAGACTATTCCAATATGTCCCATCTTTACCATAGTTGCTAAGTTAATAATGCATTCCTCAATTCTCGTTAAGCCGTCCTCGACCGAGTGAATCCGTCCAATATTGATTTATAATCATCCTTGATTCCATTATTTTATTTGCTTTTGTGAAATGTCCTTGTGATAAAATGTAACGAGATAACTGAATGAAAATGAAAGTTGTACATGTTTGTAATGTATTATGCCTAGTCAAGACTGTCCTGTCACTAGAAGTGACTGTAGAAGCACTGAGCACCGCATTTGTATGTCAGTCTGAAATATTAATCCTGAACCTTGTGTGAAGATGTATCCCTATTGTGTCTCTTAAAACCCGCCAGTGTTAATACCTATATCCCTACGTTATGTCAGATAATCCTTTATGTTCTCATATAATGTGTTCTGCCTACAGTAATCAATTACATTTACAATTTGTTTGTACATTTTCAAACAATAGGATATCCCTTAACCAACGGACAGCACGTTCGTTTACATATATATTGACCCCCTTCCACCTGAGGAATTCCCAAATAGCGCGCCAAGAAATAGTGCAAAGTAACCAGAATGTTGTGTGCGTTTTTACCTGTATTCAACAGAGACGTGTTTGATAATGATAGACCATTGTTTATTGTATTGACAGAAGGGGGCGGCAGAGCGGCTCGTGTACCAGTGTCACTACACAGACTGGCCGGACCACGGGGTGCCCGACTTCACGCTGCCCGTTCTCATGTATGTCCGCAAGTCAGTGGCTGCCGCCGGCGACGAGTCGGGGCCCATCGTCATCCACTGCAGGTACACCCAGCCACACACATACTTCTTATCTTTTACAATTCAGGGATGTCAGTTTTCCGTGTTTCCACGGAAATCCGTGTTTTTATTTTTAAAATATGAAATTATTTTTCCTTGTGTGAAATGAACATAACAACTGCTGAATTGCCATAAATAATATTTCCGTGTTTTTTTCTAACACCAACTGACATCCCTGTTTATTACAAACGATTATTTTGGAGCACAAAGACAATATTGATCAAGCCTCAATCACTTGAATATAAATGGGTTGAACCTCCCCAGAGGCTCTTAGCCAGGCCGGCGCCATGGCTGGCACCGACCTGTTTTTGCACGTTTTCCCAGTCTCAGTCGATATAGTCTCCGTGAGCTACCCATCCCTCTTGATGGACTGTTGATGGTGGGGAAAGTGTGGTGGGTGTACCAAGGCCACACAGTATTTTCTATACTTTGGAATTGAATACATGTACAAGCAAACTCATTTTTTATCGTTTACCTTTACTATTCTTGCGTCCTCATTATTGCAATTAATGTTACCAACGGTATATTCTATCTCCCTTGAGGGGTGAAGTCGATGAAAGTGCCACTGTCATTTTTGTTATCTTGAAAAATGAGTCAATAAACTGTTAATCCAACATTTATTTCTTATATAGATTTGTTGAGACATTCCAACAAAAAAAAAAAAAAAAAGTTAAGACATTTCTTTAGAAAATGCTAGGAAACCAGTAATATGCTTTTATCTGTAAACCTTTGTTGAAAATAAGGGGAATGTATATATAAACAGCTCTATAAACAGTTGTATTTCAGCCTTCAACTGGGCCTATTGATACAGGTTATATAATCTCCCATATTACTACTTTTATACACAAACACATTTTTTTTATCTAACTAAATTGTACCTCTCATTTACTCGAGGTTTTCTGACACAACATAGGAAAGCGTTGTAGATATGGTATACTGAACTACCTTCCTTACAAACATTACAGTCGATTGTTGATGTTTGAAATAATGATGGGAAATAAATGGAAATTGTTACTATGTTACTGTTGTCTGCTCCTGACGTACAGCGCCGGTGTGGGGCGGACGGGCACCTACATAGTGCTGGACAGCATGATGCGGCAGATCAAGGATAAAGGGACGCTCAATGTCTACGGATTCCTGTCTCACATTCGTAACCAGAGAAATTATCTTGTTCAGACAGAGGTCAGTACTAGCTCCGTTGTAACTTTCAAATATCCATATATATATATATATATATATATATATATATATGTATATATATATATATATATATATATATATATATATATATATATATATATATATATATATATATATATATATATATATATACGTATATATATATATATATACATATATATATATATATATACATATATATATATATATATATATACATATATATATATATACATATATATATATATATATATACATATATATATATATATATATGGTTTTTATTATCCTGGAGTTAAAAGTTAGGCTACAAATGATGCCTATCTTCCACTGGCTCCAAATCGTGATCGTGCTCTGTTATACTGTAGAATTCCAAGTTATTTCCGGAATTGACACTTGTTCCGTCCAAACGTACAATTTCTCTACAAATCTGAAGACTTCTATACCCCTCCACAATGTCACGCGATACTTTGTACCGATAGGCCACTTGTTTATCATTTTATTATATTGTTTTATGAAATAGCTCTAATGAACAGTAAATGTAGGCTATATTCTTAAGGGGTGGCTTTGTGTTCTCTTGGTGGCAAAAGAAAAGAAGAGTGGATGTAAGATGTGTGCATATCTGTCAAAACGATCAGGTCATAACATTACTAGCTGGATCAGTTGCTTTTAATGGACATAAAAAGTTTTCACAACGTGGTTGCATTACAACGTGGTTCCATTACAAAGTGCGCCATTGTCATTGTCATGCTTTGTGGTGATAAGATGCCTTAACCCTTTCTGGCAGGGCAATGCCATATGGCATTCCCCTGGCCAGGGCCGGACAATGCCATATGGCATTCACATATGGAATTAATGAACCACTCTGTATTTGTTCCTTTGTAACTTTTTGAAAAATTATCGCAAAATCATAAAAATTATATGAGATATTATGCTAAATGTCGCCAGTATGTCTTTGAAATATCGGAAAGTTCTAATAAAAAATACAGATTTACTGGAAATTTTAAATTTCTCTTAATAATATTGACTCCAAAAGCCGGCCATATAAAGGCCACATTTGGTTCTGGTACCTGCTGTAGTATGGGTACATGGTGAATTATGTGTGGCTCTTGAAGGGTTAATTCTTTATCCCTACTATAATTTTTCCCTCTCGGTATCATTTCATCACCAGGACCAGTATATCTTCACACATGACGCGCTGCTAGAGTTCATACAAAGCGGAGGCGACACAGAAGTTAAGGACACTAACATCTCCAAGTACTATGAGGATCTACTTCAGCCATGCACCACCAACCCGACTGAATCGCTGCTCGAGCGACAGTTCACCGTGAGTGTCTTTATAACTTTTACATTAGTCTGTTTGGATAAACCAGCGGCGGTTACTGGGACTTTCTGTTTTCATCTTGACTAAACAGATATAAACCTGATTTGTATAGATTCTAGATTATTAATCGGAACTTTTTTTTTTTGAAACATTTATTTCTACTCGGTTACACTCAGTCCAGAGGGCTGGTTTCAATGTGTGCCGAGCTTATGGTTTTACATGTCATTTAGTTTTCTGTAGTTTTCACGCCATGGTAGGACAGGTATCATAACATATTTACAGCTTCAAAAACGGTCATGATCAGATAGTAAGAGAATAATACAGATTTATTGATGATTGTGCCAATAAAGATCTCAATGGTTCAAAAAATTTTAATCCCGATAAATCATATCTACCATAGAGCAATTGTACATGATCGTGATTGAACTTACCATGGTATTGAGACCAGGATTTGTATTCCGATATATGCAGAATTAACCTTGTATGGTGCCATGCCTGTTTATTATACAGCGCGTGTTAGATTTAATGGATTCCCATCAGCAAAGATGATCTTTGGAAAGAATTGGAAATTGAAAACCCCATACATTTATAACACTATTTTGGAACATAATGCTATGAATCTGTACATGTATTCTAATTTCCCTTGATTATACTGATTTTTTTTCTAGTGTTTGAAGAGAGATAAATGTGAAAACTATTGTTGTCAGTATGTAGGAAATGTCAGAATTCCGTCATTTGTCTACAAACTTGCATCCCTGTTTACAGTTAACTATACCAAGAATGGCAGAGTTCAGGAACTAAGACTGTTTTACATTATTTATATATCTTCAATGTTGATGCTGACTGAAGGAATGAAACAGAAATTATAACCCCCCTCCCTACCTAGGCTTTTGGGTCATGTAACCAGAAACACACATTTCCTTTTGGTCTTAGGAACTACTGCAAGGTTTACACGTGCATACCTGCATGAAATTGCTGCAATCAACATTTGAACATACATAGAATTAGAAATTAACGCGCAGATCTTTGCAAGTAAAATATCAAAACACAGGTAATTGGAGACTCAAAGGATACAGGTGGTACATGAATGTTTAGACTAATTCAACGGCACTTCTTGACATTACAGCTTGTGACGTCATTCACGCCCTGTGACTTCCATTTGACGTCAGCGATGCTGCCAGCAAACCTCATGAAGAACCGATCTAAACGGATTCTTCCTGGTAAGTTGAAATGATTACCAAGGGACAGTTGAATCAATAGAATTCACTCACAATAATCCATTTAGTCCATTCAATGTTTTATTGAGACCGTATAGCAGATAGAGTGTCCGTTTCACACGAGACTTCCAATTATCCCAAAGTCACATTTGTACGTTTAGTTAGTATGGTTCTAATCACTCTAAAATATCAGCATAACCTGGGATACATTTTTGAACCTGATAGTTATATTACAAAACAAGAAAAGAAACAGAAGGGAAAGAAACAGGAGAAAGAATTGATATGTAAGTCGGTTCTTACCAAACGGAAAGGACAAAAACAATGTAGGCATGTATAGTTTGTAAAAGATGTGGCAAACAATATATAGGCCAGACAAGATACAGATGAATAGACCGATCCCAGAAACTGAATATTTTAGGTTTCCAACACCTATTAAAGTCTACTATCCAGTACACTAGGATAACTCTTTTTGTCAACAACGACAATCTGTAACAATCACCAAGGGAGTGACACTGATGTGTCATACGCCTAATAGCACGCCACTGTTACAGCGATAGTTTGGAATTAGATATCCCATCATTCAAGGTAGCACCGTAGCTGGCAGCAAGTAACCGTTGAAAACCACGTAATCTATTCATATATATATAATGTCTCCTCATTTTTAGAGTATATACATTTTTGCGTCACCTAAGTTAAACGTTCAATTTCATAAAACGAGGCATAGGCCATCTAGCTGCAGCCGATGCTATGTTGAAAGTAAGACTTTCTGTCAGCATAAAACTGCCGTTGCCATACAATCTCTTAGAAACGATTGTCTGTCTATGACAACCCATAGTGACCACCTCGGATATTGGGTATATATGACTCAATATCCACTCTCCTACCACAGTGAGGTATTTGAATGACTTCTCCAAACATTTGTTTGGATTTCTTTGCTGTTGATTTGGTGTGTTCAAGGTTTAAAAAAGAGATAGAATTAAAGGTTCAAAAAGTAAACATTTGGTCGCTGTAGGGTATTGTTAGTTACTGTCTGTATTCTTACCGCAGTTGAGTTGAGTCGGGTACGTCTACCGGCCCAGCCGGGCGAGGAGGGGTCAGACTACATCAACGCTTCCTACCTACAGGTTCGTCCAGATAGTCACGTCTCTATCACTGTACTCTTAATCGCACTTGTGTATATTATTATATACCTGTGTCCGAATGTCTGTTAAATACTGCCCGCTGCTAGGGGTGCAGTAATAATAATGTTCGTGCCCGCTGTGACTGTAACTTTATAAGTCATTAAAATGGAGTTTTTTTATTTTCTTAAGGTATATAATAATAAGCAAACATCCTGACTGTGGGCAAAACTTTTATTGTTCGTGGTCATTTTTTGTTTTTTGTACGGCCTGCTACAGTAAGGACGTTTCCTAATATTACTAGATAAATGCACATAAGACAACCGAAGCGGTGAGTAACATCTAGATTAGACCTGAGATTTACGTTTTTTTGGTGTGTTTTTTTAATTCAATAAAGTTTATTGACAAAATGCATTCGCCTATCAGCGGTCTTCCATACGATAGACTCTTGATCTAATTAAGTGACCAAACCACCGCACTCCTTATGCCATAATGATATACAATAGTAACATATCTTCAATAATTATCGAAATTCTTTAATTGCATTTGCAATGGATGAGTTTGGTATCTGTTTGATGTTGTACATGTTATTCCATATTACAGGGATACAATCGCAATGAAGAGTACATAGTCACCCAGCACCCGCTCAAGTCGACCGTGACGGACTTCTGGCGAATGGTGTGGGACCGCAACTCCATGACGGTGGTCTTACTATCACAAACAGATACGGAGGTGGGCTGGCAAACAGACACAGACAAACATGTAAATGACAAGTAAACCCTAACGGTTCTCTAGGTGTTGTCCGGCCTCGTCTATATTATTATTACACACCCGTACTATGAGTACCTTGTCACCGTAGAGTATTATACCACACCCACACACCTGTAAAACCCCGACAGATTCTTACTCTAGTTCTCCTCCTCCGCTCCCCTTGTTATTTGCGTTACTTACCATGGCTGTATGTTTAAATGAATTCCTCCTTTATCTGGTGTAAGGATATAAGTTTTATCAATATCATCCTAATACCAGCGTCTTGAGAAAGATCCTTCACATTTCATAGCTGACTTTTGAATATTAACTACCTTGAATAACTGTTGGATTCATACAGTTAACCCAAGAAGTAAACTTTATAGATATTTCTGAAGACTTTCCTACCACCTGTTCTTTAGTTAAAAGTCACTATTGTGACCAAGGTCTCCTGGACCTACGGTAAATCATTATAGCTGAAGTTTATTTTTCTGCGTTATCAATTTTACTTACTCGCCTATTTCCCTTATACCCATTCTTTCTTATCCGTTTTGTCTTGCGAACATAGAGTTTCCTTTTACATGTTTCGTGATTTTTATATCTTTGGTCTTTTTCATATCTAATGATAGTTTCCCGCATTTTTTGCTTATGTGTTTCCGTTTGAGTCTGTGCTTTACATGGTATATTCTAGACTTTGGTCGTGCATGCTTTACTATTTTACTATCATTTATCAAATTCAATTAGTATCTCTTCTTACTTATACTTTTCAATTTTCTGACCTGTGAAGATTCCTCTGTTGCAAAAACTTTACAAACAACAATTCATATTGAAGAACACATTTAAACCAGTATAGATAATCACGATTTATAAAACAATTTGGGCAGCTTTGATAGAAAAGAAGTAGATGATTTTTTTAAAAATAAATAAAAAGTAGGAAAGAGGCCGAAAACACTAGTTAACATCACAATAAAGGGACTATGCCCGAACGATTTGTACTTCAATGTTTAGTTAATCTGTCGTCTCGTCTAATTAGGAGTATATAGAGTTCTGGCCAAGCAAGGGGGAAACGATGGATTGTGGGAACTTCAAGGTGACCTTTACTGAAGAAGAAGATCACCCAGCGTACCACACGCGCGACTTTATTCTCCAATCCACACAGGTGAGTGTCTAACCATGCTGAACCAGGAAAAAGGCCAATTAACTCCAGAATTTGTTAACACATATTTTTTGGGTTTGACCACGTTAAGTCCACTCCCTACCACTTCATCACAGTTCCGACATGTTTTGCTGTTCCTCAGGAACAAATATTATGGAGAAACCAAACAAGAGTTAGTCATGTTGTTGTTTATTGCACGACGGCAAGGTCGTATATTACTGCGCAAGGCGAAGCCGAGAGCAGTAATACGCGATCTTGCTAGAGTGCGATGAACAATAACATGACTAACTTGAGTTTGGTTTAGAATTTATCCCACCCCGCCTGTCTAAATTACTTCTATATTAACAAATGACGTCATTTGTCAAGTGTATCCCACTAGAGCGATATTTTTCATTTTTCTGAACTCCAGACCGAATACAGTGACCCAATGTTAAGCCTATGGAGTTTGTTTATTAGGGGTAGGATAAGAAAATAAACCCTTTCAAATATTAGTACCTTCAACCTGAGAGATCAATGGGACTAAGTAATACTCAAAATAAAGGAGGTTATTGTAAACATTGACAAGATAAATAATAAACTACCAACCCTAGCCGTTTTTATTGATATGTGTAAAGCCTTCGATACCGTAAACCACAATATTCTCCTGCATAAATTAACCAACCTGGGCATAGACCACAACACACACAACTGGATAACAAACTACCTAACTGACCGAAGCCAAACAACTAGAATAAATAATAAAACATCACAACCACAAACAATAACCACTGGAGTGCCCCAAGGCTCAATTCTGGGGCCCCTACTCTTTCTCACATACATAAACAGCCTAGAAAAAGCCATCCCCAATAGCCAACTCAAGCTCTATGCTGACGATGCCGTCCTTTTCCTATCAGATAAGTCCATGGATGCCATGGAAATAAAAATGCAGCAAGATCTAGCCAGTCTACATTGTTGGGGTTAACAAGAACCGGCTAACATTGAATGCTAAGAAAACAAAAATCATGCTCTTCGGAACTAAGAACAATCTTTCGGGTATGAGGAATGTCAACCTAGATGTTAATAACCAAAAACTCGACCAGGTAACCTCTTTCAATTACCTGGGCATAGCACTCGATCCGACCCTAACCTATTCCAAACACATTAACTCGATGATAAGTAAGGCCAACCACAAAACTTACCTTTTATCGTTTATTCGCAAATACCTATCTAGAGAACAAGCCGCTACCATATATAAAACCAAAGTGCTACCCATCCTTGAATATGGTGGACCGCTGATTCATAACACAAACGCCACACTTACTAATAAATTACAACGGTGTCAGAACCGGGCCCTCCGAATATGTTACAAATCTCATGCTATGATACCCACTAACCTACTACACAAAAGCTTCAACATAAATTATCTCTCTGACAGGCGCGAACACCAGTTATTGAAACTGGCCTACATCAGGACAGGAAATGATAGCTACCTAAGCATATATGTTAAGCCTGGCCACAAATGTAAACCCACTCTGTGGGTATGTAAGGCACGGAACTGAAATGCTGGAGCACCGGGAAGATAGGGAGACTCTCTCCCTACGGTATCACTCCAGGATAAATAAAAATCTAAAAAAAAAAAAAAAAAGATGAGAACACTAAGGACTCTATTTAGGACATGGATGATGCAAAAGATGAGGGACAGACCTTACAGCTACTTTGTCCAACTGTAAAGAAAAGGATTATAATAAATTGATATATTTGTGCAGTCTGAATAGTAAGCTCATTCTAAAGTCTTTAAGTGATAAAGACGTTCTTGTACGGCTTTTTCAGTAACTATTATTCAGTACCTGATAATTCAAATCGACAGACTATTGAAGCTAATTTCTTATATTTTACAGTTGTCAAAATCTGAACTCAGACTATCAGCTAGGAACAGGGAATCAATAGACAGGCTTATCTACCAGAATTAGCCTCATCACTCGGAACTAAATAAGTCTCGGAGCTCTAATTGCTTGACAGTTGAATTTCGTAAAGGCAAAATGGGAACTAAGCAAGAATCTTTTGTGTCCGAGGATTTATGTTCCCAAAGATAACGGTTTCCGGGTTATTTCCTCAACATACATGTATCTAGCGATCAAAAGTCAGTCGCTACACACTTCATAGTTGAAAAACTAAAGTTTGTTTGTTTGTTTGTGGTTTAACGTCCGAAGCTGATTCAGGTTAATAGAAACTGGTTGTTCTGTGTAATAGTGGACCGCAGAAACTAAGTTGTTGAGTGTTTGTGGTGACAGGACGATTACGAGTGCACGACGCGGATGATCTCCACGTCCTACTGGCCTGACAGCTGCATGCCGCTCTCCCAGTCCTTTGACTTGGTACAGACGGTGAAGACGTGGCACCAGGAGCAGCAGCAGGTGGAGGGACCCATCATCGTCATCGACAAGTGAGTCACTCACCCCGCAGCCAGGCGCGTGAGCGCTGAATATTATAGAGGAAACCCATGAAAGTTTAGGGTCTGAGCCCGTATCCCATCGAGTTTGAATCACATAGTAATTCACAAGACAAAGCCGCGTGAATTACTTTGTGATTCAAATGAGATGGGATCGAGCTCTGACCCTAAACTTGAATGGGTTTCTGAATTTATCTCACCTTTAATATTGACTAATGGGCTAACACTTGTGACATTATCCCCCATTGGATATTTTTCCTAAATATCTAATGGGCGTTAGATACGAGTTCCCAATGTTGAGTCTATGGAGAAAAAATATCCGGGGTGAGATAAATATATATATCAATGTATGATTGAGAGTACGAGGCAAACAGCTTGAGTAACTGCTGGTAAAAAAAATTTTTTTTACCCAATATATATCAATATATATCTATCAATATATATCAGGGATGTCAGTTTTCCTTGTTTCCGCGGAATTCTGTGTTTTCATTTTATATATTATCAATATATATATATATATATATATTTTAGACGTTTATTTATTCTGAAGGAACTGTTAGGGATTGTCTTCCTTATGTACCACAGACTCCAGTTGAAAGGGACCACGGAAGAAAATATGCTCACAATGGTCAGCGTGTCTAGATATTATACCTGTAGTTCATATGCTGGTTACTTATTGACCACATTCACCGGCCTCTCAGAATATTAATTTCTTTCTTTTCCCCAATATGTATTAAAATAGGGAAAAAAGAAAATATTTTGGTGGAACACATACCTCAGTCAAATTAACTGTATTCTATAAAACGGTATAGTTAAGAATAAAGTAGGAACTGTGGGTGACTTATTCCTCCATTGACAGTTTTTAATATGTCACGGATAAGAAATGTAATTTTTAATATTATCTTTATTAACAGAGGAGTTTCAAAATGTAACGGACACCATGGATACTTAATTAGCAACAAAACCTGAAGGACTCCCAAATATTAGTCTAAATATATATGTATATCATACATGTCTAACATTTAAATACACTAGTGAAACTGCTTAGAGCGTAACAACTTAGTCCATGGAATGGATTCATACGAACATGGAAAATGGTTGAATTTTGTGTAACCTTCAATACTGTGTCTATTGAAATGTAGCTAATAATCGATTGAGAATAAAAGATCCATAATTCGTTACCATAAAAATACTGCATCTGAATCAGCTTCTTTTTTTCATTGATTCATCATATTCGACTTTCACATACGACAATTCAGCAAATTATAACATACAGTTGATTCAAGATACCATACCACCAGTAACAAAGAATTTGAAAACGGAC
Organism: Alentia gelatinosa; assembly: GCA_950022655.1. Lineage (NCBI taxonomy): Eukaryota > Metazoa > Annelida > Polychaeta > Phyllodocida > Polynoidae > Alentia > Alentia gelatinosa. The sequence continues at coordinate 18,150,107 of OX465581.1, forward strand.
GGATAACACAATAATACATAATAGCTCTTGTCTATACAAAATGTTTTAATCCACTCTCAGAGATCTACAGAGAAGTTAGATAGGTTTCTAGATTTAGGGAAACGTGGCTAGTACACTTCTGTCATCAACCGATGAAAAAAAAAAAAAAAAAAAAATAGATAGGTTTCTACTAGGTTAATTGGGAACTTTGACACTGATATGGTGATTTTGCAGATTCGGCGGCACGGAAGCTGGCACATTCTGTGCACTCTCCACAATTCACGATCAGCTTCACAACGAGGGTAGTGTTGATATCTACATGGTAGCCAAACTCTACCATCTTAAGCGGCCAGGTATCTTCACAAAACAGGTGAGAAGTCATAATAAAACCTACAGTTGTTACCTTTTTGAGAGGCATCTTCTGAATCCAGGAAATCAGCCTTCGTGTAGAACACTTGACAAAGACCAAAGGTGGAATCTCTTCTCAAAAATTTATTTATTGCAGTTTTTTCGCAACTTATCTTGTTATTAATTATGAAATAATAAGTCGTCTTTGCATTACGATTTCAGTATAGTTCTCTGAGTTCTAACTGCAGAATTATAATGTACACGTGTACATATGAAAAAGGGAACATCCGGTGATAGATGTTAGGTTTATAGAAAAAAATATTAGTAGAAAGGTGATATTTTATTTTCAAAATGATGCATTCACTTCAGGATTTGCATAGGAGCGACACTTTTAAGCGACATTAATATGTAATGAGAACTACATATATATCATATTTCCAAACAAAAAGAAATCGTTAGAATATAATAAAACCATGTATGAACGATTTTTTTGATTTTTTTTAGATCTTTTATTTATCCTGGAGATAACCACTAGGGTGAGATTACCCTGTTTTCAGTGGGCTCCAGCGGCCATTTCGATGTATCTCAAGTAGTTTTTATAGTAACATATCGAGAAAAGAAAGTACATAGGTGAACAGGAACAGAGAAAAGTAGAAGAAGAGTCAAGGTAATAAAGCATTACGATTTCAGTATTATGGAGAAACCAAACAAGAGTTAGTCGAGTTGCTGTTTATCGATCGACGGCAAGATCGCGTATTACTGCGCAGGCGAAGCCAAGAGCAGTAAAACACGATCTTGCCGGAGTGCGATGAACAATAACTCGACTAACTCGAGTTTGGTTTAGAATTTATCCTACCCCGCCCGTCTAAATTACTTCTACATTAACAGATGACGTCATTTGTCAGGTGTATCCCACTAGAGCGATATTTTTCATTTTTCTGAACTCCAGACCGAATACAGTGACCCAATGTTAAGCCTATGGAGTTTTTTTATTAGGGTTAGGATAAAGTATCAGATCAGCCACTCTAATTGATTCTGACTTGGTCCACAGGAGGATTTCCACCTGCTGTATAAGGTACTGGAGAGCGTGTGTGACTCCACCCCTGCCGGCGACCGCGACTCCGGAATCTCCAACTGTGCTAACTACCCTGCCACCATGCCAACCCACTTCACCGACCACAACGATGTGGAACTAACCAAGATCCAGCGGGCGGAAACTACCATGTAGAGTGTGGTGACGAGGCAACAATTCAAAAACACTATTCACCGTCATCGAGAGGACACGACTTGCATTACTTGCAGGATGAACAGAAATAAAACATCGTGGGTCTGTCTCTGGTTCTACTGTCGCACAAACAATACATCTTGCCAGGGAACACTTTCCTTTCTGTTTTCAGGGATCTAATTTACGGATAGATATTGTAGACGTAAAATACCAAAATGAGTCCCTATAAAATACACCGTGCAACGTGGCAGCAGCATGACAAGATCCGAGTGGGCTACAATAAGGATGTAAGGAGCAGTAGATCTTGTCCGGTCTGCATTTTGAGTTGCTGTATGGATGTAGACTAATATCAGGACCCAAATCGAAAGCGGAACAAATGGAGGGAAAAAATAGCACCGAGGAGCGTCACTGATGAGTGCCGATGATGTGAAAACCACGCTGCTGATGTGCGTGGGATGTGTTTGGCGGACTTTGTCCCGTGGCTAGGTTTCGCTCAGTGGCTGCTGTTTGTGTGCTTGTGATATTGACCATTTACCGGGATGGTAGCCCACTTGTGGACGAGTTTCCCCCGCTACACCAAACAGAAGTGTTCTGTGTATGTAACATGCGCCGTTGCTTCTCACGAGAGACCCCCCCCGCGCCTTCATTGGCCTTCTGGCAAGTCCATGTTGAAACGGAGGAAGATAAAAAAAAAATATATATATAAAAGATGTGTATCTTCAGAGGATCCTACACGATACGGGGGCATTGGCCCCGCAGTGACCTTACCGCTGCTCTTTGATAGCCGCGCACTCGGCTGGGCTTCATGGACACTTCAGGTGGCATGTGGCCCCCCATACAGCTGACATCTATGTGTGTAATTATGTGTACGTGTGTAGTCCAGGCTGACGTCTTTGTGGTAGTAGTTGACAGTAGTTGTGTACAGGATAAGGTGGCCGTAGAGAACATGAAGTGGCCTTCTTTCCTGTGGACGTCTTGGAACTGCGAGCTGGCGTGCGGGATACATTGCCCACTGTGAAGGTTGGAGTGAACACGCCGTTTTTGTCTATGCACACCTCTGCAACATCCTCCCTGCTTCCCTGTCATCCCCATATGGCATTGACGTCTCCTCGCCTTGCTATGACCCTGGCTGTTGATACGGTGTAAAGCCCCAGTCAACTTGCAAAGTCTCTGCAACATCACCTCGGACGAGTGCTTCATATATATTTTCAATACTTTATTGTTTGAAAGCCGAGTAAAACGCATTGCAATGTAGAAAGTGCGTTTTATTTATGGTCATATCTGGCTGCTTACTGGCATTAGGGTCTGGTGTGTCAGCAATGATAAGGAAATGAAGACGTTGTCATTGTTGTATAACCGGGAGCGGGTTAGACAGTGCCGTTTATTGAAAGAGCACCCGAGGACGATGACAATCATCGAGGACAATGGTCGGCTCCCAGGTCAGGTTGTATAGTGGCTGAGGTTGGATCGCCGGTGTTGTGACATGTTCTAAAGTGGTGTGTCTAGATTACTAGTCATTTCTGTGAGGGCTGTCCCGAGGAGTCCTGACTCTCGGAGTTGCCGAGCCCGACACGACGCCATGGTGCTTTACTATCGGTTAGAAGACATCAATGACCTTCCAGGGCATTACATAATACCTTAGACGATTGGTGCCATTTTAGTGAACACCAAAATCAGTGTATGTTTAAGAAAAAGACGCTGTGCAATTCTTACGCTCCTGACATGAAAGATCTACTAGCAAAAAAACTAAATTAGATTTAAAAGCACCAGGAGAATGAGCTAAGGCATCATATTGTATGGTGACTAGCAACTGTACTTTTGTAAGATACATGTTCATCGTTTCATACATTTGTCTAGCGTCTGGTGTCCGCAAGTTGTCATTATCTAATTCATTATCCATTGATACTGTTATCCCAAAATAAGAAATCTTGATTACTTTATTGATATTATATATATTTTTAGGTTCCTCATTTAGTGTAATTCTAAGAAGGGAGAAAAAGCTATACCACTCACTTATTTGATTAGATATAGATGTATAAATATACATGTACGCCTACGTATCTTCAGTATACAGTGTTGCCACTTTAAACCATTCTGAAAGTAGATATACTCTTTTTTCAACAAACCCTTAAATTTTTTACCTTTTTTTTCATATTTTCATAATTTGTTTTTCTATGGCCGAGAGCTTATATATGATACCATGAGGTACATAACCAGGATGGCGCACATGAATCTCTTAAATGATTTTGTATGATAACAGACATGATTAACCATAACTATATCACACAATCTAGGGTTCTCAATCACTGCTGTTGTTAGCACTGTTAGTTTTAGCAGTGCTTGGCTTTGGTCGTAATCTCAGCGTAGACGAGGAAGCCCAGAACATATTGTTTTTAGAACATGATCTAAACAAACTGTTTTTCAATGAGGGTATCTGTTAATAGCAAATTTTTGTAATTTTATTAATCAAACCAGCATGTAACCCAATGCATTTGTACCCCAAATCACGATACATAGCAGGCAGTAATGTGTTTCAACGGGGCCTAGCGCAGAGCTCCTTCCCCACCACATAGCAGGCAGTTTGTTCTGGGGCTGGTAGATGCATGGTTGTTTACCAGATGGTTGGGAACTGTAAGCAGTTTGATAATTAAGCGTTTCAGTCCTACCCCTGATGACCTGGTTGTGGACTAGTTCAAGTATTTCAGTTTACTTTTGGAATATATGCCAATAATCTAAAAAGAAAACACTTAAAAGGTAAAGACAAGGGTTTCTGCCCGAATATTATCAAAATACTGCAAGCGTCTTCCCGTATAGTGAATAAGTCTATGGTGGCGTACCTACCCTGGTAGTTAATGAGCATCATTAAGTAACTTCAATGAAACAGTCGTGTTATGCTGAGATACTTCTATGATACGGATGAAGCAGGTTTGTCAATTGATTACCATGTTTTGTTCATGCACGAAGGTAAGAATTGGGTTCAGCTGAAAGGTTCTTTCAGACCCTAATACAACAATTAATTGGAGCAGTATAAATTCATTGACCTCATTCCGGGACTACACAAGCATGACAAGAAATCTTTGGAATGATTTTGATGGTGTCTCATAAGTAATTGTTAAAGCATCTACTTTCATTTCCTCCAATATTTGTGGCTGATATCTATGGAATAAGAGAGTTTGTCATATTATGGAGATACAATGTACCTATTTTATACTTTCCCAGGAATGATTTGTACTTTTTTCCTACTGATAGTCAGGTGGCAACACTGTATATGCTGTACATATATATGTCTATTATAAAATGCACAAAATTATGCCACATTCTATAATGCATTTACAGTTCTATCGGGTACTTGTGCTGCATATAGTTTCTTACGAGACAGTAGATTGTATTGCTCACAAGATTCAGTAAATAGACATTCCATTTGGATAGTACTTTGAGTAATTAACTCTCATTATTATTGATTATTTCTGTGAGTACCATAGAGGTTTACAGTATGTAACGTGTGATTGTGAATCGTGCATAATACTTAAGTTGGTCCTTAGGTTTGCTCGAATATCCGAGCTTCGTAGTTTATACTTTCGTGTGTATTCGTTAAAAAAAAAGTGCAATTCCTTATTGGTGTATGATTACTTTCTGTTGAGTATCTTCAGAGTTTATTAATTTAGGTTGCATTTAGTAATTCTTGGAGGATGACACATTTTATGCAAAGAGAAGTAGTGGTTATACTAACATACCTGGTATTGCACACTGCGAACCATACGGTCACCTTTCTATTAGAAAAGGTGTTCTTGTATAGGTATCCCAAATGATGTAATCTTTTTGTATCTCATAAGGTCCCACCTAATTGGCGATGAGTTGTGTGTAATATTAGCGTTGAGCAAACCTTCCTTTTCTACATGTGCAGTTCACGCTACCTGTTAAAACAAATGTATTTTCATATTTTACTTGACCTTGTACAGAAGTGTAAGCTCTGTGCGTTTAGGCGGACGGTCGTATTCTGCCATGTACATTGCAAAATGACTGCAACTTGTGTGTTAGTTCATGTTGTGTTGTGTTGGTTCGTGACATCCGTCTATAAACCAAAATGTATGGAATAGCATTTACTAAATTATTGTATCGAAATTCTCAAGCTGCCAATCGGATAGATTCCAGGGCCAGATCTAACAATGCTCTTAGGTGAATTATACACAACACTTACAAGAGTCGGTTTTACATAACGATGAAATACATATGTGCAGAGGAATATTTATAGAGAACGTCATCTTTATAATAAGTACCTATGTATTGTTTCATATTTTAGGATATTTTTTTCTCTTTGTTCTTGCGGCTAGCTGTCTTGACACAGTGTTTTTTCCATGTTTTCAATTGCAATGAAACCAGAAGGCCTTCGCTCTATATGCCCACAAAATAGATTTGAAGAATGATATCCAGGTAAATTTCCACTAGTCAAGAAGTCCCTTCGTTCGACTCCTCTACCCTTTTTTGTCAGGCGTTCTTCCCATCTAAATGAGTGTGGTCGTTCCTTTTTTATTATTATTAAACACAGCTGCATTTGCATTTAGCGATATCAGGTATGAATCACGAATCAGGTGCATTCTAATGATTACCTCGTAATCTCAAATGTGAGCGTATTGTTTTGTACAAGAATAATTGAAAATTCATGAATATTTTTTTTTTTTTTTTTTTTAAATGAAATTCATGAATATCAACGGATCGAAAGAATATAACAGAAACATCAGGACGGTCGTGTCAACTTGAGTGTATTAGTTGTGTATCGATGAATATTCTCTTGCGAAAGCGTGTACCATGGACACTCCTCTAACATGCCCACACATTGGTCCCAGGTCTGAGTACACTAGTGGTCCACCCCAATGGACCCCATCAAGAGTCCCACATATACCAATGGTCTTTTTCTACATTTCGTGTGTGAGGTTTTGTGTTTCTGCGATATTTTATTTTTTCTACTTCAAATCAAATCCAAAGGAACACGGGTTTTGTATGCTTCTGAGAAAGAACGGGGAAAGACGCGGCTGGTATGATGTACATTATCAATAACGGGCGCAAATCAGTCTCTCCGATGAATATACTAGTGGCGCCATCGTAAGGCAGAATCGCCCTGTGTCTATTTTTATTGCTTGTATACTACACGTTTCTTGTTTCGAGTCTGGGCGTTTTAACTGAAATTAGTCATGGTACAAATACTTGTTCTGACCCTGTCCATATAGCGCTGTGTAATGCTACACGCATTACAGTACACCTTCCTAAGTCACGTTGTTTTAAGAGGTTGGAAATCCTAGAGGTTGTTGTAGCCAGAGTAATTCTGTGTTGGGTTATTTTCTAGTAGGAATCATTCAGTGTTATAAGTTTATTGACAATAGGGATTAGTGTCAATGTCTGAATAGGCACGCCGTATAGTCTGCCATGTCTCACAGTTTATAACCTTCATTAGGCATCGGGCCATGCATGCTGTGCTATATATATATATAAATATATATAATGTCATTTTTGTCATATGACTAATAAACATTTAATTAATATTTGGACACATCGTTGTTGTTTCCATATGCTGCTCTAGAAAAAAGCCTGCATCTATAGTTTTCAGCTTTCGGAAGAATAGAACATATGAAGTAAATGTTCCAGTGTAGCATACAAAGTAGTTTGGCAAGTATTTAATCTGAATATTTTATTTGAATTCTACATTAGCTCCCTAACAAGAAAGTTTTTTAAACATGTCTCTCACCAAGCTGACCGCATGACGACATAGGATTGACCGTCTGGCTGATGTTGTTTTTTTAACAAGGATGTCAGAGTTCAGGGAAATCCCTGAAATCAGGGTTTTTCTAGAACACAGAAATATTGTCCTCACTACTCAAAATCCTCAATAAAACCTGTGTAGGTCAATCCCATATTGTTTCAAGGGCCCCATGCACCCGATTTCCCTTTAAATATGTGCATTATTACTTCCATGATTTTCCCTGAGAAGCTTCCCATTGATAATGCATGGATGGAAATCCCTGAAATCCCTGAAACCCTTGTACTGTTACCATACAAACCACTTTGAATGCATAGCTAATACCAGGAACCAGCTCAATATTACAATCTCCCATGCATATATTTGGTTTAAAATCAATAGGTCAAAGATGGTAGGGCTCTGCTTGGAGATCCCAGACTGTAGTACCAGTTCTAATCGCCAGGGGATACAGTTTTAATCGTTTTTGAGTTCCCAGTAAGCATTGTAGTCTGGTGGGGGGGGGGGGGGGGGAGGAGGGGGGAGTTTATCCCAGCAAATAACTTAAGGGATTTTCCTCAAGGGCTGCTGACATCCCTGATTTTAATTGTTTGACAAAAAACGTGAAACAAGAAATTCATCCTGGGTTGTCCAGACTCCCAATCAAACCGAGAGACCTTTCAAACCACCAGATAGGCTAAGGATCGCCTGATGAGACTCGAATAATCTAAAATAATGAGAAAAGTGAGACCATTCACAACTCAATTTTGGTACGAAAAAGAGGTCCACCAGGCGACAGGCGGATCAGGGGCCCATTTCAATAGAATGGGTCACTAAACCACTTAGTGACATGTTTAGTGACGCCAATAGTGACTTGAATAACAGAAAAAGTCTGGGACCCGTTTCAATAGTCTGTAGGACGTCCGTTATTGGGTGTAGTGACACGATAGCGACAAGTTGCGTTGCAGTAGTTTAGTGACAAGCCATTCCTTGAGTCCTTGTTGCAGACAGGCGCTAATAGTGGCTTGTACCATTTCAGAAGTGGCTGTCCGGTCACTAAAAGGGTCACTATAGTGTCTATAATAGCGAGATGGTATACCCTCTCGCTTGTATTGTCACAAACGCGTAACTTTACTTCCCCTAGGGATTAAGCTGTGAAACTTTAACCCCAGTTAGGGACACATACAACTTATAAACATGCCAAATATGAAGGAGATCGATTCATGCAATCCAGAGATATTCACATTTAAATTTTGTCATAACAAGTGTTGCTCTGGTGGCCAGTGTAGAATTATTCAAGGGCTGTCGCTAATTTATGCAGTGACCTCACCTTCACAGCACTTGTTCCTGGTAGCACTAACACCATCCATTGTAAGGCCCAGGCAGCAATGTCACTATGTCGCCAACAGTGAACAGACACACCACCCCAATAGTGACATGCCTTCTGCAACGAGAATTAAATTTTGTCACTATTCCTGTCACTATTTGAGTCACTAATCATGTCACTAAGTGGTTTAGTGACCCATTCTATTGAAACGGGCCCTTGGTCTCGTTGCAATAGGCATGTCACTAAAGGGGAGGTGTGTCTTGTCACTATTGTGGATGTGTCCCTAGTTTGGGACAGCATAGCGGAAAAACATGTTGGGTACCCCACATCACATACTCATGTCATACCGGGAACAAGTGCCATCAAAGTGAAGGTCACTGCATAAATTAGTGACAGCCATGAAAAATTCTACACTGGCCACCAGAGCAGCATTTGCTATGACAGAATTCAAATGTGAATATCATTAGATTACATGGACCGATATCCTTCATATTTGGCATGTTTATAAGTTGTATGTGTCCCTAACTGGGGTTAAAGTTTCATAGCTTTATTCCTATGGTAAGTAAAGTTATGTGTTTGTGACATCAAAAACGAGAGGGTATACCCTCTCGCTATTATTGACACTATAGTGACCCTTTTAGTGACCGGACAGCCACTTCTGAAATGGTTCAAGCCACTATTTGCGGCTGTCTCTTATCCTATGTCCCAGAAACGTTTGTCCCTTAATTATTGAAACGCGAAGTACCGCTATTGTGTCACTAAACCCAATAACGGACGTCCTACAGACTATTGAAACGGGTCCCAGCAGTGTTAGTTCCTACGATGGACTGGTTCCCTGCCCTAATGAAATAAGGGACAGGTAACGGGTTCCTACGACCTTCAACTAGACTGTAGTATGTCCCGTTGTCGTTAGGGCCAGGGCACTAGTGGACTAGTGGTTTGGCTGGGTTCCGCATATATCTCCGCCGTGCCCCCTAGTGCACTAACACCATCCATTGTCAGGCCCAGGGAGCAATGTCACAATGTCGCCAACAGTGAACTGACACACCACCCCAATAGTGACATGCCTTTTGCAACGAGACCTAACTTTTTCTGCTATTCTTGTCACTATTGGGTTCACTAATCATGTCGCTAACCGGATAGTGACGCCCTTTCTATTGAAACGGGCCCCTGGTTGGTACCACCATTTTATGGTGCATTGTGGGATAGCACTAAGTTGGCTCCCTGTCAAATACAAGGTTCCTATCGTGTTTTCATTTCAAAATAGGTGGATGCCATTTCTTTCTCACCCAATATGCTAGGTTGTAGTATCAAACAACGGCTTCTTTTGTATTTTCATTCATCATAAACTAATATAAATAAGTTATCGGGGGTTTTTCGCGAGGGAGAGAAGCTTGATTGGCATAGTCCAAGACCGCCCAGAATATCCCTCTTCCTGTCCCATTATTTATTTGGACAGGGAACCAATCTATCAATTGTGGGAGTATGGGTGCCTGTTTACAAACTGGGTATCTAAGTTTCCCGTTGCTCGTTTAATTTACAGCTATGGGGCCATCCATAATTTATGGGTAATTGGACACATGGGTCCAATTTTGCGTACATACTTTATGAAAAATATGACCCCCACCTTCATCTTGTACGTATTAGAAGAAGGAACATACGCAAAATTTCCAAAATGTTTTACCGCACACCACATACATACACATATACATGTATACATACATACATGCATACATACGTACGTACGTTCATACATACATACATACATACACACACACACACATTTAAGCAGGTATCCCACCAAACGGACTCTGCACGTGGGCTTTTACCCTCCAGCTACCATTGCTCGCCGGGGCCGGCAAGCCAGCTGCCCCTAACTCTGTAAATTCACTGAGCTGTTCCACCAAATCCTTTTTTTTTCTAGCCTGCTGACAACCACATGATTTTTTTTTTTTTTATATTATTATATCCTTTATTGTCCTTTCTCTGTTACAGAGTTCTTCCGGGCAATAAGCCGAGCCCATACTATCGTAAAACTTGATGAGGTTTAATCTTGGCCACCGTATTCCACGACTGGAGTTTGGCAAAGTGCCTTCATGAGGCAAAGCCGTGTGAAGTCCGGAACCAAAACTTCAGGAGTGGAATGCGGTGGCCAAGATTAAAACGAATCAGGTTTTGATTTTATCCTACCCTATCTCCTCGATTTTGGAATATTACGTGATAATAATGCTGTATGCCACTAGTGGCATATAAAATCCGTATGCCAGTCAGTGTGGCATACGGAAACCCAATGTTAAGCCTATGGGATTTTATATTAGGGGTGGGATAAATACATACACACACACATTTAAGCAGGTATCCCACCAAACGGGCTCTGCACGTGGGCTTTTACCCTCCAGCTACCATTGCTCGCCGGGGCCGGCAAGCCAGCTGCCCCTAACTCTGTAAATTCACTGAGCTGTTCCACCAAATCCATTTTATTTCTAGCCTGCTGACAACCACATGATTTTTTTATTATTTTTTATTATTATTATATCCTTTATTGTCCTCTCTCTGTTACAGAGTTCTTCCGGGCAATAAGCCGAGCCCATACAACAACAATCTATACCATAAACAACAACATTATTGGTACATGGGTTAGGGTGATTGGATTAGAGGGGGATTATGAGGTGATGTATGAGGATGAATGATGAGGGCGCTTCATATCATATTCTTAAAGTGTATCAGGTATTCTAGTCTTCGTGTTACAGATGGTAGCTTCTCCCATAATTTCGCTCCTCTCCATGATGCACACACACCGCTTGGAAGGTGCCCAGCGAGCGGTTCCCCAAGCTGGGCGGCCAGGCCGGCACTGGCGTGGTGATATACATGTAGCGGGTATGGTGCTGCCGTGTGGTGGATGTTAGCTGCACTAAGAGCTAAGTGAGTTCCCTGTTCATCTGATAGAGGGCAGGATGAATGCCCATCCATACACTGCATCCCTCTGGCTCCAGGAAAGCTTCAGGTGTAGTGAAGCGGTGCGCTTCCTTGTTGGGATTTGTATGGAGGCGATGATTGCATGTCTATTTTGCACTGAGTCCTGCATTATTCAAACCGAACAATGAAGGTAAATAAAGATAAGCCTTGATGTTATGAATGTGTATGGTATGCACTGGTGCTAAAATTCAGCCGAAACTCTCAGTTCATCTTGATGGTGTTCACTGAGTTTATGCACTGGGAGAAGTTAACGCAGATGTCGGCGATGCTCACTGTGCCATCGACCGGCCGCCCCTAAATATTTATCCAAATAGATTTCGGCCGGCGATGCTATAATGTGCATGGTGGAACAGCTTTAATATTGCCTTTAGGCCCAGCCGGCAGTCAGTGACCATGAACAGGTCAGCCTTTGCTGGGCTGGCGACTGGGTTTCGGACACACAGAGAGGGGCCGGCAGTTGGCGGTTGGCGGCCCCGGCCCTGTAGGTGTTATTCAACGTTATGGGCTGTTCCACCAAGCAGATCATCGCAGCCGATGCACACTTTGGGCCGGCATTTGTCGCTGATGACCACAAGGCCACCACAAGGCCATCGGCCGGGGCTAGTCCCTGTTTGGTGGAATACCGGCTATATAGGGTACATAGCTTTTGTGCTATGGAAGCAGCCATTTTGGCTCCCCGACACCATCTAAAATGCCAGGTAGCAAGACAGATTATCAATGGAATTTATCAAAAATATGTTTTAGGCTTGCCTTGGAGGAATTTTATCCTCGTCTCAATATTATCTATGGATTATAACAACTGATAATAGTGGTTGCCTCCCCCTCCCCCCGCCTACAGTGAGGCTAATAATTCAATTTCCTGGCGGATGATGGCTTATCTAGCAACCACTCTGTGCCCTATACATATGATATGAATATGACCTATCAGGTTAGGTACACAACGTGGCTTAATCTAATGTACTGTATATATACAAGCTCAGGGTAATTAAAAGGATGACTCATCAGATTATAAATACTATATATAGGTACAGAATATAAGTATCCAATTTTATAGTTTACTATACACGGTAATGTTCAAAGGGAAAAAGATCGAGCCATGCTCCGATACCGACTCCACGTGGTCCGTAGCCTTCACTGTCGACTCAGATGCCGTATCGCCGCCAGTTTTAGAGGTGCTCGGCCCCGCATTCCTGGTTGTTGGAGCCATTTTCACTTATACCCGTAATCCTTCTCTTCTCCGTATTCTTTTGCTATGGGTGCCGGCCGTATACCCAGGGGGGTATGTGTGTGGCGCGGGCACGCGGTAGCCCAAAAGTAACGAAAAAGTGTAGTACGTGTGTACTGGGTGAAGTGTAGAGTAGAAGTGAGGGGTAGGTGAGTGTTGAGCGCACGCACTTTGATGAGTGGTGAGTGCGAAAGCCGTGAGGTGGCAGGAGGGGCGCCCGTGCGGCGTGGTAGAGGGGGGACACCAGGGAGTGCAATGACTACCCCTGAGCATAGCCCATGAGTAACCAATGTTCAAAGGGAAAAAGATCCCCACACAAAAACTCGGAGTGAATGTCACACATAGATGAGAGGTCCTCCACCCTTGCTATAATTAACATCACTGATGTAGAAGCCCACTTTGTGCGTGCTACTGTTCTTCCTGTAGCCGCCCTTGGACCCGTTGCTGGCGCTACTCATACTGGATCTTCGTGGAGTGACGCCTGACGGTGCCGACAGACCGTTGGGCCCGGTCAGTGTAATCGTTACCGGGGGTTCCGGTTCATCGCCGGTCTCTGTCATCAACGCTGACCGCATACCGAAAACCGTGTTGTCAATAGCGATCGCCATCGAGGAGCGACGCCGAGCTGTTAGAAGTACACGAGGAAAGGAGGAACACAGCATCGCTATTAAATCGACCAAAACTAATACATGTATATTGTGAGGCCATATTTTGGACCCTGATTGATCGGTCATAAAAAAGGGTTGCACTTCCAGACGATAAATTTGAAAACCCTCCCCCAGCGTTCCTTAATCTTGGTATGGCCCGACAAGAAGTCAGATTTGCCCATCATAGTAGAGTGGCAGGTGTCTTCAAAATCCTCTGGTTTTTAATGTGCAGACAAATTTGACGGGATATCCCCCTTTTAAATCGAAAACTCATGTACCGGTATTTATATTTGCAAAATATTACACTTATATTTTCTATACAATTTCCCAATCTTTCTACGGTATTAATTTTCGCCATTTTCACGGTATATATTACGTATATGTATAGTGCATATTATTACATGTTACTGTGATAATCATGTAGGCATACCTGGAGTAACAGATGTAGAGATAGGAGGATCTGAGCGGCAGCAGAATAAGATGATTGCAATCAGCACTACAGTCGTCATACAGAGAATCCCAATCACACATCCCAGCATGATGTAGAAGCTGAATATAACCAATAACAAGTAAATATAGCATGTGTTTCATTTAATTACTAGTAACTGAGAACACATATGTTCGTGTCTGTTATAAAAGTTGATTTATTCTACTGCACTGGAGCATATCCATGCACAAACCAAAATGTTAAAGGTATTGAGCTGACATAAGTGCCCTTGACACAGTGACTGGGTGTGACCATACAGACTCATCAGTATGCATGAGCACCCAGCAGTGGTCTTGGCCCAATGACACACGGCAACCACCCAACACAGTGTTGGTGGGGGAGGCACTCTCACTGTCCTTGACCTTGAAAGGGGCAAGGACAGTGCACCACAGGGATGGACATGGCATTTGGGACAGGGACCTTGACATTGTAACTTATTCAACCTTGATATTGTAGTTTATTCAGCCTTGACAGTGTATCAACCTTGAAATTGTAATTTATTCAGCCTTGATGTTGTAATGTATTTGGCCTTGAGAATTTTTATATAAGCAAGTAGCAGCCCTAGTTGGGTTCTTCTATCCGAGTTTGTGAGAAGTGATTGTCTGTGTATCAAATAAAAAGGGGTATACTGCAAGTGGCTCTCCCCAGATCTTTCTGTGAAGGGCTGATACAGTCAAGAAGTACTCTTCCACTTACAACCTACCTACATTCAGCTGCTGCGTTCTATACGGAAACTGGCTTACTATCTTCGTACGTCAAAAATACGCGGTGAAATTATTGATCACATACATCCCGATGCCGTAGGCAGAGGGATGTATGTGATCAATAATTTTACCAAGTATTTTGACGTACGAAGATAGTCAGCCCGTTTTCGTATTATTATATACCTAAAAATGGCGATATTTTATCTAGTCACGTGATCACATACCCCGTACGGCACACTGTGCCGTACGGATATAAATACGACATGGGTAGGAGAGGGCAGTATGTGTAGATTGTTTTTGCACAGGTATATAATAATAGTGACAACTTAATCCAGGATTCCAGTGACTGCTGGCAACCATCCACAAGCCAGTAGATATCTCACTGGGATAAATCGCAGGACTATTCCAGATACAGCAGGCTGAGGCTAGCTCATCCCCATTGCAAAACTTAGGACATTTACCTATACCCATTCACACATCCCACTGGGTGAGTGAGTGGTCTTCACATATGGGACTGCATGCACATACACCACTGTGTGGGTGGGTAGTCTACACATAGCCACAAACACATACACCGGTGTGGGGATGTTTGGTATTAACATCACAACATATACCAAATAAGCCACACACATTGTAAACCATAATCCCGATCAGCTCACTACAGTCAATTTTGATATACAGTAGAACCCCGCCTAACAGACACCCCGTGTAAGCGGGCACCCCATGTAAGCGGGCACCCCGTGTAAGCGGACACCCCATGTAAGCGGACACCCCGTGTAAGCGGACACCCCGTGTAAGCGGACACTTTTGCTTGGTACTGAAATTTTCCCCTCTATTAGATGTTAAATTTAACCCCGCATAAGCGGCCACTTCGCATAAGCGGACACCCCACGTAAACGGACAGTTATTTCGGTACGAAAAGACCTAAAACCCTGTGTAAGTGGACAGCCCCAACGGACACCCTATCAAAAATAGATCAATCTGCGTTTTTTTTTAATGCATTTGAAAATATTCATAGAAAATGATTTTATAATTCAACGTTTAATATCTTTGGATCCAATTAAGGTATTGGAAAATGAATTTCAGATTTATCATTCCCTCTATCTCCCCTACATATTGGTATAAAACACTTGTATATTGGCCCGGGGAAAACGTGAAAACACCACGTAAGCGGACACCCCACGTAAGCGGACACTGTGGCCCGGAACGGAGCGTGTCCGCTTACGCGGGGTTTTACTGTACTCAACATAGATGGAATCATAGATGGATTATCGGCTAGATCACAAGAAAATGGATGACACAAAATTGCGGCACATTAATTAATAAATTTAGGCTGTATATCGTTTTTTCTAAAGAACAAACCCTTTTTTGGTCAGACACGGTTGTCAGGCTCAGCTATTTTCATACTAGAAGGAATGAAAATTTATATTTCACAGAGTGAAACCATGTCATTTCCTTCAAAGTCGCTGAAAGTATAATACCCCTGCACATGTGTTAAACTTCAAATCTATAGGGGCCACCTCCATTAACTCGGCTTCTAAGAGCACTCAACCATAAGTCTCCACCAAAGGACGTCACTGAGGCGCGTCAAAAGTGTGACCATGCTACTTTTTGATTTCCATCATTACTACAAAGAGTACATTCGTCATGTGATTTGATTTTGTGAACCGATCTGCTTTATCACCATCTTTAAGTACTCAGAACGAAAATCTTGCAGGGTCATTTCACATTAGTGCCTTCAATTCACTCATGAACAGTGTCTGTAGTTCAATACTCACCTTTCGCTCCAGCCAGTAGTATCAACAGATAACAAAGTCGGGATGTCATTTTCCTGGTAGTACATAAGGCTCTCGTCCTGGCAGCAGAACTTGTTGTTTAGATCTCCACAGCAATAGTTTTCACAATAAAATCCACGAATGTACCGTAATCGGACGTTAAAGTAGGCCTTACAGTATTGTCCATATCTCGAACCTGCCTTGCTAAATAGACCCATGATGACTGGTTTCAGCGACTGTTTCTATCGCCCTGCTCTAGTTCCAATTGTACCTTAAACCTCTGCTATGTCCTGTAGTTTACAGCTCAATAACAACTGACTGACTAGGTGGATGTTGATGTGCCACTCGGAAGGTTGGCATTAGCCAGTCTCCTAAAGAGGATAACCCTCATTGATCATAACAGGATTGTCCCATTTTTGCACAGACATATACACCCTCCCACCAGGTTGACCTCTGGCAAATGGAAACGCCCATCGATGCTTGTTATTTCATACCGACACGTAATAACCAAAGAAAAACCTCAAACATGAAAAAAGGGAATAGTGTGTCAAAATGAATGAACTCCATATGTCGAATCGTATGTAATTGTAAAAATAGATAGCAGGAAAGGGGGCCGGTTAGAGGAGCATTGAGAGAAGAGGATCAATCACAGGCATAGGAAATGCTTGGGCCGCGTACCTCGGTATCACTGCCATGTGAGGACGACCCCCAAATATGCCATACCCACCTGGGATGACACCACAGCAGAACCCAGTGTAGGACCTGCAGGGTACTATCCAAGCTGGAGGAAAAGACTGGCGGACTGAGGACCTACAAGATGGGAGAAGGAAGGACCAGAGGCCCACCCCTGGCAGCTCCGAAGCAGGAGCCAGTCTTCCAGCAGTCTCGCGACAGACTTGCAACATTCTCACAAAAAATCTCATAAAAGTCTCACAACAGTCTCACAACAGTTTCACAACTGTCATACATCATTCTCATAACTAGGTAGATCACAGGTAGAAAACAGAACATAGGGTAGAAAATTTGGAAATGCTCTATTTACAAAATTGTGGTATTAAAATGATGCCACTCATTGACAAAATATTAATGCTTTTTAAATCATGACTATAGCTGTATCAGTTCAAAAGTTATTCAAGATTTTAGCCTTGAGAAATGGTGGGTTTTTGTCTTCACAGTTGGAGGATTTGCTGTGACCACCTTTACGCCTCCTAGCCAGTGTATGGAATCTTTGATTTGGAATAACTTTGGAATGAAAAAAGATATTAAAATGAAATAAAAAGGTATGTATGGCCCCTGTAATGCTCCATTATTTATTTGCCAACAATGACCCTGACTTTACCTAATTGATTGAACTAGATCTTTTAGTGTAATTGACCTAATTAAGATTTAATAGGAATTTTACACAATGCCTTGCATCTCTCAAGGTTCCAATAGAATGATTAGATAGCATCTATATCTAATGCATCTACATTAAATGTATTATTTTAGCCATTATTAGATGCACCATACAACCTAATTATAATTTAGATTGAGGTCCCAAGTGAGCTATGTGACCCATTCTTATTTGTCAACAGCTGTAGCTCGGTTTCAACAAGGCCCTCAGTCATAAACCACACATCATTGGACAGATAATTGCATGAATATCTTATCCTTTCTATTCCTATTCTTATTATCTCAAGGTCTTACCTTAAATCAAAGCTCAGAAGATGAAGTCAAAGTTCTCAATTTAATTAAAAGGTCTAGTAGACGCCAGAAATCTTGCCAACAGTTCAAAAATGTAAACTGGGTTTTAATTGATTGATTTATAGGTCATATGTCAAGTTAAACCAATTACAACAAATATATTAGAAAAACTGCTGCCCTGCACAAAATGACTGCAGTGCCTCTAGCGGGTTGTAACCATACTATCATAAATCTCACAACAGTCTTGAAGCAATCTCATAAAAGTCTTGCAAAAGCTTTAAAACAGTTTCACAAAAGTCTCACAACAGTTTCACAAAAGTCTCACCACAGCCTCAGAACAATCTCACAGCAATCTCACAACAGCCTCAGAACAATCTCACAACAGTTTAACAACTGTTGTACAACTGCCTCATAGTCTGGGAACCTTAGACAGCTGGTGCATGTTGTGTCACTTAGGGAAGGCGAAGTGTAACGGATCTTCCTGGGTCAATGTCTTTTGCAGGGATCCATTACCCACCTTTTGGCTCACAGAGCTGTAGTCTCTTCCACAGAATCTTTGGAGGAGCACAGGGCAGCCTGACAACACAATCCCACAACAGTGTCACAACATTCTCATGTCAGTGCCCATGTCAGAGCTCCAGCTGTTCAGTCCACCCCTCCTCCTTAGATCAAAACCCCCCAATATACACAAGTCTTGGTGACATGTTGGCAGTAGTTGGATCTCCTAGAGTGGTTGTACATTCCTGGAAGGAACAAGTTGGTAATGTATAAACCTACCTCACATTGAAATCAGAGGAGATAACCCTGTAAGGAAAGTGGCTGTGTGAGGAAGCACATGTATGTTGTTTTGAACAGACCCAAGTAGTTGAACTGAAGTGGATAAAGTCTAATGTTTTGAAATCATCTATCCAACTGTAGTGCTGTACACTAGTAGAATCCTTGTAGTGAGTGAAATCTGTGTGTGTGGTATTTTGAGCGAAGGAGTAGTGTTGACATCTGAGTTAAGGACTACTGTCACTATCAACATGCCCAAATTTAACCTCCCTGAGCATATGACTTTTGATGCCCCTTTTTAATTGGCCAGAGTGGAGGGAGAAGTTTATAAGTGCCACAAAACTTCACAAAGATGACAGTGAAATTCAGGTTATGACACTCATTTACACAATGGGTAGACAGGCAGAAAATATCTATAAATCCTTCAATTTTGATCCTTCGCCGGCCCCGACCATAGCTCAGCCTAATTCAATTGATCCAAAAGATGATTACGATGGAGTGCTCAATAAATTCAATGCATATTTTATCCCTAAAAGAAGCACCACTAATGAAAGGACAAGGTTTTACCAGCATTCTCAACAAGCAGGAGAATCTGTTGAGTGTTTTGGGCATGACCTTCATGAGTTGGCAGAAAATTATTGTTTTGGGATCACAAGACCAAGAACATTAGAGACTGACTAATCAGTTGAATGTCCAACAAGGAGGTGTCATTGAAAATACAGCTGAAAAAAGACATGTTGATGCTCCATAAAGCAGTAAAGATGGCGAGGCACTCTGAATTGGTTAAAAAGAATGAAGGTGGCAGCCCACCTAAGAAGGACAGCTCAAAGTGTGGGAAGTGCAGTTACATGCATAGGACCCAGAATTGTCCCACTCAGGGACAGAAGTGTGTGTTCTGCAAGGGGTAGAAACATTTTACCTCTGTCCGTAAAAGATAATTCTGCCATCAAAGAGCTCTAGGTGACTAATGACCAAATTGAAGATTACGATGGAGAAGCCAATGGGTACTTCCTTGGAGCCGTCAACTGCCCAGACAGTGACCCAGCTTGGTTTACAGGTCCAAATGGAAACTAGACTCTGGAGCTGATGTGAGCATTATGTCAGAGGAGACATTCAAGAGGATGAGAAATAAGCCACTACTCAAGTCTGTCATAATAGAGCTGTCGAGTCTGGGTGGTGCTGTCAAGCCTTTGGGACAGTTTGTTGATAGAATACACTTTAAAGGCACAAGATATTTCTTTAGAGTGATTGTAATTCCGAAGTTGATTGACTGTTTGATGAGCTGCAGCATCACCTGCCGTATGGGCACTGATCAAGAGGATAGATCAAGTGAAGGTCTTCCAGGGGTTAGGATGCCTCAAGACAGAGCCTGTCAAGAACAATGACAATTACAAGCCATATGCTCTGACTATTGCACAATGTATACCCATTCCCCTGCTGCTGAAGGTTAAAAAGAAACTGGAAAGGCTAGAGGTTGTTGTGAAGACGTCAGGTAAAGTGAGACTTTCTGTTGATCTGAAGAAACTAAATGTAAGTGTTAGATATGAAAAGTAGTTGTTACCAACCCTATAGTCCTGAGCGTTTAATATGGGACAAAAAACTAGTTTTTTCTAACTTGATAAAGGGAAATTGCTGTTGTGTCGTAAATAATGGGGCGATTTTTATAAACAAGACATTGTTAGAAAGCTAAGACTTGAGCCTATCTATTGCTGTATATCTTATATACCTGTGTTATGGCTAAGATTTCCTGTCGTATATTGAACATCGGAAATTGCTAGGTAAAAAAACTAAAACATGTTACCTTCCTGTTTTCACAGTGATTTAATGAAAAATCTATCGCGATGACCCATAGAAATAAACACCTTATCTTCTTAGCTATTTCAAGACAATTAGAATGATACTTATATTGCAAGGCTGTGATAGATATTTCCTGAGATACAGGAGCATTATGACAGATGACAAACACTCCAAACATGCCCTAAAACGTGATTTTCTGATATTATTGAATTTTTAGCATATGGCATAGCTAGAAACGGCCAATAATTACCTCTAAATAATATTTAATCAATAAGATAACCTACTTGTTGTATTCTGTGGGGATTCATCTACAAACACTCTTTATTTGAAGTATCTATGCCAAATATTGACTGAGATAGGACTGAAGGAAAATCATGTCATTCTGGCTTACTGATAATGTCAGTAATTCAAGTAGAAATATGACCTCAGGCCAAAGTTTTTTTATAAAATGTCAGGTGGCACCACAATATTAGAATCTTAGGCCTGAAAAGTTCTGTTATGTATTCTTCATGAAGTTCTCTTGATTTCTATCTACTTAATTTTCGAAAATATTATCTTTTTACAAATGTTGCATTTGATTGAACTAGATATTGTGATTTTACCCATATTAAACGCTCAGGACTATAGAGGATGTGATGTCGAAGCTGAATGGTGCATCAGTATTTTCCTCTCTTGATGCATCCAGCGGATTCTACCAGATCCCATTCGAGGAGCAGAGCTGTGAGCTGACAACCTTTATAACACCTTTCAGGTTGGTTGTTTGGTTGTTTGGTTTGATTTAACGTCCAGTCAACCATTATAGGTCCTTACCAGACTTTCTCAAGGTTCTTTTACACCACAAGGGTGGTGATCGAATCTATGTGATGAATTCAGGTAGAAATCTCACCCCTACACAATTGCAGAGGTGAGAGTTCTTTTACTTCCCACACCACATAGACATGGTATAAGAAGGATTGGCCTTTGATATAGGAGTAAATCTACCACTGCTGGGGGTGAAGGAGAAAAGTGGCTGCAGTGGAACCCGAATCAACAAAGTCCAACAACCTTGGGATTACAAATCCAGTGCTCTTTACCACTGAGCTATCTCCCCACCCCGGTCGCTTGTTTGCACCACAAGGAGGCAAGGTGACAAAGAGGGTGAACAGATTGGTTATTGCTGTCCACCCCGGCAGATAAACCTTCAGGACGTACTCTTTCAGACGACTCCTGTTCAGTATCACCACCCAAAATCTTCATGAGGAAGATGGTTCAGGACTTAGACGGACTGGAGGGTACATTGGTGTACATGGACGACATTCATAAAGACTTATATAGAACTGCATCGATTTTACGATTTGAGTGTGGTTCTGGATTTATCTCACCCCTTTCTATGATATTAGATAGCATCAGAATATCAGAATAGTCCGAATATACCTAAATACATATGACGTCATCACACATTCAATATG
The DNA here is from genome assembly GCA_950022655.1 of Alentia gelatinosa. NCBI lineage: Eukaryota > Metazoa > Annelida > Polychaeta > Phyllodocida > Polynoidae > Alentia > Alentia gelatinosa. The sequence continues at coordinate 18,172,230 of OX465581.1, forward strand.
CCACAGCCATGGCGTAGTATTAACACTTTACAGGGGTGATCGTTGAGTATTTTTTCCTAATGTTATTTCTATGGCTAAGCTTGTACCAGGGGTGAGATAAAGAGAGGACAATGATCAGAGCTTAGATAATGTTATGAAATGTCTTCAAGAATCTGACCTGAAATAGAACAAGGAGAAGTGTGTGATCAGAAGTCAGAACTCAAGTTCTTAGGAAACAAGTTCACCAAAAGTGGTATCGAGCCAGACAGCAACAAAGCATCAGCAATACTTGAGATGCCCGAACCAACGTCTGTTCCTGGAAAAGGAAGCGCGCTACCCTTGGGGATACCTGAACGATAAATCCCCTCATCCCCTGGCAAATACCTCAGAATGCACTCATATGAAAATAACAGTTCCCTGGATGTATGAAAATCTATAGAGGCTGATTACATAGACGACCACACCTTTATAGTGGCCGTGAAAATCAATATGTGTATTCGGATATCCAGCAGGTACATCCATCTGCATACTCCCCCTCCCTGCCACGGTCCAGACGCCTTCCGAGATTTGGGCACTTGTAGCTTCATCTGAAAACATGTTTAAGTGGTTATGCATAAAAGAATGCAACTTCAACAACTATAAACATAGATATGATGAACACTGCCTAACAGACCAATTTGACCAACCCTGCCGATGCGAAATCTACACACATTAGGGCCGACGTTCACTTCAACCCTGGACCGCCGACAATAAGGAACCACCCACCCACCCTACAAAAACTCTACAGTCTCATCTCTTCTTTCTCTCTTACTCCGTAGGGCTCATCAATAGCTCCTGAACCATCTCTTATTTCTAATGTATGTTATGATGATGGACCTCTAAAACTTATCTCGTATTTCTACTATACTCAATAAATGATATGTCCATCCCCGTGTTTTGTGTTAGTCATTATGGCAGCAATGGTGGTAATGTGCAACATGCTGATAGTAATCACAAACCGTTTAATCTATGTCAGTGTCAACGTCAAACATGAGTGAATCATTTGACAATGTAATTTCTAACCAACTTTCGTGTAATTAACTGTAGTACTCCTCTACTATCAGATAATGTAAGGTTCTAAGAGACAATCAGGCAGAAAGTGCCTCGACTAAATGGTAGTAATCCTCACCCCTCCATCGGTCTGCTATTGTAATGGACCACGTTCAAATGGGTAACATTAAAACTAAGTGCTGGGAAGAGGAATCTGTAATTGCAATGACAATTACCAGATATGTGGGTTTCTACAGTTCGGATGTCCCACATATTATGACAACTCTTTAGCATTACCATAACATTACTAAATGCATGTACACGCGTAGGGGACACAATCATGTCACTTTAGTTGACCATTGATCCCTCCCTCCACCCCCCCCCCCCCCTTTCAAACTATGAAGTCATGACAGGCCCCAGATGACACGGGATGGAGGGTGGGATCCAGTATAGGGCAGATAGCGATTATATTATGGAAGCTATCTTACCCCCGACTACAAGAGGCAGATGCTGTTATCAATGGATTATATCATCGGTAGCTTGAAAGAATAAAAAGAGAACATTATACAGTTCTGTATTCTCCATGATATCGCCCTAGTTGAAAACTCAGGTTGAGGTAGCTTTATCTTCATCTTTTAGCTTTATTCAGAGACCTTAGCAGAGATTTCAAGGCAAATGAGAGCAGACTCTCCAGACATTCCTTTAGCTATACTGCCCAACAGAGCAGCAAAGTGCTAACAGGGGTGGGTATATGACAATATGATTAGAAGCGGGTATAGATCGTATACGCCCTCCAGAGGTTACTAAACTCCCCATTATCGCCCAGGGTAAATACAAGTTCCGCTCGCGACTGACTGGGCACACCACGACCACATCAACTATAGTTTTCCCATTTATATCTGGAGAACCTGATTATAATTTTGGTTTAATATAGCTGTTTTTATGGTAATAGTCAGTTGTCACTGATTTTCCAAATATATATTGCATATGTAGACATGCAAGCGGCTCCAGAGGTTACTAGTCTCCCTATTATCGCCCAGGGTAAAAACAAGTTCCGATCGCAAGTGGCTGGGCACACCAGGATCAAATGAACCAGAGTTTTCCCATTTATATTTGAAGAACCTGAATATAATTTCGGATTTATATGTGTAAATAACTGAAATTTCCATTTCTGACATCGGATTTCCCATTTGAAGATTTTTTTACTGCAATAATTGTGGGCTACGGTTAAAGGGTTATCACCATACAACGTTGGTAACCAGCGCACACTGGGACCTGTAAACACACTGAATTCTTGGATACCTCAATTCACCTCTTGCACATAAGCGTGGCGCGGCGATCGCCGTGATAACGGGTTTCGCTGGTTCTATGTAGTTGATAAAGTACCAGCCGCGCACCAGCGAAATTTCCGCACTCCAGAACGAGGCAAGCGTTGTAAGAGTGAAGCCAACACTGCAGCATGTCCCTAATACCACTATGATATTGAAAATATAAATTGTTCTTCTGTTATTAATAAATGGCCGAATTTTACAATTAAAACATTGTTAGAAAGCTGATACTTAGGCCTATCTGTTGGTATATATATGATATACCTGTGTCATGTCTATGATTTCCTGCCATAGATTAAACATCGGAATTGTTTAGGTGAAAAAAAACAAAAGCATATTACCTTCCTACTTTCACAGTGATTTAATGAAAAATCTATCGCGATGACCTATACAGGAAATCTTAGCCAAGGTATAGGTTTATGATATGTATACCAACCTCCTAGCTTTCTAACAATGCTTTATTTATAAAGATCAGTCTATTATTCACAACAATAGTACAATTTGCATTTTCCGAGAATAAATAGTTTTTCCCCATATCAAATGCTCAGCAGTCAGGTCGCACGCCTCTTTTTCGTGTGACCTACTTGACAGCCATTACAAGATGGCGCGACTGTGAAGGGGGTCTATAGGGAGCCAAAGTGAACCCGTTGCAACCACAGATAGCCGGTTACAAAATACTATTTCCGGGTATAGGCACTCAGTACTTTGACTATGTAGGTTCGAGATTATATGTGTCATTCTCCAATCTTTTAGATCCAAATTTTTAATAAACTTTACAACTGTCATCGTAGTTTTGAAACAGAGTTATTCAGAGACGATAGTAGTAAACTACACTTCAAAAGTAACAAAAGAGACCAAAAACGAAAGTCTAGCCTCAAACCCCCATAGGTTTAGCGCTAAGCCTCGTTCTTACTGGCCACCGGAAATGGTGTTTTGTAGGTGGGTATCTGTGGTTTCAGCGGGTTCACTTTGGCTCCCTATAGGGTATATTTGAACCAAGAACTAGTCACTGCACTACTCGGTCGGTATGCCACTGCGCTGCTCGACCCTAGGCTATCACTTTCATGTCTTACAAGCGGGAGCTACAGTTGTAGGCTTTATCAATTTATTAACATATTAATATTTCTTTGCAAGTATTTGGGATATTAGAATCCATGTAGAGCAAATTTTTTTGGTCTGACGGAGATGTGTGGAACGAGAACCGGAACGAGACTGGATATCCCTTATTGACTAATAATGAGTTTCAAAACCATAATCGATAAATACAGTTTTTGACAACAAAGATAGAATGGGTAGTGGATTACTGTGACCCCATACGTTTTCAATGGGGGATCTGTAATCGATGTAAACTAGCAATACCTATAGTATAAGGATCATTAATATCATGTAGTAACTATTTACCATTAATTGATTTGATAAGCCTGAACACAATTCCGATTCTCTGAACAGCCAGAATGATATATCTTGTATTTCCATAAAGATGTTACTATTCGATGTTGGTGTCACTTTATATGTAATAGGAGGGTCCAAAAGGAAGATCGGGCTTAGTCGAGATCGGTGATGTATGTATAGACTTTGATCCTGATAAAAGTCCTTTGAAACATTTGGGGGAATTGAAGGCCAGACAGGTAAACCCCATGTTCTCCATATCAACTGATAAGTTTGACCTATAGATAAACCTATCAAATCATCTCCTTTGCAAATACAGCATGCATTTTACTCTTCGGTCGGTAATTGTTTTCTAATCTATCATTTGCAATTTGCCTGTTCTTGAAACACTTATATCAGCAGGGCAAAGAGGTTGAACGAGTACACTGTATTACATCTACCTTTCATATCTTTCATCAGATAATATCAAAGAGTGAGGATATTCACCATATATGTTATTGATACACGTGGCAGTCCTACTCAAGACTTACCATGTGTCCTATACAGGACATGCATGTTATGTACACATAAACATTTAAAAAAGATATTTCCTTGAATTACTTCCACATGGATACCGATCTCTTAAATCAAAGATTTGTCTAGCTTCACTGAAAATTGATAGCTCCTCACATATCTTGCCAGTAATCATGACGTCCATTTACTATCGGTACGGTCACACAGGTTCTTTATTGAATATATATTATAGCGATATATGGGCAGGCTAACCAGAAAACGCCACTTCAGTGTAGAGAAGGGGTGGAAACACGAATTCCTGAAAATAACTGAAAAAGCACTTGGATATCATAGGTTATAGTGTGATAAAAATAAAAGTCCCCCCCCCCCAAACACGGACCTCAATACAGGTCATCCAAGTCTATGCTCTAAAGCAGGACATCATCGAACAGATATCTTTAGATCTATTGGACGGTACTCTTTCAATATTGTGCACGGTATACACCATCTTTCTCTTTGTTTTAGAGGGGGGGGGGGGGGGGTTCTCATCATTCCACAGCAGCGAAGTTTAGTGTTTTGCAGTGGTAGTTCCAAGATAATTCTATGAATTTTAGACGTCAATTAAAAATAGGGTTTCTGATGAAATAGTCATTCCCTATATCAGACTAATATCACAACATTACCTATTGTATATAGCCATTTTCCCTTGACAACCTTTCAAACTAGTGTACCATTTTACATTTTTCCTAGTTCCCTGGATTTTGCCACCCAAACAGTGGTTCTTCAAATGTTGTGTACCTTTAAATACACTCTGGGCACTTTGAATAACCTCTGACATAGAAATAATAAGAATAGTTGGTTATCTCTTGGGCTACTTGTCCATTTGTCAATATATATATATATTTTTTTTATTTAGAAAAAGTATCATCTCACAGATATGAGTTTTTCAGATACATTTGGTTGGTATACAGTAAAATCTTTGGTCACAATCAGCACAATATAAGCTACCCCAAATGCACACAGTAAGCGGGTAATATCTTCTCTGCAGTAAGTACCCTCCCAACACCGAATAAAACGGTTGGGCGTTATAAATACATTTATATTTAAGTAAAACTTTCCTTTATTGATCATATAGTTGTTTACAATATTTCGATGTACAAGACGACAATCTTCCGTGGTCGTTTTTCTCTTTGAAGCAAAAACTGTCTATAGGATTAAGATGTTATAGTTTTACAGTGTATATCAATACTAGGAGCAAATAGTATGTTCATCATTGATGAATGAGCGTGCAGTAAACATGAATAACAATTAAATTGTTTGGATTACATTCAGTCTATGGAGAGTTTTCTGTAACCCACTTGCACCCAATTAACTTTCCATTTCTGCAACTGCCTGAGTCTAGAATCCAAAAACATCAAGCACCAGTGGGTCTTGAGGTATTTTGGTCTTGGATTATTGGTCACGGTCAGCTGGGCATGCCTCTAAGACACTGAGACACTGGCTCCCTGCGCTGTTCTCAATATCACAGTGAATAGCACACAGATAGTGAAGGGATAATTTGTATGCAGTAACCTGAAAGTCTATATGGACCACTCTAAACTCTAGATGATGTATATAGCGCGTGTACGCACGCTCTAAAAAGAGGCATCTGGCATCAATCCTATAATGGATTGGTTTTCATGTTATAGCCCAGGAAGGTGACAATGTTTATCAAGTTTATCTCACACATGAAACTCTCCAAACACCTGTGCAAAAATAGAGTGTCACATACAGTAACTTAAAAAATTTTTTATAAGGCTTTTATTGGGTTCAACTTTTACAAGTTGTCCTTCCAGGCAATATCATGGTATATAACACAACAGAACACGGAACAACAAACATATAGGAAATACAGAGTCGCATGGTATTTACAATGAATGATAAGCCTTCCGTTATCGTACTCGTATGATCCCAATATATACATATAATAATATGGCCATGCTGCATTGACACCACCGTTTCATTCCAATATCTTAATTGGACCTCAGCAGCGGTGCCCAGCATGATTACCATAGTGCAATGAGAGTATTTCAATATGGAACACATCTCTGTACAAAAAAAAATACATGTGGCGTTATTGTGATTGTTGCAACTTTCGATCTTTTTCTTAGTTACCTTATTAGTAGTTTGATAATTTTCATTTTAGCTCATAACATATTTTGACATTAGATCACGAATGAATCTATCCCATTTTGAAACTCATTATCATAAAGTATTGTAAGGTATTTATAACTTATTCATTCTCCTGTCTTTTTAACAATTCCATAACACCCCTTTTAAAAATCTTTTTAGAAGTCGCCTTCTGTAGATTCCCCGAGAGTTCATTCCAGGTCATAATGCCTGAGTATATATACAGGTTTGTCAGAACTTTTCCTTTTTTGGTCTTGGAATATACAATAATTCTTAATCATATGATCTGGTCACCACTCCTGCCTCTCTGTCTCCGCAGTTCTTTACCTGTATAGCTGAGATCATATGTAGTCTTCTAATTATCCCCAGAAGCAGAATTCTTCTTCACAATGTCGGGTCAGTTACTCCACATCTTTCCAATAATACCTTACTACTAATGAATCTATCTCCCTCATAAGCATCCCTACCCAGCGCTATTCGCATTTGCTCTATTTATTCCCTTGTTTAACCTATTCTTGGTTGTAACGTTTGCTCCCTCTATTAAGAAGGAACAATGGTCGATCATGGGTAATACACACGTTTGCAGGATATTCAAGGCCGTCCCTTTATTTACATATTTCCTAATTCTCCTAAATAAGTAGTATTTATCATTTAACTTCTTTAATAGCCGATCCCCGTGTTTATTAAAACTTAGGTCGGCATCTATAATAGCTCCTAGGTAGTTCATTTCCTCACAACTTATTATCCCTTCCCCATTAATAAAAAATCTTAAAGGTTACCTTACGGTAATAAAGGGTCCAGAATCGTCAACTCTGTGAAGGAAGGTCTGTATCGATGATGAGTGAAAAAAACGGTTGTTCGAAATCAATAACACATAATCCAGGGGTAATTGGTTTTGATATATTTCTCATTAAGATCAAACATTATCTCATTCTCTTTCGTCTAAGTCAACATCCTTTTTCACTCGCGGGTCCTTAGGAAATACCGATTGTCATTGTGTCACCTTGGTATACATAAATATGTACATTTACAAATCTTGTCGCAATTTTCTAAGTTTTTCCCCCCTAATCATGGGGGCAAAAACCTATTTCGTGCAATGCATGCCATTCGTGTCATCCTCCTAGAGGTGGCCAATTCTGCCCAGTTGCAATACTCCTGCTCATCACTGGGCTGCTTTTTCTACAACGGATCATGTCTATCCTTATTCATATTCCTCTTGCCTTCATTCTGCTCTGGTTTTAACCTTGGTCCAGTATGCCTGCATTCTATTACCCTACATTAGGAGTATGTCGACCATGATCTACTTCGACAGTTCATTTTTCTACCATCTTCTACGTAAATTACAGGTACATAAAGATACTTATGTACAGATCATAGATGTCTACCTTTCACTTACCGGTATTACCTACCTTATTGCCCTGGTCCTTACTAAACACAGACCCCAGAGGTCTTGTCACAATAAATCTCAGTACATGCACAGTACTATACAGAATTAAACGTGGGCGAAATTTAGTTTTCACAATCGACGGTTCATGGAATAACAGGCGTTACTGTAAGGTCTATAGGTGTTGTGTATGTTAATGTCGTATTGAACAAAGATAGCCTAATACCCTTCTGTATATTTTAGGTGTGTCAACTATACTAACACTTTGGATAGATCTATTATGAGACGAGCCGCAGATAATTATAAGCAAAGAAACATGTTTAATAATCGCTTGCATGCTAAAAGATTGCATGCTGAAAGATATTATGCACTACATCCTAGCGTCCACCATCCCAATAGCATACCAAAAAAAGACTGATGTAGTTGATGGAAATGGAAAACAATGCATTCTGCACGTGAACATACACACGCACATTACATGTTATATCAAGATGGATAGCTGAGAGGGAACCTTACGAGACGCTTAAATGAGGTAAAATGTAATCTTATTATCAATCGGAATGGGATCAACATTCTCCAACTGGAGAGACATCAATGTGTTGGACAAACGCAGCACAGTATGGCTTTGTGTGATAACCAAACTATCTCATATATAAGGGGGCTGCGATATACAGTATAAGACCACTCATATGGGAGAAATTTGAATTTCTGACACACAATCAATCCTACTTAACCCTTGACATTGGTTATCACATCTATCATGAACTAACAATTTGCCCTTGAAGTACGTAACGGTCGCCTGGAAATGTGGTCTATATACATGATAAATGAGTTTATTGATGGGGAATAGAATGAAATAGGAGTGGATCATATGATCGATACATGTAAAAGTTTGAACTAAAGTACTATACACTTATCTGTTCCATTCATTTACATGGAGACGTGACTTTTAATTATGTGTACATCCATGTGCAAAGGTTCAGGTTGCTGGAGGTTACGTTATAAAGCTTAAGTTCGAGTATCCATCTTGTTGAACATGCTAGAAGAGTTGTATAATTCCTGCATGGTACATTGACGTGCTATAAAAATACCTAATCTTTAGTACGTGCTGTCACCAAATCTTCGTATTGTTCATAATATGTATCACTTATGAGAGTTCAAACTACAAAATAGTATACCTCCAATATTAGGGTGATAGAGAGTGAGTTAAGACTAGATTTTAAGGATAGCGTTTAAGGTTCCTAGCTAGCAACTGGACTCTCTGATAAATATTTATTAATTATATGTGAAAGTTGATTGACTGCTTACGCTCAAAATCACCACTCTGTGAAGAGTTTCTCAAATAAACTGGAGAAAAAACTTAAATTACAAAAGCATGTCCATTACCGGTATCTGGCAAGTATACACACCTATCGCCCTTGAGTCGGGTTAAGGGGGTGTTCCACTGGCCCGACAATCGCCGATCATTATCGGATGCCCTAGAATTTCTCAAATCTTTTAAAATGGTCATTTATTAATCTATTATTATCAGAAATAAATAAATTACAATACGTGAGCTTCCTCTACAGGGCCCAGGAACAATTGATCGGGTGAGAAATCGGCCTGGTGGAGCACACCCTTTAGAACTGGAAGGGTTGGAGAAGATGAATGACTGTAGTGTAAATAAATGATTTAAGCCAACATGATTCTGAGGTTTCACTGCGGGGTGGATGTGAAGTGTGTGTGGAATTAGTAGAAATGAAGTCTACACGGAGGGTAAATCAGAAAGTCAGAATGTTCCAGGCGATCAGAGGTTGCACTAATGGGTGTCGAACAATCAAACGTGTATGTATAGGGTTTAGGTGTCAAGATGACCATGCAGATTAGTGATGATGCAAACCATGGTAGTCATAGTCATAATCTTTCAATTAGGGAGCTCAAATACAGACTAATAAACACCACGCAAGCCTACAGGATAAAACATGGAACTATCAGCTGATAATTAATTTGATTACCGGTTATTTTGAAGCATTTCATGTTGCGTGCTCCACCCTGGATAGGGGTGGGGCATACACGGCACAGAGACACTGACCTAACCTTTATGGTATTCCGGGGTAATTACCTCCGTATGCTCGTGGTACAACGAGACAGAGAGGATACAGACCATTTAACAACAAGTACTGCCACGGGCTGGTACGTCCAAGATCTATGTTGCTACGTCCAAGATGTAGGTCTGTGACTAGCTAATATTAGGAAATCCTGGATACCTGTTTGGGAAGGAATTGGAAATTACAGAAACTTCTATGTACATATCGCTTCATGATAACATCATCCTCAGCCTCAATGATTGCATTATACGATACAGTTAGAAGGATGCAAATGGAGTACAAAGTTACCGACACCATGATGGACTGATGAGGCGGGTAGGAACGAGTTGCACGGCATCAGGGACCTGTTTCACTAGACAGTGACATGTCTAGATGGCGTCTAGATGGAGTGTCCGGTTTCATAAGAACTAGACATTAGACTTCGTTTTGTCCGTTCTTGCTTGCACTGTTGGTGCCGCTTTTCATATCTGTCGAACACTTTTGTCACAGAACTAGTGAAACAGGTCCATGATGTGTCTAGATTTGTCCAATTCTTATGTTTGGGGTCTGTATTTCCTAAGGGCAGCTACTTGTGGTGTCACGAAACTAGACAAACCCAATGTCTGTATGGTATCACAGACATGTCACGAGACTAGTGAAACAGGTCCCTGTACATCAGCAGTAAGCACTACATGTCAGGCCATGCCTCCTCGGTGCTATGGCACTTGTTTATACCTTATTTAAACAGAAGCCATCTGGTATTCTGATCACAAGAACTCTTGTAAGTAACCATAAATTGACAAAATCAGTATTTGAAATGGTGCGACTGCTTGCTTCTTTTCTTGTATAGGAAAAGACTCCTTTGGAACTGACTATCTAATATTTCCGACTAAAACGTACATTCTATACATCGAGCACACTTTTTATGCAGATATCTAAGCGTCAGTCTTATTGGTAATTGATCTTGGAGCTTTTGTGCATTACTAATTGCTCTTATCTTGCATTTCTTCTATTCAGGAGAGAGGGCGATCTGACAACTGCAACAGGTAAATAGGCCTTTTCCCAAAGGCCGGTGTCGCACCATATCTGCTTGATTGCGCCATGCCCACAGCCAAACAAACACCAGGGAACATATCCTTTACCATTGGATCACTGACTGTATTAGCGTAATATGTTCACAATACGCATGTACATTATTTCCATCGTATTGCATCGTATTCTATGGTATTCCAGCTCCAATTTGATGTGTCATACATGCATATCACCTCAAGGATACTTTAGATATCCCTTAGATAACACAGGGACCCCGAAACTGGATACATTGGCAGACCTAGCTATAACATGCTTATCTTTTTACTTACCACATCTAAAAAAAACTATGATTCTGGTAGGATCCGCTCGGAGTTTCTCCCACACATAGGGACAGAGTGAACCAGACCTAAGCTTGGAGACTGAAGGCCCACGAGAGTGAGAATCTCATGGAGAGACTAACTTGAGGCTGTTATTCCTTTTTGTTGTTCTGAACTTGGCTCTCTTTCTCATCACACTTTAGGTGTGATTGCTGTTTTTCCCCTTACCCCTGTGGCTGACCTCGGCCGTGTTTGTCTGAGCGGCCGCGTAACTAGACATTGGGCCGTTAGGTGGGGCTGAATGGCAACACCTGTATTGTTGGTCCAGTCAGCCCACATAAAATACATTCAAGTAATGATTCACGGTAACATGTACCGACGAATTGGGGGCAGATATTGATTCCCCCCCCCCCCCACCCACCACCAGAAAAAACAAAACAACAAAAACAACATTTAAAACATAGAGAAATGATTAAATGTGAATGAAACTAGTTATTCCACTCCGTCATTTGACGATGGGATTATGAGAAACTGTATACTTTAAAAAATACCTTGTTTAACCTTTTAATTGATAATGCATTATTCAAATTTTTGTCTACGCACACAATACCACCAATTAGTCACAGGAAGGAGCAAAAACATTTTACCTTTGAAAATAACCTTACAAATCCAATACTCTAGACGTCTTAGTAACTTAACCTATACCTACATAGCCCAAGTTCGATTGATATCTATCAACCCACGTTATCAATATATAATAAAATTGTATTGTTCTTTGAAGTACACAGTAAAAATTATATCAACACCAATCCAAAGTACTGTAATCAATAACCATTATGTCGACAAACTTTACATGAACACGAAAAGAATCCCTTGTACTGCTCTTATATAGGGGTTGACTAAAATGGTGAGGAGGCTATACAGAACGGATGGAATCTGAAGAAATTAATAGAAGAGAATGTTAGGACGTATAAAAGGAACTCAGAAATTTCCTACTACGAAAATTAACTTAGAAGTGGGCGTATTAGAGATGCGCCGCGTCCAGGAGCCGCACACAGCGACCCGGCACTTCGGACAGAGCACCTAAAAACCAGCAACCAAACATTTAACCATGGATTTCTTCCTGTTAATAATGCTGCCCTGCCTCATCCACTTGGGCGCATCAATGCCAGCAACAAGTAGGTCACTTGAACAGCCTTTTTCATTATTTTTTTTATCATTCCACTAATGTTAGAAATGAACTGAGTAGGGCTCCGGATATAGATAGTTATATGAAGGCATGCAAGTTAAGCGAAGGAGATGTAGCGCCCGAAACTGAGGACCGCAGTGTATACATATGATAGAGTGAAAAGCAAACAGTCACAAGCAGTTCTAAATGTTTACCATGCTTACAGTTTCCTGTCAAGAAAAGCTAAGAAATTGGACATCGTGCACAACATGCATGTCTGTAGGCCCGGATGCCCTTAAAAATCGACAAGAAAATTATATTAAAAATGTTTTCAAATGCATGATCAGAATACTCTGATATAACTCTCACAAAAGTAAGAGATTACTAGGAATGTAATAGTCAATGTAATATCTGCGCATATACTGAGAACATACCATACATATATACAATTATTGTCTTACATATGAAGCTTTAAACCTTGGGTCCAGCTCTTAATACACAGCTTCATTATAATGTTTTAGCACTAGATTACGGATGAGGTACGGGGAGGTACCAAAAGCCAAGGAGTAACGGCATGTTAAACTTAAAGTACAAGTGGTGATAGTCTTATGGCTGGCAGACCTAATTTCAGCTGAAAGTGGATATAATTTATAGCACTAGATTACAGACAGGGTATGGGGAAGTATCAAAAGCCAAGGAGTGACGGCATGTTAAAGTACAAGTGGTGATAGTCTTATGGCTGACAGACACAATTTCAGCTGAAAGGGGATATAATTTATATCAATGTTATCGGGTTTATGTCGGTATAGGCTATCTTCACGAGGTACTATACCGCTGTGCCCATATTATCTGTAGTAATTGATACCATCTCATCTATAGGGTAGTTGAGCAGCCGGGAGGTTTTATCTATTGTGCACATAGAGAATTCGGTATTTATCACCCCTGACACCGACGCAGAAGCAAATAGTGGCACTATCCTTATCATCAATAGCGATGGAATGAAAACATCTGGGGTTATAAATATGTACATTGCCATACTGGTAGTTATATGGAGAGCTCTTCAGTTATGGTGACTGGAATGTGTCCTAGTAGTTCTAGATATGTAACGCCCTTAATCCCCTGAGGACCATAGAGGTCCAATGCTAGATTCGTTGTAAAAAAAAACAAAAAAACCCACGATAAGCTCCAAATAGAAATAATCAATGAAAAATCATAAAGTCTCATTTAGGGCAATTTTGTGTTGTTGAGAGTATAAGAAGTTTGTCTAATGTGAAGTTGTGGTTTTTTTTCAGAGAAGAACAAATTACGGGATGTCGATTGGTTCGCCGAGGGACAGAATACATTAAAACGACTACTAGAACAAAAAGTCTATAATGGACCAGCAAAGAATGTCATCATCTTTGTTGGTGATGGAATGGGCATCTCCACCAGTACTGGTGCAAGACTGCTGAAATCTCAACGGGACGACACAAATCTATTCGGGACTAAATTGGCCTGGGAGACATTCCCCTACGCTGCTCTTTCAAAGGTATGCCTTTGTAATATGGAGTTAAACTGCCGCCAAAATAAAATGTGATCATTCTGAGTGTGCGTTTAGATATGGACTGAGAACTTTATATCCAATCTGGAGATATCATTCAAGGATACAAACACGTTTGATTTATCATACAAATCTTTTGATATGGTGAGTGTCAGGGAGATGCATCATGAGTTCAACAAAAAGATATCATTTTGAAAAAAATAATTCGATGAAAAGAAAGACAGGTGCATATAACTCGGAGAAATTGAAGTTAGTTTAATGTCATTGTGGGAATAGACCTGTCATGAGCCACACACCCATAGTTGGCTCTACCCCAACCTTATTGTTCACAGGCCTCTCATCTCCCTTGTTTGAATAGTTGAGCTGGGGTCAGTCCAGTTGACCCAGTCAGTCCAGTACAAGCGTGCACAGACTTGAAACCATGTGTTAAGGGGGTGAAATCTTCTTCACTTCTTCATACTTTATAATGAAACAGACCCTTTCCAGTCATAAAACACTCCATTCGATAACGATATGCCTAATAGCTGAGTTAGTGACAGCATACATTATTTCTAAGATGAAATAATACGCGAAATCTATCTATTTAATTCTCAAATCAAAGATGTATGAAACTCAGATTCTTTGAACGATAAGAAATTGAACTCTTTTTTTTTTTTTACCCTAAAATCATTTATGGCTGGGTGGACACAATTCTTTTTTTGTATTTCCATAGGGGGACAACATTTCCATGGTGCGGTTTGTTTGTCTGAATATCCACAGGATATTTCCGCATGGGGGAGGCTGTACAAATTATTCCGTTCACTATCTCATTGGGGATACACTTCACTTTACTCAACAAGTGTGATATTTGGGATATTGCTTGCTTCCAGGCATCTCTCCTAAGAGTTGAAACAATAAATTACCCAGTTCTTGGGCTTTCTCTCTTCATGGAGTTTGTCCAGTGTCTTTTGCATTGCTGATCAGGGGCCCATCCTACTAAAATCGTTTATATGTTAAATATTGCTGGATGTCCAGTGACGAATTTACTAGCAGAGACCTACCTACAATTGTCTCAGAAACGCTTGCAGTGCCGACATGTGCTTCACGGGGTTTATCAATGGCTCAGACACCAATTGCAACAATATTGATATGATCGATGTTCTGCCATTTTCTGAGAGTTACACACTCTCATAGCGGATTCATCACCACACTAGGTACTGTGTGGGACCTCTGAAAGTAGAGCATCAAGAATATGCAATTTCAGGAGCCTGCTCAGGTTTTTTTCAGGGGGTAGGGCAATCCTGGGACTACCTTGGGGTCCAGCAGCAAAGCTCCTGGAAACACTTGGATATTATAGATAGTGTCCAGCATTTTGTTTTGTAGCTAAGGGGGATTGCACAATTGAAACTACCTGGGTCCAGGGGCAAAGCCCTTCCTGGGAGTCCAGGGATCAAAGCTCCCGATAGTACAATGTAGTTGGATTTTATAGATTATTATTTATATTTTTTTTATAGATTATATCAACTGTGTATTTACACACGAAATACACACGAATACTACATGTAGTTTTATTTATAGTCGTGTCTTCATACATACTGACACATATGCATACATACACATTACAGCCCTACCAGGTAGACCAGTTCACGGGGGAATCTGCTGGCACAGCCTCCGCCATATTTACTGGTGTGAAGACGAACGCTGGAGCGTTGGGAGTCAACTCGAAGACCCTCAATGAAAGGTGTGATTTGGTGGCGGGTAACGAAGTCAAGTCTATACTGCATCATTCTCATGAAAAAGGTCAGTATCAAAATCCTTGATGGTTTCAAATTCAAAATAAAATTAAAAATCTCAATCATATGTACAGCTTTAGTACATGTATAAATAAAACTATAGTTGACCTCCCTCTCCCACCTCAATATGGACTCGAATAATCTTTTGAATTGAATGGGAAAATGCGTCAATAATTGGGTTCTTCACAATCCACAAAATACAAAAATACAGGGTTTTTTAGGGGGGGGGGGGGGGGTGGGGAATTGTCAAAGAAAAGAGTGTGTGTGTGGCGGGGGGGGGGGGGCTGTTTTTTGGTGCAAAAACCTCAACTGGTCTAGCCTTGAAGTAGGTGCCATTTTTAATAAATGACCTTTTCATGCTGGGAACCGATTGCTTCTTCCTTTTGATTATTGCCCATATTTATATTTGTATCTAAAAAAACCTTTTCGTATTCTCTCTCTTCTTGGAGGGGAGAGAATTCAGGCTTTACCTGGTGGGGTAAGGGATCTATTTCTTATCAGAAAAAAATATCTTTTTATTGCCAATATCTATACTAATTGGAAACTGGAGCATTTATGTCATTGTTGCAAATAATGAGTAACATTGATATTTTTCTTCATAGAGAAATGGACAGGTATCATTACAACAGACCGTCTCAGTGGAGGGACGCCTGCTGCATCCTACGCCTCGTCTGCTGATCGAGATTGGGAAACGGATACAGACACGCCACCTGGTTGCAAGGACATTGCCGCACAGCTTATTGAAGACAACGATTTCATCAGGGTAATGATCATAATCCAGGGCACCATTTCGGTACTGTAGATATCATATCATAGAGAATTATATTCGTAATTCTTGTATTTTATAGATAAATCTATTTGTAGTGTATGCTTGTCATCAGACAGTTACCACCAGTAAATCTTATCAACACAGTCGTGAAGACTCGACCTTCATACCGCAGATGATAAGATAATCAAGAGGGTAAAAGTTTACATGCAGTGAAAATCATAAGGGACGGGTGTGTAGTTAAATGTTATATTCCCATTATCAAGGTAGATAGATTATAAAGTTTGATAACGATGTTGATATGACTTAACGGATTGAAAAAAGGAATGAAAGTATTATAAGTGAAAATTATACCCAATCTTACCCTAGTAATGTTCAGGGATATCAAAGTCAATATATTAGTGACTCTTACACCATGGATGTATTATTTCTGATATTTCGATACATTTATGAATATCATATAACCATATGAATTCAGGTCTTACTTGGAGGGGGCAGATCAAGATTTACGGGGAAGAATCAAACGGATGTCGCATATCCTAAAAAGGGATCCCGGACGGACAATCGTGATCTGATAAAGGTAGGTGAGATTCTGCCTGATCAGAAACCCCTTGAGGCCAGGGACACACTATGCGAGAAAGGCAGCGATCTCTGGGATCGCCAACACAAAATAGCATTTATATAAGATTACATACTAATATCTCCCACCAATAATTTAGCCTGTCAGATGCAATAATCAGGTGAAATATGACATAATAGCTCACATATAGGCCATTTTGTACTGGCGATTCCAGAAATCGCTGCGTTTGTCGCTTGATGTGTCCCAAGCTTAAAGCTGAAATATGGGAACTACTCTTGATGATAATTTAAAAAAAAATATAACGCCGCCCCTCACACAGTCAGAGGGTGGCCTGCAGTGGTCAGTGCATTGTAGGTGAGTGTTTGTTTATATTATATACATGAGGGTATTTATCATTAAGGGTTGAACTATTAGTTCCCATATCGTATGGGAGTGGGTAAACTTGTCGCATGCCTCTCACCGTATTGGCTCTTATCTTATTGTCATTCAAAGAAACTGTCCCTCAACCATGCTGCTCCTCCACAATACTGCCCCTGAATCAAATTGCATCAAACCATATTGCCCCTCACTACCTGTCCCGAAACTGTACTGCCCCTGAACCATACTGCCCCTCAAACATAATGTCATTCAACCGTACTGATCATAACTATACTGCCTCTCACCCATATCACCCCTGGACCATGCTGCTCCTCACCATACTGTCCCTTATCCATACTGCCCCTCACCAAAAATACTCCTGAATCATATTGCCTCTATACCATACTGCCCCTCTACAATACTGCCCCTGATACTATCCCTCGGCATACTGCCCCTAAATGATACTGTCTCTCAACAATACTGCCCTTACCCAAACTGACCCTTAACCAAACTGACTCTCAACCATAATGGTACCCCTATGAAGGGCAGTATGGTTTGGGTCAGTATAGTTGAGGGACAGTAACATGAGGGCCAGTATGGTTTAGGGCCAGTATGGTTCAGGGCAGTAAGGCTGAGGAGCAGTATGGTTTAAGGGCAGTATGATTGAGAGGCAGTATTTCTGAGGGACAGTATGGTTGTTGAGGGAAAGTATGGGTGAGAGGCAGTATTTCTGAGGGACAGTATGGTTGTTAAGGGAAAGTATGGGTGAGAGGCATACATGATTGAGAGGCAGTATGGTAGCGGAGCAGTATGGTGGTTGGGCGAAAGTAAGGGGGGAAAGTATTGTAGAGGGAAAGTATGGTGTAGGGGCAGTATGGTGGAGGGGCAGTATGATGGAGGGGCAAGATGGTGGAGGGAAAGTATTGTAGAGGGGCAGTATGGTGGAGGGGTAGTATGGTAGAGGGGCAGTATGGTAGAGGGGCAAATGTGTAGTTGAGGGAATGTAAGGGTGAGTGGAGGTATAGTTGAGGAGCAGTATGGTTGTGAGGCTGCTGTGAGACTGTTTTGAGATTGGATTGATGTACTCCTGGTCTGAATGACAGGGACTCAAGATTGATAGGGGTAATTGTCCCTAATAAAATTCATTCCGAAATTACAGAATCTCATGAGATTTTGATTTCAGGCATGCCTAAAATTCATAGGGGTATGTCGCAGCAACAGATATACCCATTCCGTGAGAATCTAATCTGCCATTTTTCAAGAAACCCAAAGTTTTTGTGAAAAGCCAAAATGTACACCCTACTGCTAGATTTCTGTACTGGGGAAACTTGTAGGAGACTGAGGAAAAGGTGTGAAGTACACATGTCTCATGTAAATTATGCCTACATGTGAATCCTGCTTCAGGTGTTGGAAAGGGGGGGGGGGGGGGGCAGAAAATGTACATACTCAATAGGGGTGGGGGTCCATGAGAAGCGTATACATGCTGTGCAACGGAGGGTGGGGGGTCAATTGTCAAGGAAAATCTGCGTACGTACTTTATGGGTGCCCCCTAGAGAGATATATGATACACAGAGTTCCATACCTCCCCCCTCCCCAACTCAGTGCAAATCATGTTTACAAACAACCTATACATGACCAATATAACCTTGACCCACCTATCATGGCTCACTGCTCTACTATCTTTCTTCCATCTGGCCTTGCAGATTTATTAGAATTCAGGCACAATGCTGTAAGACTATCCTGTGTAAAGACAGATACACAGATACAGGTACACATATATACATAGATATTGAGCATATATTGCATTAGTTACCATGTTTTATGGTTGTAGTCAGTGTACTGCTTGTCATAGTCGGTAATCATGCCTGTGTGTGCACTCTCCCCCCTGCCATGCATGACTAGATCCCCAAGCTGATTCTCTGCCCTTATATGCCAGTGCTCAGGGCACTGCGGATGTCTCAACTTTGGTACAAGCCAGCCTGGTTTGTAGATTTACATATCGCTCTCATACACGATGCAAGGTCACAAAGGTCGCCAATGTTATGAAGGCCACCTAGCCGGCCAGTAAACAGAGCCCCACGCTGCTGCCAGATAAAAATTGTACCTGTTTGCCCTGCTCTGCGCACGCTCCAGGGCGTCGTTGGCAGGGCTTATTCTTTTGCCAAGTTTTGGATTTGTTAACTGAGCCTAATTAATTGCCTTGGTTCATCTTTAACATTGAACCTCTCTGCTTGTAGATTTTTGTCGATGCAGTTTTCAATGAAATTTAAAAAGTAAAAAAGAATATGGAACATGCCATGTCAGAAATATTCTTCACATCAATAGATTTAGTTTCTAATTCTATTGCAATACAGCTATGGGAAGACAAGCAGCTTTCAAAAGTATCAGCGGATGCGGTGAATTACGTGACCAACAAAACGGACTTCGACGCTGTGAACACGGACACTGTTGAGTATTTAATGGGTACGGTAATACATAATATGTTGCTGTTTATTCACTACTGAATCTGTATCCTACACTGGCAATGTAAGTGTGGTGACAAAGCCAGCACTTCCATAATTTACATGAATATATAGATATACGATGTCGTGTAAACTATCATAAATGTCTAGGCGCTCTGTATCGATTGCATTACCAATATGTACCAGGAAGTCTTTAACCTAATTGATAAACCGTTATCGCTTTCCTTCACTATTGAGCTCAAATACTTCAGGTATGTTCGAGCGATCTAAGATGCACCAAGAAGTAGATAGGACTAACACGTCTATCAACCTGGATGAAGAGCCCTCGATTGCAGAAATGACACAGAAGGCTATTGAGGTTCTCAGGCGGAGTGAGTCCGGGTACTTCCTCTTGGTAGAAGGTAAGTACACTAGACTCTATACCGTGTCCTCGATTATCTCTTGTATCACATCAAATTGTCATTCAGATTTCGTTGTATCTCAAAAGGACATGTTATAGACATATTAGACCTTGCCAGTGTATAGTAACTTATAACTTTTCACAGGTTTTAAGTCAGTTTCTTATAGGCTTCTCAATTTGATATAAGTTTCCGATGGTATTTCCAGACAGTGTAATGTTGTGAATTCTCTCAATCTTATGGTGCAGTTACACAGAAAAATATGTTGTAATGATAGAGAATGTTTCATTATCCTACCCCTAATAAAAAACCGCCATAGACTTAACATAGGGAAATTTTATGTGGCAGGTCGTGACATAAAGTGTTTTTTATGCCACTAGAGTAATAACAATATTGACCAATCAGAGAGCAGGATGTCAGCTACTATGTTCTGTTGGTCATTGACTCAATATCTATCTTTTAGTAATACAAAAGCATAGACGAGGTAGGATAAATACGAAACCGAACTCGAGTTAGACTTGTCAATGTCTATGCCACTCTGGTCAGGTCTGCTCCTCACTACACTCGGCTACGCCTTGTGTAGTAATATGCGACCTTCCCGTCGTGGCATAAACATTGTCAAGTCTAACTCTCGTTCGGTTTCTACTAAATATATGTGTATCTATATGTACAAAAATACAGGTGCGAGGATTGATAATGGACATCACTCCGGAACGGCGCACAAAGCGTTAACGGACACCCTGGCGTTGTCTGAGGCTGTTCAAAAGGCCGCTGAGATGACAGATGAAGAAGACACTCTAATTGTGGTGACAGCTGATCATTCACATACCTTTGTCATCACTGGCTACCCTCACCCTGACAACGATATATTTGGTAAGGTCATCGATTCTGAATCATTATGTTATATCCAAAGGTGTATTTCTGGATTCACCGAGCCCATAAGCTGGGGAGAGAAGATATTCTTTTTTTTATTTAATTTATCATTTTTATCTATCTATTTTTACTCCTTTCCCCGATCACCAACAACGGTGGCTTAAAATTGTTTTGATTCACATGTTTTCAGATCATCAGGATAAGGTAAATCGTAAAGCCTCTTTTTTCTATTTTTAATAGGCTGACATTTATAAGAACAACTTTAATGATAAAGATACAGCAGAGAAACCCTTTTTTGATAGTTCAGTGATATTTCTGGCTCAGCCAAACAGAGCAAAAATTTATATTCATCGAGACAAAATTTATACAGATAGGTATTATTCCTTTCTGCATAGGAGCCTCGAAAATAGTAGCAAAGGTCATATGGAACTGGAAAAACCATGAAATGGGGTTTCGTGAGGACAACCCAGTCCAAAACTGTCAAATTCTGAAAAATGTGAATTGGAGGGGTGAAATTGCTGCCTCATGAGTAGTTCTATTCTGATACCAATTTGTGAAAGCACCCATATTGCCACTTTGACAGAGCTTTTACAAACATACAATTTTGACAATCAACACATTGGATTAGGAGACATGCATTCGGATTACATTTCCCTTCAACGTCTTCTACAGTTTCAGGGACGGTTTGTCTTCATGAGTAACATCAAAACCAAGGACATTTGCCAATAGGTTTCTAAATTCAGGGGAAACCAGTCATAGTGCAGGGAGACAGTCACGGTTTGATTATTTTGTAGAGTCCATGTCCTGGTATTACATTTTTGTTATTGGAACATACCCACTTCAGCTACAGCTGGAACTTAAATTTAAATTGTATTAATTTAGTATTACTTTATATAATTTGTCTAACTATACACCTTTGTTCTATGTCTATTATATGGAAGAACGCCCTACCGGCGAATATGGTATGACCTTTGTATCATGATATCTATAACTACTGAATAAAAAAAAAAAAATAAAAAAAATATATTGGAATTCTAGCCATCTCTCATAATTAATCTGCGGTCTTAATGGCATTACTCTTCAAAGGTTCTCCATGTCTAGTGTTGGTACGAGGGTTGAGACAGTGGATTTCAATTCATATATACTCATTGTATATTGGCTTCAACACCTGGAACAGGGATGTCAGCATCCCTTGGAGAAATTCCCTGAAGTCATCTGCAACAGCGACCCCCCGCCCCAACCCCTTTGGCATGCCTTTGGTTGAAATGACCTCATTGCACTGATGTGTGTCATCTGAGCTTACACTCCCCTTCACAGGTCTAGGTTCAAATACGATTGGAGAGTTTCAGGGAGATCAGGGAGTCACTGATACCCTTTAGCGGTATACCAGAGAGGCAGTGTGCATTCAGGGACCCTCCCTGACTCTGCAAGGCCCTTGGGCCCACAGGGTACAAACAGTCACCGGGCGCCGAGTATGGACGTCCCGCTGCCGGCCGCCGGGTCCCCACTAGCGGCCGCCAATGCACCACAGTTCAGTGCAAATTTTGTATATATGTGGAGGTGAGGAAACCCCCTGAAATACTGAAATTCCCTGAATTGGAAGGTCTCCTTGAAAGTCAGATATACTTGAATATACCTTTCGATGTCTTCCTTTCAACTACCGAGTGGATTCTTTCCTCTTTGAGCTGAGCTTCCCCCTTAATTTCTGTACATTTGGGAATGTCTGCTATTGAGTTGCACCTTTTCACTGCAGCTTCTGCATCGGAGCTTGCAGCATCTCAGGCGCAGACTACATATTGAGGCCAAGGATTAGATTTAACATGCCCCCCCCCCCCCCCCACACACACACCCTGCTAAATGGCGCATGCTTTGTCCCGCGGCACACTGATTTCCCATCAGTGAATTTGATAAGAATATTTGGCCTCCCTCTCTTTGATTCTTTAACCTACTTGACATTGCAGCATGCCATCAGGCCGCAGATTGTTGAAAAACTGAATTACTAACAGTTACTGATACAACATCTCAATATAATGACTTTTCATATGATTATGGCTTGTGCCATGATTGCATGAGCTACAAGTTTTGGGCTGTCCAGAGTAAGATCCTGTTTCGGGATCTCCCAGGTTTGGTGGTGCAGAAAGCAAGCATCTCCACACCGCTTTAGTAGAATATACATGTAAGAGCCAGAATACCTACAGTCAAGGGAATACACCAAAACAATGATTGATCAATGGAAGATGGATAATGACCTACTCTTGCACCAGGGTATGTCCATTGATTTACTATAAAACGCAATAGAATGCACATAACATCGGCTTATCAGCTACAATATTGTTATCCTGATCGATCGATTGAGGACGGTGCGCAAAGAACATTTTTGACTGACACTATGATATATATATATATATATATATATATATATATATATATATATATATATATATATATATATATATATATATATATATATAGCCTATATGTATTTATTATCCATCGTATACAAAGCCCCCATTGAAAATGTATGGGGACTCGGTAAACCACGACCCATTGTATAAAACCTGTAATATACCATAACTGTGGTATACGGAATAAAATCTGTGGTATACGGCCTCAAAACCATCGTATACGGGAAAAATAGTCCCTTTTGCTATAGAGCAAAGAAAGAGTTCCTGTTGTTATACCCGTCAATATGGCAATTGATGGGTTTGATTTATTCGAAAAGATGGATAATAGATACAACAAACGATGGTTTTGTGGACAGGCGGCTCTGTAGTAATAGCTAGCGCTCGTGTGTTACTACGCGCCAACCTCTCGTGGTTTACGGCCGTCTGTCCACGAAACCATCGATTATTGTCTATGTATTACACAATGTTTTGATGAAAGGTATCTTAATATTGTCAGGGGTGGCGAGGACAGCTATAGCTGGAACAGAGGATGAGGTCAAGCTCGAGCTCGGTTTGGATGGCCTTCCCTACCTGACCTTGGCTTACATTAGTGGACCTGGGTATGTGTATCACAAAACGAATGGATCGCTCTCAGGACCCACCACACGGCGTGACCTGTTAAAGGATGAGGCCGACGGCAAAACACGTGTGTATATTCTACTTATTTAGTAATCCTTTTTATCAGTTGCAGTAAACGTATAGCTAAATTAAAGTTTCCTCAAGAGCTACAAATAGCATTGTATTTCATGAATACGGGGACTTCCCATACAAGTGCTCTTTCCGTCTTTTATCTCTCACATTGTGAAGGAACGTATCGCTGCATAGAGCATCTAGTTCCAGAGTCCAATTTATCTCATTCAATTAAACCCGAAGTGCCATGAACAACGGGAACGATAACTTAAACAAATATGAGGAATGTCTAATACTAGGTTATATATATTAATATATATGTTAATATATAAATATAAATACCGAATGAAATGTCTCATATTATTCACCTCGGATATCTCCTACTTCCGTCGTCTAGGCGGTTGCTATTGTTAATGCTATAACTACGGTAATAATTCCTAACGCGTGGCGGTGAGCAGCTCTCAACCGTTATCTACTCACTCTTCATCTGCTCACCGACCACGACACATGTATTTTCCTCACTGAGGTGGGAAATTTTAAATTTTAAAAATTTTGGGGTTTTGCCCAACTGTTTGTATCGTATTGTGGCAGGTTTATGAGTTTTATACTCGTTGTATTTTTACTTGAATAAAGCCTGTATTTGTTAATTACTATGTAATTAACTCCATATATATATATATATATATATATATATATATATATATATATATATATATATATATATATATATATATATATATATATATATATATATATATTTCACTTACGGTTAAAGATGTATGTGGGTCCTTTTTCATAGCCCTGTAAGTCTTACATGAAAACTCAAGGTTCTCAACGCTATCTAAAGAACCAGGTATTCCAAAGGGAAATTAAAGGGAAATAGATCATAAGCTGTTATCAATTAATGACATATTTCATAACACGCAGGGGAAGCGAACTACGAACAGGATACAGCTGTGCCACGGAAGAGTGAGACCCATGCCGGAGAAGAGGTAGCGGTTTATGCACGCGGACCCATGTCCCACCTGTTCCGTGGTGTTCTGGAGCAGTCTGATATCGGCCATATCATGATGTATGCCAGCTGCGTGGGGCCAAACGTGGATAACTGCAATGGTGTCAGCTCGTCAGGCAATACACCGTACCAACATCACAAAAGCACTATGATTTTCATGGTGTTAGTTTGTGTAATATCTAAATTTGGATATTTCTACTGAAATCTATCTCGAATTTAATAAAGAAACGAATGGTTAGTATGGATGGCCTTAATACAAATTACTGAGAAAGGATAGTGCTTTTGTGGTGCACTGCTTTTATAACTTTTCACTGGCACTGACCCTTTTTGATTAGTATTTAGAGTTCTCATTCGTCTTTGAGCTATGGGAAGAACACTAACACCCAGTGTGTAAAGTGCACATAATACAACGAGTTGCAAAACAATTTACCACGATCTATTGGTTTCCTTTCTCACAAGCCCTAAACCATATAACAATAGCAATAACGTTCACTATTTAGAGGCGGGTTAGAACAAATTAGGAAAAGGCTTAAAAGTTGGAGAGAACTTATGACATGAAGATAGATGGCCTTCAAAGTATGGTATCATCGAGGCAATTCTAACCATTAACATCGAACGATAACAAGATGGGATTCAATTAATTACCTTGGGCACTGAAGGGCGCTGGCAAAAAGTTGAGGCAGGTACATGTAAACAGAAAATAGATAGCCTTGCCAACTGAATTCAAACCAGGTTTATTTAAAGCTTTGTGAAAGCTTATCATAAGTACGGGTCTGGCTGACTTACTTGACTGGCTGTATTACATAAAAATATTCTGTGAGGATTAATTGGTTGATTACAACTATTAGCTAATTATGATGAAATGGGTGACAATAAATTGGATTGTGCGAGTTGAGTAGATTATACAGACCATGATTAACTAGTCATTAGTGTGGAATCCTAAATCCATCCATTACATCTGTGCGCGTATTTTCTTTTTCCAGCACTGTCATGATTATCTATCTGTTCATTGTGTAATCGTATAATGTTTGACCTAATTGTGATCTATTCCCAATGCCTAGCAGTGTAAATGAAACAATAGATGTGATTTTTTATAAATGGTGTCATGAATCACGCACTCATGTTGCCGTTATAAATATAGTCCCTTGTATAGCGGGGATGACTTGGTGTTGAAATAACAACTGACAGAATGGTCAACTGAATTTGACATACATGTGTATGTGAAACCTACGGACATTGTTTGACATTGTTGGCATCCCAGTAAATTTGATTCATGCATAGAGAATAATATGAATGGCTGAGATATTTGTACAAAAGATACTGTAAATATTTGATAAACTATTTCTATGAATAAAAATTGGAAGAGTTCCACGTGATATCAAGTTTTATTTGTCTATTTCATTCGACATGGCGAGAGAGGAACGAGAAATCAGGAAGCAACAACAGATTTGTAAAGTTTGCTTATATATAATCCATCAAAGGTTATAGAAATCCGCTTGAGTTTCAAAGGACAAATAGTGTAGGGAGGTGCAATGCTATCCAAGATCGATATTATTATATATATACCTGTGGTAGTATATCCTACACATACGGCCCGCTCCTACCCATGTCATATTTATATCCGTACGACACCTAGGTGACGTACGGGGTATGTATGTGGCGTATGGGGCATGTACGGCGGCGAAATCCAAAAACTCCCCCAGAAGCAAGGTTAAAAATCGGATATTCTAAGGTATATAATAATAGAGAAACAGGCTGTCTCCGTACGGATAAAATACTTGGTAAAATCAGCGATCAGATGAACCTCTGCCTCCGGCATCGGTTCATCTGATCGCCGATTTTACCGCGTATTTTATCCGTACGGAAACAGTAAGCCTGTTTCTCTATAGTATTGCCCTCTAGTTTGCCCCGAACAAGAAAATGGTTGACGTCAGTCACATCCCTCTGGAATCCCATCTTTGTTGATTAAGTATAGCATTAATTTCTGAAGAATCGATTACAATGGCAGCGATACCCAGGAAATGGACATGCTGATCTATCAAGGCACAGTGATCAATATGATAGTTGACAGCTTGGTCATTGAGGATATTATAGCATGATGTATATCACTAAACCCGAAATTGCATATATCTTATTTATTAAAGATACACCTTAAACTTGTGACAAATAAGAAACGAATGGAACTTTTTCAGATAGGTGGGCTTTATTGAGTAACCTCAGCTTCCAGCTAACTGGATTACACTGCGACCCTTTATTGAGAC
Source organism: Alentia gelatinosa (assembly GCA_950022655.1). Lineage (NCBI taxonomy): Eukaryota > Metazoa > Annelida > Polychaeta > Phyllodocida > Polynoidae > Alentia > Alentia gelatinosa. The sequence continues at coordinate 18,199,678 of OX465581.1, forward strand.
GGAGGGTTCAAAAACGTTAGAGTGCATATTATGACACTTCCAGCTTCCACACTTATCGAACATTGGCGTGGTGAAGTATTTCCTTGGAATGTTATGTGATTTCGTGGCGAGAATTGTTGTATATTCCTGCGTAGTAGTATGGTACTATATCGGATCAGAATCAACAATCTAATTTTTCACCATATATTGGAATTCCATTATGTCGGCCCATATTACATGATATGTGAAGTGAACCGCATCCAATATCGTTATTGTTCTGTCACAATTGTACTTATCATAGTACAGAAGTATGAGGCAATTTGGTGGCAACTAACAGAACGTCTGCTCAGTCTGGTATCACAACATTCACTGCTATACCATCGGGTACTTGTGTACGGGAGCTTGAATAAGGAATTTCATTCTGCCAATCAATAGCTCTGCACACTCATTGTTGGATTATACACCTGTATATTGAAGATTAATAAAGAAGAGCAAAGCTCGTTTAAAAAAAAAAAAAAGCTCTGCACACCGCAAGAATTCTATATTATTCTGAATACTTATACACCATTAAAAACATGGAATAGTGCCACGAGCATAGCCCCTTAAACGATCACGCAAAGCGAATAAAACGTCAAACTAAATATATTGCACTGGTACATGATGTTTTTAATATTGTACAACTTCTTGTACTACATCTCTCCCCTTAAGGCTATGTACTGGTTGTCTCCAAGTTTTAAGAGTCTGGTAAGCTATGTTGTTTATGTAAAAGCGTTATATCATTGACTTTTGTAGTAGGACAATAGTACCAGGATATATCCCGTCACTATTATACACAATTAACAAACCTCCATCTTGAATTTGAAACCCTTACTGCAAACTACACACTTACCAAGTATGTATTGCGTGTACGGACCTTATACCTCGGGCAACATAGAGACCCCAAACACTAAACCAAGATCATACCGACTATCATTATCCAGCAGAGGACACACGCTTGGCGTATCCTCCAGCGGAGGATACTAGAAAAAGTCTGTGCTGCCACCTCACAGGCACTTTTGGAACTATACATATAAACAATAGACGGTGCCTACGTCAAATTTCTGATAATCGAAAACGGCGATTTGTAGTAATTTTTAGTTCTAAAGATGAAAGGTGGACAATAAAGGCGTACTGAAAGGTGGATATTAAATCCAATATTAGCTCCTCGTAGTTGAATCGACGCAATATCCTAACTCATGCTTGGATATTATTATGCGTCAACTTCGTGGAAAATACGCCCGCTAGTATCAGAAACCAACTAATATTATCCGATGTGGATATGACTCTAGAGAGCTTGAGGCAAACATGTGACCGATAATGAATGTCATATTGGGTAATAGAGTAATATACACAGGAGCAATTCGCATATTGAAATAGTTATTATTATATACCGGTGCACAAATGTCTCACTTTTACGCGATAGCAGAAAAGATTCTGTTCGGCCGCACTGTGGGTGTGAGTGTGTCCGAATTCCATCTGTTCCTCGATATTTTGGTCAGAAATATCTCTGAACAGATTCCATTCGGCCACACTAACCATGTCTTTCTATAATATTGCAAAGGGATTTATTCAAGATTTTCGAAGTAGTATCACATGATGTCTGGGACTAACAAAAAGCAAACTAATAACATTTGCCTTAAAGTGATGAGCCAGGACATGATTATGAGTAAGGCTTACTTAAATTATAAATTATATACATACACAGCACGACCTTCTTTGACCTACTGATGGCCCACGCTTTCCTAATCAGCAAGCAAAACATGAATGGGTAGCGCTGAAGGATCACGAACATCACGGGTTTATTTGTTGATTTGTTTTCTTTTCAGTTCTTCCACTTAATGGTCTGAAAATATAGAACATATCTATAATTAGCAGAGAGAAAAGAAAGCTATAACCCAATACATAGACATGTATCATATGGTCTTGAAAAGCATCAAACAGTGATTTCAATAATAAATAAAATAAACCACATAAGAATCACTAAAAGAAAGCATTTTAATTATGGAAACACAAAGCATTTTATCCATGTCATGACACCATTTCTGTATACAGTAAAACCCCTCTTAAAGGGAACACCCTCCGTTCCGGGCCAGCTGTCCCCTTAAGCGGGGTGTCCCCTTAAGCGGGGTTTTCAGTCTGCCAATGGTTATACAATAGAGAATACGTACATAAATGAAGGAAACGATGTTAAAAGGTTTATCAATAACACATAAATAAGCAAATAAATATAAATTATATAATATAAATAAATATAAATGTACAAAAAAAATAAAAATAGATAATAGAGGTTGAAGGTGGATATGTCTTCCTTGTGAAATTCGGTCCTTTTTATACCCCCCCCCCCGTAACTTCTGATAGAAATCAGCAGCTCTATAAGGGACTCACCGTGAGCCGCCCAGAGCCGCAACGGCTCACTGAATATCGCACCTTCAAAGTCCCCAGCCCTCCCTGTATCGCCCACCGCTAACCTGTAAGGGGGCATCTTACCTGGCACCTTCAGCAGGCACGAAAATCACTGGTACTAATATCCACTCACTGTGGCCTGCCCAGAGCCGCTAGAGATGTAGGGATTACCATTCAAACAACACACTCCGGCCACCCGGGCCCGCCCGGGAATGCTTACTCTATTGTTCTGGTTGCGACAATGTCTGTCCCATATACAAACGAGCAGCATAAACACGGATTTTGTGATAATCTTGAATGTTTTTGATAAGATGTCCCCCCAAACTGTCCCTTAAGCGGGGTTTTTAAGCATTTCTGTACTGAAAAACTGTCCCCTAAAGCGGGGTGGTCCCTTAAGCGGGGTGTCCCCTTAAGCGGGGTGTCCCCTTAAGCGGGGTGTCCCCTTAAGCGGGGTGTCCCCTTAAGCGGGGTGTCCCTTTAAGCGGGGTTAAAATAAACTCTTAATAGTGGGGAAAATTTCCGTTCTGAGCAAATTGCCCCCTTAAGCGGGGTGCCCCCTTAAGCGAGGTGTCCCCTTAAGCGGGGTGTCCCGGAAGAGGGGTTTTGTATATGCATAGGTCATAGGATGAAAACTAATTTGAATCTCTGATGAAGGAAACAAATGCATCATATAACATGTTTATACCACATAAGATAGCTTTACATCCACTAAAGAAATCTCTAATTGGAGAATAATGCAACGTAAGTTGAAATATTAATAAATTCTCAAGATGTAGGGTCTCGGGTATAATGGAGCGGTGGTTCGTTTCTTTGTCACAGGATGTGGCGCGTCTGCCCCTGGCTGTGAGGAGCAGAGCAGAACCTGTGCACGGAAGTTCCATGGGTTTGCCCTTTGTTTTGTAACCAGCATGTATATGCTGGTCACAGCTAGGCCAGCAGATCTCTTGTCATGTCTTTCGCGAGAAAGACATACTTGGCTTCTCAAAATGAGTGGAGATTTTTTTCTACTCTTTCGGTGGCTGGGTCTGGTCCATTCAGCTTTGACTGTCTGTATCTGACTCGCCTGTGAGTTACCTAGCTTTGGCTAGGGTACGGTAACCTGGGATCGCGCCTCAGCTCTCCCGGTTAATCTGTTTAGAGTAACGCATTTTGTTGAATAAACTATTATTTCTTTCACTTGTGTGTTGCGAGTCTTGGTATGAGTAGGTACGCTATTTCTCTGGTTCTTTCCGCCCTCAAACTGACCTATGGTTCTTTATGTTACAGGGTAGCTTTCAACTGAATTTGGATTAACTTGATCATTTAGGCCCTAATATAACCCGGCGACCGCTACAAAGTCATAGGCCTATACCTTACACACCAATATAAAGCTGATAATCAACATCTGCACCAATTACTGTGTAACCCTAACGACATGGATAAGGAGATATGGGTGGAGGGAAAGGGCTGTGGCCCTTAACCCTTTCTTCATGGAATATCTGTTAATAACATTACTTATCACGAAAGGTAGAGAGGAATAGAGGGAAACTATGTTCCGGTGGGAATAAGTCAAAGTTACGAGGTAAGGCTTGGAAAATTTACTGCCCAAGGCGTAGCCGCGGGCAGTAATTTTTCCAAGCCTTACTGAGTAACTTTGACTTATTTCCACTGGTACATGGTTTCCCTATTCCTATATACCTTAAATTGTCGGCTAATATCGATAAAAACCGAATGTCTCTGAACGTCAACCTGGGCAGTAAACGTCAGCCTGGGCAGTAAACGTCAACCTGGGCAGTAACTTCAACCTGGGCAGTAAAAAGTTATTCCACCCCCAGCAGCGTTAGGTAATCATAGGTTGTTCGCTCATAGGTATATAGGAATATCCCCTACTACGATGAAAGGTTAACTACCAATACCTATGTTGGGCTGTAACATGGGACAATGAGTCTTTACTATGCTATCAACGGTTAACCTTGAATCTTTTTTAGTTTATGTCATGTGGACACTCTATTTCATCTCTTCATTATCGACAAATGTACAACTTGAATATATTATCGAGCTGACGAGTCAGCTTTTCTTTTCCCTACCTCATCACTGTAATGAAACCTTTTGGTTTATGTTCTATTCATAAATAGAAATTTCATTATTGTCGCAGGATCCCCACCCCCCACACATGAAAGGAGAATAATTCTGTTTGATGACATATACCCTATTTCGCAGCGACGGCGACGCGTTGCCGGGGCTGTTGAGACTGTCGGGGTGATGGTGTAAACGTAGCATAAGGCATTCACTTACCGAGGATTGCAAAACGTCTCGGGCAAAGTACCATTCCTGCGAGTTTGGTTTTAATTTGTCGAAGAAATTCTGCAGCGCTTGCCGGTCTTTCATTCCTTTGTATGTCTGGAATATGAAATATTGTCAGTAAAACCATATCAGTCATGATCCCCATGTATAATCCATATGTATATGCAAAATGGGTATTTTATTATCCATGTATCGATAAAAGAGTTAATATACATACCCTCTATAAATACTGGTTAAGAACACTATTTTAAGTATCAGCAATTACGAGGATAGAAACTGTGGGGATCGAAGGGGTTACTACTCACCTCTATAATGGTGTCTGGACAGTTGTATTTGCTGGCTATTTCTAGACGTCTTTCCGAGTCTTCGATAAGTAAGCAATACTTATTAAGGACCTATTGGCAAGGAAATACAAATATATATACAATCATTTCTTTAATTTAAATGTCATAAATAATTTCATTTTCAAATAATAGCTTAGATGGAATTACAAAGCATTCGGATAATGCATTATGATAGTATGAGAAAAGTATTTTGAGGCATCTCGTAACGTCTCTACATAGCAGATAACAGAAGGCGAGAGAGATACTGAAAGAACGTTCGGTCATATAACAGAAGAACCTTCTTCAAAGACTTGTGTATGCCTAGGGCATATTTATGTATCAAGTACACCAAACTCCCTATTTAAGATTTTTCTGGCAGATAATATAACTTTCTCCTATAATTATACAGAATGTTGTAACATTTTCATCCCTATATTCCTTGTTGGAGCAGAATGAGCAACTCAAGTTATTGTTTGAACTCACTTCCCGAGGTGGCGCCACTTTAGACAAAGAAGCGACTACCCTGTCGAACCCAATCACAGCCTTCATCTTTGTTCCACCAAACCAATTCTGGAAAAGCAAGATTATCCATAATTATCCAGGTGATATCAACTATGATATAGGTTTATGAAATATGACTGCGAGACATCCAGTACAAACACATTCCACCCACATACCCACGGGGAGAAGGAGGGAATTTGTGGTGAAATAAAATATTTTGTATCCTAGATTTATGAAATAGTTATATAAAAATCAATAATGTCTAACTACGAGTTAATATCAGGTCTGCTTCAAATAGCCTTCAGCGCGGTCATAGCAATATTTCAGTACGCTCCCAGCTGATCACTGGCATACTAGTAAACATAGTCCTTTTTCTATGGCTAGAATATAGCATCAGCCAACCAGCACTGTAAGACACCCTGTGTGTATAAATTTACCAACTGTAATTTTCGTAAATTACTATTAACAATAACCCAATGAAGAAATAGAGTATGGATTTGCAAACCCTTTTTTTTCTTATATGTGATATACATTTATGCTTTATTGAATATTTTTTCCAATGTACCAGTACGCAACAAACATCGCCTCACCTTAGATTTGAAAAGGTCTTCTATATCATTCCAGCAACGCAACTTGGCTCTTGCATTCATGGCCATCCACGTATACTGTTTGTCAGTCAACTAAAACAGAAGAACGAGCCTGTATAACATCAGTCTCTAGGGTTGAATATGAAGTAAACGTTTCTCTTGTAAATGCATGTGCATCTACATTGTTTTATCATAGATATATGCATGGACAGTATGTACACTTACCCTGTGATTCTTTTTAATGGCCACTGGGCTTGCAAGGGAGTTCTGTAAGGAAGGGTATATCAATAAGTATCAAGTTGCCTAGATAGTACAGTAAAACCCCTCTTCCGGGACACCCCGCTTAAGGGGACACCCCGCTTAAGGGGACAATTTGCTCGGAACGGAAATTTTTCCCACTATTAAGAGTTTATTTTAACCCCGCTTAAAGGGACACCCCGCTTAAGGGGACACCCCGCTTTAGGGGACAGTTTTTCGGTACAGAAATGCTTAAAAACCCCGCTTAAGGGGACAGTTTGGAGGGAGATCATATCAAAAACACTGAAAATCCAAGTTTATGGTGCCCGTTTGTATGGGACAGACAGATGTCGCAACCAGAACAATAGACTGAGCATTCCCGGGCGGGCCCGGGCGGCCGGAGTGTGTTTTTTCAAGGCAATAACCACATCTCTAGAGGCTCTGGGCGGGCGACTGTGAGTGGATATTAGCGACTTTCGCACCCGTTGAAGGTAGAGGGTTAGAGGTCCGCTTACAGGTTAGCGGTGGGCGACACAGGGAGGGCTGGGGGCTTTGAAGGTGCGGTATTCAGTGAGCCGTCGCGGCTCACGGCGGCTCACGTTGAGTCTCTTAAAGGGCTGCTGAATTCTCTCAGAAGTTACAGGGAGGGGGGGGGGGGGTGGGGGGTGGGTGGCATTGACCGGGGGTATAAAAAGGAGTGAATTTCACAACGAAGGCATATCCACCTTCAACCTCTATTATCTATTTTTCTTATTTTGTTGTAGATTTATATCATCTAAATTATATAATTTATATAATTTATATAATTTTTATTTATTTATTTATGTATTATTGATAAACATTTTAACCTAATAACCATCGTTTCCTGCATTTATGTAGGTATTCTCTATTGTATAACCATTGGCAGGCTGAAAACCCCGCTTAAGGGGACACCCCGCTTAAGGGGACACTTGGCCCGGAACGGAGGGTGTCCCCTTAAGAGGGGTTTTACTGTATACAGGTACATGTATTAAGGGTATAGACCCTCTTCACACTGGCGCCATCTTGTAATGGCCGACAAGTAGATCACATCAGAACGAGGCGATAGGCTCTGGCATGAACCACCCACACTGCAGCAAGCACCTAATACTATAATGATAAAAAATATAAACCGTTCTGGTTTCATGAATAATCGACCAAATTTTATTTTAAAAACAATGCTAGAAAGCTGAGACCTAGGCCTATCGGTTGGCATATATATGATATAACTGTGTTATGGATAAGATTTACCTGTTATGGAATGAATATCGGAATTGTTTTGGTAAAAAACATTAAGACATGTTATGTTCCTTTTTTTCACAGCAATTTAATTGAAAATCTACCGCGATGATATATACAAATAAACATCCTACCTTCGTAGGCATCTCAAGACGATTAAAATGATACCAATATTACCAGGTTGTGATAGATATTTCCTAAGGTAATAGACTAATACTGCATCAGTTAATTGTCAGGAAATTTGGGATTTTGTCAGCAAAAATCTAAGTTTTTTTCTAACTTGAAAAATTGTGACTTGCCCTGGCTTTGTGTATAACAGGCCGATCTTTACAAATAAAGCATTGTTAGAAAGTTAAGACTAAAGTATCTGTTGGTATACATATCATATACCTATGCTTTGGCTAGAATTTCCTGTTATAGCTTCAAAACTGAGATTATTGCTGGCAAATTCCCAAATTTCCTGACAATTAACTGATGTATTATATAGTCCATTACCTCAGGAAATATTTATCACAACCTGGTAATATTGGTATCATTTTAATCGTCTTTGAATTCCTAAGAATGTAGGGTGTTTATTTCTATAGGTCATCGCGATAGATTTTTCATTAAATCACTGTGAAAACAGGAAGGTAACATGTTTGTGGTTTTTTTTACCAAAATAATCTGGATGTTCAGTCTACAACTGGAAATCTTAGCCAAAACACAAGTATATGATATTATACCAACAGATAGGTCCATGTCCCAGCTTTTTAACAATGTTTTATTTATAAAGATTGGCCTGTTATTCACGATACAACAACAAATTACATTTTTAGTTAAATCTGTGCTTATGGGTCTGAAGCCATGCTGCTGACCCAGGTAACGTATCACGCCTCGTTTTCGAATGCAAGCATGTTGCTGGTCCTCGGCAAGCAGGGCTTGGTTACATGCAACCAGCGCAACCCGATCGCAGCGCCACGCTTATGTGCAAGTGGTGAATGTTCCACCAACTAGGTGTTATTTTGACGCTAGGCCGGCCTCTCAGCCAAACCTGCTGACTGGCGCCTGCTGTCTGGCAGGCCGAAAAAGGGCCAATCTTTACTGTTCTCTTCCACCACCTCACCTATCCAACGACCACACTGTGCCAGTACACGAACCTATTGATTGAGCGGCCAGGCACCAGCCAGATGCAGGAACGTTTAGCGGATTGTTATGCTGTCTGGTGGACATTGGCGACATTATTGTGCTAGCAGAGTTCCCTGCTCAGTCGATAAGGGTAGATCAAATGCTTTCACACATGTCCACCATGTTGGGATATACATGATGTGATGACAGCTTGTCAAATATCGTATGAATAATGCAGTTAATGGAATAATGAATGTAAATGACCGTGTATAGCACACACTAGTGCTACAATTCTGGCCAAACTACTGAAACCATCCAAACTGTTCAGGTCTGCAGTTCATGGGTATTGCCCAAGGTCCCTGACCGTGTCCTATGTGGGGGACGTGGGGAAACAGTCACTGCTGGAGCTGAGACCCTGGACCTACTGGCCAGCCATGGCTCAGAGCTGGCAAAATTCAATAAATCAGTCTTAGCCGCCTAGGAGCCATGATGGAAGGCCAGCAAGAATATACAAATACATGTATTTAAGGTTAGGAGAGGCCGGCTTTGACATCAGGGCCACTGCATCATGGCTAGAGAAAGAGCAAGCTTTTTTTTTTATCATATCAGCCGGCCGAAACTCACAACCCGTAGCAGGTGCTCTACAACCTGTGGCCGGTGTTCCACAACCTGCGCTCATTTTCAGCACCCAGCAACTGGCAGGCAATGGCGGATTCAGCGGCTGAGGTATTCCACAGGCAAGATTGTCGCCTGCTACAGGCCTGATCAGCTCGCAAACGCCATGTGGTTGGTGTACAACAATTTCACCTGCTGGTGGAACACACCCTTAAATGTAAACGTTGTACAAAAAAAATCACAATTACTTGTGTGGTTGTGCAATAAAATGTTATGCTGGTACAAGTTTATATTTATTCACAACCTCTATATGACTATTCTCAAAAAGATTAGACTGATTGATGCACCATATTTTGTAGATAAACAGGTCGATTTTACCTCTCCTAGTCTGTAGTGGTAGAGACAGCAGTAGTAGAGCGTGGTTAACACAGGCTGACCGACGAGTGACGCCGCCCGAGGATTGTCCTTAAATCGCTGGTCTCCTATGTTTTCTGCCTTTGTGTCATCATCCTGAAATATCATGAGCGAAGCACGAAACATTAGGTATCAATCCTACTAGCAAATCAAAGCTTTAACGCTGCGTGGAATACAGAATAATTCCACTGAGGTTGTCTAGAAGACTATTTTATCCTACCCCTAATAAAAAACTTCATAGGCTTAACATTGGGTCACTGTATTCGGTCTGGAGTTCAGAAAAATGAAAAATATCGCTCTAGTGGGATACACTTGACAAATGATGTCATCTGTTAATGTAGAAGTAATTTAGACGGGCGGGGTAGGATAAATTCTAAACCAAACTCGAGATAGTTGTGTTATTGTTCATCGTATTCCGGCAAGATCGCGTATTACTGCTCTTGGCTTCACCTCGCGCAGTATTACGCGATCTTGCCGTCGTGCGATAAACAACAACACAACTGACTCTTGTTTGGTTTCTCTATAGTACTCGATTGTAGACGTCAAGAATACATCACAGAGTGCTTTTTTTATGTGATGTTTTTTACTACACTGCATCTGTGTCAGTTCATGATGATATTCTTGGTCGTTGAATAGAATATCTATACTAACAACGTTTAAGGGATAACTCTATTATTTGCTTTTATAAGCTTATGGGATCTTCAATAATATATGTTTTTCCTTCAAGAGAGAAGACACTCACATCTATTGGTAACTGCATCTCCAGTAACGCAATCTGTTCGTTTATCAAGGTTGCTTCGTAACAGAGGAATGGATCCGTTTGGAAATGTGTCCTACGTTTGAAAACAAAAGAGGAAAAAACATATTATTTAACCATTCATATCAGGTGTAAGTCATTTGAAAAACAAAAGAAAATATTGAAATAAGTCGCTCCATAAAAATCGGGATATGTATTTTATCTAGATTTCAGATTCGCTCTTTTTATCTATGGCAGACTGGGATTGCATTGGGGACTCACATTAACTTTGCTTCGAAAATAAAATTAGGTAACTTTCTTTCGGATATATCAGTTGTTTCTCTTGAGTTAATAAAAGCACGGACTTGATAAAAGACAGAGACATGTTAACCGTAAAGAAGCCAAAGAACTACATGATATCCCAGACAATAAAATGAGGCATATTATTCTTTATGCAAATCGAGCAGGATATTCCGTCTGATATCATATGGATGTACGAAAGAGGTTTACTGATAGCATTATTACGTACGTGTGACACGTCTTGAGGCTCTTAATCTTAGATTCTGGCTGCTTCGGGGATATGGCTTGACGGTATTTAATCATCTGGAATAGAAAACCCAAACACAAGGGTGACACATGACAAGCGTTTATAAAAGACCAAACCAGGAAAAACATCAAAATTGAGATAATACATATCATTTTAAGTGTATAATAGGCTCCGTATAGATAGGTTGTAAAATAGGAAAAGAATACGTACAGCAGCCTCCTCGGTTCTCCCAAGCATGCTGAAACATGGAAATAAGAGCGGGGTCTCTTTATTATGTAACTCACATTTGTTGTATATTTTTTTCATTATCCTGAATAAGATAAGGCAGTGTCTGCCTGTTTATAATCTGTAACCAGTATCGTAGTACTTTCAATAGTATATGGCAAGATGTGTAAAAACAATGATCTTTCAGTTTATTTGAGTGTGCGCTAGTGATATTGGTCAAAATCCAGTTACCATTGCTAAACATATACTGTACTAGCTTATTGCATTCTGATGGCCATACTTTGACAAGTGCACAATAATTACTTTGCGGAATAGAGCTATAACGACACAATCTAAGTCTTACAGAAACACAGATGTAATGGGATTCATATGTGTATGAAGGTCAATATTTATAAATAAAAAAGTTCAGGCATTATGAAGAATATATCTTGCTTCTTTGAAGTAAGAGAAATTATAAGAATATCTGGTCCTCACCTAAGCAAATCAACAAGTTCCTGAAGGTCCCCAGTCTGTCGGAGAAATGATATCAAGTGATCTATTGCCACAGGCCTCTGCATCAACTCCCGTTGAAATAAGGATTTGTTCAACGTGTCCCGCATAAAAAGTACAGCCTGTCAGTAAAAACATGCCACTTTAAGCAGTTTATTCATAACAGTAAAAATGATGCTCCTCCCACACCGCGTGAATTCAACATGAATAAATAGTTTTGTGTGCTGAAACACACATGACTGACATTAAGAGGCGATGAAGGCGATAAGCATATAACAGAATAGCAGGGTTGTCAGTGGGGGTAAGAAAAAAACATTGAAATATTTTTTTTGCAATACAGAATTTATGCATTACATATGCATTACAGTAGGAATCAAGGGAAAGCTCAAGTTTTTACATGGGTCAGTGGGGAGGTTCAGCAGGGGATTCTGGGCTGTGGCTGATTGGGCTCTTTAGCAGTTGGTATATCAATATTACACAAGGAATCATTTTGTTGTTCTGAAAATGAAAACATTGAATTCAATGGAAACATTGAAAACTGACATCCCTGGAATAGATACAGTAGTTGCAAACGCACAAATTTATTTTACTAGCCTTAGCGTTAAGTTTGATACATCAGTTGCATGTTATACGCGCATTTAAGTCAAACTTACGCAAGTGTATGATCTGCATAAATATATAAATAGATAGATAAGAAAAAAACAGCAGCGGGTGGAAAGCAGCACTTTCGAATGAAAGATCAAATGAAAAAATATATGGTTAAGGGTTTACATATCGATATGATAAACTGAATCACCATAAAACTGAATCAGTAAAATAGAACCGCATATATTGTTATTTGTAATATTTCTTATCTTGTAGCAATATAGACTGTAGTTGCATTCTCCTGTCATAAGATATCGGGATGCATTATGTATAATCGATAATTGATCGCAAAACCAAAAAGGTTAAAGAAATGTTAGCAGGTTTGATTGTTTTTACGTAAGGTAGCAATTTCTATTTGATTCAACAGGGTGCAATAGGAGGAATGCACAAGTCATGGAAAGATAACTCTTACCGCTATTATTGCGTTCCCATCGGACATTTTGATTGCTTCGTCCAACAGGGCAACTTTGTCCTCCTTTGATTTGTATACTTCCAGCGAATAAGGCTAATTAATGTAAGAGAAACACTGTATGTACATGTATATGCTTCTATCACAAACGCAATAAGTAATTTCTATCCGAATATTGAATAAGTGTGAGATAGTTTGTTAGGACCAGAGTTTAAATGATATTTTGTTTTATTCTAAAATGAATCTGTAAAGTAGAAATTACAATAACTCAGATTATTTTCAACATTTCCAAATCGAAAGTAGCACTCACCTGCCCAAAAACAATTCTCTTTATGGTCTCCTTAGGCGGTATCTTTGCAAATTTATCTTTTCTTGAGGCCTGAAAGTGAAAAATAATTTGAATGTAAAAAAACTACAGCGTTCTAAATTTTACTAGTTTATCACGAATTCGAACAGCACTTCAGTTTAATTACTAGTATTTTGAAATGCTGCAGTTTTCAAAGAGGTCAAACTGACAAATACATATAATGCCTCCATCAACACAAATATAATGTAAGCCGATAATGAGAAAATTTGTAACTTCACCATATATCTCTGTAGGGTACAACTGTAGTATTCGAACAGATTAAAGATAACCACACATACCATGTTAAATATATGCATACTTGTACACGTTTACAGACTCCCGTGCTTGAAGATAGAATTTTTCATTTTCTCCATCAGGAGTTAACAGATATGGCCGCATTTTAAGAACTAGGAACAAATGTTATTTCCATTCATAATGGAAGAGCGTGGTATACCAAAATCTCATCAAATAAAAGTAGGAGAATATCAATACTTTGGTATATTTCTTTTTTGAGATGTTTATCATTTTCTGGCTAACGTTTTTCATTTTGACTTGTGCCTGGTCTAGCATACCACAGATCACATTCAACTTGTCGTGGTTGTGACTGATTTTTTCATTTAGGGTCTTGGTCAACTGCCCTACTTTTCTAGCTATGGCACTCGGCTGATTTGCTACACCACACCGCACTCACTTTTACATGGTCACTCAGCCATGAAAGTTCTATTTAAAGGAACCAAGTCAGTAGTGGGGCAGGGATAGGGGATACCGGGATACTGGACACCTGACCATTTTACCAGGCCTTTATGATATGGGAATGGATAGTGAAGGGTTAGATTCTTTGCAGTAAGCTAAAAGCCTATGTGAGCATTCTATCGTATATGACGCGATTTCCCGCGCTCAAAAACAAATATAAGTCACTCACCTCGAGTTGGAGTTTAAGGCGGTGAACCTCAGCTTCGAGCTTGGATACTTCGGTAAGAGTTGGCTGGCGTTTTGGGGCATTTTTTACAACTGTTAAATATTGATAGAAATTTTATTCAAATGAATTATACATGGACAGAATGATAAGATGAAATATCAACAATTTATGCCATTGGAATTATTCGCATGTATTCATAAAGATCTGGGATCAATATCCCTAGAGTATTTGTTTTGTACCTTATCAGTTATTAGCCCCCGGAAAGGGAAATTAATCAGCAAATCTCCAGTGATAGATCGAGCAGCTGCTATAACGTGCACGTGCATATATGGTAAACGGTTAGCGATAGGTTGGGAATGAAAGAGTAATAGAAAAATTGTGCATACTGTCTTCAATAGAGGGTTCTGGCGAGTAGGGTTGTTGGGTAGCGGGACCTGACATGGAAGGAATACACGAAATTCGGTAATCAAAAGTCTAAAGATCAACATACTTGTATGTTCGTAAAGCATATACGTATACTAAAAAATAATCACAAACTAGTGATTCGCTCTGGATAAAAGTAATACCCTAAAAATGACATAGTGCACGCAGAAGGGAATTCCATGCCTATTAAAGTACGACAATGTAAGCTTTTATATTCATAAAATAAATTTCATTTATTTCTAGAAAATATTCGGTGCACTCTAGATATCCATAACTAGGTGAGTTCGATACTGACATAATCCAAAACTTTCATCTGAAGTATCTGGGTAAATATTTGAAATAATATTACATAAAAGAAATCTTACACCTGTACCACATGTACAGATAACAATGATGTCAATGAGTTAAGGGAGCGTGTACCTGGTGAAGTAAATGATGGCGACCTGGGTGTACTTGACTGCTTGTTCACTGAGGTGGGGCGATCAGGAGGACGGTAGCGCGCTGATTGGGTGTATTCTGTCGACAGAAGTCAATGGATTAAAGAGTATGAAAACACCTTGTATATATTATGGAAAATGACCAACAACTCATCAATTTTGAAATTTTTATGTGGATAATTTTTTTATACATGCTTTTTAGTTATTTGATTAACAGTTCTATGTGCCTACATATCGGCCAGGGGAGGGGTTGTGGCCTTCGTCTTGGATGGATTGATAATATTATCATGTATAGACTCACTTGGGAATGATCGTGATAGGTCATTGACAAGGAAAAAAGTTCACGTATTGAAGCATATGTTTAGGAAATTTCCGTTGAAATGGAGGGTGGCTTTTTAGCTCCCTCTGTTTCTTGGAAAAATGTAATGAATATATCTCGTTTGTTTCTGGACCTTAACAAATCCCAACAGATAACCCACCTACCTACTTCACTCAGGCTGACAAATCTAAGAGGCTGCCCTTATCCCTGGGTCATGGTTTAGGCTTTTAGTTTAGATCGATTAAGTTTATATTTATCCCATTTTGTTCAAGGGAAAGTATCTTAACTTATAATGATAACTTATAATGATAGATACCTTCCATAATTTTTTTTTTTTTAAATAATATGCATTTTATATGTATTTGGTACCAAATTTGTGTATACTGCATGCAGGTATTGTAAAAACGATGACAAGAGGAAATCCAGTTTAAACCTTTATTCTAGTAAGAGGCTACAATGCCCACCTCATAGGCTTCAGTGTTGCAGGAACTCAGTTATTAGTTATGTTTACGCAGGTAAGGTCTCTCAACAGGAGCTGTCATCAGGAGAAGGGTGAGTCCCATTCTCCCTCATCAAGAGCGGCCGTGCGCCTTATATACGGCATATAGCCTATGATCCATGGCGGCTGCCATGACGCCCCCCCGAGTAGGTGTTCTTCACTAAAGGAGGCGAAAAAGTAGCTGTTCATCACTAATGGAGGTGCAAAAGAAGTGAGTGATAATTGGGAAATGTCACTTTTCTTGCCTTGCTCACATATGTAAATAAAGTGTACCATGTAAAAATCATCAAGTCCTGGGTTTTGGCATTATATCTTCCTGCTCTGCGATCGGTGTAGAGAGTCAAAGGAACCTTGGTAAAACATTGAAAGGCAGTTGAATTTCGTAAGAACAAAGAGCCAGAATACAGGTTTTGTCCCCCGACCACCTAGTGACTGCTTCATGAACTAACAATGGCTCTGTTCCCTATAGGACGGCGCAGTGGGGCGAGTGACGTCACCTCTCGCGGAGTCTTGCTCTCCGAGAGAACCCCCGAGAGAGCTGATATCCCGGAACGTCCGGAGAGGAACGTCACCCTCCCCACAGCCGCCGCTACACTATTATACTGATAACATAATCACTCACCAACTTTATTGGTAGAGGCAGTTGATGACGAAACGTAATCGTCTCCTTGATGGAGAGCCTGGTCATCATCGTCACCATATTTACCTAATCGCACTATCTTCTTCGCGGTCTCTAAATCCTGTGGATATATATACATTGATTGGAATATATATACGCAATTTTGTTCAAATAAAGTTGTCAAAATCGAACGAAAACTCTATTACCGTTAACCAGATTCTTAAAAGAAAACGGTTGATCTTTTTTTTAGTGACAAATCTCCTGATGGCAGCTTTGAGCCAATATACTTGTTAATAAGACCTAGAAACTAAGTAAGTAAAATAGCAACTCTTAAATTGTATAAGATATAAGTAGCCAGAAAATGTTTATGAGTTATATATTAGTTATAGAAGTCAACGCAGTATCAAAACACATTATATTATAAGAACATTTGGTAAAATTGCATAGGATTATGAACTTACCAGAGACTCGTCAAATAGATTAAATCCTTTGGCTTTGTGATTAGTTGCATTTGAGGAGGACCAGTAATCCTCGTCAGAAACGCCCTACGAGGGAAGTGATTGATTCTATTAAACGGGGAGATCATTGCATAGTGTATTGCTAAAGGGATATTATTATTGAGTTGTTATCAAGCCTATTCTAGAGACGCAATACCATGAACTAACGATACGTTATTCCCACTTGCATTATAACCTATTCTAGTGAGCACAAACATGGTCATGCGATCACAAACAGCGCGCATCGATACCCTGTTGGTGTCTGTGCTAATTGCTTAATTATTCATCATTTGGATGCTGCTGTTGAGGAATATAGTAGAAACTATTGAGCAGGGTTGAAATAGACGATAATCGATGTTTTTTTGATGGGCCACGGTTAACCACGAGGGGTTGACGGGTAGGAATACTTATATAGAACGTCCTGACCATGCTGTACAAGTCACAGAATGAGATGGTAATTTACGGTTTGTACGGACCGAGGCATTTATGCCGAGTTCCGTACAAACCGTAAATTATCATCGAGTTCTGTGACTTGTACATGCATGGTTGGACGTTATATATTTACTATATACCCAAAATTTAAAAAAAAATCATTGATTTAATTTTTAACGACCGATATGTTAATAAACGGGTATGGCAAGGTGGTCCGTATTTTAGTGTACGGACCAGCGGTCCGTACAGTATTTTTACGTCATATGCCGAAACGGTACATATTTACAGTATATACGGCATGGGTATATAGTAAAAGAGTGATAGCAAGTGTATTACATCGTAAACCTTAGATTAATAGAATGTGGCTGAAACACCTCTATGGCAAAGAAAAAAATCGTAAACCTTGATTGCTTTACAGAGCCGGCCATCTTAAAGATATTTTTGTTCTATTTCTTACCCATGGTCATTAATAAGAATTTCTTTTCCTAGAAAACCAATAATGTACATGGAAAATTGATAACCCATGTGTGTGGTTGGCGGCCAGTAATAAACAATGGGTAGTGGTTTACTGTGGCCCCGTACATTTTCGACCCATTCTCCGATCTGGCCAGGAAGTAGGTGGCGCTACGAATACCCTGGGCGGCCATTTTGGAGAAGCACCTGGTGCCGTTCGGACGTCCATTTATGATATTATTTAATGTGTGAGGATGTTTTAAGTACTTCTGACGCATTTCTTCTACCAGGATTAAACTTCCCTGGCAATTTCAGATCAGATGATTATGTGGGAAATGTGGTAGGCCCAGTTTAGACTATAAACCCGATGTCAACAAATCGTTAAAACAGTTGGCATGTTTAAATTATGTCTGAATAATGTAAATAATCCTATTTCAACCATCACATGTACAGAATGCAACGGAGAAGGTAGATTATTATAGTTTTTCCCTATTTTAAACTCTGATAGCACTTTGTATTCACCAGCAAAGATGGCGGATCGATCTGTTGTCAGGCGAATTTGCATAATTTGGAGGGTATTTTGAACTGGAAGTGTCCAACTGGATTGGAGAATGGGAGTTCGTTTCGGTAGGAGTTCTGCAGTATCCGTTTGGCAGCCCTTTAGGCGCTCCCAAGTCTGTACTAAGTAAGACTCCGGAGTAACAGTATTCTAACTGCTTTAGCGATGTCAGTGAGTGTTAATCAATATTGCTTTAGTTTTAATTAAGGGAGCGTTCATTATTTATGGCAGGGGGGGGGGGGTGTGGGTTTTTGTCGGTAAATCATTCAAAATAAAATGCCCCCCCCCTGGAAATAACCCAAAATAAAATGCCCCCCCCCCCGACAAATACCTTGAAATAAATTGCCCCCCCCCAGACAAATACCTTGAAAAAAATTGCCCCCCCCAAGGCAAATACCCTAAAAAAAATTGCCCCCCCCCCCCAGGCAAATACCCTGATATAATTTGCTCCCCCCCCCCCCCCGACCTACACACACTAGACAAAGATGGATTTTTCTTTGTAAAGAATGTAGATAATGATCCATATTACAGTGTACTAGTCGAACAAGATTTATTTCCAAGATTCAGTCAATAAAGACACTGGTTAATACACAATGACTTTGAATATACACCTTCAATGTATGGAAGGCTGTGGGCCAAAGAAAACAAAATCCCAGATAAAGTGGCATAAGGTTTCAATTTGAAATAAACATGAGGTATCTCTGTTAAAGAATTGAAGTGATGTAACTTAATATGCTCTCTGAATGATACTCCTTGTGACTAAACTCAACAACGCAAGTTGGGACATGTGGCATCACAATGTTAAAGTCTAATATAGTCATTAAACTTCCGTTTTTTCACTGTCCGTCCTGATCTAGTAGTTACTGGAAGATTCCCCTCACCAACATGATTGTCTGTGTTATTGTCAGAACATTCATCATTCCATAAAGTTGATATGGCATCAAATATATAATTGTCTGCATCACTCTCAGAATCTGACACAATTTCATCAAGAACAATGTCTTCATCATCAGAGTTGGCATCAGAAGTGTCAGAATTTTGTTCTACTGTTATGTTAGAGTTTGCAACGAGCCCACCAGAGACATGAGCTATTATTGTTCTTATTTTGTCTTTCTTTTTGCCCAAGAGTCTCAGCTGGTGATGGGTCAAGTACTTGTTGAGCTCCAAGACTGAGAGTTTACCAATAGTTCCACTAGAGACCAGAACTTCCCAGTCATATTCTCGGACATCCTTCTGCTGTTTCTGGATCAAATCTGCTTTCCTGGTTTTCATTCTTCTTTTTTGTGCCAGCTGTTTGTGATAGAGATGTGTGACATAGTCTCTAACAAGGGAAGGCTTTACAATGTAGTGCTTACTGAAGGCACTTATTGATTCAGGATCATCAAGACTAAGCTGTCCTGACTCAACTAGCCGTGTAATTTGTACTCTAGGGTTGAAGTCATCAGGCTGCCTGGCCTGCTCATGTTCACCAGTTAGAGAGGTCAGATGAACGTCCTTGTAGTGGTACAGTGGCAACTGTGTGTAATCTGGCATAGGCCTTGTTATTCTCTGCATTTCAGGCCCACTCCAGTCATTTTCAGAGCAGAAGGCACACAGAGAGTCATTGGACTGAATGCAGTAACCCTTTAGGTATTCCATATACAGTAAACCTTTTTCATAATGACCATCAATGAAGTCAAAAATCTTCAAGAAGTAGTATGCTCCTGGGACTTGTCTAGCAGATGCCGTTATTCTGTTACTGCTTGGAACGCCAGACAATGATTCTCCAGGGTCTACCAGATACCAGGCAGCAATCACGAAGGTCACGGAGAGCAAAGGAAAATAGGCGGAAGGATAGGCAGCGGGAAGCAAAGAAAGGTGTGATTCCTGAAAGTAGGGTTGTACATCCAGCAAGCAGGATTGTGTTTTATATGACAGGAAAGCCCCTGAATGAAGACACAGACATGATATGTGACACAGATCTGTGTGGCATCGAGTTTCACCTGAAGAAGATGTCCAGGGTCAGGCTCCAAATTGGAGTGGACTATCTGTGTAATCTAAACCTTCTTTCTTTTGGGGCAGACACACTTCTTAGGAATTATCTGAGACAGAAAGTATAACCACATAACATGCACATTCTGTGTTTATAGGATAACAGCTGTCATATTTTGCTATGCCAAAATTGAAGACAGTGCTTATGCCAAGACAGCTACATTTATAAGCTAGTGATAAGGCTTATTTTCCAGTAATTACTGACACAGGTGTCTTCACTTTCATTTCAAACTTCATGGTTTGTTTATTGCGTTGCATTTGACTCAGGATTGATGTATCTCTCATCTAACACTGATGTTCACTGTGATTATCTGTTGTTTTTTTGTGTGTAATGCACACAATTTGTGATTCCTTATAGTTAAGAGTTATATATCCAAGAGTGCTAGTCAGTTAATCTTATTACTATAATGTGATCTGAGTTAAGCCATATTTATCAGAGTACACATTGATACCCGCTATTTTAATATTGGTTGTTGATCTCATCTTGCTGAACATATGAGCTCATACTTGATAAACAACAATAAAAGTTTAACCGTTTAAAAACCTTTGTTCATATGTTATTATTCAATTTGATATTAAGAATCATGTGTTAGAATTGCTTTAAGTATCTCTCTGTAATGATTGGCCCATGGTGAATGGGAATGTTTGGTTATCAATCTAGTATTTCATACTTAGCAGTACACATGCTCTACTTATTGATTACTCCTCTCAGTGTCATCTGCCTGTCCTCCATTTTATTGATAGATAATGAATCTCATTAACCCTGAAACTCTACAATCATCGAGATACACTACAATTTATCCAAAATCATTAGCAATCACATGAAGAGGCTGGTTACCTAGATGATTGTTAGTCATTAGTCAATATTTAAAAAAAAAACCATGGATACACGCAAATGCTAGAATTTGATGCGCCCCCCCCCCCCACGCAAATACCCCCAGATAAAATGCCCCCCCCCCCACGCAAATACCCCCAAATAAAATGCCCCCCCCATGCAAATACCCCAAAATAAATTCCCCCCCCCCCATGCAAATACCTAAAATAATTGCCCCCCCCCCCCACGCAAATACCCTCATATAAATTGCCCCCCCCCCCTAATAGCTCACCCCCCCCCCTCGGCCATAAATAATGAACACTCCCTAAGCGCCGATTCCACCAAACAGACAAAAATGTTGTACAACGCTCACACAACGGTTGCTGGAACATCTTGTGGAATTTAGTTTTTGTATGTTTGGTGGAGCATCGCGCGATGCCGCGCGATGCCCATCTGCCAGACGACTGTTATTGGTTGCTGGGTTATAAGTTGAGCATCTGTTAGTGGTTGCTGGTGTGTCGAATACAAGAGAACTGAGCCTGCAAGAGAACTGAGCCAGAGGTGTGATTGCGAACTGAGCCTTCAGGAGAACTGAGCCTCCAAGAGAAGTGAGCCTGGCTCAGTCAGTGCTGGGCTGTAGGTAGTGCTACTAGGGTAGGGGTAGGGTTAGCCTGTAGAACCTTGGGTTCTATTTATAGTTCAAACCATGTTTCTAGCACCAGTGGAACTGTTTTTCCCAAAGTACCAAACAGAAACTTGCATTTAGATGTATTATTGTGGATGAGACCAAGATATGATACAATAAGGACAAGACATTTTATTAAATCCCATTGTCACTTCTTCTTCATATTTGGTACGATTATTGGTCATATGTATCCCTTACTCGTTTTAAAGTTTCATGGCTTAGTTCCTACGGGAAGTGAATTTCCGATGTCATTATGAACGATTGTCGTCACTGAAAAACAGGGCCCTGGCTCAGTTGGTAGCGCTAAATCTCAACCCCAGGCTCAGTTCTCCTGAAGGCTCAGTTTGCACCTCTGGCTCAGTTCTCTTGCGTGCTCAGTTCTCCAGGTACCGGCATGTCACCCCATGGTTGCTGGTGTTTGAACTAAAACACCCCTGGTCAGGGGTTGTTTTAGTTCAAAGACTTCCTGTTACTAAGTGCTCTGCATTTCTGTTCTGTATAATGTATTCTAACTAACCCGAATGCTGATCATGAAGTACATTGGCTTATTTGTGCGTCCAGAGAATCAATCAGAGAGTTTACTAGGTGTCACTAGGCTCTTAATCAGTGTGGCATCGCTGTCATTTCTAAGACTCAGTAAGAGAGAATCTCATCAATTTCAATGTCACTGTAATAGGGTACTGCAGTGTTACCGTACTAAATTTGATTTGTGACTCTCTCAACCTGAATTTGATTGTAATACCTTTAAATTGACATATTCTTGATGTGATTTGGCCTGGATTGAAAACCAAATATAATGTTTGAATCTAAGACCTAATAAATAAAAGAGAGAGAGAGAGAGGTGACAAATGTGGGAGGGGCTATCTACTCTAGTGGTGTAGCTGCTGATTGTCTTGGAACTATCCGTCAAGAAACGTTGTTATTGGGGCATTTGGATGGGTCTAATGCCATTAAGGCTTTACAAGTGCACTAAAATATGGTTAAGATATTTAAGCAATTCTATATTACTATTCACTGACTTGTGGGAATGCAAAATGACGACACAGGAACTATATATATGTCGATGTAAACATAGCGAGGTCCGCTTACCTTTCCAATGGCAGCCATGTTTGATTATGTGCTGACACCTATCGTTCAGTCAATGACTTACAACCCCATCTCGCGAGGAGAGCCAAAAACATTTTATGAGTTCCTCTCCTAGCTGATCTTTCAACCGTAGCCTTGTTATTATGATTACAACCTCTGCTTGAAGAATGACGGATCAGTCTTTCTCCACGTGAATGGGGTCAAGGTGAAGGTTGATCAAGACACCTCCTGTCAAAACATCTATGCACATGGTTCTCCAGCAATCCGCAAGGTAGCCAGTGTGGTGGGTGAACCTTTGCCGCACACAATCACACAGGTTGTGCGCTGGAACCATCGATATACCCCCATCAAAACATAGAAATTCCACGTACAGTCACATACTCAAAAGGTAAGTTATTCCAGGCGAACTATAACAATGCTAAAGTATAGAGAATAACAGACTGGCATAATGTTAAAACTCTAAATCGTCATTGTCAGTGAATGATGATTACCCCCGGTAGGTTTGGTTTGTAGTCACCCCTAATGTCCATTAAGGCGTCCTCAGATCATGCTTTTGGGCAGGGCTGGTTATACTGGATAAGTTGATTGAAGCATAGATGTTCGAAAACAGGGAGGCAATAATATTCAAATATGCAGCAACCGATCTGCAGAGGGAAAAACAAGGAAAGGTAACATGCAGGGACTGAATCTAGCTGCGCTGAAATTATTATGGGCAATATACTGGATTTCAGCACAGCTATATATATCTAGATCTATATTAAATTCCCGCTTGTAGGACACCTCGCTTAATGGGGCATCCCTCTTTTATGGGGACAATTTGCTCGGAACAGAAATTTTTATTTTTATCTAGTTTATCTTAACCCCGCTTATAGCTATATGATACAGTTTACAGTGGCGCCACCTTGTGATTTTTAGATATTGTTAATTCATTTTAATAACAAACGTATAAATTCAACATTTTGTCTTAATACTATAATAGTTAAAATAGGGCAATTTACATTTGTTTGATTTACATAGGAAATGTACGGTACTGAAAAACATGGTTTTCTTCAGTTCTTTCAAAAAGATAGATGGTGACCTATGTACCGGGTATACCGGTATAAAAATTGATATGTGTATTACTATGCATCTACTATATTCTGTGAAAGTTTGAGGAAAATGATATGGGTTTTACTATCTGAAAAGCAATTTTTTAGGATTTCTATATGTTCTTTTATGATATGGTCAATACATTGATCTCTAAATAAAAAAACTAGCACAGTAACCCCAGAATTTTAAGTTAGAAATGTGTTCTACAACACTTCAAGATCATCATATTAGATTTTAAGGAAAATGACATGGGCTTTAGTTTCCAAGGCAATTGTCTGATACATCTTTTAGGAGGCCACCCCGCTTAAGGGGGCACTTGGCTGGGAACGGAGGGTGTCCCCTTAAGTGCGGTTTTTCTGTAGTCCCTGTAAATGGTGTGTTCTGCCAGGCAGGTGAATATGTTCTACCCCAACCACTCAGCATTTGCCAGCAGATCTAGCCTAAACTTAGCAGGCGGCGATCTGGCCTGTGGGACACCTCGTCAGCTGCTTCTACTGTCGCCTGCCAGTTACCGGGTGCTGAAATGGAGCACCAGCTGCTGGTTGTGGAGCACTGGCTACAGGTTGTAGAGCGTCAGCTGGAGCTCTGACCTGTCGGGCAGCTATAATAACTTTTTCATTCTTCCACCATTGAGGGCATGCCCTTGGCATCATAGCCGGCCTTTCCCCACCTCAAATATTTGCACATTCTCGCTGGCCTGTTGTTGTGCCTCCCAGCCCCAAAAAACTTTTTTGCTGGCTGTGAGCAGGTCGAAAGGTTTGATGCAAATATGGCTCAGATGTGGATTGCTCACTGCCCATACTGCAATGGAGGTGGTCAGGGACCCTGGGTGATACCTGCAAGTCATAAACCTGTAAGCATCCTGGCACCCGTGTTGACTGCCCCCCCCCCCCCCCCCCCCAGACCGCGATGGATGTGGTCAGAAACCCAGAGCGATAAGCAGAGGCCGAAAGTTTGGACAATTTGAAAGATTGCACATGATTTTGGCACCAAAGTGCGATACACATTCATAACATCAATGCTTAGGCCACTAAAAAAACAAACTTGTTTCTCATCACCAAGCCATCTTTTTTCCCCCTGCTATATTAAGGATGGCAGACATACAGTAAAACCCCGCATGAGCGATCCGGGCCAAAGTGGCTGCTTACGCAGGGTGTCTGCTTACGCGGGGTTTCCAGATTTTTACTGGCTATACATTTAATGCTTCCCTGACATCAGGAGCTTTAATTTGATACTAAATACACATACCTTTCATAATTTCTATCAAGGTTCATCTATTTAAAAAAAAAAAAAAAATCTTCTAAAATCGTTTTTTCTGATGCGCCCGGTGATGAGAAACAAGTTTTTTTTAGTGGCCTTATCTTTATTTACCTTTAATGTTCCATTAACTGCATTATTCAAAAGAAGTTTATGAGCTGTTAATCACATACTGTTCCTTATAAATACCAACTTGGCAGATACTGAGCCTATCGACAGAGCAGGAAAGCAAAAATACCCAGAGAAATCGGCAAGGGTAATTTTAAGCCCCCTACCTCCCCCAAGAAGCATCAGGATTTTTTTTTTCCTCAGATCCATTTAAAAAATTACCCTTGGTATGTAAAGAAAATCAAGAAATCCTGGAACATCCTATGCCTTTGCCACAAGTAAAGTAAATTCCTGTCCCATATGTACCGGTAATATATAATCTATGGTTTTGTGGACAGGCGGCAGTAGACCACAAGAAGTATCACAATGTCACCCTTGATTTTTGGACTTTGTGTTGCAAGGTCGGAATGACGTGATGGAGGTGGGGGCTTTGAAAGTATGTGTGGGCTACCTGCTCCACCACACCAGTCCTGAGCTAACACCAGTGGCCACACAGCGCCCATGCAGCGGCCGCATGGGCCCAATGTACATAATAAGCATGTTTGGCACACGCGCGGCAGGGTTAAAATTTGCTGACTGTCTGGCGGTCCACATAGCTAGGCAGTCAGAGCCTCTCTCAGAGGGAATAGTATCATTAGAAATTATGAAATATATGTATATAGCATCCCTGAAATGAATGATCGTTACTGTTAAGGGAGCATTCCTATTCAAGGCAAGGGTTTAGCACAGTTTTTGTGAAATGAATCAGTCAAAAGAAAGTTGCCCCCCCCCCCTCCAATGAGAATGCAAATAAAAAGTTGCCACCCCCCGTGGAATACTGAACCCCCGCCTTTGAAATACGTTGGAAAATTGTTTTGGTCGTGATGGCAATAGAGGGAAGTTAAGCAAAAAGCTTTGTATACCCAAAGTATATTGTAGTGGTCACACTTCCGACAGTAAAGTGTTTTTCCAGACATTTACCAATACGTATAATAAGAAATGAAATTTGCTCTCTTGGAACACTGTCCAGATCTTGTCTTTTGGTATGTTACTATATATACCCATGCCGTATACTGTAATACGCACCGTTTCACCATATAACGTAAAAATAATGCACGGACTACTGGTCCATACAGGAAAATACGGACTACCTGCCCATACACGTTTATTAAAATATTGGTTGTTAAGCCAAATGAAATTAATGTTGTGTTTTTAAAATTTCGGGTACATAGTAACTATATAACTTCCAACCATGCTTGTACAAGCATTTGACTTGGGGCTTCTGCGAAACTTGTGGATCCCATCAGTTGTCCTAAAATATTCAAAGAAATTGTCATGTACAGAAAAATATATTCTGATATTTCTTGTGTTGTTTCAAGGAGAGTTTATTGTTAGTAATAGATGACGTGGTTTACATCTAGATTCCGGTTCATCTTTTATTATATAAGTTGACATTCAACATTTTGTTCATTATTTCTTTACATTGGATATTTCTCACCTAGATCGTTGGGAATATAGCATCAGGACGATACTTGTGGATTTATATAAAGTTGTTTTACTCCCAACAATTATGGATTTGTAGTTATAATAAGCTTCAAACTACCCCTTAGAAACCTCACTACAGTTGATTGGACGTGAGGTGAAGCGTTCCTCCGTCTAGCCAATCAGCGGGCAGAGAAAAAAAGAATATTGTAGACAGACTAAAATGATCAACAATGGAACCGTTGATGCTCTATTAAGGTGACCTTGAACGTCCTAAAGTCATACTTTTTACATTTGAATTTTGCAAAACAAAGGATACTACTACAAATGCGACGAACCTTAGATATATCTTATCAGAAAGATAATCTGATCGAACTTTGTCTGGAGACCACCTGCACTATGACCTAAACGTTTTGGGGGCAACCAAAGGTGAACAGGATGGGTATACAAACAGATATGACACCGATAAATACAACAGATACATAAACAGTTAGGATGGAAAGGTAATGTTTATCTGTTTATGGAAAATACGCAACAAATCACGCAACAAATCATGATATAATTATCACTACCTCGCATGGTGTTCAAACTTGAATTGTGACTTGGCTTATACTAGATTTTAAAACCTAATGCAAAGATAAATAATGCCAGAATAACTGCTATGCAGAGGCCGCTTATGTACCCTTCTACAGTACTAAATAAAAAAATAAAAAAATAGACACAGAAATATGCATTGCATTTTAAGTATCAGTAAAATACCGAGAACATGAATGCATATCACCTATGCTAATGTAGATTTAAACTGAGGTACATCCACAGAATTTGTCTTTTTTCACTCTATAGACAATTTCTGGGCAATATTCAGTTTCCTTATGAATATATCTAAGGATGCCTGTTTATTAGAACTATTTAGGTGTGCCACATTGTCATACTGTAGTAATAGCCTTCTTGGTGGCAAAAGGGAAATTGCAAATTTTGTGGCGTAATAAAGAAATTACGACAAGGTTTTTTTTATGATAACTCAACACAGGGCAATCAAAAAGCGATAGCAAAGTCAGAATTTAACTAATGACCAACACATTCCTTGGAATACACGTTGCACCGCACCATCATCACCCTGTCATACCCAGTATACTAACCAATGCTAATATTTTGTAAAGAGTAGCAATTATCGAAAATGATGACTATTCGCTTGGTACCATAACGATTGAGCATTAATGTCACTCGTTTGTAATAGTTTATTCTAGTTTCATAGATTGATCAAGCCTAAATTACTAGATGATGCAACACTTATACTATTGATTGCAGAACCACTGTAATGAGAACCTGTCAATGCAGATTGCATGATACACTCTTCCTTGAGGGATAATGAAAAAAAAAAAATTCTTCAAAACTAGACGATATATCTCTTAGTAAGTGTAACGCATACGCTGCCTCAAAGTGACAAGAGCCGGCTAAAAATTACAAGTCAATAGAAATTCTTTCAGCGCATTTAATTATCTCAGCTATATCTTACTATACGGGAATAACTTTCCATTCATGGGCCAACCAGCTATAATAGATGGATTAATTCATGTATTAAGAGATGAATCAGGCTGCCCTAGTTCTTGAACCCTAGTTTAGCTTTCTTTCTTTGTTTCAGAATGATTATTTATCAGTCAAACTACAATCAGTCCAAATAGATACTTTATGCCTCATGAAAACTGTTTGTATGTCGTCTTTTAATTCAGATCTGCTGTTGATGTTGATCATAACTCAGTCAGGATCCTTGCTCCAAATAATCGAATATGCATAGATTTATATTCTTCATTGTCGGGGGTCAATATTTCACGCGGGCCTGAACCGATGGCTTCAGGTACATCACATATTCGTGCTACCATGTCTGCAGTATGTACTGCATCTAGAGCAATTTATCGACGTCCTATATGATTAAGTGTCAATTGTGTGTTTGAAGTGACGGGTATCAGCCTATATTTAGGTTTATATAATCTACGTCTATGTACTGGTGATTTCTATCGACTCCGGATAGATTTATTACGTCCATGTAAAGCTTTGCTTCTGATCAGTGGTCAATGAAATGTGATTCTGAACCAGTAGGTGAACTCACTATATTTTAATTATATTATGTTGTATTATTGTATGTGGTATTAAGTTCTCAATACTGACTAGGATCGTTATAACCACTGACACCCAAAGAACAATTAAAAAACATTATCCCACGAATAACTACTTGGTGTTGTGAAAATCTCCTAACCTTGAATGAGCAAAAAACACATTGGAAGAACTTAAATCACCATAGGAACCGTATACCGATTGAAATAAAGATTAATAATTGAGTATTAGTAAGATTAGAGAGATATAAATATCTAGGTTGAACCATAGACGCTAAACTTAAGTTCAGTGACCACAGGAAGACTGTCATCCAAAAAGTTGAATATCAGTCTACTTACCTTTTGTCCAAAACAAGGAAATTTATTGATCCTCCAACAGCACTTGAACTATACAAGACTACAATATTACCATATCTAGATTATGCTGACTTTGTCTGCGAAAATAGTACCCAAATAACGCAAAAAGAATTCCAGCGACTTGAAGATAAAATACTAAGAATGATATATGATATTAAACTTGAACAGCACCCGATTCTTAAAACAGACCAGCTCTATGAAAAGTCAAAACTATTCCGTAGGTCCGACGCCGGGAAATCCATTCATAAAATT
Organism: Alentia gelatinosa; assembly: GCA_950022655.1. NCBI lineage: Eukaryota > Metazoa > Annelida > Polychaeta > Phyllodocida > Polynoidae > Alentia > Alentia gelatinosa. Next base: position 18,229,225 of record OX465581.1, read on the forward strand.
ATGCCCATAGTCTATCCAAACAGCCTGACCAGATTGAAAACCGTAATTCACCGCTAAGAAGAACACAAGGACTTAGATTATTACAACCTACTCAAAAATGCACTCTATAATGCTTCATTTTATATCCGCAGCATTATAGCCTGAAATAAACTAGAAGAAGTATACACAATTATAACTGAAAAAGATAAATCTAAGCTTCTAATAAAACGATCCTACCCAGAATATTCCATGGTTTAGCCAGCTTGTGTTCCAACTTCCCAATACTAATCACCTCAAAATCAACTTTTCTACCTACTTACCCCATTACCCCTTTTTTCTTTCCAATAAATAGATCGCTTACTATTGCTAACCACTGGAGGTTTGTGTTACAGCTACCAACAAAGGGAATCGTAGCTTACGTTGCAACTACAATACTATAGATAAGGTAGTGACCTTTGTACGTAGTATAGTGGCTCGTGTTTCAACCACCATATCTGACTCAGGTCTGAATGTAGAGCCATGCTGTCTTTTTCATAATTATGAGCGTAATTCAGGTATATTTGATCACCACTTTATTATCCTCGACCAGATCCTAGCATCATTCTATGGACTATAAGTTGATACAAGTATGGTATCAGTTAATATATTGCTAAGTTCAATGGAACGCACACATGGTACTGACATCATTAACTCATTACATCCAATTTCATCATCATCATCCCAATGCAATGCACATGTTTATGTGTACATATGCGCAAGTACAAGCAACTGCGTATATATTATGCATATTATATATGACATCTGTTAATGACATTATATGCAGACTGAGTTGTCAACTCAGTGCAACTATAAGGTATTATATATATGTATCAGCCACTCATAAGAAATGTATAAACAGCACGAGGGACCGGGCGGAAGAACGTTAAATCCGAGCTCGGACATTTTTACATATGAAAAAGTGATGAACACTAATAAACTTGATTAAAAAACAAACAAACTAGGCAGTCTATCTAATAAAGGCCGCTTGATATGTCAAATGATTTCAGACATCTGACATTTCCCTCCAAAGAATCTCTCCTCAAATAGACAAAAACATGAGGCGATTTAGGGATGGGAGGCCAATACGTTTTGGCGAATGCGTATACGTATACCTCTATTTAACGTCCTCTTTTTCAGGTGAACGCTATTCTAAGAACGTTTATTGTCCTCAGGCAAGGTTACGTATTACCCATGCTGGTGTGGGTGAAGTACAGTTATGTCAGACCTTGAAATGAGGTTAGTTAAACTGTTTTCCACAGTGTGCAGGGTATAGATCATGCTCGAAATGAACGACTGGATCGCGTCATTATTTCACCATGTAGAATAAGTGTCATAGATTAAATGATTGATACATCACTGATCCTGCTGTCCATCAATATGGTGATTATTTTCTTCTCTTGATTCTTATTTGGTACAGGGACGGAGAAACGTTTTTCCCCTCCTCATAACAGAAACTACAATGTTGTTTATTTGAACATATTTTGATATCTCAAGGTATCACTCAATATAGGCGACCACAAAGATAACTAAGAGCAAATAGAGTGTTCATTATTGATGAATGCGCGTGCAAATATGAATGAATAATGATAAAAGGTTTCAGTTACATTCAGTCTACGGATAGTTTTCTGTAACCCACATGCACCAACTCAACCCATTTTTGCAACCTCATGAGTCTAGGATCCAAACATATTATCACTAGTGGGTCAATGTGGTAGTTTGGTCTCTAGTGATTGGTCATGGTCAGTTGGGCATGCCTTTGAGACCCTGAGACACTGGCACCCTGACCCTTTCCCACTATCACAGTGAATAGCAGGCAGATAGTGAAGGGATAGATTTTTCTCAGCACGCTGAAAGTGTATGTGAGCATTCTAACCTTTAATAGGCAACGAATATAGCCGTGCAAGCACGCTCTAATAAATGTTATTTTGAAAAGTAAAAGAATGTTCATTGAGTTCAATTATATATTACTTTTTCTTTGATTAGTCAAAGAACCATGAGTAGAGCATATATTGGCTTATATAAATATGTTCACTGCATACCCTAATGATATACATTTGGCATAAAATCGTAATTGACTGTTGACTGTCAATTACTGATAATTACATACGACTAAATTACGATTATATACGATTTAACCGGCATGTTACTCAAATGCCTTAATTGTGACCCGGTAGGGTAAGACATAACGCAATATACATGTATGTAGTTTAAATCTGTTTTAGAAGGTTCGCCATTCTCATAGAATCTGAACATTTTTCAGAAGTAAGGGTTATTTCTAGTCCTTTATGGGTGATGGTGTAAACGTAGCATAAGCAAATGACTGTAGGTTAACTGTTACGTACACCTTAATCCTACCAAATCGAAATGTCATTAATGATATACTAGACACGACACGACGTGATCAAAGAAGACGCATTAAGAATTGATGCCTTCTCGAACCGGATGTTGCAGTTCAAGTGAATCTGGGAGTCTGGTCCATGCCATCTTGCAATGGTATAAATTTTATTCAAAGCCAGTAATGCTAAGCATATATTCTTATCGTTTTTGCCAATATTTCAATGGGCAGTTATTACATTATTGTTGCTAGAACTATACTATTTCACATATCCTCTTTTCGTCCTAACTAAGAACTGGTGTGTGTCAGGGGCACTGCACAGGTCGGAGCTGCTCAGAGGTGCTCACCCCGAGAATCAATAATAACTAGGGTACAGCTGAGGGATGTTCCTCTACTTCTGTGTCTTTCACCAGGTAGGGCTTGCAGAGTAGTTGCACTTTCTCTCATTTTACACATGGTTATACATACATCTGTCAATATTCATCAACTCTGCCCCTAGATATTCCTCAGGATTGTTTTCGTAGATTATAATTATACTACACTTTCCGTGACTCGACCCTGTAGGTGAATAAAGATTACAATACAAGATGTGTACGACAAAGTGCTGGGTGATGCACCCCATCCAGTGATCTACTGTTAGTAGTTTATCTAGCCGGTATATTTATGGTCTAGTGGGCTTTGGGAGATTCTAGCCATGTTCATATTGGTAAAATTCACCCCTATTTGACGTAAAAATTGATGTTTGACCTTGAATTCAGTGACCTTGACCTTGACCCAAGGTCATATACATTTGTATACTTAAAGACTTTGGTGGGGTTTTCATGCTTATTCAATATGAACCTCCTAGCTCATAAAGGGTCAGAGTAGGGAGCACATATGTCTTATAAATTGAGATCTCTGTAATTTTAGTGACCTTGACCTTTGATCTCAGATAGAATAGTGATGCTGAAAGGTCTGCAATGCCAGAGCACCCACACTAAAAGGTAGAAAGTCTCTAGAATCAAAATCAACTCCGATAACCATTGTGGCGAGCCGGCAAGAAAAATCCCAAATTTTCAGATCTGCTCCTCTATTAGTACATCCATGTAAACAATAACATTCATTATTCAATCACCTTTCAGCTATAGCCTTGAATGGAGATAATAGTCTTTTATCTGTTGCTCAAAAACCATGCAAGAGACTGGACACAGCAATACATGGGATGCATGCAAAGGAGAACCCATTTCCTATCATTAAGGTGAAAAGGTCTGACACTCTCACATTAACACACTTGCAAAACACTTCGAAACAGCGACCCTAAGATCCCGAGATGTGTTGTTGGCTATAGTCCACAGAAAACGTGGCATGGGTGTCTTGGCGATCGATAAAAAGGGTAGCAGATGCAATGCCTATTGGGAGAATACTAGCAGAGCAGATGGCTCCCTTGAGCCACAGAAAAGAAGGCGGAATATAACCCTTACTTTGAAATACGCCTAAGACGAAAGAGCTTATTCTCCAAAAGGGATGATGAATAGTTCCTATATATATAAATATGCAGAGCAGTACTCCTGGTTATTTGCCCTGTTATTATCCGGTTATTAGATCTATATGTGGTCATTTGATAACGGAAAGATCCACATCTTAGCTCGAATGCCGGGGAAGACATTCTGTGATTGGTATATGTCGACTATTTTATACTAGACAGTGTAGCTGCACTGTTAGAGTCACTGTTTTTCCACCGGCCGCCTTCTTTAATCCCACACGTCCCACTCCTCCCCATCACCCTCCTTTCCCCCAATGTGCTTTGAAGCCCTCTGTATATGCAAGTGGAAGAACTTGGCCAAGTCAGTGTTAAATGAGACTTATTTATCAAGCTCCTGCTCATCAATTGAAAAATTACGGAGGAGACAGGATGTCCATGTACTGTTAGTGTTGGTGTTTCATGCCCCATGTCATACTCTGCATTATTATCACTATTACTCTCTTATTGCCTCACACTACAAAAGAAACTGTTTTCCAGGAGAGGATATTGCCATACTATGTAGGAATATCATCGATCCGGGTGCCCCCATCCACCCCCCCCCCCCCCCCCCACACACACACACCCGAATCTCCCCGTATATAGTTGAGTTGAGATGGCGATGGGGTGGGGTGGGGTGGGGGTGGGGGCGGACGGGGGGGGGGGGGAGTGGTCATCACCCCTCCAGGCCACCAAGAGGAGAGTAACGGGTGATGTACACTTCAGTACCCGCCTCTCCTTATAATGATCAGTAGGCCTGCTGGGCGTAGCGCCAGCAGCAACACTGCTTGCCAAAGAAAACCCAGCACCGCCCCAATCTGACCATTCCATGTATGGCCTTGTTACTGTGCAGTAAGCCCGGCAAGCACTCTCTCCTGTTTTTGTTAACCCTATTCTATTAACGCTACTATTCTGGCGTGGAGAAGGGGAGAGCTGGTGGTGTTATTTCTATCGGTATTGTTAGAGTTATCTAATCGAGGGTCCGGGCGTCCACAGCGGGCCGTGGCAGTGGGCGGCGACAGCTGTGGGCGGCCAAACCCCGCTTACAAGTCCGTTTACACACGGGCGGGTCGTCGTTACTCCGAACAGACGAGCCTAGTCCACTCTGTTAGCGTCCTGTGCCCGGCTTGAACAGGTAAGTTAATGCCGGGAGGTGATAGGTGGTGGTTTATGGTGCAAGGGAGGGAGACGCGTGGTCGTGGGGAGATAAAGAGACAAGGAGGCCGAGAATAGGAGGCTGAGACAAGGAGGATTAAACAGACAGGGAGGGAGAGACAGATCCAAAGGCAGGGATAGGAGACATAGAGGGATAGCAAGGGAAACAGTCGAGAGACAGAGGGACACGCTTTAATCAATATTACGAATCTGTAGTTACACATATATATCTCTACACTTGTGACTTCCAAATTTCGAAGTCAGGCACTGAGTGCCATATAGATCTACTCATGTCTTTGATTATGAACTTTCATTCAGTGATTGCAATTAATCAGGATGGAATGTATTACATTATATATCCTTCCACTGACAAGCTCAGGATTCAGCTCTGTCAGCAGGGCAGAGGGGAATGTATGGGGAGGGGCAATTAAGGACGGCGCACGGTGGCGGCAGGCAGGCAGGGAGAGGGGGGCAGGACATAGGGACTGGGGCCAGTCTAAGTGCCATAGTATATACAATGTACATGTACACGACATGTGTACATGTAATTCATGCTGTCTGACATTGAATGGTTAACTGTCTAGACTACGGTGTGGTTAATTCCTCGGCTGACAGAATATTTACACTAAAGGGTGTAGGGGTGGGGGTGACTAATATCTTTCTTACTCTTTAAAATGCATGTTATATGACGTGCGGTATTCCATTTCAAAGTACTCATAGACGATATCGCGCCATCACTACTGGCTGGACAGTGACGTTTGATCTTATTTAGACTACTCCGAAATCTATAAGGTCCTGGTGAAAAACATCTGGAAAAGACATGTATTTAATGTCAGACTACAACAAAGGTAACTTATTGGTGTAACAGAAAAGTAAAAGCCTCACAGTAAAATGGCCTTTCATGCAACGAATTACATTCACAGGCAACGGCCTTTTGGCCACAACAAACTTAATGTATTGTCAGCATTTATAGTACCAGTATCTCGTCTTCTACCAACTTTATATGTATGTCCTGTACCGTCCAACCTGTTAATGTAATACCCCATAACCTTGAAGGTTGGTTCCACCTGCTGAAACATTATTTGCATCATGTTATTGTTGAGCTTCTAGATGATAACAGACTATGGACACATCTAAGATATAATTTATGTATGATAAGGAAAAAATTACATGTCCCTGCCTCCCTGCCTCTCTGCCTCCATGCCTCCCTACCTCCGTCCCTCCTTGCCTCCCTGTCTCCCAGCCTCCCTGTCTCCCAGCCTCGCTGCCTCCCAGCCTCGCTGCCTCCCAGCCTCGCTGCCTCCCTGTCTCCCAGCCTCCCTGCCTCCCAGCCTCCCTGCCTCCCTGTCTCCCAGCCTTCCTGCCTCCCAGCCTTCTTGCCTGCCTGCATGCCTGGCTTCCTTCCTTCCTGCCTGCCTGCCTGCCTGCCTGCCTGCCTGCCTGCCTGCCTGCCTGCCTGCCTGCCTGCCTGCCTGCCTGCCTGCCTGCCTGCCTGCCTGCCTCCCTCCTTCCCTCCCTGCCTCCCTCCTTCCCTCCCTCCCCCCTCCTCCCTCCCTCCCTCCCTCCCTCCCTCCCTCCCTCCCTCCCTCCCTCCCTCCCTCCCTCCCTCCCTCCCTCCCTCCCTCCCTCCCTCCCTCCCTCCCTCCCTCCCTCCCTCCCTCCCTCCCTCCCTCCCTCCCTCCCTCCCTCCCTCCCTCCCTCCCTCCCTCCCTCCCTCCCTCCCTCCCTCCCTCCCTCCCTCCCTCCCTCCCTCCCTCCCTCCCTCCCTCCCTCCCTCCCTCCCTCCCTCCCTCCCTCCCTCCCTCCCTCCCTCCCTCCCTCCCTCCCTCCCTCCCTCCCTCCCTCCCTCCCTCCCTCCCTCCCTCCCTCCCTCCCTCCCTCCCTCCCTCCCTCCCTCCCTCCCTCCCTCCCTCCCTCCCTCCCTCCCTCCCTCCCTCCCTCCCTCCCTCCCTCCCTCCCTCCCTCCCTGATAATATTCTCAGATAACATTAGGGGTGTAACCCCACTCCTGGAAATAAAATCCTGGGGGGGGGGGGTCAGTCGTAATGATCTCAAACTGAGATCCGCGGAGATCGGTGAGCGATCCTGGGACCGTTTTTGAGATCATCAATGGAGGAAAGAGTTTTTCAGATGTGGTCTCAAGTAACCATCGAGGATCTCAGGTCGAGGATCGAGGATCTCAACTTGAGATCCCAAGCGATCATTTCCTGCCAGGTACAAGATTCTGCAATCGGAAATTATTGATTTGAGATGTTATACTTATTCAAATTAGACCATATTTACAGTGAATAATTGTCCACATCCATTTGATCCAATCCTAAATTATCATAAGTTTTCAACATGTTTTACTTTTTGAATGGGTGTTATTGTTATTTACAAATATGGAATGACTGACCTCACCCTGCTCAAATGAAATCGAGCATCGCATTAGGTGTAAACAAGCTGCCTTTCAGATTTCCAGACAAATGTTTATCACAGTCTTAATAACCACAGGAAAACTATGAAATTTGGGATATATGTATGTCAGATTATTAGTACCTTTCACTCAAGATCACTTGAGATCCCTTGAGAATGTCACAACTGCACCTTTGGTATGGGTCTAATTAAGGTCTAATTGATATTGTGGGTAGCTAGTTATCTATCTTCAGAGTCTGGTCATTTAAAGTCTTCAAGAGTTCTATTGTAGGATAGACTTAACTTGTTGGCATGGTCACAGTGACATGGTGACCTCACATCCCTTTGACCCAGGGGAATAAGGACGAACAATTGAGTTCAGTTTGGTTTGTTAACTCAGAGTAAATGTTACTCACTCAAGACTAGGTAATTGTCAATATCAATTCTAAAACGTCAATTATAATAAGAAGAGTTTTAGAACAAGCACAACTCCACAGCAATCCGTAGTCGGTTTTAGTTGATGGCTTTATTGAACAACAAGTTTTCACAACATTTCGGCTTTGATAGCAGCCTTTTTCTCCCTGTCTTACTTCAAGTATAATAGTTCAGACCTGTGTAGTCAATCACACTGAAGATTGTCCGTAATCGCTAGAATGTCATTTCCTTGTTGTTGTTTATCGTCCATGTTCTGTCCTTAATGATTGCTCACTAGTATATGTAAACGACTCAACATCCTGATGTTAGTCCATTCAGTGTTCAAATCTTATCAGTCCAAAGTATCCTCTCTGTGTTCTCTCCCATCGAGAGTTAGTTCCCCACACGGCGGTCTGCAAGTTACTCACAGAGATGATGGCTTCACACAATGTTTGTTCACAGTAGGTGACTCCACTCCAAGCACAGTGAAGCCTCAGGCTCCTATAATCAAACCCGTCCTCCACCGAGGAGCGGCTTTGCTTAGTTCTCTACCAGATCTTATCTTCGTACTCAACTGCTGGTCTCAGCAGCAGCCGCAGAGGTATACTCCTCTGTTGCTTACTTCAGCAAGTCACATGATCATTCACTTCCTTATACAGACAATCCATTCTAAGTCTTACTTCTAGCTATTGCCATCTTGCTTTGTATTTAGCGGTTTTACACTCATGTTTAAACTTATAACGATATCATAGTCAAACTATCTTTGTTTAGAATCATAACATAATCTTGTCACAACTGAAGAACAGTTTGCCCCTTAAATGTTCTCAACTTGCGATTGTCACAACTGAAAAACAGGGCCCTAGATACAGCTTTTATAATTCAATGTCAGAGTGCTCCCAGGGGCTCCCCCGCCCCAACGGGTCCCCAGCAGTGGCTTTACCACTATACTCCTGGTAATCTTCCCAGGTATGTATCTACCTTTCTCCGAAACTAGAACCTTGGGACAGCTTGTATAATCTATGAAATTCAAAGGTTTCTGGACGCTTCACCACTGGACCCCCGTAGGGGCTTTCGTGCTAAACCCCTACCAATATTCCCTGGTAACCTCAGGTATACAGACCCCATAACTGAAACAGATCCTGGATAGAGCTTTACAAATCCAATTGATCTTGAGGTTTTGCCCCCTCGACTCCCATGTGGGGCTTTGCTACTAGACCCCTGGAAATATTCCCAGGTTGCCTAAGAAATGTGACCCAAGTTCCTGAAACAAAATCCTGCATACAGACCTTATAAAGTATAATTTTAGTTCTTCCCTAGGCTTCGCCCCCTGAACCCCCACCCCCCCCACCCCCCACCCTCCGAAGGGGCTTTGCTGCTAGACCTCTGCCAATATTCATAGATAACCTAAGATGTGTAACCCCCCTTCTTCAAGGAACATCCTAGGGACAGCTTGTATAATCTATAAAATCCATATGTTTCTGGGGGCTTTGCCGCCATGACACCCAAATAGGGGCTTTGCTGCAAGACCCCTGTCAATATTCCCAGATAATATACCAAAGTGTGTGGGTCAGACGCATATTTTCCTTTCGTCATTGGGTATTAAAAACTGTCCCGTCTGACCCCGATCCTGAACGCCCGCCCCCAAGTCGATGTGACAAACAGGTCAGACTTGTTCATGTATAGAACTAGCCACAAAACAGTTCAAATGGAAAACAGGAGCCTCTGGCATGTGGCGAATTACACATGACCTTCTGTAAATTCCAAGGCATCTGAGTTTCATAAATAGAAAGCACACTATTCAGTACTGAATAATAATGAGATTACAATCAAAGACCTTTAGACTTACACTTGTGGTAAATATCTGTGTACGCGATAGGAGAAGAGACTTGAAGGAGGTCTTGTCGCCCTAAAGAACGTCGTGATGTGCCAGCAGTCATAACTCCATATGTACGTTCTCACACACCCGATGAGAGTCCCTTAAAAGCCCGGATTTCCTAAGGAAAAGACTGCTCTCATCTATTAAAAAAATTCAAATTTGAACGCCCAGAACGTAAAGGAATGGTATCCATCATGTCCTACATGCCCCATTATTAACTATCAGTATACAATAATGTGGCATGTAGGACAGAGTTTAGGGCATGCATTTATAATAACAGACCAAAGTCTCGTCTTTTAGATATACATGTAGATATAACGATGAGGGGACGGTGGAAGCAGCTGAGGATACCGGTGTAAATGTCGGCCGTCGTAATTTACCGGGTTTTTGCATCTAGGACATGCCCATTAGGGTCATACAATTACTTACCACTGAAATAGAACGTTACCTAGTTTAAAATGTCAAGATCATGGTCATATGGTAACTAGCCTTGACAATAGGTTGTATGTACATCGAAATTCCCAAACATCACTTAGACAGAAATCAAAAGCAAACTCCAGAAATTAAAACCAAACAACAACGTTGCATCTAGGGGTTTGTGTGAAATGCGGAATGCCAAGAGGGAGACATTTTTTAAGAAGACAGAACAAGCAGCCCCTAGCAACGATGGCCAACGCCATAGAAATTTGTACACATCAAATTGTATCGTGGTATTCTGAACACATTTTCCTACTCTTTGGATATCAATCTGCATGTACACCTAATAGTCCCGCAACTAACATCTGTGTAAGTAAATGCTGGGATCATTAAATAGATTGAGATATATGATCATCAGGACCGAAGAACCAATCAAAGCTCATATCGTATGCAGCTAAGCCATGGTGTCTTCACTTGACTTTTCCCCACTTCAGGATAAAAGATGTATCAGGAGTGAAATCATTTGTGTATGCACACGTGTGCTGTCACCACTATAGCTATCATCTTTCTCATCCCATACTGTGGTCGAGGGTAATTAAATATATTTACTAATTTCTGTTATAATGTAAAAATACACATGATTTTGTGAGGCAAAGGAATTACTACCTTTCCAGTAAACTGTGTATCGTGTTGGTACTTGACACGCCATAAATGGAAGACCATCTATGTGATGAATTTGTGAGCAATAAACAAAAAAAGCAAAAAAAGCTGTGATTGCAGTAGCCTCAAAGAATACAGCGCAGTAGTAGGAAGTATACCAAGCTCTGTCCATCCTTTCTGCCCATAGAGACCCATGGAACCAAACGCTAGGGTTAATGCTTAACCCTCCATACTCTCTCCTAGAGCTGGTAGGCCTACGCTGTGCACATTGATCACCGTGCGAAACCAGTTCCTGGATGGTACTCCATTCGTCCAGGCGGGCCTTCTCACTTTGTATGACCAACCACAAATATTCTGATATTCTTCTCCTTTTTCATACATGATCATCTAACAACGGGCGGGTGGGAGGTTGAGTTACAACCGAGGGTTGTGTGTGTGTGTGTGTGTGTGTGGAGGGGGGGGGGGGGTAACCACGGCTAAATATGCAGACCAATTGTTCGAAATTAAAAACGGGACACACACACCTAATCGTATCTAAAAGGGGACACTTCCCCCCGCCCCAATCGTATCCAAATTCGCGTTCGTCAGGTATTTACTCTGAGAGCCCTGCTTTGGCGGCACATTTCGGACTTTAAGATCGATCTGTTTGTCCTAAGGATAATGCTCTTCTCTATAATTCATACCCTGCATGTAATGTCACGCTACATTGAATTCACGACTGTGCCCTCTAATAAGCCTCGCCAAGGGTCGCCAGCAGCAGTGCAGTTGTTGGGTTATCATCTGCTCAGTAGTATACTGTCAGAGTATTCTGTTGATATGACAACGGGAACCGTTTACTGCCCTATAAAATCTCTTCTCGTACTAGCTGATCCACCATATTCAGTTTATCACCGAAACCGAGGAAAACCTGACAGCCCTCATATGCCTTTTAGTATATTTATTGGAAGTTTCATCTATCTTTTTTCTAGTAGGAGAGTAGTATCAAAGGTGAAGGAGGGGGAGGATAACATTATCCCATTTTTGTCCCCAATTAAAGAATGACAAGACAGCGGGGAATTGAGACACTGGAGAGACCCTTGATCCATGATAGCACTCGATATTGTTTCTATCCATTGTATAAAAACACGATTTATATCGCTATGGCAGACTTAATCCTATTTTATTGTTTTGATGGTTGCAGATAAGATACAAGAGGGTCTCAGGTAACTACCATATATAGCATAGAACCTGTTTCATTATTTATGATCATTCTATGGGTAGCTGTTATACAGTTACAGGTCAAAGTTATCTCATGAAGTATTTGTTGACACAGACAGATCATCCTGGGTGACAAACTCTAGAGTCCAAACGGTCCGTTGGATAGTAAAGGTAGAGATAGGAAATCACTGATAAACTGGGAATATTTTACTCTAGCCCGCATCACTCAGATCACGTATGAAACCACATCCTGTCCCTGGAGCCTGTTCACTCCGGTTTACGGCTTCGTAGAAAAGGACCCAAACAACAACAGCAGAAAACAGGCCAACCAAACACAGACAAAAACACAAAGTTGGGTGAGGGACAGCTGTTTGGAGGTGTGTCGATACCTTGTTTTCTCATTGGTCCGTTTAGTGAAGGCGTATGACTGTGATATCCTGGAGGTTAAAGAAAAAGCGTCAGACCTTGAATGTTGCTGCTGACTGTTGTTTGTCCACATACACTGCTGCCTTTGTCAGCATAGGACATATTGTGCCACATCATCAGAAAGACCTGAAATACCTTACCAGCACCTACTAGGGAAATACAGTCAGGTAGGTCATGCATACATAATGGGGACAACAACCTTAAATTGCTATATATGTAATGGAATTACAGAGAATGCACTTATGAATTATGTCTCAGGTTCCCTTCTAGTGGAAGGTAAGCTTAGGTCAGTCATTGTATCCTCTCATTTCTGCATCGCCTATATTGTAAAGCACACTATTCTCCTTTGTGGAGAAGCTCTTTCATGGCCAATACTCGATTGATGTTTTGGGATTGTTCCTCTGCAATAGTTAATTGATATACTCATGACCACATTATTGTTAGTACAGTAAACAAAACAGAGATGAAAGTCCCCATCATCCGCTAGTATGATAGTTGTAGGTAAACAAAACACCACTTCATGGTCAAGCTTGTAACTGATAACGATGAATGTAGGCCTTCTCTTGACTTATCAAGGGATAATGTACTACTTCGCCCAATTCATAGACAGTATTGCTAAATTTAGGATAATATATGGTGACGTAGCTATAGAAACAAGAAAGTAAGCTCTTTTATTTCACAGGAAACTTAGTATTCTGCTAATAGAAATACCATGATCCAACCATGAAATTGCTGGCGTAACCATAAAAACTATACTATGCTTGACAGATATGGTGTTCGAACACTATTGCTGCTTACGTTTGATTACGAAACTATATTTTTGTTGTATATAATTTGTTATATGTCAAACACTGAAAACTATGTTCGGGGATATCAATCCACTGGGCTCAACCTATTGATAACTACTTTGCTGAATATGGTAGGTTGTGGTTTTGCACTCAATATCTATATGTTGTATATATGTGTGTTTGATGATACGCTTGGTGTTTCTGGTATTTAGCAAGGTATTTGTGGTAACTAATTATGGCATTGATTGAACCCTAAGATCTAAATGATATGAAGGGTGAAATATTTATGACAGCAAACGTAAGAAGTATATTCAGAAAACTTGAAGAAATCAGGGAATGTTTTTCAAAATGTACATACCTTGCAATTACGGAGACATGGCTTCGTGAGAGACATGATAATGATATATTGAATATACCCAACATGAAATTATATCGTAAAGATAGGTCGTATCCAGAAAAAAAGACTGGAGGTGGCGTTGCGCTATATGTTAGAGAAAACAAATCTATATTTACAGAGCAAATTGAGGATTACTGTTTCTCAACTAGTAAATATGAAATCCTAACGCACACTGTTACAGAACCTAATCATAGAAAGTTATTAATTATAACCATCTATAGACCTCCTCATAAAACTATTGGGGCCTGTATTGAATGTTATGCCAAACTAAACGAAATACTCTCAGATATACGTTTTAAGAAAAGAGGTTTGGATACTAGGTGATTTGAATATTAATGCCAACACGAAATCTAGTAGCAAATATACAGTAGTTAAGGACTTTCTTCGAACAAATAATTTAGAAATATTAGAAACCAGGGACACAAGAATACATGAACGAGGCAATAGTAAAATAGATCATATTTACACGAACAGTAAAATAGTGAAATTATCAGGAAATCTAAATATGTTTATATCGGACCACATACCGATATTGGCAATCCGGAAAAAGGATAAAATTAATAAAGAGATTATATTGGCCAGAGGTAGAAATTTCAATAAAATAGATAAAGATAAGTTAAATGAACATGTCAGGAAATACGACAAAGCTACCAATATAAAACAAGATATAAATCAACATTTTATTGAATATATAAATAACTATCTTGATACCGTGTGTCCGGTTAAGAACATTAGGATTAAAAAAATTGACAATATTGAATTACCACTGCATATTAATAAGTTAATTAAAGAAAGAGCATGACTTCTAAAAAAAAGTACTGAGAAAAAAGCAGGTAAAGAAAGACTATTTGAATGAAATAAGAATACTTAGAAACAGAATAAATAAAGAAATTAGAGCACATAAAGCAGACATTATCCGACGTGCCTTGCGAAATAATAGTGGTAATCCGAAGAAATTTTGGTAGTTGATTAATACGGTATGGAAACCTACCAAAAATAATAAGACAGAGGTAATATTCAAAGATGGACAGGATGTAGAAAGTTGGAATGAATACTTCGCTTCTGTAGGTACCAATTTAACAAAACGAGGAACCCCTGATGATGCTACACTGGTATATCAGGAAACCCATACCATTGACGAGACTGTTGAAAAATTAGAACTAGTAGAAGTGAATGAAATAGATGTGATAAAACGTATAAAAGAACTGGAACTTGGTAAAAGAACTGGTGTGGATTATCTTAAAATAGGTATCCTTAAACATATCCTACTACTGTCACCAAATATAGTCGTTAATATGTTTAACGAAATAATTGCTAAATGCTCGTTTCCATTAACCCTGAAGGAAGCGGTTATCACTCCGATTCCTAAGGGGGGTAACCTTTTAGAAGTACATAATTGGAGGCCGATTAGCGTATTACCTACTATATCAAAGTTAATTGAAAAATTATTGCATGACCAGTTAATGAGGCACTTAGAGAGATATAGAATAATAAATAGAAATCAATTTGGCTTTATGCCAGGGCGCTCGACCGCTCAAGCTATTTTCAGAGTAATTGAACAGATAACAAAATCAATGAATCGTAAGCAATACAGTTTAATGAGCTTTATTGACTTAGCAAAAGCTTTTGATTGCGTAAACCATAATATACTATATAAGAAACTCGAGAATATAGGTCTGAGTGAAAAAACTGTAAATCTCTTTAAAAATTATCTTTCACACAGAGTACAATGTGTCAAAATTAAGGGTATCAAGAGCCATCAGCGTCAAATGACCTGTGGAGTGCCCCAGGGCTCGGTACTGGGTCCTGTATTATTTATTGTCTTCATTAATGATTTATTCGGAGTTATAGAATTTACCGACCCGTCCATGTATGCCGACGATTTGGTACTTGTATCAAACAATCCGACTATTGAAGGAGCCCAGGTGAAAGTGCAAAGTGATTTAAATAAGATGAGTGACTCGTTTGTCAAAAATAAATTAACTGTGAATGTCAGAAAATCCAAGTGTATGTGGATCGGCTTGAATGCGCGCGGTATTGATATCACTGATACCTGTAGTATAGCCGATAGCAGTCTTGAGGTGGTTACGAAATATAACTATCTAGGTGTCTTATTGGACAATAAGTTAAGATTTGATAAACAGGTTGGGAAAATCATTGCGGATGTAAAACAAAAAATATATAAGTTGAAAAAGTTGAGATACTTCCTACCCCTGATGTTGGCCAAAGCAGTTGGTAAACAAATGATCCTACCAAGACTAGAATACGTAGGTTTTGTATATTTTCTAGCAAGTAAAAAAGACAGAACCAGTTTACAAACATGTCTTAATGATTGCTTGAGAGCAATTTTGAAAATCAGAAAAGCTAGAGATATCAACGTCCAAGAGATGCACGAAATATGCATGGTTCGTCCATTGCGATTTAGGAGAGCTTCACATCTGCTTACATATATATATGATTGGTCACAAGATGAGGACAATATTCTGGAGGCTCCTGGAATAGTTACACGCGCGAGCAATAAGATTATTCTTAAATTAGATAGACCTAAATCTGAAAAGTTTAAACAGAGTCCTCTATATGTGGGGATGGAATATTGGAATCTCTTAACAACCGAATTACAACATATCATGATAAAGGATAATTTCAAGGTTGCATGCAAAAGGTACCTGTTAAAAGAAAATATATACAACAAATTGAAGGATTAACAAATGTTGCATGAGTTGGATTTTGATTTTATGATTGTCACCCAAAATTACCACAAGTATGTTATCAGATGAATAACTCACTCGAAATCTGAAACCCAGAGACCAGTTAAGCCGTGTACCGTTATTCTGTGAATGTCCGTCTTGTCTGTATGTCCATGTACTGTTTGTCTTTTTCCAATTTCATTTGTTATGTCTATTCTTTCATTAGATATGTAAAGCTTATACCGACGAATCAGATTTACCGCTCAAAAACTTAATGCATTATGCATGAAACTATATACACGACGCAAGAGGGACCATTAAATGAACAATATGAACATTTAAAGACCAGCAGCGTCAAATGACCAGTTGGCAGATGAACATGAAGGTCCTCCTAATATAAATCGACAATGAAATGAGCATGATCTGATTTTCTTGAAAATAATGTATTTGTTGTTGTTTGGAATCGTGCAAGGAAGAGCGCTCCTCTTAGGATGCGATTGTACACTATCCTCTTATTACCTGAATAAAAAAAAACAAACAAAAAAAACCTCTCGTCCATATATATATATCTTGTCTCACTGACAACTGAACAATATTGGTGTACACACTGACACTGGTTCTGTTTTATCTACAGCATGGTAGAGATGGCAGTTTACCACTTTTCCAATGAAATCCTTGTTTTCATTTCCAGTTTATAAAATTATTCATCTTATGTTAAAAGAGATAGTATGCATTGAGCCTCATTGACATCAATAAAACAATATATCATCCTCCCTACTGACCATCAGCCCCGTTCAATAGCAGCACTGATGCATCTTACATATTTTCCCAGTCTGCCAGTCTGCTTGAGTAGATTTTACATGAAAAATATGTCCACTTCTTTTCCTGACCCTAACTGGCATCCCTGACATGAGGCTAGAGTCATTTGACCTGGCTTGTTAAATGTTATTGATTCTTATATCGTGATCATGTCCAATAATTCCTCCTAAGCACTCACATCTGATGTTACTGTGTAAGCTTTTGGTGAACGAAATATTGTTAGTTATGACAACTTTACTTGTATGTAAGAATGAATAAAGATTACAACAAAAGAAAATTCTCTCACGTTTTCAGTGTGTTGTAGGTAAAGACATATTGTTGTATGTAAAAGTTCTATTCAGATTAGTATATAAACCATGTTGTATAGCCTGATAAATGTCACCCTGCTTGTTGTGAGTGTTCGAGCAGCTCATATCAGGCACTCTCCTAAATTTGATCTCTCCTTTGCCCTGAGCAGCTCTGTCTGTATAGAAACCCCACCACCACCAGAACCCTCATCTCAACCATCAGTGCCAATCACACCAAAAGAGGAAAGACCATCATCGACGCTGCTTTGATCTGTTGCAGGCACTTTCCCGGTCGTCGAGCGGCGCTGTGAGGCAGAAGAATGCTGCGGCTACACAGCAGGCTGCGCCAGGTGACGCAGGTGGCAGCTGACCACCTTACGGGTCACGTGGCCAAGGCGCGGCCCCGGCATGGCTACGGTCTGCCTTACTCGCTGCTGCGTGTCCAGCCGCAGAGCACCAACGCTGCCGACGAATACCGCCCCATCAAAAAACTCCTCGTCGCCAATAGAGGTAACTATAAGGCATGAATTGGCCGTCAGCGATGGGGTAGATCGATATTGGTTAGGAACCGAGGATGGCCATTTCAGATTGTAATGGGTTGGGGGAAAGCATGCGAGCGACAGGGCTTTAATCTGGAGTAGTGTAGTATAAAACAAAAATTCAGAATATTAAAAGAAAATGCCGTCCTCTCTGATTTTTATTCTGTATTTTTCTGGAAATAAAACTCTGCACCACCCACCCATGTTCGCATGAACCGTTTTAGTCTGTCATGTAGTTGGCTGTGAAACTAATTAAGGATTCAGTTTTATAAATGTTTAATTTCTGATAGCGTCTACTAAATTGCAAGAATAGTGTTAAATTTAGCCCAGCAATGCCTTATCTCCCTGGTCTCAGCGATTCAAACGAGATGGGGTCGACCTCTTACCCTAAACTTGAATAGGTTTCTGAATTTATCTCACCCTTTAAATTGACTAATGGGCTAACCTTTGTTACATAATCCCCCATTGAGTTTTTTTTCTAAATACTCAATAGAAGTTGGATATGAGTTCCTAATATTAAGTCTATCGGGACAATGTACCAGGGGTGAGGTGAGACAACGCTTAACAGGGTACTGCAGGACTTTGGGAAGATGAACCGCCCCACCCTCTAGAATAACTTTGTTCCCCGTAAATCCCCTGGTAAACATACACGCATGCACAGAGCCCCAATAAATCTGATTTCACACGGGAACCTTCTGTCCTGCAGGAGAGATCGCCATCCGCGTGTTCAGAGCATGCACAGAGATGGGGATCCGCACGGTGGCCATCTACTCGGAGCAGGACATGAACCACATGCACCGACTCAAGGCCGACGAGTCGTACCTCATCGGTAAAGGACTGCCGCCTGTCGCCGCCTACCTCAACATCCCGGAAATCATACAGATAGCCCTGGTGAGGAGATAGGTATCATTTTGCTCCATGTGGAAGACACGCGATTCCCCGTATTCAGGGATGTCATTTTTCCTTGTTTCCGCGGAATTCCGTGTTTTCATTTTTGGAATAATATGTCCTTTTTTCTTGTGTAAAATGAACATAACAATTAAAAAATACTCAAATCAACCATAACTCATGGTTTCCAATCAACCTGCCTCCAGACCCATGTTCCGTAGTGATAATGTTATTTGTATCTACTATATTTTCGGTCTATTTGGTGTATATATAGATCTGATGTCTATCCCTGTATTGCCAGGAAAAATATTTCCTTGTTTTTTTCTGACCCTAACTGACATCCCTGCGTATTCCAAAACATGTTTCCAAATGATAATAAATCTATTTTCTTCGAACAAAATTGATAGATTCTTTTCTTGTTAAACGCAGCCTTTAGCAAGTCTATTTACAGGAACCACACCATACCATTATGATCATGATATTAAGGAATACAGTGTGTTGTGCATAAATGGATGAATGAAATAGGATATTGTGATTTTAGTTTTGGTTCCGGATTGTTATGGTCACTATACGATTTATTTATTTTAGATATTTACACTTCGGAGTTTTTCATTGTGTAGCGGTTGCCCTCTAGATCATCAGTCGACCGGAGGTTCCGAGACTAGTCGCTACCCTGTACTTACCATGCCAGTACAGGTGGGTTCGGTTTTACCCACTGGAAAGGGTAGGGAGACGCAGAGTCTACCAACCACCACTTATCCGCGAACAGAAAACCAGACTCCGGACTATTTCAGTTACCGATCTTTTATTACGGTATTAACTGCAAGTACAATCTTTGGTGCTACGGGGCACCAACTAGCGCGGGAAGAGATCTGGTCTCTTCTACGTTGAAAGGTGTATCAACACAACCTAACCAACACGTGAGGCTCCAGGCGTTCACTCTATGCGGAGGAACAGCGAGAAGTTCCCTCGACCCGCTGTGGACTCAACCTTATATAGTGGTTGAGTTACGTAATGCGGGCTAGCCCGTAGCATTTGCATACCGCGGGTCCGCCGGCTTTACCGCACAGCAGGGATCGGTCTTCGCACCACCTAGCATAAAGTAAAACAGACACTGCACGACTACCCTGACCCCTACAATTGCACGCCATGTGTTCACAGACATTATATTTTCGCTGTACTCTTGTAGGAAAACAATGTGGACGCGATCCATCCTGGTTACGGATTCCTCTCAGAGAGGTCAGACTTTGCCGAGGCAAGCATAGATGCAGGGATTAAATTCATTGGACCCTCTCCAGAGGCCATCCACCGTATGGGCGACAAGGTCATGGCCAGGGAGGCCGCCATAGAAGCAGGTAATTTTTTTTATTGTGTATGTTATTCGCTGTACAATAGAGACGGTCCACTATCCTACCCTAACATGATTCGACAATTCGGTATGAAAACAATCGGTAGTAAAATGATAAAAGCAGGCGTTTTTCCACAAAGCTCAGAATCATTTATTTTCATGTACTCAGTTATATGTTAATATTGAGCACCGAAGTGTTATTTATCAAGAATTAGGACTTTACATTATGAATGAGTAGTTGATATCTCCTCTCATCCTATGGTTTGAATTTGCCTTTTATCCCAGGGTTCCACTCTCACTGCGCATGTGTATATATGCATTACATCTGTCGTCATTATGGAATTATTAATTTAGACTTTAGTAAAACTGTTCCCTTATGAATTGATCTTTTCTCGCACCCCTCGCCCAGGGGTACAGGTGGTACCTGGGACACCGGGGCCGGTCACGTCAGCACAGGAGGCCCTCCGCTTCTGTGAGCAGTACGGGGTACCGGTCATCTTCAAGGCCGCCTACGGAGGCGGTGGACGGGGCATGAGGAAAGTCACCGATTTAAAGGCAAGTTCTTGGGTTTCTTGCCATGTATAATATGGAAGAAAGCGTGAATAAACCAATGAGAACAAGGGAGAAATAGCCAGAGAAGCGAATCATAGAGGACAGCTCATATCTCTGCGAATCATAGAGGACAGCTCATATGAAAAAAACAGTTCGTGATTTTGGTGAAATTGAGTGCCTATTATTTAGCTCATTCCTTAACCAGGTACTGTGGTTCGATTCCTTGGGATCACTTTAAAAAAAACTATTAATCCGAGAAATAAGACAAACCCTGGATACTTAATGGCATATGTATTGAAGAGCTGTGTTAACTCATAATCATTATTACTCTGTTCATCTTACCACTGTGAAAACGAAAGGTATATGTGCTTACCGGATATATAAATGTAATAGCATTCTAGGGATATGCCTGAAAAACTCGACTATGTTGAGAGGCATTGACAATAAAAAAAAATATTTAAAAAATCACAAAAGTCCCACGCGGCTCTGCTACAGCCCTGGTGACTGGTATAAAGGGCGATTACACACCCGGCAATATTTAAAAGAGGGACCATACACCTTCAACCGTGTGCTCCTTACTCTCTAACTGCTTTAACCTACCCCTAATAAAAAAACGCCATAGACTTAGCATAGAGAAATTTGATGTGGCAGGCCATGACATAAAGTGTTTTTTATGCCACTAGAGTAATGAAAAAAATTGACCAATCAGAGACCAGGTTGTCAGCTAATATAAAAAAGGTTCCGTTGGTCGTTGAGACAATATTGAGACAAAAGTTGAGAGGCATTGACAATAAAAAAAAATATTTAAAAAATCACAAAAGTCCCACGTGGCTCTGCTACAGCCCTGGTGACTGGTATAAAGGGCGATTACACACCCGGCAATATTTAAAAGAGGGACTATACACCTTCAACCGTGTGCTCCTTACTCTCTAACTGCTTTATCCTACCCCTAATAAAAAAACAAAAAACATAGACTTAGCATAGGCAAATTTGATGTGGCAGGCCATGACATAAAGTGTTTAAATGAGTAATAAAAATGTAATAAAAAAAAAAATTAACCAATCAGAGACCAGGTTGTCAGCTACTATAAAAAAAAGGTTCCGTTGGTCGTTGAGACAATATTTATCTTTAAGTAATACAAAAGCGTAGAGATTTATTATTAAATGTCTGATGATTTTTACGATATGCAGGAGGTTGAAGAGGCGTACGACCGAGCCACATCAGAGGCGCTGTCCGCGTTTGGTAACGGCGAGGTATTCCTGGAGAAGTTCATTGAACGACCACGTCACATTGAAGTACAGATTATGGGTGTGTATACATTTGTTATCAACCTACTAGAAAAACAATCGACCACACTTATTTTCAGTAAGTGTCCACAGACGTAATTCTAATCTCTTTGCTATAGAGTAAACATAGGCCCAAGACGTACCTTGGATGTTCCCCAGCTACCAATAGGATCGAGAAGCAGAGTATATACATATGTACAAACTTTGCAAAAATGAATAATTTGGTATACATGACTGTGTTACCAATAGAAGATCAATAAATCATTCCTGCATGGTCCCTAGGAAGGCATTGGATTGTACATCTATGATTTATAAAATAATTGCTATTCTGCTGGAGCTCCACAGAGCAGCTCACTATGCTACCCAGCATGCCTATAGAAAGATAATAGAACCAAGGTATTGTATGATCAGCTACCTGAGAAATAGCTCTTTCCTTCAAATCTGTCCGTGGCCAGATCAAAATATACAAGGGCCATGCCAACGAAATACTGTTTCTTCTAGGACTTGATTGTAGATCCCCGGGTCGTGGGTTCGAGGCCAGATCCACCGCTTGCCTGTCGTCCTTATCTCTTAGACCGCTGTCACTGTGAGATCAATAGGATTTGGAAATCTTCCTGGGGCCTGTTGAATGATTTAGGCTCGTACATGGAGACATTTTATTTTGTACGTCAACGAGACCCAAGGGCGATGTGGTTCAACTTTATTCAACACTTATGGACGACCTCCCATCGGCTAGGATTGTCTTAGTGAACGACCTTGAATAGTATTAAGTGATAACCCGTGTACGTAATCTTGTACTCTGTACTTTCGTAGGGATGAGTTATCAAACAGGCTCATTCCCATTCAGACTATTCATTCTCTATACCAGACCTCACTCTCATCTCCGGTCGTACGTAATTTCCAAGGCGTATTTCCGCCATGGACCCAAACCACCTCTTCTCTCGCTCACCTCTCGTTAACTTGTCGCACATTAGGTGACCGCTACGGTAACGTAGTGCACTTCTACGAGCGGGACTGCTCAGTGCAGCGTCGTCACCAGAAGGTGGTGGAGGTGGCGCCGGCGCCCTCCCTCCCGTCAGACATCCGCGAGCAGATGACGCGCGACGCCGTCAAGCTAGCGCGTCACGTGGGCTACGAGAACGCCGGCACGGTGGAGTTCCTGTTAGACGAGAACGGCAAATACTTCTTCATCGAGGTGAACGCCAGGCTGCAGGTGGAGCACACGGTCACTGAGGAGATCACCGGGTAGGTCGACAGTGTGCGGTTAATTTTTTTTTTTTTTTTTAAGATCTTTATTGCATTCAATGTACGGTACACTGATCTTCCATACAATTTCGATCGGTTTTTGGTTAACAATATACTGTAGACTTGTACAAGTTACATATACATCCAGTCATTATTGTTAATAAAACATATACAGAACAAGATGATATTTACAATGAATATGAAGTAGTTTTTGAGACAGATTGGTGGTACGATATGGCCCTGTTTTTGAGGTAACTTGGTGCTTATTTATACATCGAGGTTGTTACTTATTAGTGTCTCTTTTTGATGCTAACATTTTGCGTATATGTTTCTTGAAAATAGTTTTGGAATCAGTAGTTTGTACACTGCGTTCTAGCTTGTTCCAGCAGGCAACTGCTCTGTATATGGGCGATTTTTTTAACTTTTCAGTCCTTGGCTTGGTAGTCGCTATGTCTTCCTTGACAGCATTTCGGGTTCTGGGCTTGTTTTGGGTGTCGCATGTTTTTGATTCGTCTGATGCGTATTAAACTTCTTAAAATACCCATCAATGGTTAGTTTTGTGTAGTCATGTTGGTTGCCATTCGAAACAGCCTATGTGTCATATTGTGCTCTAGACATACACATATGATGTATGTCTATTATTATGGTTGGTCCCTCCAAATTCAAGAATACATCCTCAGAAACACTCGTTGTTACAATTATATCGAATGTAAATTGTCTGAACTGAATTATGACGTGGCTAATATAAGTCTCAACTCTTAACAGATGTAAAAAAACCATTGAATATATGGCAATTAAAGAGGTATAAATTGCGATCATTATCCTGACCGATGTGAAAGTGTACTCTAAAACATCAAAGTTTTATGATGAAATATCAGTTCAATTTATCTGAATTATATCGCACTGGTTGGGGTTCCAGAACAGAAGTTGAATAAATGAAACCCTCAGCTGGCTACCTGTAAGTCTACAGCTCTTTTCATTATTGGGGCGGCGGGACTTTTTTGCTGACTGACACTCTACATGATTTATCGCTCACAGAGTTGACCTCGTCAACACTCAGATCCGGATCGCTGAAGGAAAATCTCTTCCCGAGCTTGGGCTTTCCCAACACAAAGTCTTCCCACAGGGTTGTGCCATTCAGTGTCGTATGACAACGGAGGACCCGGCCAAAAGTTTCCAACCAGACACTGGCAGAATAGAGGTTAGTGCTCTGTGAAATGTGGTAATACCGTTATTGTTATGGACCACGTTTCCAAAGTGTGTCTGCATTCAACAGGTAAAATAGATTATTTTTCCTAACCAATTTGTTGTCTTCTTTCTGCTCATTCACTGATAATTAAAATGTTTACTTGTATACCAGTCTGAATATCGACTCTGTCGCGCTTATCAAATGTAATGTTACATCCCTTCGTTAAAGAGTTAATATAAACTAGTATCTGACCCAAACCGACTTACTGGATTAAGCGATACTTAAAATTGTCAATACACGGTTGACACGTATATTACATAACCATACATATTATAGATGTCAAGACAACTTATCTCTCCTTCATCAAAATGCATATTACTGAAATGGAAATAAAAGAAATACCAAATAAGATAATTTCCTTGCGGGATTTCACACATTAGATACAATATTTCCTTAGAAAAATGAAACACAACTAACGTGACCATTGCAGGTATTCCGTAGTGGTGAAGGGATGGGAATCCGCCTGGACAGTGCCTCTGCTTTTGCTGGGGCCCACATCACACCGTACTACGACTCATTGCTCGTCAAGGTCATCGCGCATGCGCAGTCCCACGGGGCGGCGTGCGCCAAGATGGAGCGTGCTCTCAAGGAGTTCCGTATCCGCGGCGTCAAGGTGAGGCTCAATGACACCGACACAGAGCTTTAGTCCAGTCTCCTATCTGTGTCCATTGTCCAGTGCCCAGAAAGCGAATCGTCTTTTATATCAAGGCGCGGGTACTTATCAATGGTCCCTATATTTGACAAATAGCTATTTTGTCATGCAGACGACAACTATGCCGCCGACACCAAAGAAAACACCAGAGGACGGGTGTAGAATTTTATCAATCGATTGGTTTATGTTCTTTCTTTTTTGGGTTTGCGATAGAGGGGTTTTAGCATCGTCTCATGATTATCAATGGATTATAACAAGTGATGACAGTGGTTGTTCCCTGACTCCAGTGGCGCTAGAATACAATCTGGTGGATGATGGTGGAACTAGCAATCACTGTGTGTCCTAAGGGTCCTCTAGAACCACAAGCACACAAAACTTATTTTATGCATATGTGGTGATAGTTATGACATTTATGTCATCAACGTCATTGAGGGGTCGTCATGATCTCTTTGATAACTAAGAATAGGCTAGTCCAGACCATCTATTAGTAAATTCGTTACTTGATTTTTAGATTGATAATATACTCGGTTCCCTCGGAGTGTTTTATCTAAAAGTTTTTGTATGTATTCTCATACACATTTGTTATCCATTGTGTTTAGGCTTTACGATGGTACAGTTTGTAGTATGTGAATCCATTTGTGTTCAGTTGTATTCCTGAGTGATTATTCACTTTTTAGATGTTCCTATATATAAAGTCTTCACCTTCATGTCATCAATACTGTTTTGTTCACGGTTTTTTTAAATAGTGTGTTATGTTGGTGTCCTTTGTGTTGTTTATTGCATACGCAACCTTTTTTGCTTACGGCTTACACAGTCTTTCCTTGAATTTCCTATCTGATTTCATACTGCATTTTTGGCGTTTTTTTTGTGTTTTTTTTATTGTGGAGAATATTTTATTTTCAACTTGTACAGGATATATACACACAAGTATTCTAGCAGCCATAAAGAAACAGATCCATTTCTAAATGATATAGGGTTGTCATGCACTGGTAAATTAATCTACCCTGTTTCTACAGATTTTCGAAATACATGTGTCACATCTCACCCATGGAATATTATTTCTTCTCCCCATTTTTTAATTTTTTTATTTTCATACAGGACAAAACACAACAAGACAATATGCATTTTTGGCGTGTTATTTCCCACTGCGGCCTTTTTGTCACACATTTGCTTTGTTTACGTTTGGCTTCCTCTCTGTGTGGTAGCTCACAGGTGATCTCCATATTTGTCGGTCTCCTCACCACATAATCAAGTCCTTCCAATGAAGTTGATTTGAGTTGACTGAACGTCTTGATGTTTCCCGATCTTTTTTCATAGTGCGGATCTCTTTCTCTTTATTGAGTCTTGTTATCGGTTGAAGTAGATCCCACCAATATTTTTTTCTTTACTTCATTTGTGACGTGTTGTGGATATCCCCGGTTGAGGAAGCTTCTCGCTACATGTGTATTTTTTTTCATAGGCCTCTTCCTTTGTTGGGTGAGGAACTTGGTCAGTTATGCATTTGTATCAAATTAAGATTTCCTGACACCATCGATTGACAATATGATGGATAGGCCGAAGTCTCCCCCTTACAAACTGACATGAAATAAGGCAAACTACAAATCGAGCTTTCATTGTACATAAAACCCACCGAAGTTGCATAATATTGAATAATGCCATCATAGGAATTTCAAGTAGGCATTATCTCCCGAACATTTAGCAATGAGTAAAAAAAAAAAAGGCATGTATAGGTTTGCTGTTAATAACCTTACACCCAGCAAGTATTTTGTACCATGGTAGATGGATCTATAATGAGTAAGAAATCTTCTTTTGTTTGACAGACTAACACACCGTTCCTGCTGAACGTGCTGAAGAACCCCAAGTTCTTGTCTGGGGTCGTGGATACGTACTTCATCGACGAGAACCCAAACCTATTCAAATTTGAGCCCAGCCAGAACCGAGCCCAGAAGCTGCTGCGCTACCTGGGTGAGGTACTGGTCAACGGTCCCTCAACGCCACTCGCCACCAGTATTCCACCCGCCAACATTACCCCGACGGTGCCCGCTGTCCCCTTCGGTGAGTAGTGCAGGCTTTGTTGTATTTAAGCTCTAATCACGGTGTGTGAAATGATAATATTTTCAATTGTTATCGATAGCATGGCTTTCCTCAGACACATGGCATAATACGTGAAGTTGTTTTAATTGTAGAGAAGGTTGGCAAAGGAATACCTAAATTGGAGAAAACACAATATTAGGAATGAATAAAATGAACGGGAAGACTATAAGGGATCTGATAGCTCAGGTTAGGCATGTGCAGTGAATATTGTCGATAGGAATGTAACTATAGCTGTGAAGTAAAACTATAAGGATGGGTGTGAAGTAAAGCTTTAAGGATACTTAATAGATAACGGGCTCTTCGCATTTGTGGATTCATTGCAACATTAAATTTGTGTTATCATATATGCATATTCATAGGTATGTATATGTTCGGAACACATATATACCTTCCTCGCCATTTGTACCATAATTTGTAGCTATACATGCATTACCAACACAATGAATCGTGCAGAGAATATGTTATCACTTATTTATTCATCTGTTTTTTTTCCTGACGATTGTTATGACCCATGCGAATAACGTTTATTTCTGAGAGATCCAAACCTGTACATCTTTATTCCCTATCTTTATGTCTCTGCCCTTATTGGCTATGGATTGTAGATGTGGGATGTATGATATACCTAGACTTTATACTATACTCAGATATCCATTGGTGTTCCACATTGCTACCACTAGATGACAATGGTGACTCTTCTGAAACAAGCGAAGAGGAGGAAGGTGAAGACCTACTCTTTGAACAATGTAATTTACGCTTCAGGTTCCTATCCTCTTTGCATGACACATTTGCTTATGTTTTCTAACATTCTTGCTTCTAGAATTTCACAGAAATTTCATCTCCTCATGTTGAGTGTATCAAAGCCGTAATGCGGACTAGAAATAGAACAATTCAATAATTTCAGTTTAATTCCAGTCACCTTTGATTCCTCGCGATTTTCCGCAGCTATTACTATTAGTAAACGAGATGCCACGAAACATTATCCTACTACCAATATGATCTCATGTATTGATGTGCAATAATTAGTAATTTCCCCTGAATTCTTTATCCCAAAGCTTTCGATAGGAGGGAAGATGAAGGTAAACAGCCTTCTATGAATATACATAATGGTTGAACGCCCTTATTTCCATCATGTTTTAAAATGCCCCCAATGAATTATATTTCATTTGATAACACATAACTTTAAGGTATTTCGAAGAGCAAAAATAAATGAAGATCTGCAGACTAATATTATTAACCAAAGCGGTATCATTTGGTTAAACATTGACTTTATTCCATGCACACACAAGCACCTGAGGAAATAGCAGATTGCACTGTGTTGTGATAATAAATGTTCTTTCAATAAATAGGCAGATTGCAAGGTGCCATGTTGATTTATAGCCTTTGCATGTTGATTTATTTTGTCTGCAGTCTCTCAGGGCCCCACGTTTGGTAAGGAGGCTTTTACGAGGTTTCAGGGACATTATGGCACACCGTTTGATTATAATCTCTGTCTCCAACATGCTGTTAAAGTACACCTTAACTGACAAATATCATAATAACCAAGATGTACTCATTGATCTATAACTGATCATTTCTATTCCAATTTAATCTATCTCTTATATTTAATCTATATATCCCCTAAATCTGGGAACATATATTTCAGGAGCATATGGAAGGAAATAACAGAAATACGAGTTTATATATTGTATGCAAGACCTTTTGAGATAAGCTAATCCTTCGCAAATGAGCTTCTTGAATTAATTGAGTTTGTATGTTTGGTGTGCTTTGATGAAATATCAAATTGTTTGAGACAGAATGCTTGACTGCTTCTACTAAATAAGTGGTTGCTCGCTTAGGATAGGATCATTCATGTATAAATAAAGGTGGCCAAATGACATTAGATCCCTGTTAAGTCATTCTCGTTTTCTTTTTAGTTTCGATAACGCCGTTTGTACTACATAATATACTGATAGAATTCATCATATATTATCATAGAGAATACCAAAGAGTTCAAACTCCATAATATCACGGAATTACATTTGCGATTTCAACAAGCAAGTTTTCTTTTTCATTCCGTATCTTGACATCGGCTGGCGTGTAGAAATTGAAAGAGTTGGTGCTTTAAAAAGAATGGCAGCCAAAGGTAACAATTTTGAAATGTTGTTCATTTTTTAGCTGGATTTGTGTTACCCTGTAAGCTGCCTCTCCTGAACTGACTGCAGTGTCCCTTTAATCCTCAAGTCACGTAACTCTTGTAGGTTAAATCTGCCCACTTTTAGATAGTATCATACTCGTTTACAATATAACATCAATAGGCATATTGATTCAGCCTCATTCTATTGTACATTCTCCAAATACACCTGAATTCAATTTTCTTTCAGTATTTACAGGCTTTTAATGTATCCTCTTGATCTGATGATTTTGTTGAATATCCTTAAGAATAGCGACTGGTGGACTGGACTTTATTATATTCTATATAGTTCTAGTTGACAGGAAAACATTCAATGGTTTCCTTCTCCCGAAGTCAGAGTGCCATCTGATTCCTTTATTAGTAAACGCTTTATGCATGGATCCATCCTATGTGCCTCTCCAAAGGAACCCCCATAGTCACCACCTCTCTCTTTGTTTGGAACGTGTAACTCTTCCCTCTACAGTATACTCCCTGTATGTTATGATCCTTTGATATTCATTTAACTGCAGGAGATGGTAGATATGTTTCTCGAATTTTCACCCTATAATTTTCTAATGAGATATTTCGAATTTAAATATATTAGAGCTTATCAAAATAATCTAAATTCATTCTTGTCTACAAGTATCTTGTCGCTTGTCCATTTCTGTCCCATTTTGTATATTACCTAGGCATGTGGTACAACCACCTCCTCGCCATCAATGTTGTCAGAACTGGTCTATAGCAAATGGAAAAGTCGCAGAATGATGACAGATATATAGAAATCTAAGATCTAATCCGCTTCTAAGGTAGATACTGAGGAATTACTCCAGTGAAATAAATCCCAAGACCTAACTGGGCATGTACACCATTGAAAAGACTGGCTTGTCGACTCAACATCGCACTTGTACATGCTCTCTATTCACCTGTCTTCATAATCAGGCAGTAAATCGTGTATCGGGCATTGATCTGCACGTCCTGATAGCTTTTATCAGGACGTCTTATATTGTCTTACATTTGTCTTATATTATTTTTGGATGCCCATGCTTATATACACCCATTTATATTTATATTTCTTCCAGTGTCATTCAAAAGATCTACCATTGTTTCTAATGGTTATTGTTAAGCATAAAGGCTGTGTTCCATTACATGATTCATGTTCGTCACAATTGCCTGTTCCACTAACCTATCGCTCGTGGTTGTAAGCCTGCCTACGTAAACATGCCGCAGCCAGCGCTGTGGATTTGGAAACGATGCATGTTCCACTGCTATTCCACTTGCACGACTCATGTGGTGGCGATGATGCTGTGAGCGGAGCAAGAATAGGTGGTCGCCGCTAAATTCTTGTAAATGGAACACCGCCTTCAGTGAGATCGATCGATATCCTTCTACATCACGTTCTGCTAATTAATGCATTTTTTTTTTTTTTTCCCCCCCCAACGTCCCCTTTTTTTATCGGCTGTGTGAGGAAGTGTTCCTGCCCCGTATTATAAACTGCTAATTAATGCATACCAGATACCATCAACACAGGGCTGTGGTTGGCGATTTGAGTTAGTTCTAATATAACAGCTAGTGGTATGCTTACATATTAAAACTATCTAGTGTCTTTTTTCATTAGCACCAACCCATCCCAAGGGCTGGAGAGATGTCTTATTGGAAAAGGGCCCAGAGGGATTCGCGAAAGCCGTTCGTGACCACAAGGGGTTGCTTTTGATGGACACCACCTACCGGGACGCCCATCAGTCACTGCTGGCTACACGCGTGCGCACCAACGACCTCAAACGGATCTCACCCTTTGTAGCCCAGAACTTCAACAACCTGTTCAGCCTGGAGAACTGGGGAGGTGAGTTATAATTGACAAAGCACGTATTTGTATGTCGGGATTGGCAGTCAGCAGATTTTGATGCAATCTTTGATATGTGTCCGTAATAGGTATAAGGGCGATGACAAAATATCTTGGCGTACTGTGACTATGACACCAGATCATACGTTTTTTTTTAATGTCGATAACTGCATGATGCCCCGTTTACATCAGAAATGGTCTGAGTCCCATGAGAACCAGACAGAAACAAGTTTTAAATGTATCCCAGTGTCAGTTTTATTTAATGAGAATACGTTCTGGTATATCATAAATATATATATATATATGTAAGTATAGAATATCTAAGAACATATTTCAAACCAATGCGGTGGTTCAGTTCCTAGCAGCTGTGTGGATTGTATATGGATTGTAGGTAAATGTTTGGTTTTTTGGGGTTTTTTGGGGTTTTTTTTTGAGGGATTGTAGGTAAATGGTTGTATAAACGATTTTTTTATGCTCACAGGTGCCACTTTTGACGTGGCCATGCGCTTCCTGCACGAAGACCCGTGGGAGCGGCTGGAGACTCTACGATCACTGATCCCCAACGTCCCCTTCCAGATGCTACTCCGGGGTGCCAACGCAGTTGGCTACACAGCCTACCCAGACAACGTAGTGCACAAGTGAGAATAAGATGTGGTCTCCTAAGATTAACAGTTCAATAAAGAGTGTTATTGGTTTTCTGGTTCGGAGGAAATGTATATCGTAATAGAGTAGACATAAAATGAAGGTTTCACGTGGAAAAATATAATTCCTCTTCTTTAACCCTTCATGTAAATTATGTTTCGAAGATACACTTTGCCTATCAGGTACCCAGCTAATACTCAGATGCATATGTGTAGCTGAAAAGCTAAGAAAGGTTAAGCGGATAGCGCTGGTTGACATTGACTGAATTCTATAGAATAGTTACATATATTCATTCGTCTTCAACAAGAGTATATACCCAATGAATTTTTGTTAATACAGTTTTATTGGTTCAATAGAATAGTTTCATATTCATTTGTCTCCAACAAGAGTTTATATATACCCAATTGATGGTCTATATATTTGTAAAGGTTCTGTGAACTGGCCGTAGACGCTGGCATGGACGTATTCCGGGTGTTTGATTCGCTGAACTATCTGCCCAACCTACTGCTGGGGATGGAGGCTGCCGGGAACGCAGGTAGGTCTCGTCACATTCTACCTAGAAACCAGAGTCTTGAACACAGAATTCCATTACCGAATAGTAAGGTTTCTCTGAATCATAATCTAGTTATCGGAACATATTTATTGTCTTAATTCTAGTAGGATCTGAATTGACAATCTACCTAGTAATTTGATATCAAACTTATATACTCCAAACCACCATATAAAGAATAAGAAGTCACTTTAGGAACTGGGGTTCTTGCTTCATTTCTTATTCAATTTCTTGTATGTGATTAGGTATATCTCCCTGTTTGGAGAGATGTATACTACTACATTACCTGCAAGCCGTCTACTGTCTGCATCACAGACCATCACCGCCCAACAAATACCCACTTCATCTGCAATAACTATTCAGCTTGCACACATACTTTAATATTTTATCCAAATAGCCACCCTCATTTGGTATTAATAACCTAGGCCATCCTACCTCAAATAAACCATATTGTCACAATGAAATTATCACTCACAATTGATCATTGAAATATATATTGAAGGCAGAAAACTGCAATTTGACTGATAGCTAAATTCCAACCTCGTCCTGAAAGTATGTTATTACTAGTTTTCTAGGAACATTTTACATTTATTATCTGCATTTACCATGAAATAAGACTACTGGCCTGTAAACTTTATTAACGGTCAAAGATCATTTAAGGGTCTGTATAAACTGTATCCAGTGAAAGATAGG
This sequence comes from Alentia gelatinosa, assembly GCA_950022655.1. NCBI lineage: Eukaryota > Metazoa > Annelida > Polychaeta > Phyllodocida > Polynoidae > Alentia > Alentia gelatinosa. Next base: position 18,262,320 of record OX465581.1, read on the forward strand.
GATTTTAATATTAACAACCTCAAACGTATTGATACAAGGAACTGGCATATACTGGCCTCGTCAAACCGCACGAAAGACATACATGCACAGAGACCAGTTATTGCCATGCGGAACCCCCCCACACTACGGAAAAGCCTAGTACGTGCCAAACTAGACTACCACCCAGACACCAAAACAGTACACAAACTAGCCGTTAAAGGCCGCACATACAATGTCTGCAGTAGGACTAACTGCCGATATTGTATGCGACTGGATTCTTCCGGCAACATCAAATCAACGACCACAGGTCGAGATTACAGCACAAAACACAATGTATCATGTCAGAGTTCTAACCTGATATACTGCATCACATGTGCCAAATGTGGCATCCAATATGTGGGCCAGACGAAACGACGCCTCATGGATCGTTTCCAAGACCACTTCCATAAGGTATCATACCGGAGGATGGACACCGATATTGGCTACCATTTCAATTCCCAGGGCCATTCGGGCCTGGACGACCTACGAATCCACATTGTGGACTTCATACATTCATACCCTGAGAGCATACGCGCTCAAAGCTTGAGAAACAAAATCGAGAAAAATTGGATACATCGCCTCCGGACTCAGATACCGGAAGGCCTCAACCTCATAGACACACCAGTCTACCCTACGGTCGCTCGTTGAAGAGTGAGATCAATTCCCTTTTTATGTATACGGGAGATCAATAAATCCTACACAACGACCGTTTTTTGATCGGTTCCCGAATACGGGAATCTGTAACCTCCGCACTTCACTGTCCCACACGGGCCGATACATTCATCAATACCCATTGTTCAAAACATCTGTTTACAACACATAAATGACAGTCCAAGTCCAGGTAATACACCTGGCACCTTGACATAACCCTACAAAGCTGATTACGATGCCTGATGAGCCGAGCACGGCAAAACCTTGATTCTTTTTTCCCCCCAGTTTGATCCTCAAACACTCCACATTTAGATATGTGATCATACACAGTAATACACTGTTGTGTCCATATAGCTCACTATAGAGACACCTGGGATACGGTCGTTGACACTATGATGTCACACCTGACAGTGCGCCATGGTTACGGTGGTTAGGTGCAGTTCTAAAAACTGCCACTCAAGGTAGCATCGCTTAGGGAGCAGGACGTCGCCACGTCTTATACAGATTTTAATATTCCATAACTATCCCCCGCCCCCAATTTTTTTAAAATATATATATATATATATATAATTTTTTTGGGGGGGATATATATATATATATATATATATATATATACATATATATATATATACATATATATATATATACATATATATATATATATATATTTATATATATATGTAAAATCAACCTTTCTAGTTCGGAGGATATGTATATCGTAATAGAGTAGAAGAAATATATATATATATATATTCCGATTAACGACAACAGTGAGTATTCGTATAAAAAGTACTCCTCGTCATTAGCAAATGACATCGGTACCAAAGCTCACTTACTGTAGACTGTATCAGTGAGTTGGTTGTGTTGTGTTCTACAGGCGGCGTGGTTCAGGCATCCATCTCCTACACTGGCGACGTGTCCAACCCTGAACGTAGAAAGTACGACATGGACTACTACATCTCACTCGCCGACGAGCTGGTCAAGGGAGGAACTCACATTCTTGGCATCAAGGTAAGTCAACCATTGTTCTAATAAGGAGCAGTGGACAATTTGTATGGCACAAAATTGTGCGGTACTTCAGCGGTCACACCCAGATATTATTATATACCTATGGCTGTATCAAGTGCGTATACTGCCCGCTCCTACCCATGGCGTATTTATACCCGTACGGCACATTGTGCCGTACGGGGTATGTGATCACGTGACGTTCAAAATACTTGGTAAAATTATTGATCAAATACATCCCTCTGCCTCCGGCATCGGGATGTATGTGATCAATAATTTCACCGCGTATTTTTGACGTACGAAGATAGTAAGCCAGTTTCCGTATAATACTGAGATGCAGATGTGCAGCTGAAAAGCCAAGAATAGTTAATCGGATAGCGCTGGTTGACATTGAATCGTGAGTTCACAGGTTTGAGTCTCAGTCGTGCTGCTATGTTACCCTGCCTTGCCGTCAAACAAATCAGTTTGATTCTATCTCGGCTTGATATCATCCTGCATTTGGATATGGTGTAAAAACTTCAACCAACCGACAAACCGGGTTTATGATGGGCTTGAACCGTATGGCCTCCACAACAGAGAGCTGCACTGCCACTAGATTTAGCTATCTATGTTTTCAAAATTGCATCTGTAAGGAGGCTAATTTCAGTCGGCAAGATAAACTGTAGCTTAAATGTATGGTTTCCTGTCTTAAAATACTGTTATTGCTTATTTTTTCTTCTTGAAACTCAGAGCCTTTCTATTATTTGGATAAAGCAGTAAAACAATTTTATGCTCCCTTGGTTTGTTGGCAGGATATGGCTGGGCTCTTGAAGCCTCAGGCCGCCAAGATGCTGATCGGGGAACTGAGGGAGCGGTACCCTGACCTGCCCATCCACGTACACACACACGACACAGCCGGGGCCGGGGTGGCCTCCATGCTGGCCTGTGCCGAGGCTGGTGCTGATGTCGTGGACGTTGCTGTTGATTCTATGTCTGGTATGACGTCACAACCAAGTATGGGTGCTGTAGTGGCATCACTTGAAAGGAGTGAGTTGGACACAGGTAAGAATGCTTCCTGCATGTCATTGTGTTCTTATGAGATGAGCCGGATGAGAAATCTGTCTATAATTTGTAATCTCATTAAAATCAGGTGAAATCATTTTAATACTTTAAAATCTCAGAAGATTGAAAAAATAAACTGCAGCTGCAAGAAGGAAAGGACAACAAACATGTCTTTTCTATTATTGTAGTAATTATTCAAGTTTACTTGATTTGTGTGAAAGTTACGAGTGTATCAAATGAACATAATAGTTCTATGATAATTATAGTAATAAGATAACTCAGACAGAAAATATTTCCATCATGTATATAATGGGGAAAAAATCCCCTGTGAGGCCATATCTAGCCTTATCAAAATTCATATAATGGAGATTTAGAGGATCAATTAAAATTCCTGTGGTGGAGTCGATTAAATAGAATTTAGAATATAATCGATTGAATAGAATTGACGGTGATACTCTTTTGCAGGTCTCGACCCTTCAGCGGTATCTCAGTACTCCGCCTACTGGGAACAGGCTCGCCAGCTTTATGGGCCATTTGAATGTACGGTGACAATGAAGAGCGGGAACGCCGACATCTACGAAAATGAAATCCCAGGTAGTAAACTAGCCCGCCGCGATTTCAGATTCTCAAAAACATTTGGGGAAGGGGATAAAACTCACGGACCTTATTGCCATATGCCTCGACTGCAGCAAAAATGTAGATGTCTGTTGAATCCCAAACCACGTTTTGCCAATGAAACTATATAGGTCCGTGCTTATGGCAGATACTATATATTTTTTTTTTATTCAATTACAGAAATATACAATTGACATCATATATTTGCTTATTAGCGTTCTTCCATATAGTCGTCAGGGAAATACATATAACAAATAAGACATCACAAATACATCACAGTGTACAGTACATTTGACAGAAAATACATCATTATCACAAAGTACACCACAAAGACAGTACATAGGCTATCAATTACCACCACATATTTTATCAGATTTTATTACTTACTTTCATATATTAAACCCTTTAGATCTTATGATCTTTCTAATATTACCAAAGTTCATCACTGTTAATTTTGATCAATTCTTCCTTTATTCTTGCCTTAAAGGAGCTCCCACGGGGTAAATTTTGTGTACTAAGAGACAATTTGCTCCATATTTTTTCCCCTATATAAAGGGGAGACCTTCTATATTTTTCTGTATATATATATATATATGAACAGTCGTCTCTAGTAAATAGAATAGCAATAGAGGTCTACAATGATAGGGAGTATCAATCTCAAGGTAAGATTGGATGCAGCTAGTAGATTTTCACCTCATATAATCAAAAATATTCTAGATTCTAGATAAAACGTACCTAGATTCAACTCTAAATTTATTTTTTTCGTCTGTGGTAGGAAGTGTTTAGCCCCGTCCACAACATCATTAGATTCAACTCTATTTTGACTGTTATTGCTGAGTTATTGTTGAGTCCAGTAAAGTGCATACGTAATAGATGCCTCATTATGTTTGTCACAACTTAACACATCCGGTTTCACAACAGGCGGACAGTATACAAACCTGCAGTTCCAGGCTTTCAGCCTTGGACTGGCAGACCAGTTCGAGGAAGTGAAGAAAATGTATAGATCGGCCAATATGTTGCTGGGAGATATCATAAAGGTGAGTCTCATCCTGGTAGTTTTTCCCCATAGACTTAACATTGGGAACTCGTACTCAAAGCCCATGAATTATTATAAAAGAGTACTCAATGGGGGATGATTTAACAAACGTTCACCAAATAGTTAGTGATGGGGATAAAATCAAATCTGGACCGCACTCTGTCCATAGCCACTGAATCTACACCCATTCATTCTTATTTGCTAGGTAATAGCCGCGTGTGATTACTTTCCAACGTAAACTCATGGCCTATTTTTAGTGGCTATAGATATCGATGCAGTTCCTTCTTAGTACCTTCGAAAATGATACGTAAAGTATAATGAAACTCATCTGAAGTTTCAGGGAAACAAGTCACTGCATCAACTGATTCATATAGTCGTTTTATCATAGTAATGGGCTCAGTGTTTCGGGTAAAAGAATCGTATAACTACTTAGTTATAGACATGGACCATACTCTAAATCTATTAAAGCAATTTCTCTTGATACAGTTTAAAGGAATAAAGTATTAATATGATGCAAAACAACATGAAGTTGTAGACCTTAACTCGGATTAATAGATAAGTACACATTTGATTCAAGATAGGCTTGAGTGAGGGGGGGGGGGGGGGGGGGGGGGTTCCTGTAAATATACACATACTATTGACATTTACTAGAAAATCCTATAAATATCTAGAAAACGGTCTTTCGAGCGTTTGGGACCCCCACAAACGGCCGTCTATGGTACTTGTAAGACGTTCTAAAGGCATGTCGGACAATTTGGCTTGAAAATTAGAACCCATGTCATTTTACCAAAGATTGAATATGATAATATCTAAGTGTTGTAGAACACATATCTCATTTAAAATCGGGGTCACCGTGCTATTTCTCTTTATCTATAGAGATCAATATCATGATTATTCTAAAATAGAATATATAGAAATTCCCAAAAGTTGTTTTTCGCATAGCAAAACCTATGTCATTTTCCTCAAACATTTACAGAATACAGTAGATGTATATATGCTACACATTTAAGTTTTGAAATTCGTAGGTTGCCACCCTTGTTTTTGAAAGAATTGAAGAAAACCATATTTTTCACTACATTTCTTATATAAATCAAGCAAAGGTGAATCGACACATTTTAGCTATCAAGATAGATAAACTATATAAAACATTAGATTTACTCATTTAGAATCAGAATGAATCGCAAAAAACAATATTTGACTGATAATTGACAATATTTTAGAATCACCAGGTGGCGCCACTATGAATTGTATGATCTGCCTCTAACTCTAGCTTATTCCACCAGGTGACCCCATCGTCTAAGGTTGTAGGGGACCTAGCGCAGTTTATGGTGCAGAACAAACTGACCGCGGAAATGGTCGAGGACCGCGCTGAGGAGTTGTCTTTCCCGTCGTCCGTCATCGAGTACTTCCAGGGTTACATCGGCGTCCCACCAGGTGGCTTCCCAGAGCCCTTGCGCACCAAGGTCAGTCATACAACCCTCTCCCATCTTATCTGTTTTTATCGAATCAAACAACATATAAGTTACTAATATCTTCATATATTTATATGAAGGCTCTCCGGGTTTTCATCTATAATTAGCAACGTTTTCAGCGAACGGCATTGCTCACAACCAATGAGTATCCGTTTATATACACATCAAAACCTATTTACAATATAACTGATGAACATCTATAGTATATACACCATTTCCTACCAGATTCTGAAGGGTGCTCCCTCTGTGGATGGCCGACCTGGAGCAACACTGCCTCCGCTGGACTTTGATAGCTTAAAGCAGGACCTGGAGGAGACGCATGGGGAGTCCATGTCTGAGCAAGACCTGATGAGTGCCGCCCTCTACCCCAAGGTCTTTGATGACTTTGTGACCTTCAGAGACACCTATGGGCCTGTCGATAAGCTGGATACTAAGACCTTCTTCACGGGACCCGAGATCGCCGAGGAGACAGCGGTAAGAGCGGCCGCAACAAGGACAACTCGCATTATGATAACTGAGAAATTAAGCATTGATCTCCGTCAGGGGCCATCCATAATGTACATACGCAGATTTTCCAAAATTTCTGACCCCCCCCCCCCCCCCGCCCACCCCCCTAGGTTCGTACGTACTTTATGGATGGCCCCTCATACATACTCTGAAGGGTCTGTACTACTACTGCGACTTTTAAAAGAGATTGCTTATTGTTTTTTTTTGTTTTTTTAAAGATATCCTATCCGGGGGAAAGTTATCAAAATTTGAGCTTGTGTTCTTCTTTAACACAGCGATATGATATGAAAGAAGATTTCCCGCCAAATAGCGGATTCCCTTACTGCCATGACAACTTTTTATGTCACTGTGAATCCTGTGAGAAAGGGGATTGTTTTGTATGTGTTGGGGGCGGGGTTACGCTATCCAAATCGGAGAGAGAAATGCCATTAAAAGCACAAGAAAGAGCTCAACTTTCTGCAGCTCCCAGGCCCCCGCCGAATATCCGGGATTTTTTATCTTCGCAAAATGATATTTTCACCACTAATATTATTTGTGATATAAAACCTTTACCAGTTTTGCCAGTAATACCAAATGCTCCCATGTCAGGGTCCATATCAGTTATTGATCGGTAGATTTCAACATCAAATGTATGCTCACTTTTCTCCATTTCAAGTTAGATGTTACAAATTGCAGGTTGAGATTGAGCGCGGTAAGACTCTGCACATCAAGACTATGGCGAAGGGCGACAAATTAACGGCGCTTGGAGAGCGAGAGGTGTTCTTCGAATTGAACGGTCAACTGCGCTCCGTCCTAGTCAAGGATAAAGAAGCCGCTAAGGTATTCACCTAATTAGATATTGATTTTAGCCTGTACTTTCAAAACGAAAACTATGAGCATCAAAAGATCTCTCCCAATATCTACGTTTAAAGGAATTACTTATTAGCATATTTCATAGATTATAAGTTTCACAAATTATTAAATTTCATAGACAATGAAATTCTCATAGACCATTAAATTATTCTGTAAATCTGATCAACGTATGATTTCGTGGTTTTCCATAAGATCATAGGCAAGGAGATTCATGATTTCAAATTTTTATAAAACATTATAACATTAATTCATAAATTTCTAATGAAAATAATGCTTTTCACTAATAACTGCTCTCAACATCCTACCATCATAATTATATTGATACAATCCCCTCAATATTTACCATTCCCCAGGAAATCCACGTCCACCCGAAGGCGCTGAAGGGGGTGAAGGGGTCCGTGGGGGCACCCATGCCGGGCGAGGTGCTCAAAATCCGGGTCAAGGAAGGTGATGCGGTGGAGAAGGGTCAGCCTCTGGTCATTCTCAGTGCCATGAAGATGGAGATGGTGGTAGCAGCCCCCATCAGTGGCGTGGTCAAGTCGGTCAGTGTGGAGCAGGGCATGAAACTGGAAGGTGACGATCTACTGGTCACCATTGAGTGAATGTCTACTCTGCGATATTGTTGTTGGTAATGTATATAATATAGAGGAAACCCATGAAAGTTTAGGGTCTGAGCTCGTATCCCATCGAGTTTGAATCACGTAGTAATTCACAAGGCGAAGCCGCGTGAATTGCTATGTGATTCAAATGAGATGGGATCGAGCTCTGACCCTAAACTTGAATGGGTTTCTGAATTTATCTCACCCTTAATATTGACTAATGGGCTAACATATGTGACATTATCCCCCATTGGATATTTTTCTTAAATATCTAATGGGTGTTAGATACGAGTTTCCAATGTTAAGTCTATGGAGAAAAGATATCTGGGGTGAGATAAGGGTAAATAACACCACCATGGGAGATGGTATAGGTGAGGTTGTATAAGGTCATGCTGAAGTGTGGCCCGAATCAATGGTGTGTCATCTGGTATGTTACATAGTTCTACGTGGAATGTATACCTGGGTTCTCGAGATAAAATCATCTCTGAAAATAACAACGGTAAAGAATTAGTGTCTCGAACAGTATTCTGGGATTTTACCCCATTTGAACTTGTATGATGACGTCGTGGGAATGCTGTTGTGTTTCATTTAGAATTGTATTCATACTGAAATAATATGTTTCGGAAAAAATGAGCAAGTGGAAATTGCTTGAAAAGTTGATTAAGTACATATTGATATTGTCTAAAAGGATATTATTGTTGTTAAATGGGATTGGAATGGTATGGTTCAAAAATGCAGTAGTAAATGTATCTTCAATACAAGAAAATCATACATATGTGTATATACCTCTTTAAGTATTGAGAATGTAATGCATTTATACTGATGGAAGCAACAAACCCAAATGGAATAATTTATAAATACGATTATATAAGTTTGAGCCAAAGATATACTACAGTTCTACAGGATATACATCGAATATGATAAATAGTAAACGTAAATGCAACTAGAATGACAAAGTATGGGAGAAGTAACTTCAATTACTTCAAACATTTTCAATCTATGAAATATCTTCATCGGGCTATTAGTTGTCAATAAATCAATAAATGACCCTGGATGTACATAGAGAGACATTTAGAGGCCTGGCGATAATCAATTGATATAAAGGTTAAAGTCACTGAAGACTTTATGCATTGAATAGTTAAAATTCACTTGTAATACAAGGTGAATGTTTTTGGGCATATTTTGATATCATTAACGCATAATTTGTATCCATACATTGTATGAGGAATGATAATGATGTACAACGTGCAAATAGCATGGCCAAATGGCCTATAATTAAACGTTTTCCATATTACCAGCGGAATACCCCGCTGTATTAGCTATATGATCCTGCCAGAGTAATGAATACATTACTGATGACCCGGCCAAAAGCACCCGATGTCGTTACAATTAGGTCCATAATTTGATGCATATTGACCACCAGTTACGTAACATGTCTAAAGCAATGTTGAGGATTATGGAGAAGTGAGGTTACGTGCTTGATTTTTAGTGTTACGCCCTTTTTAGGAATTGACCCTCATAATACTGCCAACCAACGTGGGCGTATGTATACGCGACCAGTTAAGGAATACATTTGTCCAGGCTTATTCTGTTTCAAATGAATTTCAAATGCTAAGATATCGCCAGGATATTGATAATTCCAGGATGAAATGCTACTGTCGATTGATGTGTTTACATGGTTTTCAGAAGGTGTTTCAAATTATTATATCAGAGGTAAAAGAGATAAAAGATAAAAGAGGGGTGCAATGCATATATATACCACTATAGATAGACCTATATAGTTATTTTCGCTTTTGCGTTATACAACTTTTTCGAATGTTTCATAGTCTGAGAGAATTGTTATTAAACGCTTGGTTCAGCCAATTCGACCTTCAACCTTTCAACCTTTGTACACCGCCACAGCTCTTAGCAATATTATACTGACATCAGACTTGGACTGGAGAGAACCGCAACTTGAGAACGGGGATCTCGTAACTTGTCTCTCTTGGTGATATGCTGAGCTTACAGAGATATATACCTGAGCGCTTGACCAGTAGAGCATAACGGTATTATCAGAGGTTTGTAGCACGTCAGCGGAGTTCATTTATTCCATTCAACTCACATGTCTGCGGCGCTCTCTAGGCAGGCTAGCCAAGAAAGATTTCATCCAATGCTCTAGTCATACAGAAAGTACGAATTAGGGATTCATAAGGAAATGCGAACCGTTGGCCCCCTAATGTGCATGCCGCACGTATATTCTATGTCAGGTGTATGTACAGGCGGTACGAATATCGGCATGGCACCCTGCGAGAGGATATCGCGGTATCAGGTTCTTATGTTAGGAGTAGAAACAACCAAATTTATGGTGTGATATGCCCTTGTATGAACACCTATACCGAACGTCCGATAGACCTGAACGGGATTTGTGTCAGATCTTCGTCTCAAAGGCTTTCAAAATGAGGAAAGTCCCGTGTTTCACAGCAGGAATACTAAATGAACGATACATACATATCTCATGATTTTGTAATAAACTGACATAATTGGTCTACCGTTAGCCCAAGATCGCTCCAACGCAGCCTATGTCATATGTGAACTTGCTGTGATCTAAGTAAATCCATCGTTGCTCCGTTCTAAGATTTATGAATATACTGATAATCATTATTGCAACGGTCATGCTCTAGCCTGTATCAATATATGTAATATCTAATCATGAGCTTTGACTAGTCAGTCTAGAGAAGAGAGATACATACCTGGTGGCATACCCACATCTAGCAAGTGATCTCTTTTTGAGGCCTGCCGAGCAATATGCTGTATCTGGAACTCGCAACATTTGAAGATATTTCAGGCAGTCTGGTTGGTAAGGCTTCTCAGAAAGAAAACATAATTATTAAGTCTTGGACACGAGCAGACAAATGATATCAGGTGAGTTAATTGAATTAGATAAGATGTTCTATGAGAGCATTGAGTTAGATACTACATGAAATGTGATCGCTGTAATAATTCTCTTCATAATGTTATTGAAAACACCGAATTCCGTTGGAATTGTTAAGACCCCAACTATAAACTCAAAGTCGGGTGGAACGCTATGGAATAGCCTAGAGTGAAAACAATTGGCATACGCAAAGCAATATAATATACGCTGTTAAATATGTGATTTACCTGCTTTCTTTCTAAATGATCATGAACAAGACGTGATAATTATATGTATTGCATCAGTCCAGCGTAAAATTGTTTTTCACCTAGATACTAAGCCTGAAGTCCTCGATGTGTTTGAAGCTCGGAGATGCAGATGTAATTCTTGCCTTGCCTTGCCGTCTATGACCGAGAGTTGCTCCTTTACTCTTATGGTTGTATACATTTACCGTAGCTGTACCCAGTGCTGATGTATGTGATGTACAGCCATGAGCATTTACAGCCAGCAATGCAACGCCGTTACTTTATTTCAAATGTAATCTATTCTACATTTTATTCCTCAGCCAACGTTAAAGTAATTACAATACATATAATTTATTCGTACTCAATATATGTCTAATGATATTCTGTCCCCTACAACATTACGTGTTGTCCCCGGTAAAATCTCAATTTTATTTCAACTTACCAAGAAAGTCTGCCAAAGTTCTATTATTTTTAATTCCCACCATATCCAAGAGTTACATGGAGTGCGGGAGAATATCTACAAGGATATAAAGACTGGGTTAAAGAGTCAATATATCATCTTAATCTACATCTAGTAAAGGAACCTACTGTTAGCCAATAGAGGAAATTGAGTTATTGTAGGAACTGTGAGTAAGTTGTGCGAACTTATGAGACCAGGCATTCACACTGTCCTTAGTGTAGGACTATATGTCTGATAACTTGTCACGTGTGCCCTTTCAACTCCCTAATACCCATCGAATACAAACGTTGACTTTATAAAGGTGATGCTGATTTGTCGATAATGAACTGAGTTATCTTCACTGTATGAACACTTTTGAAGAAAACTACCAGAACTGTGCTAATATGACCGGACGCCCTGCTTTGCTGAATGTCCAAGAAAATCAATCTGAGTTAATCTGATAAGATATGTTTAAACGATGTGCTTTAAGTGTGTACTGCTACGATACCCTCCTGTCCGATTGAAATCTGAGTTATTTCGGTACATAAAAACCTGCTTAAAAGTCTGTTTGTGTGCGCTTCATACATGGATGTCTGTTATATTTATGATGTAGGTGTACCTCTTGGGGTAGCTTTGTAATTCCCCGTATCACATTCGTGGTCTATATTAAAGACATTCTGCCTACCCCTTGAGCACTAGTGATTCTCGACCCTGTATCGATGTATCAGCGGTATTGTTATGGAACTGTCATCGTAGCCAAATCATATAGGAATGAGTATGTTTATTGACGGTAGCAGACTAGTATGTACATGTGTGCAAAAGAGATGTTGACCAATAAACCAAATGGTGTTGAACATGATGTTGATATCTAATGTATAGCATAACTCTATAGAATTCCACTGGTAGGTATGTATTTGTAAAGCTATACCATTTAGAATTCAAACCTGTATTTACAGGGGATTCTGAATTTTCCACCTATCAGATAATCAAGATCATAATCCAAGGCTTCTGTCACGAAAATGCTTCCACCGAGATAGAGACCGCTTTCCATTTATATATTTATAAGACTTATTAAGCTCTACATTGACTTTTATAAATATTCAAGACTGATATTTGGTGCTATATTCTTAGGCAATGACTACATGAGGCCATTCAATCAGGTTTTGGTTACTAAGGTAGCCGCCATTAATAGAAATGCTGGATAAAACGGTCTTGAAAATTATAAAGTCTTGCTTTTGCATTAGGGAACACTTACGAGAGACACAGGAGGACATTCATATATCCTCAAAACAGTGCGTAGGAAAACCAATAACGAGATGAGAATATTGCTAGGATATATTGATGGGGATCGAATCTTAATGCCATATTAATCATTAAACGACTATCATCATATTCAATTATAATCAACCTAGAAGCCGCGGAGGCCCCTGGGCTTATAAGGCTTTACTTTATTGTAAAAACCTTTGTTTCTCTCGCGTCAAGCAAATTATTCTTATACAAGGTTTTCTAGTAATGTAGTACCAAGAACATGCTATTCAAAATATACAGGATGCATTTAAGAGAATACATACAATATTATTATTACAGGAAAGTAGTGAATCAATTACCAGGTGCTCAAAACTAGCTGAGCTTACGTCAACTTTTTTAACTCTAGCGCAAAAGTGAGAATATAGACAACTCCCAATCTGGGTGGGATAAATGCTGTCCCTGCTAGCCAGTTTGTTCAGTAGCGGGAACCATGTCTGAGGCCACTCGACGAGCAGTCCCATTGGTCGATCGGCCAGCAGCTTCTGCACTGTCCTGCCCGAAAGGTTCAAAACAGGAAAAAAGAGCCCGTTTGTACCTGTCGATTATGGAGTGAAAGCATTTATGGCAGTCGCATTAGGATCTGAATTCAAAGTTATACTGTTCACATCATCTATTTCTCCTCTATGTAAACATATCTATCTGTGGCCATACTTACTAAGATCTACTACCCTGCTACCAAGACCCCATTCCCCTGAGGTTATGAAAACTCTTGAGGCCCTATTTGCCCGTACGTTCTCCTTTGTAGGGCAGTACTGCACTGTAAGATCTACCTGTTCCTTCTAACACCAGTTCCACACCTGATATAAACGAACCTCCATTCCTAATGCATGCTAATGCTCTTATCCACAAACAACCGAACCATCTTACCCCTCAGTTTATCTGAGAAGAATTGTAAAGCCAGTTCTACTGCCTTTAATTCCAATATGTAAATATGTTCCTCATCCTTGAGGCAAATCACATAATAAAGTGGTTTAGAACTAAAAACAAAACAGCAGGATTGTCTATTAGGCTCATTTAACAATTCCCACATTTCACAACTCATAATATATGAGTTCTTTGAGTTTCAAAACTTTTGACAGGTGCCTTGTTTTGAATCTGAAATTTTAGCTGGTTCCCCTCTCCTTATTTAGATACCATGGAACCAGCATTGGGTTGAGGCAGAGATTAGCAAGCGCTAGTGCCGCGAAAGATCTGGGAGGAGAGTGGGAGCGTCAACTGGTCTGGTAATTTACATAAATTCATCATAATCCCATGGGCCTTGTCCAGAATCCATTTATCAGATATAATAGCATTTTATCTAATATTTCGTTTATTGTCCAAGTTGTTGTCTCTGATATAGTTATAATCCTGGTACTTTCTCCTCTGAGCATTTTATGGCCTGTTGTTCCTGCCGTACCCATGCCCCTTGTATTGCTCCCGGCCCTGGGAGAGGCCCCACTGCCCATTTCCGTGGTATTGTTTGCAATTATCTGTTGGTCTGAAACTCCCCTGAGCCTTGGACGTGCTGTTTTAGTATAAATTTTAGTGTCACCCATCAATTTCAGGGCATCTACAAGGTTTTTCACAAGCACCTGTCCATTGAAACTAGAGCCTATTGGTACCTGTCCATTCTAGAGTGAAAGCATTTATGGCAATGGCATTAGGATCTGAATTCAAAGTTAAGTGGTTATTCCACCAAAAAATAGCCGCTTTATACTGTTCACATTATCTATTTCTCCTCTATATAAACATCTATCTGTGGCTATACTAGTCTAATGCTGAGATCTACTACCCTGTTACCACGACCCCATTCACAAGCACCTGTCCATTGAAACTAGAGAAAGTTTTTAAATTTTTCAGAGATTTGATTAATGGCTGAGTGGAAAATTGTAATGCCCACTGTGCCAAGACAAATTTATTTTCGATAAGTGGCTGATCCACCAAACAGGTGCTCTGCAGACAGGATTTTAACCTCCAGCCAATGATTTAACAGAGAAAGATTTTGGAGACACAACGATGGGCTGGCAGTCAGCGGGGCTGGCCATGGCTGCTTATGTGGCCATTATTTGCTGATCTACAGAGCAGGTCATCACTGCCAACGCGCAATTTAGGCTGGCAACTGTCGCCGACAACCACACTTCCACTACATCAGTCAGTGCTAGCTCCAGCTTGGTGGATCAGCTACTGTAGTTATCGTTCTGGTAGTCCACTGTCCTTAATCTTCGTATTAACACAGGTCTTGTGGAGAATCTCCAAATCTTTCCGGTCTAGGGACCTTGTCATACAGTGTTACCAGTACTAGCTGAACCTGCCAGTCCTGCAGCTAGGTCTACTTGATGTTTAGGAGGAATTTCATTTGCATTCAGAAGAACCCCCCTGTCATCCTGTCCCATTTGAGTTGGACAATGACCAGTCAAGCCTTCATCACATGGCAAATCATGTTCCCTTTCTGGTTCTCTTAAAGTTTCCATTACATGACAGTTGATTCGTCCACGAATCCCATCCCACAGACAAAGTGTGGAGACCGGTGATATTTTCAGGCCAATCTTTTCACAAAATGGCATATGAAACTGCATCATATTGTCAGCAAGGGGGAGGTATATATATACTTCCTTAACCCCAAATTGTGCCAGTCATCACCCATAGTATGTGATGTATTTTTACCCTTCTCACCTCTGACCTCTTGACCAGCTGGGACCTGCTGGCCAGTTAACAGCAAGTACGGCTCAAAGTCCACTCCCATACCCAAGTCAACTTCGGAATGTAGGTTCATGGTGGTATCAGGAGTGAACTTGTTTCCAGGAAAAGGAAACTCCTCCATATAAGCAAGAATGCTACACCTTCTAAGAAGGGCCTGCCAACACATCTGGCCGCCATCTTGAAACTTACGTGGAAGTTGCAGACACCACACAAAAGCACCATTCAAGCAAAGAAAAAGGGGAACCCACTTAAATTTCACACTTTCTGAGTCTACTGCTCAAAAAGCATCTTTATCCTTTCAAACTCTGCAAAGTAGTAAAAGTGCACAATGGATAGATGGAGATCTATCCAGATGCCAAGTCACCCTGATGTCAAACCATCAGCAGCTAGCAGGTCACTAATGTCAGCATTCCAATTTCAAGGATTTATTTCCCAGTTCACAAACATCTCGACTATTTAGGGGCAGCCAGCCGGCCCCAGCGAACATCATCGGCTGGAGGGTAAAAACCTGTCTGCAGAGTGCCTGTCTGGTGAATTATCTGCCTAAGTGGGATGTCCCTTCAATTGAGGTTAAATTAAACTCTTACTAGAGGCAAAGATTTCTGTTCTAAGCGAACTGTCTCCTTAAACGGGGTAACCCCTTAACCCTTCAAGAGCCACACATAATTCACCATGTACCCATACTACAGCAGGAACCAGACCCAATTGTGGCCTTTGTATGGCCGGCTTTTGTAGTAAATATTATTATGATAAATTACAAATTTAGAATTTCCAGTAAATCTGTATTTTTTATTAGATCTTTCCGATATTTCAAAGACATACTGGCGACACTTAGCATAATATCTCATATAATTTTTATGATTCTGCGATAGTTTTTCAAAAAGTTACAAAGGAAAAAATACAGAGTAGTTTATCAATTTCATATGTGAATGCCATATGGCATTGTCTGGCCCTGGCCAGGGGAATGCCATATGGCATTGTCCTGCCATGGCCAGGGGAATGTCATATGGCATTGCCCTGCCAGAAAGGGTTAAGTGGGGTGTCCCACAAGCGGGGTTTTACTGTATAGTATGGCAACTGCAGGGGAGCAGGTACTGAGTGAGGTACTGTGAGACCTAACAGTGTGACAGCTGTGGAGTGGGGGCCAATCTTATGAAGACTGCATGCTAGTAACCTTTTGTGCAAGAACTTTTCTGTGATTTCTTCCAACAACTAAATCTGCTGGCAAAATCGCAGGCCTATTGCATTTGAAACTATTGCAGGCCTTTGTTGAGGTCATTGATGTCTTGCGTAGTCTGTAATGTCACGATAAGAGTACACTTTGAACAAATGAACACTAATAAAACAGTAGTTGAGAGAGGAAGATGTAAGACCAATGACAAAATACATGATAAGCATGTATTTTGATGACATTCACTCAGCAAATCCCCCAAATTACTGCAATAATGATATATGAGATACCCAAGTGATGATATATGAGATTCGTTATTCATTTCCTTACTCTGCTAGCAGACATCCTCAATTCCCCTAATTAAAAAATAATCTGCTTTGAGAGTGTATAACAAACCTGTCAGCAAATGACATCCTCAGAAAACAGCAAAGAATGTATTCAGTCAATATTATTGTATCTGATATCTGAGTCAGTGATTTGTGTTTAGCCTCTGCAATACCCATATAAAACACTTGCAGACTCTCTGGCAGTTCTGTAGTATTTAGTAAGACTATCACTGTCCATCCTGTGATAGAAACACGTGCTGCAATAGGTGAACAATAGTATTCAGGTTAGCATGATGGGAAGGGTTAAACTATTACTAGAGGTCCACATTCCACATTACGCAAGGGCTGGATAGCTTGCTAATGTACAGTGTTTTATGGGATTTGATTATAGACATCTAACATATGCGCACAAGATCCCACCTGTCTATTTTACTTGACATTTCCACCTATATTCATGTATACACATAGAGAGAATTGATGTACGGCTATAGCTTCGTATTGAGGTATTTGCCTGTGAGGGGGCATTTCATTTTGGGGTATTCACGAGAGGAAAGACTTTCAAGGATTGAAAAAGAACAATAGTATTCCCCACCCACTATATATAAAAAGAAACACCTCTTAGATCCAACGACAGTCAAAACATGGAATAGTAGACGACATACTGTAGTAGACAGTTGGTCTTAGTTCGAATGGTACTGTCTGCTCTTTCGGGTCGCTACTTTATATATGGAGTGATGTTTATAACAACGTTAACGTCCGTAAAATGTTTATTCCCGGGCTAGATAGTCATAAGCCGCTAGCTGCTAATCCCATGATTGAAGTAAGTAGATGAATCACTGACGATTAAAAAAAAAAGCAACAGGGCAACACAAGCAAGGCACTTCTGAATAGAATGGTCAGATATAGAACAGACTTATCCCCTACTGTCTCCTGTATGTCTTGTCTCCCCATGTATCTCTCCTATTAGTTATCCTCAAGATGAATACTTCTGAATCTTTTATAACCACACTCACGATGTACACTACCTTTTATAAACACCTGAAATGATTTAGATCTCTAGCACCAATGCTCATATACTGTATTTTGTCTGGTGAAGAATCTAAGTATCAATAAAAAGATAAGCAGCAATGATTTCATCATGACTCTTTATTGTTTGAACTGGTATGTGGTAGTTGTTACTAGTTGTTCTTCCTTAAAGTAACGTTTTGCAGAAACAACGTCAGGATATCCCATAGGAATTGTATCATTTTGATGTCAATGAACGCTGCTAATAATAAAAGGTCAGATATTCATGTAGTATGACCAGGTTATAGCTAGAGCGCTATGAACATATAATTTATGTATTAAGACAAGGTGATAAATACTTGGTTAAGCTAGATATATATGTAGTATCAGAACTTAACCCATGAGTAAAGTCTAAATGTAAAGTAGAATGACAAGGTGGTGAATGCACTACTGCTAAAACACCTTTACAAAGAATAACCAAATAATTAATACAATAACTATGCATTCATGGTTGGGAGGTTATATATTATAAGATGTACAATGTACCTACATAGTGGGTCATATTAACACCATGCCAGCCTTTATGTTAATAAGACCTGAAACTACCAGATATCTAATATTATTTGCAAGTGCGACAGTCTTAAGAACGCTCCCATCAGCAGCGAACCCACGATTCATTGCTTGTGTGATGGAAACAGGTCACGCAGCAAGGGAAATAGAGGGGTTAAGCCCCACAAATATTAGTGACCCCTCCATTGAAGGAAGTTCAGAGTGGCATTTCATATTATTTCCCACCAGTCTTTAGCTACATCCTTTGTGGGGACGTTTGCTGGCATGCCAGTGGGAGAATGTAACACTTTTATAAAAAAAGGTAGAATACTTGCTAATGAACACTCATGACAGATACAGTACAAGCAATATTCATGACCCCATTAAATGAGCAAACCAGAACGTTGCCTTATATTTCTAAAAGAATGATTGTATCTAATAGAAACACTCATGGGATAGGCTAATCTCATAGGGATAAACCAGAACCGAACAGGAAAATGATTAAGGCAAAACTACCAAAACAACAGAGGAGCGCAACACTGGCGTGGTATCCTTGATTAGATTAACCACATCATGAATACAACACAGGACATCCTTGACTGAAATTACCAGCAGGTGAAGTATTGAACCTCTATTCAAACTGCCATATATCAAAGAGGGAATCAAATTTCGATTGGCAAGTTTTTTTGTGATTACGAGAACCATCACATTAATGAGATGAATAATGATTTGTAGGCATATATATCATGCGCTTAAGGGCTACTCCAGATATTCGAGGGACTGAAATACAGCTCTCTCTCTTTTTTTTCTTTACAAAATTTCTTATTAACCCTAGAGGTAGAGCTTAGGGAAAGATGTTCCCTATCTTCCAGAGGCTTCAGCGTAATATATCATACTGCATTAGTGCCTAAAGATTAGGCTTACATGACTGTGCGGTTTCGCTTGATTAAATAAAAGGTCTGGTACAAAGTCAGTACACTATTTAAATTCAATATCTTCTTTTAATTCTTCGTTAAGGGTGTATTCCACCAGATAGACCGGATGTCGACTCCTTCAGGCATCTGCCAACCATGATTATAGTGTACATGCATGACTTGTTGGCTTTTATAGATGAAATGCAAATATACAATGAACTCCTGACGTCGAATGTAAAAGGAAAGTCGGCACATGAGGTGATGCATATGTTTGAATAATGATATTGATATATTCAAAGCTTAAATGCACCACTATCTATATTTTCGTATGGTAGACAGTAATGAAGTTGTTACTGGAAGAATGGCCCGCTGGAACTGTGTTGAGGTTAATTATATATGAGATATTGGGGAGTTGCAAATATTTCATTGTACTTGTGTTGGACTTCATGGAATATACTCGTTCAGGTCTGCTTATTTTAATATTTGACCTAATTGTCCTCAACGTCATGGAACACGATTGGTGGGTCTCGAATCAAATTTACATATATTACACTACCATGCCTCATGTATGCCTCCTATAGGGCAGAGGTAACAGAATTGGCATTGCTGAGGTATAGCACGTATACGGAAAGCTATACTTGAAAAGGCATTTAAAGGAAAACCTAAGCCATAAACTATAAACTATTTCACCGAGAAAATACTCTCAAATCTGAAAAAGAGAATGCGAATGTTCAATAGGAACAATTATCAAAAAATCACCATGTATGTACCAATGATCCAGAATAATTAATGTATTCCACTATAAAGAAAGAAAAACACATTAGTGGCTTGAATTAGCTATTACCTTGTTCGCATACCATTGAACTCTGGCCAACTTGGTATCCGATCATGTTTTATACAAAAGGTTCTAAACTTAGCTTCCCAGAGCCACGTTGGATTTGGCTGCACTCTCCCTGTAAGGCTTTAGACCTTGGCGTCATCTGCTGGCTGTTGGCGGTGGTTCACGGACAGTGTAGAGGCTGCTCTGGCTGCGTCACTTCACATCCCGTCTGCCTCCAGTCCCAGCAAGGAGGTGAGGCGCGGCACCACGCTCATGACAGTCCTCATTTGGTTGCTTAGTCAGCAGGAATCTAACATTTGGATTTGGTGATATAGGCACCAACTGGAAGATACACATAAACTAGATCCTAACCCTGAGGCAGCCGACACAAGACAGGCAGAGGCTACGCCGTTGTTGAAGGTAAGACTATGGCTTTTTGCATAGCGGACCTATATATATCACCCGCTCGTTGGTAGGTTAATAAGGATGTCTGGCATGTCTAATGCTATAGGCCATACTATAGTTGGTATGAAGAACAAGTTTGTGGAAACGAAACCAACCTTTAATGTATATACTACCCTAGGTAGACATTCAAGGTCAAGCCAGCACGTAGCCTGTCATAAACAATGATTACTCTAGAAAGGTAAAAAAATATGTCACGTTAAAGTGGCTCCAAACACTACATCTCAACATGTGCAACAGGTATCTAAAGATATACATTGCTTTGGGAGTGACACAGATGTTAACGTAAGCGTCTCCTAGGGCATCAGCATCGCTATTTAAGTTCATTCTGTCGTGGCCGAGAATAGTAACGACCTTGTTAAGGGACGTCTACCAAATCCCAGCTAGTTAGTCATGACATGCTAAAACAGTCATCATATTCCAAACTCAACTGCACAGTCCCAATATTCGAGTGATAAATAAAAGATTCAAGTTTGACACTGTATCCAAAAGGAAATAACATCATAAAGCTCCATGCACGTGCCGGAGCTGTGTTCGGTACAATCTCACAGCGGAGGTAACATACAGCCGCTTCCTGTATCAATGGACGTGGACGTGAGACTCTGCTGGGAGAGCAGACACTGGAGGAGATGTAAACACGTTGCCTACCTGACGTTAGGCATGTGTGCTGCTGCTGTTATTGACCTCATTCCCGGCATATGGGCGTGGCCAGACGGTATTGTCTGGCCAATCAGCAAGGGATGCAATTTCATATTGACAGTTATTTACTATCGGGATGAACACTGTTGTGTATGGTTTGTAACCATAGGAATGTCTTTTAAAAAAAAATCATTTATCAATCTAAACAAGAGGAGTCAATATGGCAAATATTCGTTCTCCTCAATCACCAATTATGTTCCATGCGCAAAAATGTGAATCGATAGACCTATTAAATGAATAAAGAGATAGTGCATACTTAAACATATATATATATATATATATATATATATATATATATATATATATATATATATATATATATATATATATATATATATGTCTGACACAGTAGGCCGACACCATTCTGACCTCAAACTTACAACTTTGGAGTTGGCGTGAGGTACTAAAAGGGTAGGTCACGTACTGCTACAATTAGATACTGTAGAGGCCGGATAGTTGAAGCGGACACCAACATGTCCGACCCCACAGCTGCAGCCGAGTGAACACAATCATAAAAGGATCCATGAACCACCAGCCTTGTCTCTGTCCCGAATACACAGTTTATCTATTCGTGATTAATATCATTAGAAGCCGAGAGGTAAAAACCTGAAATGACATCAATTTATTTTAAAATAGGCTAATTGTTCCGTAATTCAGAATTCTGTCTAGGTAAATATTCTGGATGAAGGTTTGAAATTGAGTATACCTGAATCCCCAATACTCAAGACAGGGACCTTTTTTAGACCAGATAACCCTTAATGGCAAGTATTAAACACTCAAGACGGTTTTCGCGATAAATATAACAACCATTCGCCCCAAGGTGCTTGGTGAACGCCACAGTGCGAACCATCTTGGTTCCCACCAAATCGAAAATTCTCCCTCTGGATTCAACCACGAAGGCCGAAGGGAAAGCAAATACATGTAACTAATAATGATTCCTCTCCTGATGTTGGACCCAAATATTGAACGACTGGGAAAATATAGCCATGCAGTATTATGGAAAAGTCCAACCAGTTATTTGAAGTAATATGCCACTAATTGAATGACTTGGAGACCCTTCTCCCTTTGTCCTCTCCACTTTATTATATGTGGATGGTGGAGTGATTATACTCATGAGCCCTGGAATACGCTTAGGGCAGCCTCTCTGTCACTGTAATATATTTACATGACGGTTATGCTATGTGTCCTAGATGAGGACACGATTGTTGAGTTATACAGGCCCGGCTATTACCCCTTATCAACCACCTATTACGAAGTCTCCATAGAAGACGCATTGGGTTTGTGCAGTTTGCAATTAGCAGATTATGGAGGCCCGTTATCTCCTGGTTGTAAAAGCAGGAGTTTACGGAAAAAAGTCCCAAAGACAATTGAAGGGGAATCAAAATCATAACTTCAAAACAAGCTGATAACGTGCTGTAATATTACTAGAAATTTGCAAAATATGAAACTAGCGCTGTTTCTGCTAGGCCTAATAATGAATAATAAAACAAAGGATATGAAATCAGAGAAATGAAAGTTGGCGGAACTATATATTTCTCGTAAGGCTACACCGAGTTGCCGTCATGCTCGTCAGAGCTGCTACCTTTACATCAACAATAGCAGGCACATCAATGGAGTTTCGAATCTTTGGAAATGTGAGAACACCGCAATTATCAATGAACGGAGGTTAATTCATACAACATAAATTGGTTTGAGATAAAAACAGTCATAGTCTCCTCGCACCATACTCTACGTGATATCCTCGCATGCGTTCGGATATTACCACTCGTCTGATCCTTGGACATTACGGCCGCGTGTATCTGAAACCAACTTATATCATATACAGTAGAACCCCTCTTAAGGGGACACCCTCCGTTCCGAGCCAACTGTCCCCTTAAGCGGGGTGTCCCCTTAAGCGGTTTTTTCAGTCTGCCAATGGTTATACAATAGAGAATACCTACATAAATGAAGGAAACGATGGTTATTAGGTTAAAAGGTTTATTAATAATATATAAATAAGCAAATACATATCAATTATACAATATAAATGAATATAAATGTATATAAATGTATATAAATTAAAAATAAATAGATAATACATGTAAATGTACAGTACAATTTATATACAGTTTCACAGTCCCAGGTGTCGGTGTTGTGGGTGGTGCAGAAACTGTCCAGGTCAATGTCCAGGTCAATGTCCAGGTCAACTGTCCAGGTCAATGTCCCCCCCGTAACTTCCGAGAGAAATACCACACCTTCAAAGCCGCCAGCCCGCCCTGAACCGCACACCGCTAACCTGTAAGGGGGCCTCTAACCCCCTACCGTCAACGGGTCCGAAAGTCACTGGATTTTCAGTGTTTTTTATATGATGTCCCTCCAAAACTGTCCTCTTAAGAGAGGTTTTTATGCATTTCTGTACCCAAAAACTGTCCCCTAAAGCGGGGTGGCCCCCTTAAGCGGGGTGGCCCCCTTAAGCGGGGTGGCCCCTTAAGCGGGGTTAAAATAAACTCTTAATAGAGGGGAAAATTTCCGTTCCGAGCAAATTGCCCCCTTAAGCGGGGTGTTCCCTTAAGCGGGGTGTCCCGGAAGAGGGGTTTTACTGTATATGTAGTCTCAATAGTTTTTGTTTGTACCTTGCTCTTCTTGTCTGAAATCTCTTAATTACTTCCTCTCTTTGGTTCTATTCAAGATTGGATGATGATGATGATATAAGTAGACTTTCTGGCAGTCATCCAAACCTCTTGATACATAATGAAGATGTCAAAGAGCCACTTTTTACTCCACATGACTATCCGCACATTACACGGGGTCTGAAATAAAATCAAATCTGCATGTTAAGATCCAACTGAATCTCTTCTACTGCATGGTTCATAGTACATGTGAACTCACTCATTATATTAGTAGGGATCAGTACACCTATGTCATAATATACGTTTTATCATTTGATCCGTTAGGGCTACGTAATATCTCCTCACTGTTATATTGTCACCATCCCATATGTCTGGGTCACAGAGACCTACAACGCAGAGAATAGTGCCATGCTTTGCTCTCTTTCAGGGTTGTTCCTAGAGAGTCTGCGTGTGTTAGACAGCTGATTACCATCGGTTACCATGGAGACGAAAGAGTTCTCGAGGATTAAAAAGTTGATGGTGGCCAACAGAGGTGAGTGAGGGCATAAGTGGATCGCCGCTGACGCAAGAGTGGCCTTCTCTGCAAATTGTTTTATATTGAGCGCTGGAGGGGGCGTAGAACACCAGCAGGCGTTGTTGGTACTGCTTATAGGCCTGATTTTCCCGAGTCAAATATAAATTACATAGTATTATCTTATAGAGCATTATCTGATATGGTAACTTGTACGTTCTCTCTAAATGTAATCATCCATAAATTAGAAGTGAAAACACCAATTGCATACAGATACTAAGAATGTAGATATTATAAAGTTTACATAATAAGTATCACTCAGATACATGATGCAGAGACATATTTGTCAATATTAGTTTCATATAGTGGCAAATCTGTAAAATAAAAATATTAGAAAGATTGTCCCATCTGACATATAATATGTTGTGAAAGATGGAGCGTCACGTTTGATAGCATTTATCTTCCAATGATTCCGTTACCAATTAATGCGTACAAACGGTTGCATTCAATTTTCATCTTATTTTAAAACATATCTAATTAAGGTATCACGATACTTTGTACAAACAGGTGAGATCGCCATCCGAGTGTTTCGAGCTTGCACAGAGTTGGACATTAGGACGGTAGCCATCTTCTCTGAGGAGGACATTAAAAGCCTCCACCGTCTGAAGGCTGATGAATCCTACATGGTTGGCAAGGGACTGGCACCTGTGGATGCCTACCTCAACATTCCTGAAATTATCAAAATTGCCAAGGTATATTCTCATTACTCTTTTCCTTAAAGATGAACCACATTGATTAAGCTTTGTTTACGAATTCAAAAGAGAAAGCCCCGCCCACATGGCCATTCTGAGTCCTGTATATGGGAGAGAGAGTCTCTGTTTCGGTCAGAATAAATACATAGAGCTGTATTTAGTAAAGTGAGGCTGATCTACACAACTACTATAAACAACATGCACTAATGTGATTGAGTATAATTATAGATTTAAAGACTGGACCGTTACACTGTATGTGTGTTTATACTGGTCTGTGTCTGTGTAGAAGCAAGGAGGCGGGGTCTGCGTCTATGAAAAATGTAATAGCATTGATAAAAAAACTATGAAATAAGCCCACCGGAGATTGAATGCCTATGGACAAGAATCGAAAAAAACAATCATCTTTAAAAACAAGGACTAGCTCCCTAGTAGTACCTCCCGGATAAATATAAACTGGAAATTACCAACAGACCTTTACACATGTACTTGCTTTGAGATGACAAGCTTGCTGCTACTAAATGTTACACAGGCCTCAAAAGCGTTATACCATTAAAATACACGGTTTTATAACTGCGGTAAGAGGAGTAATATCCCTTTAAAGAAAAATCTAATTTTGGAAAGAAAATTCTATGAATACCAATGGCATGGCTCTTCGTCTGGTAATTCCCCGCAATGTTTATCTTTTGCCTATAGACTATTGAAGGTGCACTCTTACACCTTTTCCATTTTCACATGATAGGACCATCAAATCGATGCTATCCATCCGGGGTATGGCTTCTTATCAGAACGCGCCGACTTCGCCCAGGCATGCGCAGATGCTGGTATTCAGTTCATTGGGCCCAGCCCAAACGCCATGGCGCGCATGGGCGACAAAGTGAGAGCCAAGGAGGCTGCCATAGAAGCAGGTCAGTGATGCCTAGGTCATAGAGGGCATGTCTTTTATGGACAGAAATAACATCTAAGGTTATCAATTAGCTAAAACACCAAAGGTCGTTTTAGGAAAGTATCACGATTGGAGTTTGGGGTAGAGAGGTAAGAGGATCAGTGTTCCTCCATTTTTCATCTTCAGAACCATTGGGAGACTAAGGCTTCAGATTTATTGAAACCCTACAGACTGTTAACCTTCGGCCATCATTAAAGTATTCTCATCATATGAACAGGAATCATAATGAATTAGCATTTCTTCTGATAACCTTCCAAGTTTTAGTGTGTCATACAAGAACATAAGAATGAATCAGCATTCAAATGTAATTCTAGATGAAATTTTACAAATCATTGGTCAGAATCCTTGCCTCGATAGTTAGTGAATAGAAATCTTCCATTGCAGTTCTAGGGAACTCTGATTATCAACTTCTTTCTCTTATGTTGCCATAGAGTTAAAGTATTAAAAGCACCATCCTGTCGGCCATATCATAATTTATCTATCGATCCAGGTGTGCCAGTGGTTCCAGGCACCGATCAGCCGGTACGGTCAGCCGAAGAGGCAGTCAACTTCTGCAAGGATCACGGGCTGCCGGTCATCTTCAAGGCGGCCTTCGGAGGAGGCGGTAGAGGGATGAGGAAAGTGTACAAACTAGAGGTACGCCTGGTATATCATTGATAAAATTATTCTTGTATATGCTGCCCACAACTTTGCTTATTTTGTTTGGTATACGTGTTCAATATTACTGCAGGATAGGATACTCCAGAACAGCACCCACGAACATGCGCCTACCTCTAATGTGTCCTTCCAGCCAACCAATCTTGATTCCAAGTGCTCTTTGTGAAAGCTCTGTCACTTTGTGTACATATACACACTTATAATCGCCTTTAGAGGCTAATAATAGAGCATATGAACTTCGTGTGACGCCGATCCCGAATTATATCCTGACATTTCAGTCGTTATATTTATATTGTTTACCATAGGTCATGTGTGTCAGATCATGGTCGTTACATGAAGGTTCTGGACCTTATATTCTATAATATAGAAAGACATGGTTAGTGTGGCCGAATGGAATCTGTTCAGAGATATTTTGGTCAGAAACATTCACCGAAGTCGAAGACTGAGGTGAATATTTCTGACCAAAATATCGAGGAACAGATGGAATTTGGGCACACTCACTATGTCTTTTTATTATTATATACCGATATTCGATTTAAATGCCATTTTTGTACTTACATTATCAACCTCTTTCAACCTCCGAAATAAGTCACGTGGTACGGTGTGACGTAAAAATATTTTACGCCACAGTGCGGCCGAACGGAATCTTTTCCTTATCGCGTAAAAGTGAGACATTCGTGCACCGGTATATAATGATACATATTCTGTTGTTGAACCTCTGCATGATATCAACGTTACCTCTAATTTGTTAAGTTTCTATTCACCATGCATTCTAGGAAGTCGCCGAGGCTTACAATCGCGCCACATCAGAAGCTGTTAAGGCGTTTGGAAATGGAGATGTTTTCCTTGAAAGTTTAATAACCAAGGCACGACACATAGAGGTCCAAATTCTAGGTAGGTTTGTATCAGACCTTTATATATATATATATATATATATATATATATATATATATATATATATATATATATATATGAAAAGAACCTCAGTTTGTTTAATATAGAGATGCATCCTTTGCAACAGATATTTTACTGATCCAAAACATTACTTCTCAATGGATTTAACAACGCAGCTGTATGCTTTAGGGAAATGTATACAAATATATGCTGCGATTGAGGTTACAAGTCCGTCAATAATGTATACTGTATGAGTAGAGTACAAATGTATATATAGATCCCCATGCATGAGAAACACTGGCAAATGTGAGTCGTAGGAATGGCCAAGACGTTGCAGGCGAGGGTTGTAACGTGAACCTCTAGCTCCATACGCTTTATGATATACATAATACGAGAAGGAATTCCCTTTAGGTTTGATATGTATCAAGATACGCTCCTTTATTGATTTTCTATGTGTCACACACACCACCTTCGGAGTTAAAGATTATATTGAAAATTAGGGGCAGGGACCTAGAGCCCAAACGTTGGGGGAGGCTATGTTTTTGCCCACGCCACACCATTTTGATCTCTTTTCAAAAGTGAGGAAGGGACCATGGCTTTGTGCTCCATTTTCCTACACTTCAGAAAGGCATTAACCTTCATCAAAAGATGTTCTTCTAAAAATGTTTACAAACAGGCAGCTTAGGATTTTTATATAGTATACCACAACACATATAATACATTATTTGTTTATCTATGCAGGGGACGAATACGGTAACGTCATCCACCTGTACGAGAGGGACTGCTCAGTGCAGCGACGTCATCAGAAGGTCATCGAGGTGGCGCCGGCGCCCTCGCTGCAGTCTGACGTCAGAGAGAAACTCTTGAGGGATGCGGTGAAACTTGGTAGACACGTGAATTACTTCAGCGCGGGTACAGTCGAGTTTCTGGTGGACGAACTCGGCAAGTACTACTTCATCGAGGTGAATGCCAGGCTACAGGTGGAACATACGATCACCGAGCAGATTACAGGGTTTGTCGTCGTTGACTTCCTCTTTCTGCATGTCACTCTATGCATTTTTACCATGTCAAGTTCCGGGTTGTTCATAAAGGGAGTTAAAAAACAGTATTGCAGAATACTAACTTTCGTAACCAGATGACTGCCTTTGAATAAATACCATTGATAAGTTCAATAAATGTACTAGAGGTCTTATTATAGACCTCAGTGGAAAACGTTTATTATCTGCAATATGATTCATCTAGTGTAATTTCGCACAGTTTCTGTAAAATGATCATGTAAATGCTTTAGATTAGGCCATCATTGTGCCTGCTAATGAGGTCAAAATTAAATTATTCATGTACATGGTCAATATTAAGCATGGCTGTGGTCCTTCTCTTTCTCATAGGGTCGACCTGGTGTGCTCCCAGATCCGCATAGCTGAGGGCAAGTCTCTGTTGGAGCTAGGCCTTCAGCAGCATCATATTTACCCCCAGGACTGTGCCATGCAGTGCCGTATGACGACTGAGGACCCGGCCAAGGACTTTCAGCCAGATACAGGGAGAATAGAAGTAAGTGGAACACAAACTATTGTCTTTGCTGAGAAAATACTATGGAGAAACCAAACAAGAGTTGGTCTTGTTGTTGTTTATCGCACGACGGCAAGATCGCATATTACTGTGCGAGGCGAAGCCGAGAGCAGTAATATGGGATCTTGCCGGAGTGCGATGAACAATAGCATGACTAACTCGAGTTTGGTTTAGAATTTATCCTACCCCGCCCGTCTAAATTACTTCTACAATAACAAATGACATCATTTGTCAAGTGTATCCCACTAGGGCGATATTTTTCATTTTTCTGAACTCCAGACTGAATACAGTGTCCCAATGTTAAGCCTATGGAGTTTTTTATCAGGGGTAGGATAAACCACATACCCAACCTTATATTGCATTCATTGGGGTACCCCTCCTCTCCGATATGAGCGGTAATGTGTGATTTTCAATGGAGAGCTATGCAGAAAGGTCACGGTTGGAGTCATTTTTGAATAATGTATTAACGAAGAAACGTGACTGAAGTATTTAGTTATTCCTGATTATCTAGAGGTACCTGTAAATTATATTCTCAATGGCCAATAGAATAACTCGCCGATCTATTGCTCTGACAACGTATATATCTATTCTCCCCAGGTATTCCGGACAGGTGAGGGATTTGGTATCCGTTTGGACGGTTCGGCCTACGACGGAGCGTATATATCACCGTACTATGACTCTCTGCTGGTGAAGATTATTGCTACAGGAAGGAACCACGAACTTGTCTGCAGACGAATGGAGAGAGTGCTGAAGGAATTCCGTATTAGAGGCGTTAAAGTGAGCGTACATCTATGCATCTTTATCCATATAATATCTGTAGATCAAAGTCAATAGTGTTTTGCAATAAATGAAGTGACCCATTGATGTAAGTAGTTGTATAAGCTTTGCTATTGTAAGCTACTTCATTCGATTACTATTGTTGCAATGTTTCTTTTTCAATTTAAACATCTATGTATAACTCATGAAAAATGTCCACCGCAGTCATGGACACAATCCTTGAATCTGCTTTTCACCATGAAGGTGAGCTTAGATGCATGAATCTACTCGTGTAATGTATAGATATCTGTGACTGACATTTTTATGTTGTTTTCCATTGGACAGACAAACATACCATTTCTGCAGAATGTGCTCCGACACCCCAAGTTCTTGTCTGGGGTCGTTGATACGAACTTCATAGACGAGAATCCCCAACTCTTCAAGTTCTCGCCTTCCCAGAACCGCAGTCAGAAACTTCTTCGCTACCTGGCGGAAGTGATGGTTAATGGACCCAGTACCAGACTCATTACTACAGTGCCACCAACCAAGAAACCACCCACGGTACCGGTAGTCCAACAGAGTACGTATCAGGTCTACCTCAATACGCATATATTCTCAAAGTGTGTATGACTAATCCCGATAATGTTCGTGGTAGCTTAGTTATCATAGATTTTTATATGTTAAATGATGGTTGCTATGTTGAGTATGCCTATAGTGTTTTCTTCTGTAAATTTAAGGTACATAACTTTGCCGCACCTTGCACATGACAAAAAGGAAGACTTTCAATAATTTTTGCATGGATCTGGTTCCAAAGTTGTAAACCTTACAGAGCCTTATGTAAATGTCGTCTGCAAACTCGTCATCTCTATCGTTGATACATGTTGATTCAGTTGGAATTACACTCAGTATTTCCTCTGAAATATCTCAGGGCAGATGAGTTCGAGTGGAAGCATACGTAAGTATTCCGTTTGTCTTATCCCTGGTTGTTCTGGCTTAGGAATCTGAAGACATCCTACTTGGTTGTTGTCTGCATGATATACACCAGTTATATGAATGTTGTCTGAAATAAGACTACTAGGTCGAAACCATCCCCGCACGGAAGATCTCGTGCACCTGGGAGACACGCACATACACTGTATGCAATACACCTTTTTGTTCTTTGAGAACCTGATATTGCCCAAGGCTGCATTTCAGCCCAGTGGGAGAGAGGACCCATACAGGGTTGCAGAAAAGAGGGAGACATATTTCATACCACAGCCCATTAAGGACGACTGATGGATTAAGGTATCAACCGGATTTATGAAAATTTTGAAGCAAAGCAAAAACAACAACAACACCATGCATATTGTATGCGATCAGGTGTTGAAGCAATCGAATTATGAATTCATATGACGATATACCGTCTTCTAATGGTATGCATGGAAACTAGCACCAGTCCTTATGGAGGGCACCCTGTCGCTTTCGCCTGTCCGTCATAATGGCTTAATTTTCAATGGCAAATCCTGGCCAAAATTTCATTGCTGCGTTGGACCCTCTTCTATCGGGCCTCTCTCTGGGCATGATATATATATCATTTCGTTTATAGAATTGAGAGAAGATATGTAGTTCCTCATTTTAGTTGTTATAATGAGAGGAGAGGCGGTATTATGAATAACCAAAATATATAATTAAATCAAGAACAAAATGAAAAATATGTACACAGGATAAAGATGTCTCATTCTCTATTTCCCCCCACCCTATTTTTCAATCACCAAAATATTCTGTGATTTCAATAACAAGAGATATTTCTATATTATATTTTATTCTGTAATATCTTTACTCACCTCATGATATCAATCGTAAGGTTCTAAATCCGTCTTATACCCACGAGTTTTCCTCCAAAGATAAGTTTCCCAAACATTGTTATTTAACGGTGGACCGATCCTATATTTGATTTACAATTTGTGAAATCACACATGCGTAATCAACCATACTTGCCTCTTCTGTCCAACTTTTAAAAAAATACGGTATGTGATAGGATTAGTAATCTTGCAGACATTAAGCAACTGGATTTTGTATATTAAACGCGCCTTAAGTTAGGCTTAAGTGAACATTGTTGTGGAGTAACTATGATATAGGACGAGGACATCTTAGAAGAAATCTCATCGTGGAAAGACTTTTGGCTGTGTATGCTTGTAACATGAATACGTGCATATTATATATAAATGACTGAAAGGTGCAACGGTGGATGTATTGGTGGTAACAATAGGTCGGAAACGATGTCTATAGCATTGATGACACGGATCTCGTAGTGTGAGATACTGACCCAAAGAAGAGTCGCTGAAAAGAATTGCATATTTTCATATAAGAAACATATCGATTACGAATGAACCTTTAAGTGCACCTCTGCCGAGCTCTTTGCAGTATTAGCACAATGCTTTAGACGAGTTCCTTTTTGGCCATTTGCAAATGTTAAAACGTTTTGCTATTGCTACCCCCCGTTATTATCTTCATTTGTCAGAATATGAGACCTACACGCTATAACCACATAGACCGCATGTTTTAACTGTTGTATATGAAAGTAAATCATATGTCAAAGTCATTGGTCCTTTTGGTTATTTGAGTGTATTCCTACTGTGTAGCCATAGTTATATTGTTCATTTAGTACATCTGTGGAGGTCCATGATTATTACAGTTCCTTTGAAATCATTTATTTTTAGATGGCTCATTTAATAAGTGCCTTAGTGTAGGTAAGTATTGTAGAATAACCTGATTGCATTCATATTGTTATATCTTTATGTTAAGGGCTAGACACATCCCTGCTTACAGTTGGTGAATACTAAGTAGAAACCAAACGAGAGTTAGCCTTGTCAATGTTTATGCCACGATGGGCAGGTCGTGTATTACTACACGAGGCGTTGGCCGAGTTTAGTGAGTAGCAGACCTGACCAGAGTGGTATAAACATTGACAAGGCTAACTCGAGTTCGGTTTTGTATTTATCCTACCCCATCTCACCGATATACAGAGAATATTTGTAATTATCCATGTTAGTAGTTATCAATGCTGCCGGATCTACTTTCGTTATCTCGTCCCTGATTGGCCCGTTTTTTTATTCACCTCGGTGCATAAATAACACTTTATCCAACGCTATGTCAAATACACTGAGTCAATGTTAAACCTATGGCGTTTTTTATTAGGGGTAGGATAAATACATCACCAACCCCTACACGAGTCAGCTCATCCCACATGTGCAGAGGGCTTGGTCAGATCTGCGGCTGCATGCGTGCTGTGCAAAGTGCAAAACTAATTTGCATGTTTGATTTTGGCAATCGGTCTACTTCAAGATAGACATTTCCCTTAACGTTGAAGTAGGATTGTAATTGTATTTGTGTATGTTGCTGACGGCGTCTATCTGTGTGTCTTATATGGAGATAAACATAGGCCTTTTAAGCTGAGACATTAACTTACTGTCATATGAATAAATTTAAATAGCGTTCATTTAGCAACGTTAACAACACACAACATAAGTAAGAAATAATCAACAGTGAAGAGACCCTAAAATGTGATAATGCATTGTTCACAATAAGATTGCTGTGGTGTGGTCTCCCTGCTTCTTGAATCCTTGCCCCACCTTTTGGTCTACATTTGCAGATAGTATATATGCTTCCTACGATAAATGTATGGCGTTTATACGTTACTCATTAGGTCTTGCTAACCGTAGGAAGTCATACTTATTGGTTTTGAAGGATTCAGGGATGTTTTCCCATTGCAATAGTGTCTGTGATAAGACATTCAGGATTCGTTTTTCTCAGAGTCAGAAAAGAGGAAACTTGGCCAATTTCAGATCAGCCTAACAATAATGGTACAAAAATGGATGACTCTATAAGAATCTGTATCCCAGACATGGTGTCCTAACCTGAATCTGCTATCATCATTTGGTTCTCCCTAATTGAAGCAAACCATTTGTTTGAGATAGACATTCTTGGGATGGGGTGTTGTTAATAAGGTATGCCCCAATACCTATTACATAAAATAAAAGTATACATTAAAATTGCAGGGACGGTGAAACCTCATGGCTGGCGCGACATATTAATGGAACAAGGACCTGAAGGATTCGCCAAGGCAGTCCGGAACCACAAAGGGCTTCTCCTCATGGACACCACCTACCGGGATGCCCATCAATCACTGTTGGCCACACGCGTGCGCACTGTCGACATGACGCGGGTCGCTCCATATGTATCGCAAAAGTTTGGGAACCTTTTCAGCTTAGAGGACTGGGGAGGTAAGCTCATGGCCAGGATAGCTTTCTTGGTTATAACCTATACCTATGCAGACATGAATTGATATTTATTTATAGAAAAGGAACAGAAATTTAATTAATGTATTATAACTAAAGAGCTATTCCGAAGGAAGTCTTTCGCCTTTTGCTTGTCGAAGTCCAATATTAAAAGAGGAACAATAAATTTGGCTTGACTATTTTTTTTCAACTTTGCTTTTTGCTTGTCTCTGGCCCTAGCTTGTTTGGTAGGTCGGTTAACTTTATCAACATAAGTGAGCTGTCATCATAAAGGAATATTGGCATTCTTGAGTACCTCATCTGAATGAATTACAAGGTTACGTTCTCTAAAACGCATGAGCTGTCTTCTTTCATAGGCGCTACGTTTGACGTGGCCATGCGCTTTTTGCATGAGGATCCATGGGAACGGCTTCGGAAACTCCGCGCACTCATCCCAAACATCCCCTTCCAGATGCTACTGAGAGGGGCCAATGCAGTCGGTTACACCAGCTACCCTGATAATGTCATCTACAAGTAAGATGGAATACATCTTTTGCATCGACACGTATAGAAAAATATATATGACAGCTAGGAATTGTCAAGATATAAAACGTTATCAGATATAGTTATGAATTGAATATTTAGGCATACATTTATAATCATATATTTTCTGTCTAGGTTCTGTGAAGAGGCTGTGAAAAACGGAATGGATATTTTCCGGGTGTTTGATTCACTGAATTATCTGCCCAATCTTCGCATCGGAATGGACGCTGTCAGAAAAGCCGGTTAGTTACCCTCTCGTATTTGTTTTGTGCCAAAAGTATTCTTACATTTCTCTTATATATATTCCTATATACCTATGGCTGTACACTCTATGCTTACACCACGTTCTGGGGGGTGGAGTAACTTATGGATACTACCCAAGGTTGCCGTATACTACCCAAGGTTGCCGTATACTACCCAAGGTTGCCGTATACTACCTAAGGTTGACATATAGACCAATCAGATTGTCTCTTACAAAATTCATATTAAAAGCGCAGTGGGGAGTATACATAAAGTGTCAAGTTACTCGATAAGGTTGGATCTGGCTTCAGGTTTGATGGTGGATGAGCAAATAGCGCTAATTATCGTTATTAAACCACATTTGAAGGTATATAGGAATAGGGAAACCAAGTACCAGTGAAAGGAAGTCAAAATTACTCGTAAGGCTTAGAAAAATTACTGCCCAAGGCCAAGGCCTTGGGCAGTAATTTTTCCAAACCTTACCTCGTAACTTTGACTTCCTTTCACCGGAACATAGTTTCCCTCTAGAACTTGCAAATCTCAGACCTAATTATGTAGTAATAACACTAGGAGAGCAAAATATGGCGCTCTTTTATCCCAAACTGAATACACTATTTAATGATACGCAATTGACTTGGCATTCGTACTAGTTATGTTAATTACTATATACCCATGCCGTATATACTGTAAATGCGCACCGTGTCGGCATCTGACGTAAAAATACTGTACGGACCGCTGGTCTGTACACTAAAATACGGACCACCTTGCTATACACATTTATTAACATATCGGTTGTTAAAAATTAAATTAATGATTTTTTTTAAAATTTTGGGTATATAGTAAATATATAACGTCCAACCATGCTTGTACAAATCACAGAACTCGATGATAATTTACGGTTTGTACGGAACTCGGCACGTTCTATATAAGTATTTATATAGAACGTCCTGACCGTTTTGGACGTTATATATATACTATATACCCGAAATCTTAACAACTAAAATTTTAATAAATGTGTATAGCTAGGTGGTCCGTATTTTAGTGTACGGACCAGTGGTCCATACAGTATTTTAACGTCATATGCCAAAACGGTGCGTATTTACAGTATATATACAGCAGAGGTATATAGTAAAGTATGTTTTATGATAATGCGGCGGTGTACTCTGTACAGGCGGTGTGGTGGAGGCTGCTATCTCATATACCGGAGACGTGTCTGACCCATCAAAGACGAAGTACAACCTATCATACTACGTCGACCTAGCCGAGGAACTGGTCAAAGCGGGCACTCATATTCTGAGCATCAAGGTCAGTGTAATATATGGTGAACCTTTTTTAATATGTATGTAAGGTAAGTATTGATGAGACTCTAAGACCTTTATCGTTCTCCTTGACTGTCTATGTATTTATGTGTTGGGAACTCCCTCGGTGAAAAATTGGCACCCGATTTTCGTAAATCGGGCCCCGATTTCGCCGAGAAAAAAAACCCAGCAACAAGCTGACGCCAAGGTTGAAAATACGGCGGGAGTTTACTCGTGGTCGCACTCCGCTACCATCCACGTCTCACATGTTATACACTGTCTATGTATTTAGTTGCCACCTGTTCTTTTTTCAAAATTTCATTTCTCTTTGAATATTCGTGGAATCAGTACTCTCTATCAGTGCCTACTAACTGTATTCCAACCAACACTCATTACTGTACCCATTATAGTTGACTGGAGATGACATTAAGGAAGAATAAGACATGATTATTAGACATGGTAAATGAGATATTGTACAAGACTATGATCTGATATCATGGAATATGGATATAAAAGTAGGTCTATACATTAACGGCAACCTATATGAGATTGAAAAGAATATGATGAAGGTTACAATACTGACAGTGTTGCACACCACAAGACATTACAATCTACGCAAAACAATAATATGGATAACTCAGGACATAAGTTCTCTGCAAGACAGTAATTAGATAGAACGTCCTGACCATGCTGTACAAGTCACAGAACGAGATGCTAATTTACGGTTTGTACGGACCGAGTTCTGTACAAACCGTAAATTAGCATCACTGGTCCGTACAGTATTTTTACGTCATACGCCGAAACGGTGCGTATTTACAGTATATATATACGGCATTGGTATATACTAAAGTGATAAGTTGGGAAATAACATTTCCCTTTCCAGCCTTTCAATGAATTAAAATTTATTGGTTTGGTTCAGAAATTTGCATGTAAATTTTACTGCTATAATTTCAACTCACTGGTAAACAGCGTAACATCAAGATTATTTGATCGAAACAGCCTTTGTCTGTGTATGAACCATTTGGCATGCAATAGAATGAAATTCATCAATTTGGTACTCTTACTAGTGAGTCTATCCAACACTGTAAAAAATTCCCCATGAATTTTACGGTATTTCCCAGGCAACTGGAGTGCCAGGGAAATACCGTAAATTGTACAGGTGACCGTAATATATTTTTGACCGTAAATTATAACTGTCCTAGACTGTATTTTCCTAACGGTTTAAACCTGTAATATATTTCAGACCATGAATTTTCACTGTAATAAACTGTATTTTGAAAACGGTTCAGACCTGTAAATACAGAGGAGCAAAGCTGTATGAAATATACTATATGCACAGCCCTTCGTTATACATATACCAGAAATCTTGTTATTGAGGTTCTTGAGAATTGTTATATGTAGAGGGCCACCTATAGAGTATGTATACAGAATTTCTGAAATTTCAAACCTCCAACCGCTCCTCCCAAACTTTTATGCAATTGATCAAAGAAAGAGCATATGCAGAATTTCCTAAATCCTTGACCCTCCAATCCCCCCCCCCCTTCAGTGCACATGGCATTTTATAAATGGCCCCTAGGAGATTATGAATATAAAAATGAATATTTTGTATTGGCTACCATCATATATTCTGTATCAGCCTATTGGCTTATCAGTATCATTAATAATTATTATCAATGATATTTCAACATTTAAGTTTTTCAACTCTAATGTTATTAGTGCAAACTATTTTACAGGAATACTCTTCAGAATCTGACAGTACAAGGCTGCATTTGATATAGTAGGATGAAGTCAATCCTACATATGTTTTAGAAATGTCCTATGAAAGTGGTGTCTAATCCCCTTTATGATATTGATGCCATGACAACTTGAGAATGAATGTGCTTTAAATGGCAGGAACTTCACAGGAGATCGATGAATACCTATTTCAGATTTTGATGAAGTTAACTCTTGCATTTTATTCTCCACTTTGATTTGTTGCTGATATTGGAATTAATCTAAGTGTATCTAATATGTCCATATTTACAGATTTATACTGTAAACTGACTGTAGATTGGGTGGATTACAGTCCTGAATATTTTTACAGTTGAATACCGTTTTTTTGTATCAAATATACGGTATGGAACTGTGAGTAAGATTACAGTGATATCCCGTCCATGTTAACGGTAGTATACTGTATATTTTACGGAATTTTTTTACAGTGAATCTATCCCAAATTATTTCTTTTTGTGTGACATCTAGAACATCTTTCTTTAGTACTGCATAGAGCCAATTACACAGTTTCTTCCAGAAATCTTTTACATCCTGGCATTCTATAAAGAAGTAAAGTTCTTATATAGAACGTCCTGACCATGCTGTAAAATCTACAAAACGAGATGGCAATTTACGGTTTACGCTGAGTTCCGTACAAACGGTAAATTGTTATCAAGTGTTGTGGCTTGCACAAGCAGGGTAGGTCGTTCTATATTTACTATATACTCAAAATTGATAAAAACTATTTATTTGATTTAGCCTAGCAATTAATATTTTAGTCAAAGGGTATTGGGAAGTGTTCCGTATTTTCCCGTATGGAACACGTATTTTTACGTTATATGGCGAAACCGTGCGTATTTACAGTATACACTGCATTGGTATATAGTAATGTGTCTTCCCTAACACATAGTAATGTGTCTTCCCTAACACAAAAGATTGCACTCAGAAGTCTTCACAATCTTTCGCTTCTCTAAATATTCATTACAGGTAATTGCCCTGTTTATAATTCCGAATTGGCATGATTGTATTTTCGTTTCTCATGAACCAATATACTGCATAGCATACACATTATCTCATTTTTAGCATCATACACCATTTCTGGGAAAACATCTCCCCATCCTCTTATCATTCTAGGAAACCTTGCCCTCTTGTCAACAAACAGTTCATAAACGTTTTTGCTTGTCATATTGTAAGATACTGATGGACACCAATTGGATTGCACCTATTTCGTTGGATCTCCCTTTAAAAATGCCTGAACAAGAAGAGAATATTGCTTTAGAGAATAGAAATAGGAATTTTCATCTAAGTTCAGTCTATTCATGGGTTCAAAATGCTTTGGCTAAATATCCTTTTCTTATCACCAAATGCAAGAGCTTGCAGACCAATCATTTAAAAGGAAAGAGAATGAACTGGGCATACTCATAGTGTCTAACTCTATCTATCATAGTTAAGAGTATGTGGCCTACCTATCCTTCAAAGTATTACAGTTGACCTAGATGTTTATGGGTACTCATACAATAAGATACGTCCTGGCTTCCTTTTTCTATCCAGAAAAGGTTGATAAACATTCAGCGTCCTGACGTTCTTCAAATTAACAGTCACAAAAAGTGCACAAACTGAAAGTAACATGCACCATTATCCTATGAGCATGGACTGGTCGGATTCTGTCACTTGTGGGTTTCTATGGATATTTTGGGATCTATGGTCTTACTGTGCTAAATAGGGTTACAGTCACTTTCATTTTGGCTATTTTAGGAAGCCTACCCTGTTAAATCTCCCCTCCTCTCGCCAGCACTATTATGCGTTAACCCTCCCAAGATAAAAGGTAGTCTATATTCGTGGTAACTCATAGATAGATAGATTCAATTGAATAACGTCTGGAAGTTGGGATGTGCAACATTTTATGACATAACGATAAAATGTGTACTGAGATATAATAATTGAAGCAAAGTAATAAATGTATATTCATATATTTATAGCAATGGTGATCGATATATCATTGTTTTTAGTTGTAGTAAAATGTACAGCTTCTATTACCATTAAGGCTTTGTTAGCATTCTAAAATCATATGCAATTCATTGTAGGACATGTCAGGGCTTCTGAAACCAAGAGCAGCATCCATGTTGATAGGAGCCCTGAGGCAAAAGTTCCCAAATATACCCATCCACGTACACACACATGACACAGCCGGGGCCGGGGTGGCCTCCATGCTGGCCTGTGCCGAGGCTGGTGCTGATGTCGTGGATGTTGCCATTGATTCCATGTCCGGTATGACGTCACAACCAAGTATGGGTGCTGTAGTGGCATCCCTCGAGAAGACAGAGCTGGATACAGGTATGTTATATTTAGGTGTAGAGATCAGACCCCATCTTAATGACCATATTTGATAATTTCGTTGGAGAGTAATTCACAAGTGTCATATGCAACATAGAATTCTACCTAGTTTAGGGGTAAATCCTCACCATGAATATCTACATTAAGAAAACGATTTACACCTCCCATATAGGGATATATATCTAAATACTTAAGAAGAAATACTCTTTGATTTTTATCTAATTAGGGGTTTTTCCATGTACAGGTATTGACTTGGCGTCAGTGAACGAGTATTCAGCATACTGGGAACAAGCCAGACAACTGTACGGACCATTTGAATGCGCAGTTACTATGAAGAGTGGCAATTCGGACATCTACAAGTGTGAAATTCCAGGTAAATACATTTGTGCATTGTTATCGATTGTTCAATTCCTTCAATGACTCTTACGAATAAGAACAACAAAAGTCTGCTACATTCAGCTTCATTGTCTATATTAAACCACTGAAAAGAAGACCAGTGAGGCAGGTTTGGGATAAAGTTACTTATTATGAGAATTGATTATTCATAGAATAAATGATGTCGAATACTGAAATTAATGTAGTCCATTATTGAGATATGATAATATTTGCGATAAGATAGTCGGATGAGTTTTATCTTTCTATAAAACATGAGAAATACTTGATTTATGGGGGTGATGGTGTGTTGGAAATACAATTATATGAGAATGTGCTGTGTGTAGATGCATGGGTGAGCTGAGGCGAAAAGAGGTCTCAGTGTGTTGGTTGAGTTGTGTTGGGTGTGCATGGTTGGGTGGTATGTGTGGTGGCATGTGGTATGACAGTGTTTCTCCCCAGGGGCAGACAATGACCCACCATCTCCCACTGAGATGGCAACTCTATTGTAGAGAAAATCATCTTTCTATTTGTTCCTTTATTGTATAAACCAGAAAGGCTTGAGCGTGAGTCCAGCAAAGGTCAGCAGTTGTTGATCTTTGGTACGATAAGGTTTTCTATACACACATTATTTTATTTCAAATCGATCGCGAAAGCTATCATTAGTACAAAAAATCTTAAAAAACTACCTTGACGTTATATATTAGATGCCTTCGTCCATAGGATACATTTTACAGACATGATGAGATAGAGGCCACTCTATTAATCAAACAATATAGAGAAATATACAAGTGATCTCTCATACAATTGAATATCCTTTATAGCTACAAGTGCTCAATCCATCGGAATATTTACCATTGATTAAAAAGATTAATAAGATAATGATTCCTTCGTATCTCTCAATATAGTGCCTCATTGTGTGATTATTTTTAAGGTGGTCAATACACCAATCTACAGTTCCAAGCATTCAGCCTTGGACTTGCCGACCAATTCCAAGAGGTAAAACACATGTACAGAGAGGCCAACCTTCTGCTTGGAGACATAATCAAGGTGATTATGGAATCTTGTGATATCCGCATATAACCCCCGATAGTTTTCATCGTGAATACTCATACTATTTAACCGTATTGGCAGATTTGTTAATGTAATGGATCTTGGAAATTCTTCCCCTGGCTTCGCTCTTTATCTGCTCAATGTTACGATCACTGATCCAATAAGCCAAATCTTATAGTCGGGTCGACATATTTAAGTCACAGAATGATTGCT
The DNA here is from genome assembly GCA_950022655.1 of Alentia gelatinosa. NCBI lineage: Eukaryota > Metazoa > Annelida > Polychaeta > Phyllodocida > Polynoidae > Alentia > Alentia gelatinosa. The sequence continues at coordinate 18,304,369 of OX465581.1, forward strand.
AGTTCTGCCATCGGCCAGCAGATTGTAAGATAGCGCCACTGTAGCTGGAGGACAACTGCTGTTATAAGTTGTTACAATCCATTGATAATCATGAGATGAGCTTAAAACCCCTATATGTTTTTTTGGATGTGAGGGGTATGAGGTGTAAGATGACACCTCCATTACACAATAGCTATCTGCCATATAGCATAGGAGTTGCATTCGCATTCGCCGTATCTTGCTGTGTCCATAAATTCCCTATCTCGGTGACATTGGCTGGAATACTGTCGCCAACATTTCCTATCTCGATAGCAGGCCCTGTAACTATGATTTTCTGCAATCTATGTATGGGCTGAGGTCCAGTGCCTCTTTATTGAGAGAAATGTTGGACGCGGAAACTTATGTATGAAAAGATTATATACTCAATAAAGAAATTCTTGAAAAAAAATATATAAATCTCAAATGATTGCATGGAGGGAAATACGTTGAAACCATAATCAAATTCATTGAGTTACAAATTATCCAACTGTAAAGGTAAAATCACGTTTTCATATTCATTCACTCGCCAAATCTGTTTCACAAGGTGACGCCATCCTCAAAGATCGTTGGTGACCTGGCGCAGTTCATGGTACAGAACAAACTGACTCCCAAGATGGTGCTTGAACAGGCGGAGACGCTCCCCTTCCCCAACTCTGTCCTGCAGTTCTTCCAGGGCCACATAGGAGTGCCCTACGGGGGTTTCCCGGAACCATTCCGCACAAAGGTAGGTCATGGACTGAAGAGCAATACGATTAGATATCCCTCCAGTGCAGGAAACATTTGAAAGTGATGATATCTGGAGCTCTGCGCTTCTAAGATTAGTATACCTCATGATCTCCACAACAAGACAGAATGCACCCTGTAATCTACGGTTTACGTATTGCTAAAATGTAATTACCACCAATGCCACCAGACGAAGGTCCGTTCTGGTTGGTAGAATAAATTCCTTTGAACTTAAATCATTGATAAGGTTAGAGACAATATCAGCAATCACATTAGAACTGAGATGTTATTAATATTACTTCACTCTTTCTATTTTCGCAGGATAACCCCTTCGAAATATGCAATAGTATGCATTCCTTACTATAGTGTGTATGCATATTTACCTTGATTACATTATATTATATTGCAATGTAATACCTGAGACTTTAGTACAATAGACCGAGGTATTTTGAAGCAACAACTCGTGATAATAAGTTTTGTCTAGATGTAGCCTCCATCCTTGTATTATTGGATGAATACTCATGCTACCAATCAGTTGATGTGCATCCATTTCATATCATAAGAGATGTCAATTTTCCATATTTCTGTGGAAATCCACTTTTTCATATTCAGTTTATGTAATTGCTTTTCCTAGTGTCAAACAAGATAATATTGAATTAGTCTCACTTACGACAATAGAGCAGTGCCCATAGAATCTCGGTCCCATGTCATGGCCCAAAAGAACACGGTCTCTCTGAAGCAGAAAAAAAACGTTTCCACTTTTTTCCCTGACCCCAACTGACATCCCTGCATACGTATGCATCTGATACCACAGGCGCTGAAAGGATTGCCCACAATAGAGGGTCGACCAGGCGAATCCTTGCCTCCTGTCGATTTCGACGCTCTCCGAACAGAACTTGAGGAGAAACACGACCAGGCGATGTCGGAGTGTGATCTGGTCAGTGCTGCCCTCTACCCGCGGGTCTTTGATGCCTTTGTGGACTTCCGGCGGATGTACGGACCAGTGGACATATTGGACACCAAGAACTTCCTTGTGGGACCGGACTATGGAGAGGAAATGGATGTAAGTCAATATCAATATTAAACTCTCCCTAATCTAAAATCATTACGTTGATGATTGATCATTGAGGTACATGCTAGTCAGACTGGTCCGACCCTATACTCTACCCCAAATAGGCGAAAGGATGCAGTTTGGGTCGTCCGTTGACTAGTTGCGTGCGTATCACCTGTATGGTATGTAGACGTTAGGGCCCATCGACCGAAAGTAAGGTCGTTAGGGCCCATTCATACATGGCTGTGGGGGGTATCAGACGATTCACACTGGGAGCCCATTCGGATCCGATGTTTCGCACTGTTAACAAGCCGATTCGCACTGGAAATCAAAACGATAATAAACCACGATGTTTCGCTTCGCATGATCGGAAAACGGCAAATTGAAATCATCATCAGTGGGTAGTGGGTGGGTGCTGGTTAGTGTCAGTATTGTTATGGCACTCAAAGTGGCTGCCACATATTTCGCTCAGGGAAATTACCTGTACATCCGCGAATAACCCAGGGATTTTGACGAAAATAGTATCAAATAAAAGCCAAGGCTGCTGGTGAAGGATTGGCAGAGTTTTTTACTATGTAATCATTATCAAGGGATAGTAACACTAATTTGATTATTTTAGTGCGAAACGTCGGGTGCGAATCGGCTGAATAGCAGTGCGAATGGGTTTTCAGTGCGAATCATCGTACATTCGCTGTGGGTGCAAGGAATGTAAGCACAGAGCTACAACATACTCAGTACCGTTCGTGATACTCCCGTACCCATGACCAGTATGTGTATAATGGTTAGAATTGACACTACAATCGCTATATATTTAGATCAAATGAAACAATATTTTACAATGACTAATTCTCTACACCTCTACCCTCTACTGATTTCTGATATTCTATTATTTTCAGTCTAATATTTCTACCATTACAGTCATGCTCCTACGCCATTGCAATCATTGTTATTGTTTTGAAATGGCAACTTCCAATTTCTGCACATAGGGGGCAGCACTAGTGCCCTCTGGTGGATAGAAAGTGAACCATTTTTTAAAGCATTCTTTATTGAATTAAGTTGTATCCTCTCATGCAATATACAAATATCATATATCAATTTGTAGAAGAGACGAAGGCGATGATGAATCTGAAAACCATTTCCCGATATGTTAAATAGAACTGAAGTAACTAAATTATGCACTTTTGTCAGATAAAAATGAGTCTACATACATTTATGTACAGGCTGATTGCGTGGGCAAAATCAGAGGATGATGAAAGGTATATGAATATTCAATAAATTTTAAATATATATAGTTTTCAGCCCAACTTTTTTCCTTGTAATTTATTATGAGTACAAATACAATATTTGTCTCCCCACTAGCCTGCATTGTGTATTTCTCACAGACTTGAAATTGGTATGAGTGAGAATTCTTCCTGACATGTAGCCTTGTGAGCCTTTACAATATTTAGAGATGTAGTGTTACAAATTTACTATGATCTATGGAGATTTGAAAAAAAACCTACTTTATACCGTAGAATATCTGACTATATATTCAGATATTTATTAATACATTTGGCATGGTGATGGAAACTTGGATATGGCTGACACTCACGCCCCTTTGTTAACCATTCCGGAATATATATATTATTTGTACTGAACCGATATATGCTATTGTGGTTGATACAGAAATTGACAAAAAAAGAATAAAAAATATTTATAATATGAAAAAATCATAATGTCAGTCTATAGATCAATATAGGCCAATAGAGCTATTGCTACACTAATGAATGCACCGTATAGATCTTAATACTGTGATTTATATGGTTTTTAGATTGCCTCTCTGCTCCAAGAATCGGCTGAGATATTGAAGGTTGTTTATTGTAGGGAATGGCATATATGTGTGGGACTAGGTACGGATACGCGTCACTATCACCCGCCCCACAATCACTCAGTCACGGGCGGCATGCGTGAGGTGTCAATGGCCCGTGTGAAAGCCTTTCAGGATACAGAACATGGGTGGTAACTGACGGATATTTAAGAGCAAATTAAAATACAGATATGAACCCATACCTTCTACATATGATATAAGTATAGAGTAAATATTAGAGAGAAAAAAATCTTTGCATCATGAAAAAAAAATACGAGAAGATGACATTATGTTTGATACTCTGCTTAATTTTGAACATTTTACATGATAGAGTTGATTAAATGGAAATATCATGGAAATAAAAGCTTCCTTGCTAAAATTTTACTATCTTAATATAGATAGTACAACATTAATGCAATTCAGTTATGATTTATAACATATCTGCACTGTACTGGCCGCGTATATGTTGGTACAAGTGGGTAAAACAGATGCCCAGAGTCTACCCGGCCGTGCCCCCGGCCGCGCCCCTGGCCCCGGCCGCGTGTGTGTAGGTACAAGCGGGCGAAAAAAGCTACCCTGAGTCGGTGTCGCACCGAGGGTAGAACGTGACCAGGTGATTGTGGCGCGGGTGTTAGTGACCTGTATTCCTAGGTACCATGCGGCGGCGGCGGCGGCGGCGGCGGCGGCGGCCATCCCCATGGTACACAGGGTGGACCTGTGGGTTAGTGCACGGTGGCCCCGCTAGCTGGCATTGTGTATATCTCACAGACCCGAAGTCAGTATGGGCAAGAATTCTTCCTGACATGTAGCCGTGTGAGAACCTTTATAGATTACTACATATAGTCTGTGAGAAGTTGTGAAAGGGGTGCACCCAGGGGGTAGGTGGCGCGGAGGTGCGCTAGTGTAGAGGTGCTTCACCAGGGGGGGCAATGACCACCCCTGACCAAAGGCCATGGGCAACCCATTCATGCTATTTCTCGCTGCCGGCACCGCAGCTGAGACCACGGCACCGCGGTACGGCCATGGCGCGACTGCGGCTTTCTCATCACCGGTATCAACTGGGCTCTAACGCCCCGACTTTTGGGTGGTGGGCCCTTAACGTCCTGCAATCACTTGTATCAAATTGTACGCTGCACATATACATGTATTTATGTTTTTTTCCGCGGAGTTTATTTCATACAAACCCAAACCTCATATTATTTAGAATAATCTAGCTATAAAAAGATGTAGATTGAAAATCTTAGTAATAATCTCTATATGTAAGCCTATTCTCGCCAATACCTCCCCCATCTCATAATAGGCAGAATGGGTATAGGCCCTATGTCCTATCTCGGGGTAGGCCTACTATTGCTGCACAAGAACATGACCTCATGATACATTAGCCACCTATCTACCTTTCAAGTGTGATTAAACGAAATTTCTTAGGTACTGAGTTACTTTATAAACGCAGTGAACCTTTGCATGTTTTTTCGCACTACAATTAGCAAGTAACAAACGAAGCTGAGCAAAAAGGAACTACCTTGGTATGAGTCAATGAAGAGAACAATTACATATTAATAGCACAATTGAAATAAACCACGAAAAAGTATTTGATCTGAAATGCGTTAGTTGGGTGGGAAAGATTTTAAACTGTAATGAATTTACTCATTGAAAGTGCACATAGCGATGCATCAGCTTTCCCGCCAAAAGCGGACAAAGTGAAATTTGAGGCGGCCATGTAAAAACAACATACATTCAGGAACAAACGACAAAACGACAAGCAATTATCATATTTAAACTTAACAGAAACGTTAAGCTGCTCGGAGATGGACTTGAGGGATAGTTTTATGGGCGTTGTACAACGTGTTCGTCTGGTTGGTGGAATACTCGCTTAAAGCTAGTACACACTATTTTACGAATACTATGGGTCTTAATAATCGATGATCTGCTGATCTATAGAATTTCTCATTGTGGAATATAATGATGTGATCTAACATATAAATCCTATCCCTCTTTGTAACTGCTTATTTTATTTCAATTTGTTTCCACCAGGTGGAGTTACAAAAGGGCAAAATGATTCACATCAAGGCTCTCGCTAAAGGAGACAAGCTGACGGCTCTGGGTGAGCGGGAGGTCTTCTTTGAACTGAATGGTCAGCTGAGGGCCATTTTCGTACAGGACAAAGTAGCTGCAGAGGTTCGTAAATTTAGCTGATCTTGAAATAGTAAGATTTTGCATGCTATATGATATAAACGCTTATCTTGTCCCAACCACTGGCCTCTTGTGCACAAAATCAGTAAAATGTATCCATTACAGTTTCTGAAGAAACAGATAGATAACTACTAAAAGTCTTGGATCATGACATCAATCGGAATAATTTCCCTATTTTCTGAAAAGAAAATCTGGTTATGGATTAGATATAAAGATATGCTGCATATTCAAGTGCGGACTCACAGTGGTATACTCATGTGCTCTAACCTTAGTGACGATAACCTTTGTAAATCAATTCATCACGTTTGCTTTATAGGACATCCTGTTCCATCCGAAGGCTCTTCGCGGAGTCAAGGGATCTGTCGGGTCTCCCATGCCAGGAGAGGTCTTAGAGATCAAGGTCAAAGAAGGCGACAATGTTGAGAAGGGTCAACCTATGATGGTCATCAGTGCCATGAAAATGGAGATGACGGTGGCTGCCCCCATGACCGGCAAGGTCAAAGCGATCCATGTCAAGGTCAATGAGAAAGTCCTTGGGGATGACCTTGTGATCGACCTGGAGTAATTTGCCAATGCAAAAGCAAATATCAGTCCATAGAGAGTGTATTGACATATGATATTCTAGTTACCACTTGAAGCACATAGATACTTGTGAGCTTAATTGTGCTCTCGGAAAAATACAGACTGCTTACTACTTGTGGGCATGCTTTACCGGTATGGACGTGGCTGTAATAGATAATACATATAATGTATGGCATAGAACAGATATGTATACTTAGTATACTAGTTAGCATCAGTTGATGTTTGTATAGTATGTTTACAGCCCAATATTTGGCCAGTAATACAGTATAACCTCATATTAACCTACCATCGTACAATTCATGTCAATGTAAATTGGTACACACAATGGAGTACCATATACAGTAGCTTTTCTGTCATTTTGTTTTAGGTATGTTTAAGGTACATGTAGGACTTAGGTAGCCGAAAAGCCACTCTACCCAGCAAGTAAAAATATCACAGAAATAATGCCCCGTTAAAAAAGGCCCCTAGCTTGTTCATTCCATCCCCCAATATCCATCATTCTCTTTTCCCATTAACCCACTATCTCATTTTCAAAACAACTAAACCACTGTGGGAGGGACCATTGGAAGAAAATGAATGTTTATTCAGATTAGGCATTTGAGTTGTTGAGTAAAGTATAGGTATATTTCTCCGATATTACTTAATACCTGTGTGCGAATGTCTATGAAATACTACCCGTTGCTACTGGTGTAGTATAAATAATATTTGCACCCGCAATCCCCAACATTTCTCACTAACGAAATTTATCGCGATGTCCACTAGAGCAGTACAGAGGATCCACCGTGGGACCCCACTACTTCGTGAGTTCTGAGATGTTTTACAAACCCTCCAGAACATGTAAACGTGCATATTTACCAAATATCAAGGTAAATAACGTGGGGCATTCACATGATACGGTATGAATATGCGAAATAAATCGATAACAAGTTCACTCGTGCCCCTGCATTGCCAAGTTAGGCCACATGTCATCAACAATTCATAGACCGCATTAGTGTGACTTGAGACAAAGCGGGTCGCAGTTTGTGGCATTGGAACTGGGTGTGAATCATGGAGCAGGAAAGTTAATAAAACGGTGTTTTCAAACGATTAGGAGGCATATAGTAACAAAAAAACATAAGTACTGAGCACAGAGGTATGCCGTTCTCGGTCTTTTGATTCAATAATATGGCTCGATGCCGCAAGCGAAGGGCCATATTTTTTAGACAAAGGTCCTCGAACAGCCATCCCTATGGGTTCAGTAACCATGTGTTCTCATATTACTTCGTGACCGGAGGTGTTTAATCCTGAATGAATTAGACCGGAGTATAGCGAGCACAATCATTTTCCGTGGTATCAAACGAGCGGTATGCAATATGTAATATGAATTTTGTAAGATCTTGAGTCTGTAAAATATCTAGACGGGAATATACTGAGAACTATTCCAATATATATACAGTACATATGGGCAAACTCTATATTTACATCTAGCTACTGGGGTTGTAGTAAGGCTGACGTTTACTACCCGAGGTTGACGTCTATAATTCTGAGATTTTAGATTTGAACCAGATAGAATACCTAATCCCGATTCATATAATCCCGATTCATATAACAATATGTCACCTCACATAACTATCTATACCCTTGGGAATCAATGTGTGTCTAGACTTCCTTGTTTGATTGGATTTAATGACATTCTGTGTGGTCTGACTTGGTTGTGAATCAATAAAACCAATATCATTGTTGAGATATACGGCTTATTCTTTTTGAGTAGCCTGTATTGAAAGAAGAACGCCTGCATCCCGCATAGTATGAAATGACCGAAATGTGAAATACTTAGATTATCATATCAAGGTGTTCTAATCCGTTTTCCTATTCTTTCTTAGCAAAGATAAGTAATTTTGGATGTCTATCTTCCATTAATGTGTTAATTAGATTGACAATACTCAGTAACTCCGAGTTTACAATAATTATTTGCACCTGACATACAATTATATTATCAGGTATCAACATTTATGGAAAATGACCATAACTAGTCCACTTGGGGCATCTTCAGGACATTTGCCAGTAAGATCAGTGATTTTAGAATTGTAGTTTTTACTCACATGGAAATAAAAAAAAATATATATACTAAGTCGATATGGCCATGAAATCTACTATATACATTAAAACACGGACTTAAGATGCAAGTCAGTCTTGGGAAAAATGATTTTCAATCCATTGCCATGTCCCTAGGCCTTAATAAAGTATTTGTTGGTCGATTCCAGGTATCTACCTACATGAGACAGTTGGAATTAGGGTTCTAAGTGCACTAGATATTTTTAAAGTTACAGCACATTTTGTGTCAGCATGGGTTTCCTATCCAGAGATATAGGTCCGTGTTAAAATTAATCGTAACTTGAGATTACTCCCGATGACTTTTTTCAAGTCAGATGCAGTGAAGGTTTAACGTCCCAGTGGACCCTGAGGGTATATAGGGGCCATCAATTTTCACTTGCGTAGCTTTAGTTTGGTCAATTCTTTTCAATGTTTCAAATATTCTACAAACAATCAAACAGATGTGTTTCTTTAAAAAACCTGATATCTTTATGGATTCTGAGAATGTGGCTGGTGCACCCTATTCAGAAGTACATAACAGACCTCAGAAGCATTGTGGATTTTATGCCATGCGGGTATTGAAAAAAGTGCATTATAATGTCAAGCTTTTTTAAAAAGAATATTTAGGCTTAGTGTAGAATACTAGTGGAAGCTTTGTGCGAAAGCGTAAGTTATGGTAGGACATTTTAATCAAGAATTGATACGCCTTTTTTTAAGGGGAGTCCCTTCTCTTCATAGTAGATCAATTACGCATGTCAATGATGCAGTCAAAGTCGGGGGAGTCAAAGTTGTAGACACGTAGTATCATCACCTTATCACCGTAAAGATAAGGCTCTATTACTGATCAACACAGAGTTTTATCTAGATCGTACTATTGTCATGTCGGGCATCTTTGTTTGTTTTAAGATACCATGGGGTTCTAAATTGAGTTCAAGTAGACTGTGGGACTACACTGCATTTCTTCGTACAACCATAGAGTACTGGGCAATCACATCACACATCACATCACAATGAAATGAGAATGACAGACATGCAGGGAAACGATGTCAGAACGGCCGAGCCACGAACCCTCTACTAGAAAGGTTCTAACAGTATGATATCACATAGAAGATAATGCAACACCGCAATACAGGTTAAATACACATTTATTTGTTCTGAAGTACCAATCACCTACCTTTTGCATACACAATAATATCATTGAAATTCATAGTCCCTATTATGTTCGGTTAGTAATAGTAAGCGTTCATATAACACGGACATTCGATGATATACATTTAACATTGCAAATTTATACTCAAACGCGTGCCACCAATGTTTACGCCACTCATAATTGATTTTGTGTGTTCTGGTGCCGTAAACTGCATCCATTATATAAGATGAAAGAAAGCATCCAACAACGTTTAGTGAGAACATCATATCTCTGTATATATCACAAATTGAACCAAACATCACCAAAGGGCAGTGTACAAAATATGTGGAATGTATCATCAATCTACTGCCAACCTTCAACTTATTCACATTTTCTTTCAAGTGAAAGGTTCTTATCCAATAATTCGATTTTCTTTAATGTCAAAACTGGTGCATTTGTAACATATAACAAATAATGTAAGAAAAGGACATAATGCAACGTGGGAAAACTGGCTTGCTATGGTTGTATGGCAGTAAGTACCGTATGCAGATACCCATAGTACGTTCGTTTTCCTTTATATGACTTTTAATGCTGAAAATTCATAAACATCACCCAGAGTAAACCACAAATCTATGGGACATCACGTAGAGTAGTTTACCATTGAGGCTACATCACGGGCTTATATATATTCTCCCTTAGCGATTATTGCTATAGTTGTATGCAACCTTGACATTATTTGTTCGAAAGTGTTGCTTTGCAACCGTTCTATCTAACCAAAGCGCAGCTGAGATACCATAGTACCCTCTCAGCAGATTGTTCTACGTAAGCTACGTATGAATGAAAGGAGGGGTCTAACCTATGCTTTGAGCGCAATCACTATTATAGAAGAAGTTTAATTTATCTAATTCATGATTTAAGTAAAAGTGTTTGCAATGAAGATGTATGCATTGTGATTTAACCCTCACAAATATGGATTTTCTACCTCGTACTATATGTACATAGGAATATACGCGCCTAAGTAGGCACGATACTGGCACAAACATAACAGGACAATTCAATATCACTATCAAAATCAGATGGTAGCGAATTAATTTTTATATTTCATCAGAGCAAAATATCTATAGTTATAAATACATGTGGACAATGGTAACAGGCTTCATGAATGAATAACAAAGTACTCGGAGAAAACATCTCAACTACAATGCCGCTCTCTCCTGAATATATAAACCAAGCACCCGAACAGAACAACTCCTACATAATACCGTTTTCTCTCGAACATTTAAACCGGAGGTTTCCCAATGGAAGTTATGGAAATAATCCATCAAGAAAAGAACAAAACACATCTGGGTGCGTGGGTAACATACATGTACATTCTACAATAGTTCCCAGAACCGTTTATCACCAGTCAAACCGACATGTACACGCGAATATTTTACAACACAATCTACACAAGCATACTTATGCTTCCTTTTTAACAACATGGATGTAGTAGGCGGGGGTAGCTATCTCTCCCTTCGATTGAAAGTCGCCGAATGTTTCTATGCTGCTTTTCTGGCCAAAGATACCATTTAGGAGTTCAATGAAGTTCTTGAGGAGATGAGGATAGTAGGATAATCTGAAGTGTTGCTTCCTGCAAATTTAGGGAAATCAACTGTAACAGACAACCTTAACAGACAAGCAATAACACTATGATACGAACATAATTCATTAACTACATAACACATTATGCGCAAGAATTTTGTTTGTTTCACTACCAAGTGTCTAGAATCATGGTCGAAACCATACAATGATATTTGCTATGGAATAGGCATTATGTCGAAACGATGGTCTACAGGTTCAGGTGCGAAGCAATGGAGAACATTGATTGTTAATGTATGTAATGTAATGTATAATTTCATAGGACGCGTACTGAAGTTTCGGAGAAATCAATGCTTACTCTTTTATGAGGTCCTTGACCTTGGTTGGGGTGGGGCCGTCTGAGTTACTGGCCAGGACTGACATATCCATTATGTAGTCAAGGGTCACCAGGGTAGGATGACCGTTGACATACAAGTTTGAGCACTTGATATCTTCTATGTGTTCACTCTGCCAAAATGAAATAAATAGATGAAATAATGAAATATCAGACAACAATTGATATCTTCTATATACGAATTGGTTGAACAAATGAAATGTTATCTCGCAATTGATATCTTCTAGTTGTTCACCCTGCCACAGTATAACGATTCTAGATATATAAATGATGTATTTGAAATCAGTCATGCTTTCATTCCCCAGAATATTTAACCCATCACACATGCAGTAGATAGCCTTCTTTTATTGGTTATGTATAGAGCCAATCTATAAAAGATTCAATGGCTCTAAACAAGTATTTATGCACTATTCTTACTATATGCATAGGAGATATACATTACATCACAATATGAAATATGGTTTGGTAATAATGAATATGCAGTAGTTAACGTATAGTATACTCTCCCCACCACACAATTTAGATATTCTAGAGAGGGAATCTCACCACACCGTGCTCTCACATTTGAGAACGCCCCCCCCCCCTCTCCCCGCCCAAGCAGGTGAACCCTTACACGAGGTTGTGGTCTGTCTGTACCGAAAAATAAAACACTACTAAGACATAGTGGGCCTAACACGTGTGTAGAATTTAATCGAGGAAAAATTTGTCTTCCGAGTAAACCTTAGGCGGGGTTCTACTGTATATGACAAGTACTCAAATCCAGTGTCGATACCATTTAAAGTACTATCCCAGAGTGGTGATTGGGATGATCTCTCCTACTCACGTTGTAGTAGATGTTCTTGGCAGGCACGCTGCCTGTGGCGACAATCTCGTCATAGTTTCGGTGATCGATGACGAGGATGCCACCAGGTTTGACCATCGCCTGGAAGTTGGCTAGTGCTGTCTTCTGGTTGCGCAGGTCACCTTGAAAGTCTGGCAGATGGGCGAACGAGTTGCCAAGACACAAGACAGCATCAAATCCTCCTTCAGGTTTCTGTACATCCTCCAGATCATCAATCAACGACAACCAATTGGCCTCCTCGATTTCTGAAGTTAAAATCAGGAAATTCTCTTTGGTTTTGCGACATCTTTTATTGTAAAACTATCATTCTTTTTCTTGAAGAACAAAAAAATCCTTTGTCATTGCTTATTTATACTAATACGACTATTTCCTTAAACATTGTCGCGGCCATAGCATTATAATAGAGACTATTTGTTGTATCCAATTTATCCTTCGCTCTTGGAAACACGGACGATATTGTGTCAATCCTTACACGAAGATTATTAACTTCCTATATGCGTATACGGTTTTATTATCCGCATATTATGGAGTGGTCATAGGTAATGTATAGAGCGCCTGGAATTCGCTACCCGGAGATTTCGCAAAAAAGAACGTCCCATCTATAATCAGTTCAAATTATGATGTACTTCGAAATAAGTTCATTCAATACTAAACATATATTATTAATCATAATATTCTCATTTACCATAGGATATCACTGTCATAAAACTTTGTTCATACTTAAAAACACAGAACAATAGCGAACTATATAACTGGCATAAGCATACACCGAATTACCAACATGCTTGACAGTGCTATGGCTTCATTGAATGTGTAGACATCTTATGTCGATACATGGCCCATTCTTTTTATTAATGTTGTAGGTGGGTAATAAATACAATAAAGACTAGTTTTGTGTGCGAGTGACCATAATCATAATAAGTGTATATATGATTATCGTATATAGAAAGACTGGAAATACCACATCTATCTGTACCATTTTCTCATTACATGCATAAACATGTCCATAAATAGATATGTATAGGCGCGATCCATAACTAAACGCACAGCAGGTGTAGGATCAATAGCAGGTGTGGGATCAATAGAATAGGAATACCATAACGTACGTTATCTCATGTGCCCCAAAATCGACATAACCACATGACTCTATATGACTTAGGTTTCCTTGGGTCATACCAATTAGTACGAACTAGCAATATTTTTTCTATTCGGTATCAAACATTTACATAGAGGTCTATTTCCGAGGTAGAATATGTGCATTTATCTTACCCCATGTGTCAAATGCCTTTTCTTTTCTTCGGGACCATCTTTCCTTAAGTGCATACTTCAACATTTTGTCACTCGCATCTGTACTGATTACTTTGAAGCCCTCTTCCAACAACAAGATTGAGTCAACACTGAAAAGATAATTAATCTGATAAGAATAAAGAAAGACATCATAGTGTGACATAATTGTAATCCAGGATGGTGAATTGAAAATGTGCATCAATGCCCAACAAATACTTCAACTTTGTAGTTATATTATTGACAGAATGCATATAGTTTTGTGAAGCTGATGTATAAATCTAGAATACAAAATATCATATACCACTTGTGGTATCGAGACTCTCAACTCCGTTTACCAAATGACCACAGAATATCCTCACCGTTTGACTCACTACAACAATATAGTAGCATGGGAAAGTACGCCTCAAACTTACAGGCACGTCAATACTTTATATTCGTAACCCGGGTCAACATTGGCCAGAAATATATGTAAATATGTCAATGCCAGATTTTTCATTTTCCGCATTGGGGTATTTAGATTTGCTCAACTATAAAAACAAGCAATTCTATATCCTTTTCTATTGTAAAGTATATCATGGCCGTACCGTCTAAAACCCTTTGAAAATTATTTTTAGTCAAACGGTATTTTATTCACACTGCATTCATACATATCGTATGTGTAGTCCTAAAGGTAATTCTCTTGAAATAAGAATACCCAGTACCGGTCCATGCATGTGATCTCTTTTATATCTGGTCTGTTGAGCAATGCTATACTTTGGATGTCGTTTTTCTAAGGAAAAATAGACTCTAACACCGTGACCATTGACCTATAAATCTAGTTATGGTCCACAACCCAAACGTATAGGGTCGGACTCGTCTGACTATATAAATCTAGACCAGGCGAAGCAATGTGATATCACCGTTTGTGGAGGCTGACAGCTGCTTTCCCCTGCTGCTGCTCCGTGCTATATCATTATCATTGTAATTTGTAGGTAGCCTACGTAGACTCCAGCGTGCGTTTTTTTTTCTTCTTTTTTTTTGAGGGGGGGGGGGGGGGGTAGTTTCCAAGGCATCTGAGATTTCTGCGCTTTCCGTCTACGACGGAATTCTACCTACTACTTTGACAGGGGATCAATATCTTGTGTTCATTACTTCTTTTTTTTAACGGGGTAGATGTATGGGGAGTGTATAATTCATATTTGGACATGACAACTTGTCTCATTCGCTTCACTTTAGAAATGTTTTGAAATTTGAGGATGAAAAATGAAATAACGAACAGCAGAAATGTAAGAAGAACAATTTTTTTACTAAGCCTAACTAAGGCTTTATTTCTACCATAGGATGTAAACTAGCCTACTTAATTACCCAATATATTCGGCCTAATTTAGGAAAAAATATAATGGTATAATATCTCATTAGTGGTTAATTAGCCACGGCACTGCAACGGCAACAGTGCAGTGCAACTTGCAAGTGATTGAAAAAACATCTCACCCAGTTCCACATGCTACGTCCAAGACTGTATGGCAACCATGCTCCCTGAGTAGTTTACAGATCCAGTTTTTGTACTGTGAAGTGCGGGAAGTTTTGCAGCCAATATAAAATTCCCATACTCGGGCTGCTTTGCCATCCGCATACTGGTCTGGAAGACCTTCTGCTGCAACGCCCAAAGAACGGGTTCGATAGACACTATCAACCATCGTCCTTCAGTTCAGATGAGATATGTTTTCCTACTGTCAAAAGACTTTGTGGTTTAAGTCTTATATGGCAGCTGAACAGAGTGATACCTTGATACAACTCTTTCGTTAACAGCTCTGTGCGTCTGTCTGACTGGAGCTGTTCTCGCACTATTTATACTTTGCGCGTATCTGCTTGTGGGTCAAATTATCAAGCTTGCCTTGTTTACGGGTAACACGTGCTTCAATGTCAAGGCCGAATTAGAAATAGACTGCAGCGCTCGAATACGCTCATTCGCTATTTCTTTGACTACATCAACAGAGCAGCGCAGTATGCCGAGGAGACACTCTCCTGGCAGATCTTTCGCGGCGCTAGCGCTTGCGACCACAGGAAGTAGAGCACAGGATCTCTTCTAAGAGGGCAGAGAGGGTGTGCCTAGGTGTGCCAAGGGGAGCGGTCGCATTGCACTCTCCTAGTATAGATCCGGCGCTTTACCAAATAGTAGTTGCCACAAAAGATCTGTACGGAGAATTTTCACTCTGTTGACAAATACAGGGACATACACGTCATGCCACGTACTAGGTAAACACATCAACTATTTTGTTACCATTCATCTTTCATCACGATACAAAACTAGTCAACACATAATAGACTTATATTTTTATATTGATTTTTGCTCAATTTTAGTTGTTTTTTTCGTGAGAGGAAAATAAAGAATATGGTATTAATGTGCAAGTCGTGTCATGCTCACAGCAGAAATGCCACAGGGAGGTGCGTCTATTATTGAGATATGTTGTGAAATGTATCGCTGCTATTCCGTTGTGCAATGAGTATGGCATGACTCTGTAATATATATATACAAAACATTGCACCCATTATATGCATTGTAGACAACGTGCAGGTAGGTGGAATATAAACACGCGTATTTCTGCGGCCCTTAATTGATTTCCTATTGCTGTAGTAGTGTAACTTACTGTAAGATCAACATGAACAGCGTGGATGTACGAGTGTCACTGTCATGTCAAATACAGTGTATTATACTAAATACAGTGTATTATACTATAATACACTTATAGTATACATACTTCCAAGTTCCATGTTAAGCGCATGTTCCAACAACTAGGCGAAATTGTGGTACATTAACCATACAGCGTTTGCCAGCAAACTTTGCCTGGATGAGGTATCACCTAGCCAGTACTAGGCTACTGGCAGTAGGCCTATACCCGGCCCTGTCCCCAAACAGGGCCGGGTGCTGACTCCATACACCCCAACCCTGCCTTGTCATTCAAGACTGGCCGCAGTCTGACATATATGAAAAAAAAATTGAATCGGTAAATATATACCGGTACCCATTTGTCTTCGCCAACCTTCAAAATAGCTGTCGCTTACTTTTACCTACTACATATAAAACGTGTAATTTTCCGTACTATCCGCTTGGAGATCTTCCCGCACATAGAGACAGAGTGAACCAGACATAGGGTTGGAGACTGAAGCACCACGGGAGTGAGATTCTCGTGTATTTAAAAACTCGAACCTGGTCTTCTTTTTTATAGCACTATACTCAGACAAACTTCTTCTCTTATGATTCATTTTGAGCCATGCCGAAATCAAAGTTTAGTATTGTAGTTTTCTTATCTACCTTTCTCGTGAGAAACTAATGAGATCCCAACTTTCGCTGGTGTCAATCCATACATTCATACTGATCGCTGATGATCAGCTCAAGCACCTGTGTCATACGAAATGATTACCACGAATTTACGATGGTTTCCCGTCCACCCGCAAGGGGGCAGAACGGCAGTAAACGTTGAGGGGGGGGGGGGGGGGGGGGTAGTCAAATACGACTCGACGAAGTCGCTAGTTACCTACCACATATAAAACGTGTAATTTTCCGTACTATCCGCTTGGAGATCTTCCCGCACATAGAGACAGAGTGAACGCGACCTATGTTTGTAGACTGAGAGCCCACGAGAGTGAGATTCTCGTGCAGTGAAAAACTCGAACCTGTTCTTCTTTTTTGTATTTCTATACTCAGACAAACTTCTTCTCTTATGATTCATTTCAAGCCATGCCAAAATCAAAGTTTAGTATTGTAGTTTTCTGATCTATTTTTCTCGTGAGAAACCAATGAGATCTTTTGGCAGGTACCCGCCTGTGTCTTACGACTTATGGGATCTTAACTTTCGCTGGTAGCCCTTTCAAAACTCCGCTGATGACCCTCCTCCCCCCTCCCACCATCACACTAAGTATTTGGCCTCTTCTAGGCAACTGCCTCTGTGGAGCAGTCAGCAAAGTGTCCGTTTGGGAATGCGGGTGTTGGGAGTTCGAGTCCTGCCGTTGGCAGTCTGCCTTCTCCATTTTTTCATCATTCAGACTCTGACTCGACGAAGTTGCTAGTAATTAATATAACTGTGTTTAAGAGGTAGTTTTCCATTAGATCTTGGCTGGTTCTTAAATCCTGCCATTTTGTTCAGTCTTCCTCGCTGGTTCCCTAACTGCAAAGAGCCTCGCCTATTTACATAGAAAAGCTGTTTACCCCTGAATGGAGATCAGGGGTGAATACTTTACCTAGGTATCACCCTGTTTTAATAGTGGACTAGCGACTTCGTCGCGTCGTAATTAGTGGCGCCCCCTACTATTATTACTTGGAATTAACTTCTAGATCCTTACAGCTGCTATTATTTCGCGTGACACGGGTGTTTTGCAAACAACCAGCGAAATTTGATCTCATTGCTTTCTCTCAGGGATAGGAGATCGGAAAACTACACTTCCATATAATGTTTTTAGTACATCTAGAAACAAATCATAAGAATAGAAGTACATCTGTGTAGAGAAAAACAAAAAATAGTAGCAGGATTCAGTTAAGTACTGTACGAGAATCTCACTCTCGTGGCCCTTCAATCTCCAGGCCCAGGTCGGGTTCACTCTGTCTCTATGTATGGCAACAACTTCAAGCGGATATCACAAAATTCTACCATTTTAGATATAGTAGGTAAACAGCTTGCCAGTGATTCCAGCAGGCGTCGGAACTTGGTTGCTTGTTGTTTGAGTTGTTGCTAGTGCTTCTGGCCACTAGCCAGCTGAAAAAGTTGTTCCGTGCTGTTCCACCAGCTAGGTTTTGATGCAGGCCTCCCACCAGGGCCCTGTTTTTCAGTAACGACATCGTCGGCCAACGATACCGTACGATCGTCCAACGATTCCACGACATTCTGGAAGACAAAATGATCGTAGTGCGCCACTGACGATCGCCGCTAAAAGTGTCAGCCCTAACGACAAGTATAGAACTGTCTTAGGTTCTACAACACATCACTGTGCGTATATAGAGGATTTTTTCACTTCCCGACAGAATTAAGCCATGAAATTTTAATACGAGTAAGGGATATATATAACCTATAATCGTTTCAAATATGAAGAATATCGGTCGTAGCATTCCGAAGATATCGGCGTTTCAATTTCGTCATAGCAATTGTCTGCTCTGGTGGCCATAACACCCTCCCACCTCCCGTGCACAGTGAATATCGAGGTCACTGTATAAATTAGGGTCACGTGAGCGTAGGGGTACACTGGCCACCAGAGCAGTATTTGCTGTTACAAAATTCAAACGACGACATATTCGAAATGGTGCGGCCGATTTTCTCCATATTTGGTACGATTATCGATTATATGTATCCCTTACTCGTGTTAAAATTTCATCGCTCAATTCCAATGGGAAGTGAAGCTGCTCATTCTGTACGACATGTCCATAGCTGTCATGAACCAACGACAATTTGGGCGACATTTTCAATCACGTGACCCCACGATTGTCGTGACTGAAAAACACGTCTGGACGCCCTACGCCTCTTAGACTCACGACATATCGCCTATTCACTAAAGTGTCGTGTCTATCGAACACTGACGGCAAAAACACGTCGCCCATAACGATTGTCAAGACTGAAAAAAAGGGCCCAGGGGGCCGTTTCACTAGTACCGGTAGTAGAGGGGTAAAAGCGAGAGGTAGGACCGCAACAGTACCAGCAACAGCAATACCAACGGTGTCAAGCCCAAATTCGCGTTTCATCAGTGGTCTCACTGTTGAGGTGGGACCAACTCTCACTGTTGGCATATTTTACGACATAGTGCACTTAGTGAGCACAGGGTCTCGCTATGCTGTAGATATACCACAGAGTAAATAGGGATCCGTTTTTGTAATATCTGCAGATCGATGTGGCCGATCGTCTTCATATTTGGAAGGCTTATAGGTCATATATGTCACTAACTCATGTTAAAGTTTCATTGCTTAATTCCTACGGGAAGTGCAGTAAATTCTGTGTACGGTATGGCCCGTCGATCTATTCGATTGTGTGTGTCAGTGTTATCAAACTTGGACAGTACAAGTCTAACTCACTGTGGTTATATAGAAGACTTCCAGTAGGAATTAAGCAATAATCTATAATCGTACCAAATATGAAGAAGATAGCCCCAGCCGATCTGCCGATATCTGCGTTTGAATTTCTATGCTAACAACAAAGTTACGTCATAGATATACAGGGGACCGCGCATGCGCGTCAGAACATAAGCACAGTACTGGGGAGTTGGCAAACCAGTCTTTCTCAATATCTATGGTTTCGTTGACTGACAAGTCCACTCTCCTCGCAGATATCCCGCGCTCTACTGCCACTGGCCACTTGTGCTAGCACTGCGAAAGATCTGGGAGGAGAGTGTGACAAAAAGTTCACACTGCCCCGCTCAATCTGCCTGTGGGAATTTTTTACGGAGTGGCGCAGTCAAGGTGGCCGCATACATTAGCGACCGCTTGAGTACACTGGCCACCAGAGCAGTCGTTTGCTATGAGATAACTCAAACACAGATATCGGGGGATTGGCTGATCTTCTTAATATTTGGAGGGATTATAGGTTATTGTATGCCTTACTCGTCTTAAAGTTTCATCGCTTAATTCTTACGGGAAGTGTACTGAAAAAACCCTAACGTAATGGTCGACCCTCTCGCCAACAGCGCTGCCACAGTGCTATGTACAATGATACCCAACTTACTAGTGAAACGGTCACTATCACTGTTGGTGAAACTCCTTCCCAGAGAGACGTTCACGCTTGAATGCACACTGTGGTGGCACTGTTGGCAACAGCGACACTTGTCGCTTCTAGTGAAACTGCCCCCAGATCTACATATACTCACCAGCCTGGCGGGATTTCTTCCAGGTGGTAAAAACTGATTTATTAGTTTTTGCCAGCTGGAACAATGCAGCTGGCCGATAGATGTGATGACAGCCCAGCAACTACATTGACGTTTCACCAGCAACACCGCAATGGAGGCAGCCAGAGACCGCCGGGTGAAACTCAGGATGCTTCTTTGTGCTTTTCTGGCAACCGTGTCTACGGTATGCTACCAACACTGCAAGAGATGCCGTCAACATGAATGCACCTGTGAGTCTCTAACATGCCAGCCGAGACAGATAATTCAGAAAGTTTGGGTACTCCGGCAGAATTCTAGCACCAGATTGTGCCATACATATTCATAACATCAAAACTTATCTTTATTTACCTTCATTATTCCTGTACCAGTACCTCAGTATTGAGCATAAAATCAACGAGCTCTCACTCTTTTCATACAAATCTCCACTAATATAGCTACCTAATATTCAATCAACTCTGTGAACGAAAATAAGACAAATACCCAAATGCTGAAGTTGTTCTGACAGGTGACTTCAACGTACACTACCAAGCAGCTAACGACCCAGATACGATCACCCTCAAACAACTTGAAATAATACTAGGACTGAAGCAACACTATTGGGGGATTGGCTGATCTTATCTGTAAAAACTAGATAAAATAATACAATCGATTTAGCCTTCTCATCAATTGCCCAGATAACAAATAGTGGCACCCTAAACTTAAATGTAAGTGAGCATAAGGCAATCTTTATTACAAAAAAGAAACCTAAAGAAAAATATCACACTACACAATAAACAAACTTATCAAGAAAATTTAGTTAACAATGATTGGACACCCTTCTATGATCTAGATGACCCAGAGGACTGCTGGAATTTCATTATAACTAAAATCTAAGCTGTTTACCCTAGGACACTCAGAAAGTGTCCCTAGGCTTCGCAAGAACCTTAATTCTCCTTCATACTTTTACCAAGGTAAGTAATCGGATAATTACCTATTATCAAAGTAATGTGTCCACTCAAACAATTGCAACACAAAAGTAAAATTCCCCCTGGCTAACCCAAGAACTGATTGAACAGATCCTTGATAAAGATACTGCAATGAAACTAGCAATTGCCTAGGACCAGCCACAGGAACTAGTTGAAGCTAACATATGAGAAACAAGGTAAAGCAGAACATTATTAATGCTAAAAAAGACTTCATAATGGAGGTCAATAACCAAAACCCGAATAAATTCTGGGATAGAATTAAGGAGATAATTCCAAATAATAATGCCTCGGATGATATCGAACTAAACAACGACATTACAGACAAACCAGTCAATAGAAATGAGATAGCCAATTACCTCAACGACTACTTTACCTCAATAGGCAGTAAGCTAGCATATGAATTCAACAATCAAGTGTGGACTAACACACTGAACGAAACTGAATTTAGAGCTGGTAAAATTACCTTTAATGTTTAAGAAGTCGCAAAACTAGTACAAGACATAGATATCAATAAATCCTCAGCTATTTAATTTTACTCATCACAAATTCTTTAAGATAGTTACATGGTTTTAATTCACCAATTGACTCATATGTTTGATAAATCTATTGAAACTGGCATATTCCCAAGCAGTTGGTAAACTGCCCGAGTAACTCCAGTCCCTAAGATAGAAAACAGTAGGCGAGTCACTGATTATAGGCCAATCTCATAGCTTCCCCTACCAGGGAAACTAATTGAAAAGTTGATCCAGAAGCAGATTATATCCTTCCTTGACTCCCCTGATCTACTTGATGAAAATCGGGGAGGTTTCAGACCGGGTAGATCTATGACCCTTACAACCGCAGCCACTTTCCTCCTTCACCCCCAGCAGTGGTAGATTTGTTGCTATATCAAAGGCCAATCCTTCTCATACCATGTCTATGTGGTGTGGGAAGTAAAAGAACTCTCACCTCGGTAAATGTGTAGGGGTGAGGTTTCTACCTAAATTCATTTCATAGATTCGATCACCACCCTTGTGATGTAAAAGAACTTTGAGAAAGTCTGGTGAGAACCTGCAATGGTTAACTGGACATTAAATAAAACCAACAAACCATCGCTAACAGACACCATCTATAAGAACATGGACGAACAAATAATCCTGATAGGGGCGCTAATTGACTTCACCAAGGCCTTTGACATGGTTGACAACCTTATTTTAAACAATAAGCTTCAAAGATATGGCCTACACCCCACAACTTGCAATTGGATAAGAAACTACCTAACTGATAGAAATCAATTCACGACTGCTGATAGTAAACGGTCCCAGATCAGAATGATTACTCATGGTATGCCTCAGGGTTCCACTCTAGGACCCCTGCTTTTTCTTATCTAGATTAATGACCTTAGTATGACATTACAACACAGTGGGGTTGTGCTATATGCAGACGATATGCCATCATCTTCACAGCTGACAAAAACTATGCCATAGCACACCAGTAACTGGTGTGCCAATAACAAGTTAACTGACTATAGAGACTAGGAGCATCAACTGAAATTGTCATCATTGCATGGTATAGTAGTGCCACCAACTTCAACCAGTTGGCATTGTGCTTGATGCTATTACACTTCAAGCATTTACCGGTGCCTGTATGAAGAACCTCATATCAACTCTAAGTATAGGGTTAGAGAGTTATGCGACATTACACACCAGCCTTGCTTTGAACTTGGCATTGGGGAATTCCAAAAGTCACGGTAGGAAAGGCTTTGTGCTGGATTTTGAAACTTGTTGGCAAAACTCAAATGGGGCCATCACCAATGTGTGCCCAAATTAAATTTGCAATGGCTCTGACAGCTAAAATAAGGTAAATATCTTAATATTTTTAAGATATATAGTAATGAGAAAACTGTAAACCTGTGTTTATAATCTTCTGATTCCTCACCTGTATTCCCTTATGTTTAAATCCTGGTCTAAAGACCTCATTTTAGACATCTGTGGAATACAGGTTCACAGATATTGGAAGATTACATCAGGCTAGTAGTTTTGTCATAATCTCCCTATGTTAGCTGGAGCTCCACAAGGCAATGAGACAAAGGTGTCATATGGTAGCAGAATCATGTAAAAATGCTATTTAAAGGATATAGTGACTCTGACTGGGAAAAGCTACATGGAGAAGGAAAGCTTGACAAACTGTCGGTAACAGTACTTTCTATATATGCTTGGAACACCATAAGTTACCTATAACTGGCAAAAAAAAAAAAAAAAAAAAATCATAGCACATGTATAACAAGAACTCCTCAAGGGTGACATTGAAATCAGTGTACATTCTGAGCCTGAGGATGACAACAAGCCAGAAGAGATTGTCATACAAGAATTATCTTCAGAAGATTAGTATTCCTTATCAGATGAAGAGAGTGTGTTTATAACACATCAAACAGCAAGATCTCTGCAGTGTTCCAAAACAGCAAATTTCAGTTATCAATTTCAAATATCAGTATGAGCCATTGGAGGTGTGACCGCAACCATATGCTATTTTTTTTTTTTTTTTTTTAATTTTTAAGCGATTTTTGTGAAAAGAATATTGTGTGTTAAATCACCAAATTAGGCAATACAGTCATTTTTCCACTTGGGCAAAATGACTGTAAGCCCCTACTCCTCATTCTAATGGTGGATATTAAGCTGAATGAGTAGTGGGTACCAATTTTGTTTAAGTCTTTGGTATGACCCGACTGGGGTTAGGACTATAACTGATGGGGTGGGCTCTCTTTATTTTCAAAGGTTCGCTAAGGAAAACCCACACACCCCCTGCCAAAAATATGCTAGGGTCCATCATTATATGTCTATGGGAACTCCCTGGAGGAAATCGGGCGCTGATTTCTTTGAATATATTTTATTATTTGTACTTTATAATCATGAAAATTTGCCTTCTGGTATTGATATAATTCTATTTCAGGCATTCTAAGCTTTCCATGGAAATCAATAGTGTATATGATAAAGGCAGATGGCAGTAGAATTCAAATTAGTGGAAATTATTTAAGGTACCATAAACCCTTAACTAAAGGGCAATGTTTATCCATTGGCCATCGTTCAAGACAATTTAGTGTAAAATGCTGCCTTGGCGATATCCTGATCACTGCCTCTGAAGATGCATCGCACAGGCACACTATGGAAATGGTATCGATAAAGCTCGAGGAAGCAGGGACTCACCGCCGTGATGTAGAATGGAATAGGTCCAGCAAGCATGCCAAAGCATTCCAAAATTCATATAGTGAAGAGATGTTCACGTGTTATGGTCTCATAGATTGTCTCAGGCAATGGATCACACTTTGTTGTGCAGGAAATTCAAATATTTCTGGAATACAGCATATCATCATACCATCCAAGCAGTGAGGGATCAGCGGGGCAATTTGTACAAACAATGAAATAGGGGTTGAAAGCTGTGATATGCGAAAAGATATCAGTGAAATAGCAACTGAACAATTCCCGTCTTGCATATTGTCAGCTCATCATAATGCAACTGAAGACAGTCCTGCAACTCTGTCAGTTACAGAGGAGAAGATATGTGGGTTCAAGCAATTGTTCAGTCAGAAGCCGTGCCATATTTTGTACTAGTCAATCAACTACTAGTCAGGCATTAAAGATGTATCTGGAACAGTACTAAAGCACACACTTTTGATCTTAATTGAAGAATTTGTACATCTACTAAACACCTCGTTTGACACGAGTATAATGCCGATAAAATAGAAAGAAAGCACCATCACACCAATACCTAAGGGAGGTAACAGAAATAAAATTACAAATTGGAGGCCAATATCAATATTGCCAATGCCATCAAAAATCCAAGAAAAGATAGTGCATCTGCTTGTTTACTCTTACCTAGTACAGACTGACTACTTAACCCCAAATCAATATGGATTCAGACCGGGAATGGGGACTGAGGATGCAGTTTTTTCATTGTTACAGGACTTATATGACAAAAGAGATGATGGGGAAGCAATAGCTACTTGTTTCTTTGACGTACGCAAAGCGTTCGATTCAGTACCGCATAGTTTACTTCTAGCTAAGTTGGAGCGACTAGCGTATCTTCCAAATAATCTAATCAATTGGTTAACTAACTATTTAACAGAGCGAAAACAAAAAGTGGTAGTTAATGGTGTAACGTCAAATGTAGCTAATGTAGAAACAGGGGTACCGCAGGGGTCCGTGTTGGGGCCCCTGTTGTTTATAATTTTTGCAAATGATATGTGTAATTCTTTAGAGGGGGTTAAGTTTCTACAATATGCAGATGATGTAGTTATATATAGTAGTAATAAAGATCCTAACATTGCAAAGAGCAAACTAAACGACAATATACAAAAATTTGCACACTGGAATGATGTAAATGGTCTAAACCTGAACACTGAAAAAACAGTAACCTGCTGGTTTATTCTACCCACTAAAAAGAACTTTGTACCTAAACTCGACATAATGTGTCAAGAAGTACCTCTAAGTACGAAGACATCATATAAATACCTAGGAGTAACACTAGACGAGGGACTGAATTTTAGTCTTCATATTCATAAAACGTTAAAAGAAGTGAATAATAGATTATTTAGGTTAAGAAAAATAAGATCCTCTATTAGTATGCAAGTAGCAAAAATGATATACTGCGTAACTGTAAGGCCAATACTCAAATACTGTGGATTCATTTTGGACGGCGGGAACAGGAAGGATATTGTACTGCTACAAACTGCTCAGAACAGAGCCCTAAGAATAATAATTGGAGGCTGGGTAGGAAGACAGTCCATAGAGTCTCTTCATGAGAGGTGTGACATAGAATATTTGGATGCACGACGAAATAAACAACTCGAAAAAAAAATGTTTAAGCTACCGAAAAATGCAGATAACTTGCAAACCCCAACTAGAGTCACTAGAAGTCAACACAAACTAATATTCAAAACAAAAAGACATAAGACCAGTAAGTATGAAAAAGGACCGTATTACAGAGGCTCTAAATTGTGGGGTAAACTGTTGAGAGAAACGCAAACTAAAGAGAATATTAGAGATTTTAAAAGGGCACTAAACCAAATGTCGTAATATAGTATACCGTACAATATGTAATGTTTAATATGAAATATCTGTGAAATAATGGAAGAATAGTTTTCAGGGCTCGGGGTTGGAACTGGCCGTGAGGTAGTCAACTTTGAGCAATGAATCCTCGGTGAAGATAAAATAACAAAAGTAGTTAAATTCACTCATCCCACGTGTATTTCATCTTCACCACTTCATCTGCACTTGTTGAGACAAATTTGTGAATCATTCAATGATGTGTGCATGTCTCTGTACAATTGGAAGAACTCCCTACTAAAGGAGAAATTGTCATTAAACACTTAAAAAAAAAAAAAAAAAATTGAAAAGAGGACACCAGTAGTCCAATCAGAAACCACAATTGAATACTGTTTCTGACCTATTAGGAGAATGCTCAAGTTATTCAGTTGACAGCAACTTTTGAATCTAAGCACCATTTGAATCTAAATAGAACACCGAACCTGCTCAGTTCAGACTAATAAGGTTCCCGTTATACCCTCCACGGCAGTTCTATAAACTTCGAAACGCTTATCACTGAGATTTATTGCATGTAGAATTATAGGATTAGCACATGGCCAAAGAATGCCAGTGTTCCTTTGATACACAAGTATGTGCAGTCTGGCCCCTTCTTCATAGGGTTATGATAGAAAACATCATATACATTTTGGGAACTAGAGTAAGATAAATATTGAACAAAAACAGAGACTTAGTCAAGAGACTTTTGGAAACTCTCTATGATTGAAATAAGAGAAACATAATAGAATTATTACTGCTCATCCTATTTCCAGAGAAAACATAGATGCTAGTTACAAGGGAGGCGTGTCATGCTTACTTTTTTTAAGATCCCATAACTGCTCAAGATGTTAATAGTAGCTAGATGAAAGCACTTCCCATATAGGGGATAGAGCCATTGTTAGTTCACGAAGCAGTCACTAGGTGGTCGGGGGACAAACTCAATAATTAGATTGCCATTCGGATTAATGTTCCGCAACCGTAATTTACCTTTTGAAGATGGATAAGGTATTATCAGCTTTATGCACATAAATGTGTCGCAATATTGCCTACTTAAGAGGGTTTCTGATAATCATATGTTTTTATCTGTATTCTGGCTCTTTGTTCTTACGAAATTCAACTGCCTTTCAATATTTTACCATGGTTCCCTTGACTATCTACACCAATCCCAAAGCAGGATGACATAATGATTAAACCCATAACATGATATTTTCCATATGGAACACTTTATATAAATATGTGAGCAAGGCTAAAGTTGTGACATTTCCCAATTATCACTCACTTCTTTTCCACCTCCTTTAGTGAAGAACACCTACTTTTTCACCTCCATTAGTGAAGAACACCTTCTTGGGGGGCGTGATGGCGGCGCCCATGTATCATAGGCTATATGCCTTATAGAGCAGAATGCATGGCCTCCACTTTGATAAGTCTATTTGAGTAGCTCAAACCTAATTCACCTTTATGATCATTTAAGTACATAACAACTGTCCAGCAGTTTCCTGTGGTAGCCTGGAGGTGTGGGGTATTTATATATAGAACGACCTGACCATTGTACAAGCATAGTAGGTCGTTCTATATGTATTATATACCCAAAATTAATAAAATCTTACCATATATTGGCATAGAAGACATATCTATGTGAAATCTCACACACTGCTGATGTTTCAACGTGTTCAGTATAACAGTTTATCCTACCCCTAATATAAAATCCCATAGGCTTAACATTGAGTTTCTGTATGCCACGCTGACTGGCATACAGAGTTTTATATGCCACTAGTGGCATACAGAATTGTTATCACGTAATATTCCAAAATCGAGGAGACAGGGTAGCATAAAATCAAAACCTGATTTGTTTTAATCTTGGCCACCGCATGCCACTCCTGGAGTTTTGGCTCCGGACTTCACTCGCCTTCACCTCATGAAGTCACTATGCCAAACTCCAGTCGTGGCATATGGTCGCCAAGATTAAAACTCATCCAGTTTTACGATAGTACTGCACATGGTTCAGTTTACAACTTATATTGCACAGGGAGCAGCAGTACGTAATTATCAAATATACTGCATAGGTAATAATACCCGCACCTTTCAAACAGAATCGTATAACCATCTGTATTACCCGCCTCAGCCTCTCCGTTTGCATTAGTCAGGGATGTCCAAGTGTGGTGTTTCATGCCACAGATGTCTATGAATGTATGGGAGGCATACTGCAGGTCATACGGTTAGCTTTACGGAGATGTCAAGGCAGCTTCTGTGTGTTTTAAGTGTCTCAAATGTGGTGTAGCTGCACAGGTCTACTTTGTCCGATATACTTTGAGATATAATTGCCAGTGACGAGATAGCGATTCCTTTCCCACTCCATCCTACCTGGGGCTATCTTGATCCATGATAGAGCAAGGATTTGGGTTAGATGTAACAATTCTTGGACAGGTTACTCTGATGGGTATTGTAGATCGTAGAGTATTCGCGGGATCAATAGGGGACTTCTCTTGCTCTCCTTGTCTACATTTGGAGATTCCTAGGTGTCACTCTGGTACTTTGGCAAGAATATAACGGTACACAGTTGGAGGGTCCTCTATGGGTTTAGCTATTCATCCTACCCCTAATAAAAAACCGCCATAGACTTAACATAGGGAAATTTTATGTGGCAGGCCGTGACATAAAGTGTTTTTTATGCCACTAGAGTAATAACAATATTGACCAATCAGAGAGCAGGATGTCAGCTACTATGAAAAAGAGTTCTGTTGGTCATTGACTCGATATCTATCTTTTAGTAATACAAAAGCATAGACGAGGTAGGATAAATACGAGCCGTCTTAGACTGACAGCTGATCCCGATTGAACCCTTATCACATGTGGAAATTTGCCATCCTGTCCTTCCAACTCCTTATGATTATTTTGTGCAGGGGATGAAGTTCTGTGTCTCTTGAGCTCATAGAAATGGTCTTATCTCTGTTGTGAGAATGGAGGGTTTGTACACAAATGACGATTAATAAGCAAATACATAAAAATATTCTCGCAGCAGAGTCAACGTGCAAAAATGGGGATAGCTTTATTCAGAAATACGGATATCAGCTGACATTAAGTGGAAATTGAGATTCCTGGAAAAACCAGATGCATTCATTCAGCTTAACATGTAGAGCAGCTCTCTTTTCTTGGAGGCCTATGTTTTATTTGTAGATATACTTGAAGCTACACTACACATCAAAGTCCGTAACTAGACCTACATGTGACATTAGTATAAAGCCCTGCACAGTATTCAGTATACATTGAAATCGCATGATTAATGTTTTTCTATCCGTAACCTGCATTCAAGTCCAGAAAAAAAGTACTTGATCTTTTAATTGGTATAAATTGTTCCGCAATTTGTGACTCTGCCAACTGGCTCGTGCATTGATATGGCATTTATGTCCCATCCGTCTTAACTATCTCTTTATGTAAGTTGTAATTGGCCTGTGCACGTTACTGACCTTAGTATATGGATTCAGGCTAAGCTACTAGCTCCGACATAAGTGGGATTTTCTTTTTCATCCAATTTAAGCTCCATTTAATTTATGGCCCAGATCATTCATCTGGGTCACCACAAAAAGAGAATGTTGTTAAGATTAGAAGCTGTTTGTAGGATGTGGTCTAGACATGCCATAATGATTGAGGTGTATAATTTGAACGTCGGCTGGGCAACATATGAAGAGACACTGTGCAAATAAGCGGATACTAAAAGCAAACCTGATATACAGATATATTACCCTAAAAAGGCCAATCAATAGCAGACTGTCTCTTTTACGAACCTATAAAACCAGAGTAATCGATCCACAATTATGGGTTATGAAGCTATTCAAAAGATACTCTCTCAACTCTAACTCTTAAACTTATAGGAAATCTTATTCAGAAATGAATATATATAGATCTGCTAAGTCGGATATATCCTAATCAGTAAAGCCGGGCCCCCAGTAAGCATGCTTCCTCTTACAAAGACTTCTAGATCTATAAGTTTTGTTTCTGTTCCACTAATAGAATACTCCAGCTTTTTCAACTCCTCACGCATACAAAGCTAGACGTATACAAAGGCGTGGGATTAGCCTGGATAATACGTGAGGCTATTGTCCTCCAGAATCTAAGGATTTCCCCTCACCCATTCATAAAGCATTAGCCACGATATGAAGTAGATACTGAAGATTGGCCTGGTGAATTTCTAGAACCTCCCTGCCACAAACCAGTCTTATCCAGTTCAAACCTGCTAGATCTACGAAGGTCTAGTAGACATTGTCATGTGTATGACACCTTGAGGCCACATCTTTTTCAACATCTCTGGATATCAGTACCAACACCCCCCCCCCCCCCTCAATATTAGCCCGTCCTCTGGTCCCCTTCTGACTGGCATGTTTTACTTGTATATTTACAGAAATTAAAAACATGCCAGTTTTTATATGTTGTTTCAAATTGCTTCTAAAGAGTTCTGTTCTATGTATTTCTGTCAGTAAACACCTTTTTAAAAATAAAATTTAAGATATTGCATGATGTCATATGATAATTGATATTATATGCTAATTAGATTGCCATTCGGATTAATGTTCCGCAACCGTAATTTACTTTTTGAAGATGGATAAGGTATTATCAGCTTAATGCACATAAATGTGTCGCAATATTGCCTACTTAAGAGTGTTTCTGATAGTCATATGTTTATATCTGATTTACAGAACCATGCCATGGCTAGTGGTGCATTTCTTCTTATCACTTCCATGGAGTCACAATCGCTTTAAAAAATGCCATTCTTTGCTTTTTGATGCCCAGTGCAAAGCTTGCATGCTGGCCAGAAGATTTTACCAGGAGCTTACAGTTGATCAGGACACTGTATGGGCATGACATGTAAACATAGAGGATAACCGAAGATAAACGGTGGTATCTGATGTTCTATTTAGAGACCTCGTGCGTGGGGCTGCTGTAGGTGATAAACCGGTTTATACTGGTATAAACAAAGACCCGTCCCCTTAACTGATGATCTAATCTCAGATAGGGGAATATAGTTGACGGATGATAGGCTGATAAAAGAAACTATTGCGACAGTTATCTTCGTGGACCCTGTCTTAACCCTATTGGCATACAGATGTGTGAAACAAAAGTGGGAGGATAAAATTGCTTAAAAACGATGTTTCAGTTATCTTTCAATATGGTAATCCCAAGCAGAATGCACAATTCGCGGACCCATTAGCTTTATTAGTTTAGAGCGAATTTTAATATGTGTTAACTCATCCGCAGCGAGTGCCTGCAGCAGGGTTTTTCATATGTATATATACACGTTCATAGGATCGGGTACTCGTGTCTGATTTGACACGTGCTACTTAATATATTATTCACTATACAAAGTTGAATATATCAAGTCGTGATAATATCAACAGAAAACCAGACAAGCTGATTAGATTAAAAATTTATTTGGGGGTAATGATACATCGAGATGGGGTGGGGGGGGGGGGGGGGGGTGGGGGGGGGTGGGGTCTGAATTAATGATTTGCAATGTTTCCTCTACATTCAGTAGACTTCTTCAGGCAATATATGAAATGAATATAATGTATACATGTTTACATTCTGTGCGTGTTTCATGTATATTGTTCTATTTTTTCCTGTTTTATTACAAAAAAACTGATATTTTGTAAGTTTAAGAAAATGATGCCTCAAGACATCACCGGATCTGGCCTGGTGATGCCTTGACCATCACCAAATCCTGCATGTTGATGCCTGAATGTACCACCCGCCTCTAGTTTTTTAAGCATTGATTTAAATTTTCTTTAATTAATCCTCTGTGTTTTATTTTTTACTTTCTTTCAGCTATGGCGGAATGCAAGGACACAACCAAGGACCAGAAAAGACAGGGGAAGCACAACAAAAAGGATAGAAAGGTGACATCTTTTTTCACTTCTATCTTCTGAATGATATACACCATGTACATCGTTGTAATCAACAAGGTAATGTCACAAAAAATGCAACGTGGAGCTCTGGGTCCGTGATATAAATGTGCATCGTTCTAATTAACAAGATAATGTCACAAAAATATGTGACGTGGATGGGTCCGTCTGTACTACTACACAGCAGGGACTGGCATGCTACACAACCTATGGTGAAGAAGAAAGAAATCACCCCTCGACACCCGGGCTCTATACACTTATTATTCTTAGGTTACGTGTACGTTAAATGTTATTTTCATTATGCGGAATTAATTTTCCTTGTGATAATCAAGGATAATATCAATTGATCCCCATTCACGCCAAGAAAACTGTGGTTTGACCATCCCTCCACTGTTCTTTCTATCCCCAACAAAGATGTGTACATTGGATTTTCGAAGTATATTTCGTTATGGATATCATAGGCAAATATTGACCTTTCCATCGGTTCATCGCTGTTATCTGGTTAGAATAGATTTTCTTTATTGCCAAAAAATTTATCACTCTGTTTAAATCAGATTGTATGTTATTCATACATATAACGTGACATCAGTGGCATAATGCAAACATAGCTATATCGTCTTGTTATTATGTCTTGTGTCTTGGCGTAGATTGATGAAAATTTTGATATTTCAGACTGTAAATTAGACTAACATTAGGTAAACATTATATTTTGTTCGAGTTTAGTAATGCCGGTTTCATAAATAGGTAAATTTTACATTTGTAGGGAGATAAGAGTAAGAAGTTGGCAAAGATTTTAGACTATCTGTTTCGTAGAGATGGTCTTTCAGAAAAAGGGATTCCTATTCAGTCCGGTAAGTAGCATTTAATTCTGAACCTTTTTTGAAAAGTGATGTTTGACGCTTTTTCAGTTTTTTTTAGCGTGCCTATATACTCAACAGTTTTGGTTGGCTGAACAAATACATTTACTGTTAACTGTAGTTTATCACTGAATTAAAACTTCAATAATTATCAGAGTAGTACCAGGGTATTTAGTTGTTCTTAGAATGTTACTCTACCGTTTAGCCCTAGATGACTACCATAAATATGATCTTGATATTGGCAGAAGTCTCATCATAAGAGAAGTGTTAATTAGTTTTTAATACCCCGCCCGTTCATTTTAAAACTAGAACAGAAAGGACGTATCCTAATCCCAAGAATGATGGTTACCCTGGCCTTATGTATTCAAGTTACTTTTACTGTATAAACTTAGAGCATTGGCATTGAACAACCAAGTCTCCTCAATTTACACCTAATTGCTGATAGATATTTTTTTTAATTTTTTTTATAGCAGTCCTGCTTTACCAAACCAGGACAAGACCACTCCTCTGATACCCATATCTTCTACCACCACCTAACACTTTGCAATTACTTAGTTGTAAAGTGTTTTTGACAATAAACCCTCTTGTCAACACTTGAATCAAGCAGACAACCTTGTATGTACACACAAACATCCAGTCTGTTTCTTTCCCTCTGTCTAAACTGAAGACAGTACCGCCCAGTGTCACAGATTTGCTCTAAACATCAGTTTCTAGCTGTCTGTCACTAATTCGAGCCTGATGAGCACCTTGTGAAACCGCTATGGGAACTCCACACAGCAGGGATTTCCCCCACAACATCAAAACCTGCTGGGAAAACACCCCTCGGAACCATGATGTCACACTGTCAACAACTGGCTTAACCATCCGCTATGTTCTGTTGTCAACGTCGCCTTGGTAGCGAGTGGTCTGACTATAAATAACGCGAGCAGACGACTGCTCCGTCACTTTGATGCGGTAGCTCATAGAGTGATAACCCTAGCCACATTTTCAGAATTGCTGATAGATACATGAGTATTGATTCTAGCCGGCGGTGGCTTTTCATTATTGTGGTAACATACATACTGGAGAATGAAAGGCGTACAAAATATTAAAATGCAATAACGAGCGTGCCTATGTATGTTTTTTTAAATGAAAACAATATTGTAAACATTTCATTATTGACATTCAGTATTATAACAAAGAAGGAGCATATCGAATAAAATAGCATGACAATGGGGAATATTTATGTAAAAACTTCTTGTCTCGCACAGAGAGGATCGGTGCATAGTCACTCTGTTTTGATAAGATTGTATGATATTGATACATATAATATGAAAGCGGGAACAATGAATAAATCATAGTAGAATAGAGAGTGAATGAAAGGTTATACACACAATTATGGATTTGAAAAGAAATATACGAAAAGGAACCAAACAGATAAGTGAATTCTGATCTAAACTCCAAATATTCATGATATTTTCTTTTTGTGTAGCCTATTTATACTACTTATATAGGTATCATAGGCTGGATAATATGCAGTCAAACCACAGCAGCTACATTATTGAAGTAATTGTGGGTATATGATTGGAGAGCGCGGAGGTAACTGTCAAATCATAGACCTAATAAGAACAATTCCTTTAGGATCAATCTTTTGATGTTGCTGGTATGGATATATAGATACAGAAATGTAATTATATGGCACTTTTGCATGTGTAGCAGTCACTGGGTTAGGTCTGTTCTAACCTTGGAAGATCATTTAGATTGTTCTAGTGATTACATATGGTTTGTTTTTGCAATAAGCCTAATCACATAAAACTAACCAAGAGGAACTTCAATGAAACAGGGTTTTATTTACAGTTTCTTATATACAATATATATCTACAGGGAATATATATATATAATTGATCTACAGGAAAGCTCAATCCAGAATCTTCCTCCCCGAGCACCGGGTGCTGGGTAGCAACGCAGGGGAGATGAACAGAGTTAACTAGAGTTAGATAGCCCTATCTCAACCACCGAGAGTGTACGAAGATCGCACTACCAGTGAGATCCCAAGCAATCCCTTCCTCACAGAAGCAACACGGCCAGTGACCTATCTACCTGTTGCAGACCTGACATTTTATACAAGTCGAGTTTTGTAACAAGGGTGAACCCGAATCACCACACAGCCAGGGTCTGGCATGCAGTGTCCTCTAGTGTAGAAGGAACAAACCACCACTCGATGCCCGCAACCCTTACATTACCCCTCCCAGCTTTTACTAAGGGGGTAATCATGTTGCTGCTGAGGGACTTCCCAGTAGAAATTGATCCAGTCAAGTGGCTCTTGGTGTGCTTCCTACATCTCAACGTTTACATCAAAACTCACACACTATATATGTAAAACGGTGAATAATATATGAGAGGAATCAAAAATTGATTGACAAGATAGTAAAAATCAACAACGCCCTGGAGGGAACAACAACAACAACAACAACAACAACAACAACAACAACAACAACAACAACAACAACAACAGCTGACCTTCGATCTAATCTACATTAAAGAAGATAGTGTTCATGTACACATATTATAATTATCCGCATTGATTTTGTTCCAGACGGGTTCGTGAATGTCTCTGAGGTGCTCGATGTCTTCTCAAACTTCACTGAGGATGATGTATATGAAGTGGCGTCTGGTGGTACAATAATCCATCACCGTTACTGCCCAGCTACAGGGGTCATGCAAATCAGGGTGAGTTTAAACATATTACAAGCGACAGTCAATACCTCGGTTGCAAATGCAGCTGTGGTTTATATAAAGCTTTACTATATACCCATGCCGTATATTCTGTAAATACACACCGTTTTGCCATATAACGTTAAAATACTGTACGGGCCACTGGTCCGTACACTAAAATACCGATGCCATACACGTTTATTAAGATATTGGTTGTTAAGCTAAATGAATTTTTTTTTTATATTTTGGGTATATAATAAATATATAGGGTATATAGTAAATATATAACGTCAAACCATGCTTGTTCAAGCCACAGAACTCGATGATAATTTACCGTTTGTACGGAACTCGGCTTAAACGACTCGGTCTGTACAAACCGTAAATTAGCATCTCATTCTGTGACTTGTACAGCATGGTCAGGACGTTCTATATAATTACTAGATAGCTTATTTTCTGTCTGTATAAGGCACCCGTTCCGGTTTTCGAAATGTGTTCATGAAATGATCAAAGAGTAAAGAGTTTCCTTTCTCGCTGGACAATTAGTGCAGTTCAGATATAGCTACGTCCTCAATGTAATATATGTAAAGAGAGTCCCTCGTCTTAAACAGCGATGTGCCTGTGGTGAAGTATTGTCGTCACCCTAGAAGCTCTAGTGAGCATTGCATATTGATGAACAATCTGACATCAAACAAGTCTATAGCATTCTTGGATGCAAGTATTGAAATAGGCAGTTCAGGTTGCCTCAAAAGCGGGTTGTTCACAAAACCTACAGACCGCAATACCTATCTGAGACCTGTATGACTCCGCTCACCCACCCTCTCAGAAACATAGTATACCATACTCACAGATATTGCGAGTAAAACGTATCTGCACCAATCCCATGGACTATGATATCGAAGCAAAAACGAAACTCGGCCAATTCAAATGAAAAGGATATCCAGCGGAAATCCTGAGAAACTGCAAAGAGCGTGTCGACAAACTGGACAGGAAGGATACTCTGTCCAGAAAGACTGAAAACAAAGTCGAGACAAAACCAGAGGAAAAAACCTACCTGATCTCTACCGACCGCCCCAGGAAAAATTACCTTCCCCAGGTAGAGGCAGCAGCTGGAAAATTCTGGGCAAGTCAGTCACAACAAAAACCTTTATGAAAGCAAGCTAGTAAGATTGTTCAGGCCACCAAAAAATCTAAAAAAACTATTTGGTACGAGCCAAAACCAAGTACTGTCCGGACAACGAAAACGGTGCAAAACAAGAGATCACCGACAAAAACATGTGTAGGAAAACATGTACTGCAGTTTGTTAAACAACATAGGTGGGTTCAAATCCAAATCCACGGGTCGAAAACATGAAAGCAAGACCAAAATCACATGCAGCAGGTCGAATGTGATTTATGGTATAACCTGCAAGGTATGCAAAGCCCAGTATGTAGAGCAAACGGAGCAAAAGGTAAAAGAAAGAATTCGAGAACGCTTATGGTCTGTCAAAACAGAAAGACAGACAAGCACTTTAACCAGGAAGGCCACAATGGGGTCCAAGACCTGTATTTCACTGTTCTGGAATTTATATACAACAGTATTGACAGCACCACTAACAACACTAATGATGAACTAATTGAGCCCCCGACAGACTCAACTAGTGTCAGTGTGCCTGTTGGGTACAAGACTGATACAACAGTTCTGATGTGTTTTAAACAGCTGCTACAATCCATTGATCCTGAACTGGCTGAAGATTTTGGCAAATTGAAAAATATGAGCAATACCACCCCGCTGTAAAAAGATGTTCTAAAAAGCACCAAGAACTTTACTGACATTTCTGCTGATAATACATTATATTACATTATCTAAACACTGTCATATTATTGCAAATAACTATTCCTTAAACCGGGTTTTGATCCATAGGATTTGAAAACTAGCATACCAGTATCAATTATAATATGGTTTTCTGAAATAAGACCAAAAAGTATTCACAATACCAGTGTTTGGTATTAAAGATGACCCATGTAATACTTCTCCACACCCCCAGGGGGCAGCACTAGTACTGTATAAGGTTTTTTCTATATACCCATGATGCATCTTAATCTCTTTTTTATCTATCCCATAATAGGGTAAGGGGAGACCTATATAAGGGGGAGAGACCTCTTCAGTCAGTCATTAAGCTCATAACCCTGATGAAGGCCACACTGGCCGAAACATGTAGGTTCACATAGCTAATCAACTAATTAAACAAAGAGACTGTTGTACTGAAGGATTAACCAATAAAACCAGTTGTCACATCTAAAGGAAAAATCACGGATTGGTGTTTGGTTTGTGATATACCATTCAAACATTATATACAAACATCCAGACAGAAAACGGGCGAAAGGGTTGAGACTGAAAATTGAATACAATTGAATTCACAGACTCAAAACTCAGGCACCGCTAATGTTCAAAAGAGGGATAGTTTAAATTCATATGGCACCTTATATCCAATGCCCCTGGCATGAAATGCTCAGCTAGTGGAATTATCATCCATGATATCATTCACCTCAACTAGATGTGAATTGTCTTCAAAATCTGCTTCCGAGTTAAATTAGAGTTAGGAGTCTAGTCATGGATTTTGATAGATATCTGGAAATCATAATGGATTATCTATCTTTTTATTCACTAGCTGGCAACCATGGAGTTAGAAGAAGCAGGGCCAGAAAGTGTGGCAGCCCAAGCTGGACATTCTGACGGAGCTATGGTGGAGCCAGAGGTGCAGTAACACTTGTGTTTTGATAAAAGCGTCTATTACGGGGATGTAAGTGTCCCGATAATTTACAGATACCCAAAATTTCAAAATTTTGATGTCTAAAAATTCCGGGATACCTTTTATATATCATTTCCCTTTTCGGAGTTATCAATAGAAGTAAATTTGCTTATTTCTTTTAGAATGAGGAAGTATTATCAAATGTTAGATATAAAATATGTAATACTATTGCAATGGATTTGATTGTTATTGATCATTGTGTGGCCGTTGGTTAGTCTGAACTGAATTCTTACCTTGCAGAAACCGGGTGACAAAAGGATATCAAAGTTTCTGTCTTTTCTACTTAGACATGGTGCAGAAAAGGAGGGGTTTAGACTACAGAGCGGTAAGAGCTTACCCCTCGATATAGTGTCTCAAGATGAAGATCAGATTCAGAACCAATTTTCTCTTATAAAGTTCATAAGCTGGATTCAATTCCACTATCCTTTCATATATGAGATTCAGTCCTGTAGTTCTATAATATGTATAATCTATTACGTGGTACTTAAAAGAGTTACTGCCTTAGTTTTCAGATAAAGACTGTTTGGTTAGACATGTTCATCGTCGAGCCGTAGATTAACATTGTGTCTCAAATCATCAATACAGATCTAATATGTTCCACATCTTATACTGAGACTAGTTCCTATATATTTTATGCTCGGCCAATAGTAATTATAAGAATCTTAACATAATAGATGTATTTTGGCTATTCCCTACTGTATCGTACACTAATTTGTATAAATAGGAGGATTCTTGTACCTGGATGAGATTCTCAGAATGCCCAAAGCTCACGGATGGTCAGTTGGAGACATAGAGCGTATTGTTGCTAACAACGACAAGAAGCGTTTCCACCTGGAACCACACCCTGAAAATAAGCGCCTGCGGATCAGAGCCAACCAGGGACATAGCATGCATGTAAGTAGTCGGCGAAAAGATCGAAGAAAATTACTATTCCTTCCTAATCTGCGCCACATTGGCCGCTTTATGTTATTGAGATATCAATTTAGATAAGGGCAACTGCCAAGGAGATGTCAAGCTTAGCCTTTTTGTTTAGACACCAACTATCACCATTATCACGGACCTATACTCTAAATCCGTGCCATTATTTACCATACCATTCCTTCCATGTTATAAGTTTCATATATATCAGTATATAGATGTATTTATTTAACCGAAACTATGTGCCTATACTAAAAAAGCAGAAGATATTGCAACTGCTTATAGAATGTGAACTTGTGCTAAGCCGGCGCCGTACGTCGCAGTGCCCATCAACTACTGCCACCTAGTGTTTAGATATGTTACCATATTTCATTCTGAGAGTAGTATGTGGATCTCTTTGTAGGTTGAGGATTTAGCCCTACAGCAGATTACGTCAGCGGCAGATTACCACACAGTAGTTCACGGCACGTATCACCGAAATTGGGCGTCAATAAAGAAACAGGTACATTTAACCACAGGCTTTATATACCCCATTAAAGATCATAGATTATACACTTTATTACTCTATGCCAGGCTGTGTTTTATATACCGTTTACTTTTACATGTAATATTTTAAGTTGTATATGCCAAGTTTCGTTGATTGGTAACAAAGCTCAAATCATTGTCATGTGCAGCTACAGAGGAAGTGTGGTCATTTCAGAAAAAACAAGTCCGCATTATTCTGTCTGGATGCCGAAAATTATTAGCCTCTGTCTAGGCCCCGGGCAGTAATTCTCGAAAATCTGGCCCCGTAATAGACTTTAATCAAATAATATTCAAAAAGATAATCCATTCTAAATTTTCAGATAATAGATATACAAGGTGGGGTCTACAGTCTGTCCTCAATATCTGTTCTGTACTGACGAAAACAGAAATTAATTCACAAATATTTGAGGTTTGTTTTATGAAAGGTTATACAATGCCCTCTTCATTTTCTGTAGGGACTTAAGAGGATGAATCGAACACACATACATTTTGCTCCAGGTGAGCCTGGAGAATCTGGAGTTATAAGTGGTATGTACCATTATGTTATAGGAATTCATCATAATTACACGTTACATGCTTCATAGATATGTATCGATATATCCATATAGCTCTATAATTGCGGCAGAGGTGAGGTCGCTAACGTAGTATCCAAGGGGTTACAATCAACAAGTTAGTAACCTGGTAACCCGCCGCTTGTCGATTACGTCATGGTTCTCTAACGGTTGCGCTAGTTGCGCCTGAGCTGTTGACCTGTACACAACGGTTTTTCACTCAGTGACATTTTTTTAAATTTTTACTGTATTGAATAAAGTGTGGTATGTGTAATTATTCCGCCAACCCAATTTCCTATACTCTCGTTATTATTGCTAATACTATTATTGCTAACACTATGTATGTTCACAAGTCGCAAATAATATTTACTCTTTTGAAGTATTATGTCATGCTTAAGAAATCATAAGCAATTGTAATGCTCACGTATCATCAAACGTTGATAACTATATGACATCTATTTGATTGTTATATTTGTGAGTTAGTTCTTTCCTCTTGAGCACTTGTGTTAGATAATGCCACTATCAATATGATAATAGGAGTGCAGGCAAAAACCCAGTGTGCTCATATTTTCAGGGATGCGTGGAACCTGTGATGTACTGATTTATTTACATTTAGCTAAAGCATTAGAAGGTAAGTTGGTCTTTCTCAAGAATACAGTCCGTCATTCAAATTTAAGTGCCTGTGGTTGGCATTAGCTTTCATGTAGATAATAACCCAGAAAAAACCATTAAGGAACTTGCACTACTTAGAGTAATAAAGATCCCACCTTTAATGTACCATTAGGAAAATATAGTCACCTTAAATACAGATCCAGAAGGATAGATTTTTTCTTCTGTTTTTTTTTTGTATTGGGGGGTCACCTTTATGTGAATCTCTGATTCCATATAACAGAATTCAGTTCCGTCCTCAATCCGGGCCTTAAATCTAGTACATAACCGATATTCACCTGTATAAAGAAATCGCAATTAAACAGCCGCGTAACCCTGGCCTGTGACCACTCCCTCCACCACCCCCACCGAGAGGTTCTGTAATATCAGAGGACCGCCACCACCCATGTTCGGATGTAAATACGGACCCCTTAATAAAGCGCCGGTTAGGACCGAGCTGGAGAGACCACAGGTAACCATCAGAGAAAAAATCGGCGAAATGGAACAGGAACTTTATTGGTAGCAGCCTGCAAACGCATTGCATTGTCATGTTCTTTCTTCATTGCATTGGAATATACATAGACAATATTGACTGGTTTCAGATACAAGCGGTTGTATGCTCCGAGGAGTTGGTCAACACTTTGTAACATCCGAGCAAATGCGAGGATATTGCGCAGAGGCAACTCAGAGGGACATATGACCACTTCTATCTTAAACCAGTCTATATTGAATTTATTATCCACCTTTTCCTGACAAGTGGCATACCCATATTTGTTCATTTTAGGTATGCACTATTTTTTCATATGCACTATTTTTCCGTATACGCCGGGTTTTTGCAGCATACAACATATTTGTATGCTCCAGGTATATAGATATACGCTGCTCATGTGTCTTCTATGGGCATTTTGTATTAGGTGGAAAATAAAGGGAAATATATCCATAATTGAAAATTCTTTCGTTCAGAATTAAAGCTACATGAAATATGTTTTGAATATAGCATTTTCGTAACATCATTCAGCTTTTGAAATATGAAAAGGACATTGAAATTGTTAAACTTATAGTGCAAATAGCAGGAATCTGGTGTTTTGCGGTGGTGTTTGGCTTAGTAAATACCAAGGTTTTATTTGATATTGATTACTGACATGTACACAGCGACTACACCGCCACCTGTGTTTCGGACAGTCTACTGTAGATCAGTGGGGCCCTGTTGAATAATCTAGGCTCGTACATGAAGACCCTTTTCTGTACGCTTAGGAGACCCAGGGACGATGTGGGTCAACTCTATTCAACACTTATGAAAGACCTTATGGACGGTAAGACTGTTATAGCAAACAAACTTGAATATCATTAAGCGACAACCCTTGTGGAAGGTACAAGAAAGGGTCTTCATGTATGAGCCTAGATTATTCAATGGGCCCCTGTCAGAGAAGGCTTTATAGTCTTTACCCGAAGCGCACTTACAAATCCCTGTAGTGAAGCTCTGACTGATCCACTGACAGCGATTGCTAAGAGTGTACATTATGTGTGAAGTCGGTCTCAAGTCTCTAAAGTATATCAAAGATATTCCCTTCGTAGTTCGTATGCAATGGACTATAGATAGCTTTGAAAAGGTTTCTGTCACCCACCTAATACATGTTCTTGTATGTATATCCATGTCGTGTTCCGCTTACAGATGGACTCGAGTTTTATGTGTCGGCGAATAACGTGATATTAACGCCAGGGGATGCAGACGGTGTTATCAAACCAAAGTACTTCGCAAGCGTATTTCAACGTTCACCGAGTAAGTATTCAGATAAATCAAAACAAGACGTGGCAAATAAAAGTGTTCAGATAAGGGCATGGTCATTATGTCTAAGTGGTAACAATCAATTTCTGAAAATATAGAGCAAGTGTAAGAATTTCCATAAATGAGAGATCAAATCAAACATCATGCTATACTCACCTCATTACGTTTACTAGATTTTACTCTTTTAAATATCTCTTTTAATCTCCCCGGGTATGACATCCGTAGGCAATTCAAGACAATACAAGAATTACTGGATTTCTCATAGCTTTTTACTGTGTATATTAGTAAAGTGAACTTTCTTCACTCTTAAATCCCTATATAATGTACGTTATTCCTTTTTGCAGGAATCCCTCTGAAATGACGAATACCAACACCTTAGGAAATCTGATATTCTACTACACTTTTCTTGTTCCATCGACCTGCTGATTATGCGAAGGAAATGTTTTCCGTGATATCAAGTGATAAACTCTTCACTTTTAATGAATTTACATAAAACTAAATGTTGCTGCATTTATGCAGGGTTTTGTATGGAAACTACCCTAGTCACAAATCTCAATAAAAATGTTCAAATACTATCTGAAAACTATTTTCATTACTTTATCTCCGAGATACCAGTTTTGTGTCTATTTCCAGTTTTCAGTTTTCGTATACTAAATGTACGTCATATATATATGTGAAAA
The DNA here is from genome assembly GCA_950022655.1 of Alentia gelatinosa. NCBI lineage: Eukaryota > Metazoa > Annelida > Polychaeta > Phyllodocida > Polynoidae > Alentia > Alentia gelatinosa. The sequence continues at coordinate 18,348,285 of OX465581.1, forward strand.
AAGTGGATATAAGCAAGTCTACAAAACCCTCCGACTTTCTTCTCTAGATATTTCTGTTATGTTATCAATAGCTTTAGTTTAACTTGATAATTTGAAGAGGAAATAAAGAGTACATGTACGATGTATAGAAATTATACTAGTCCTATTCTTGTCATCTAAAATCCGAGCTTCCAATTGGAATCATAAAAATCTTTTCAGCAAGCATGTATTTCAAGCCTCTTAACCCTTTCCATGCAGCACCCAGTTCCCCTGCTCAGCATTACACGGCAGGTATTGCCTGCCCAAACGACCCTGCTATGGTAGGCACCTTTTTTTGAAATAGCAATGTCATGTGATGTGTCATGTGATTTAAGTAATTCACCTTGGTGACTGATCATATTTTGTTATTCCAAATCAAAGGTCAATATGGCTATTATACATTATCAAAATATCTTTAAAATCAAACAATTTTCTTTTTATCAATTGAATTTTGTTTATAAGTATCAATGATGCCTCTAAGATACCTGGAGGCATCTTCTTGCCGTAGTCAGGGGAATGCCTCAGGTAACTTCTGCTGTTAAAGGGTTAAGGGAGTGCTCCACTGGGCCAGCCGTATGGCATCAATAGAGCGCCTTATTTCGATTTAAGGCCTGGCAATTAAATCAGCGGCTGATGTCACTGGCCTCTTTATTGACGCGCGAAAAAGATTCTTGAACTGGACTGTAATCGAAGATACATGCTTTACAAGTCATTAAAGAAATGATCAACAAAAAACAACACTGGCCTGGTAATCTTATTCATTAGGTGTTGCCGGTTCATCGCCATATGCTCGTGCCAGTCGGCATGTCGTCTGCTCCACCGCACCGGTCTCTATACTTGAGCCGCAACAGGCACTGCGCAAGGCCGCCATTCGGCAGCTGCACAGTACTCTTTTAATTATTATGGCCACCAGAGGAAACTCACGTTAGCTATGGTGGAGTGCGATCTGGCCACCTTGACTGGTACTCTCCTGGCTGATGTTCTTATTACCAGAATCAGAACCTCTGCTGGAAGAGTGAATTATATAATTCATTCTCCTAGTAGATCTTTCGTTGTGGTTGGAGATTGCAGAAACTCTCAAAGCCCTTTATCTATGTTATTTACTTTTTTGTGTATTTTGATAAAGAGAGCATGAAGTAAGACTTTGTTATCAATTAGCTAATCTAATAATGCCTTGTAGTGAGCATTCATAGTTTAAATTCCAGGATGTCCCAAAAATGTACTCTGCTTCGAGATATTTGTTTCGAGCTCTCTGGCCTAGAAAGCGACCGGACCTGACCAACCTCTTAGTCGGAGACAGAGGTGGTAGCCCATCTATATTTTCATGCCATACAACAAGTGGAGCACGACATTCATGCGGAGTCTGTCTGTCGATTTGGACCTGTTCTAGAGTCATAGACCAAGTCTCTCTGAAAGCTACGTTGATGAATGGTATTTAATATACGGCTATAGAATTAGGATGTTGTTGGATAATCGGGCTTCTCAAACAGCAGTTCTTCCCTCTCCCGTGAGGTGAGCCACTAGTGTCGCCACCCTAACTTTGGTCACCACATTGTGTACTAGGCCGGTGATGATAGAATACTAATGTTCATGGGTATGAATCCGCGTCCCACCATATCAACTGGTCGCTTTTGTGATTCCCTAATGGAATAATACGTTTGAAATCGGCAAATGAATATCAATACAGAATCCCGTTTTCGTTATCCTGCCGTTACGCTAGGGAGTGGGTGTGAAAGGGACCGATTGTATGATTTTGAAAACCCTAAGTGGTGTTACTTTATATGCAGGGCTTATGATAGGTGCAGCATGGTGAAGGGAGTGATGATCTTATAAAAACAAAGACATGCACACATGCGTTCATTAACCAAGACATCACTGTTTGATGTCAGATCACCCCCAGAACTCACTTAGACGATGTATTTGTACGCGGAACTGAAATAGGATAGAATACTAATTGGTCATGCAACCATACCGGCTTTCATAGTAATACATTATACAACGGACACCTATATGGAATAATCGAAGTATAACTACTTCGGTTTAACGTTCCTGAGTAGTATAGAAAAGGCATCCGGTCTCAGGTAACAATAGCAGATTACGTCAGCGGCAGATTACCACACAGTAGTTCACGGCACGTATCACCGAAATCTGGCGTCAATAAAGAAACAGGTACATTTAACCACAGGCTTTATATACCCCATTAAAGATCATAGATTATACACTTTATTACTCTATGCCAGGCTGTGTTTTATATACCGTTTACTTTTACATGTAATATTTTAAGTGGTATATGCCAAGTTTCGTTGATTGGTAACAAAGCTCAAATCATTGTCATGTGCAGCTACAGAGGAAGTGTGGTCATTTCAGAAAAAACAAGTCCGCATTATTCTGTCTGGATGCCGAAAATTATTAGCCTCCGTCTAGGCCCCGGGCAGTAATTCTCGAAAATCTGGCCCCGTAATAGACTTTAATCAAATAATATTCAAAAAGATAATCCATTCTAAATTTTCAGATAATAGATATACAAGGTGGGGTCTACAGTCTGTCCTCAATATCTGTTCTGTACTGACGAAAACAGAAATTAATTCACAAATATTTGAGGTTTGTTTTATGAAAGGTTATACAATGCCCTCTTCATTTTCTGTAGGGACTTAAGAGGATGAATCGAACACACATACATTTTGCTCCAGGTGAGCCTGGAGAATCTGGAGTTATAAGTGGTATGTACCATTATGTTATAGGAATTCATCATAATTACACGTTACATGCTTCATAGATATGTATTGATATATCCATATAGCTCTATAATTGCGGCAGAGGTGAGGTCGCTAACGTAGTATCCAAGGGGTTACAATCAACAAGTTAGTAACCTGGTAACCCGCCGCTTGTCGATTACGTCATGGTTCTCTAACGGTTGCGCTAGTTGCGCCTGAGCTGTTGACCTGTACACAACGGTTTTTCACTCAGTGACATTTTTTAAAATTTTTACTGTATTGAATAAAGTGTGGTATGTGTAATTATTCCGCCAACCCAATTTCCTATACTCTCGTTATTATTGCTAATACTATTATTGCTAACACTATGTATGTTCACAAGTCGCAAATAATATTTACTCTTTTGAAGTATTATGTCATGCTTAAGAAATCATAAGCAATTGTAATGCTCACGTATCATCAAACGTTGATAACTATATGACATCTATTTGATTGTTATATTTGTGAGTTAGTTCTTTCCTCTTGAGCACTTGTGTTAGATAATGCCACTATCAATATGATAATAGGAGTGCAGGCAAAAACCCAGTGTGCTCATATTTTCAGGGATGCGTGGAACCTGTGATGTACTGATTTATTTACATTTAGCTAAAGCATTAGAAGGTAAGTTGGTCTTTCTCAAGAATACAGTCCGTCATTCAAATTTAAGTGCCTGTGGTTGGCATTAGCTTTCATGTAGATAATAACCCAGAAAAAACCATTAAGGAACTTGCACTACTTAGAGTAATAAAGATCCAACCTTTAATGTACCATTAGGAAAATATAGTCACCTTAAATACAGATCCAGAAGGATAGATTTTTTCTTCTGTTTTTTTTTTGTATTGGGGGGTCACCTTTATGTGAATCTCTGATTCCATATAACAGAATTCAGTTCCGTCCTCAATCCGGGCCTTAAATCTAGTACATAACCGATATTCACCTGTATAAAGAAATCGCAATTAAACAGCCGCGTAACCCTGGCCTGTGACCACTCCCTCCACCACCCCCACCGAGAGGTTCTGTAATATCAGAGGACCGCCACCACCCATGTTCGGATGTAAATACGGACCCCTTAATAAAGCGCCGGTTAGGACCGAGCTGGAGAGACCACAGGTAACCATCAGAGAAAAAATCGGCGAAATGGAACAGGAACTTTATTGGTAGCAGCCTGCAAACGCATTGCATTGTCATGTTCTTTCTTCATTGCATTGGAATATACATAGACAATATTGACTGGTTTCAGATACAAGCGGTTGTATGCTCCGAGGAGTTGGTCAACACTTTGTAACATCCGAGCAAATGCGAGGATATTGCGCAGAGGCAACTCAGAGGGACATATGACCACTTCTATCTTAAACCAGTCTATATTGAATTTATTATCCACCTTTTCCTGACAAGTGGCATACCCATATTTGTTCATTTTAGGTATGCACTATTTTTTCATATGCACTATTTTTCCGTATACGCCAGGTTTTTGCAGCATACAACATATTTGTATGCTCCAGGTATATAGATATACGCTGCTCATGTGTCTTCTATGGGCATTTTGTATTAGGTGGAAAATAAAGGGAAATATATCCATAATTGAAAATTCTTTCGTTCAGAATTAAAGCTACATGAAATATGTTTTGAATATAGCATTTTCGTAACATCATTCAGCTTTTGAAATATGAAAAGGACATTGAAATTGTTAAACTTATAGTGCAAATAGCAGGAATCTGGTGTTTTGCGGTGGTGTTTGGCTTAGTAAATACCAAGGTTTTATTTGATATTGATTACTGACATGTACACAGCGACTACACCGCCACCTGTGTTTCGGACAGTCTACTGTAGATCAGTGGGGCCCTGTTGAATAATCTAGGCTCGTACATGAAGACCCTTTTCTGTACGCTTAGGAGACCCAGGGACGATGTGGGTCAACTCTATTCAACACTTATGAAAGACCTTATGGACGGTAAGACTGTTATAGCAAACAAACTTGAATATCATTAAGCGACAACCCTTGTGGAAGGTACAAGAAAGGGTCTTCATGTATGAGCCTAGATTATTCAATGGGCCCCTGTCAGAGAAGGCTTTATAGTCTTTACCCGAAGCGCACTTACAAATCCCTGTAGTGAAGCTCTGACTGATCCACTGACAGCGATTGCTAAGTGTGTACATTATGTGTGAAGTCGGTCTCAAGTCTCTAAAGTATATCAAAGATATTCCCTTCGTAGTTCGTATGCAATGGACTATAGATAGCTTTGAAAAGGTTTCTGTCACCCACCTAATACATGTACTTGTATGTATATCCATGTCGTGTTCCGCTTACAGATGGACTCGAGTTTTATGTGTCAGCGAATAACGTGATATTAACGCCAGGGGATGCAGACGGTGTTATCAAACCAAAGTACTTCGCAAGCGTATTTCAACGTTCACCGAGTAAGTATTCAGATAAATCAAAACAAGACGTGGCAAATAAAAGTGTTCAGATAAGGGCATGGTCATTATGTCTAAGTGGTAACAATCAATTTCTGAAAATATAGAGCAAGTGTAAGAATTTCCATAAATGAGAGATCAAATCAAACATCATGCTATACTCACCTCATTACGTTTACTAGATTTTACTCTTTTAAATATCTCTTTTAATCTCCTCGGGTATGACATCCGTAGGCAATTCAAGACAATACAAGAATTACTGGATTTCTCATAGCTTTTTACTGTGTATATTAGTAAAGTGAACTTTCTTCACTCTTAAATCCCTATATAATGTACGTTATTCCTTTTTGCAGGAATCCCTCTGAAATGACGAATACCAACACCTTAGGAAATCTGATATTCTACTACACTTTTCTTGTTCCATCGACCTGCTGATTATGCGAAGGAAATGTTTTCCGTGATATCAAGTGATAAACTCTTCACTTTTAATGAATTTACATAAAACTAAATGTTGCTGCATTTATGCAGGGTTTTGTATGGAAACTACCCTAGTCACAAATCTCAATAAAAATGTTCAAATACTATCTGAAAACTATTTTCATTACTTTATCTCCGAGATACCAGTTTTGTGTCTATTTCCAGTTTTCAGTTTTCGTATACTAAATGTACGTCATATATATATGTGAAAAAAGTGGATATAAGCAAGTCTACAAAACCCTCCGACTTTCTTCTCTAGATATTTCTGTTATGTTATCAATAGCTTTAGTTTAACTTGATAATTTGAAGAGGAAATAAAGAGTACATGTACGATGTATAGAAATTATACTAGTCCTATTCTTGTCATCTAAAATCCGAGCTTCCAATTGGAATCATAAAAATCTTTTCAGCAAGCATGTATTTCAAGCCTCTTAACCCTTTCCATGCAGCACCCAGTTCCCCTGCTCAGCATTACACGGCAGGTATTGCCTGCCCAAACGACCCTGCTATGGTAGGCACCTTTTTTTGAAATAGCAATGTCATGTGATGTGTCATGTGATTTAAGTAATTCACCTTGGTGACTGATCATATTTTGTTATTCCAAATCAAAGGTCAATATGGCTATTATACATTATCAAAATATCTTTAAAATCAAACAATTTTCTTTTTATCAATTGAATTTTGTTTATAAGTATCAATGATGCCTCTAAGATACCTGGAGGCATCTTCTTGCCGTAGTCAGGGGAATGCCTCGAGGTAACTTCTGCTGTTAAAGGGTTAAGGGAGTGCTCCACTGGGCCAGCCGTATGGCATCAATAGAGCGCCTTATTTCGATTTAAGGCCTGGCAATTAAATCAGCGGCTGATGTCACTGGCCTCTTTATTGACGCGCGAAAAAGATTCTTGAACTGGACTGTAATCGAAGATACATGCTTTACAAGTCATTAAAGAAATGATCAACAAAAAACAACACTGGCCTGGTAATCTTATTCATTAGGTGTTGCCGGTTCATCGCCATATGCTCGTGCCAGTCGGCATGTCGTCTGCTCCACCGCACCGGTCTCTATACTTGAGCCGCAACAGGCACTGCGCAAGGCCGCCATTCGGCAGCTGCACAGTACTCTTTTAATTATTATGGCCACCAGAGGAAACTCACGTTAGCTATGGTGGAGTGCGATCTGGCCACCTTGACTGGTACTCTCCTGGCTGATGTTCTTATTACCAGAATCAGAACCTCTGCTGGAAGAGTGAATTATATAATTCATTCTCCTAGTAGATCTTTCGTTGTGGTTGGAGATTGCAGAAACTCTCAAAGCCCTTTATCTATGTTATTTACTTTTTTGTGTATTTTGATAAAGAGAGCATGAAGTAAGACTTTGTTATCAATTAGCTAATCTAATAATGCCTTGTAGTGAGCATTCATAGTTTAAATTCCAGGATGTCCCAAAAATGTACTCTGCTTCGAGATATTTGTTTCGAGCTCTCTGGCCTAGAAAGCGACTGGACCTGACCAACCTCTTAGTCGGAGACAGAGGTGGTAGCCCATCTATATTTTCATGCCATACAACAAGTGGAGCACGACATTCATGCGGAGTCTGTCTGTCGATTTGGACCTGTTCTAGAGTCATAGACCAAGTCTCTCTGAAAGCTACGTTGATGAATGGTATTTAATATACGGCTATAGAATTAGGATGTTGTTGGATAATCGGGCTTCTCAAACAGCAGTTCTTCCCTCTCCCGTGAGGTGAGCCACTAGTGTCGCCACCCTAACTTTGGTCACCACATTGTGTACTAGGCCGGTGATGATAGAATACTAATGTTCATGGGTATGAATCCGCGTCCCACCATATCAACTGGTCGCTTTTGTGATTCCCTAATGGAATAATATGTTTGAATTCGGCAAATGAATATCAATACAGAATACCGTTTTCGTTATCCTGCCGTTACGCTAGGGAGTGGGTGTGAAAGGGACCGATTGTATGATTTTGAAAACCCTAACTGGTGTTACTTTATATGCAGGGCTTATGATAGGTGCAGCATGGTGAAGGGAGTGATGATCTTATAAGAACAAAGACATGCACACATGCGTTCATTAACCAAGACATCACTGTTTGATGTCAGATCACCCACAGAACTCACGTAGACGATGTACACGCGGAACTGAAATAGGATAGAATACTAATTGGTCATGCAACCATACCGGCTTTCATAGTAATACATTATACAACGGACACCTATATGGAATAATCGAAGTATAACTACTTCGGGATAACGTTCCTGAGTAGTATAGAAAAGGCATCCGGTCTCAGGTAACAATAGCTATTGAAAAAAAAGTATGGGGCCAGAGCAACCACTATTCATTGTTACTAACCTGTCACAACCCATTACCATTGATTATGATTTAAAATCAATTGATTACGGGCCTTAAAGCTATTGATTATGGGAAAATACTTTCCTAAAAAAAAGATTAGGGGTCCCTTTGTGCATGGAGAGCAAAGATATTCACTACTAATAGACAATTGTCGATGGTTTTGTGGGCATGAATTCTGAATAGTCGATCTTCTGAAGGGAGATAGATACGACGGCTATTTGCCTGCATGCATTACACCAAGTTAACTGGTCGAGGGGATGAATAATGATAGAAAATGATTTTCTTTTGGTTGGTATGAACACGGACTTGGAACACCTGGATTAGAAACAACCGGCCTCTGGCGTATCTATCTATGCCTCGGCATTGTTAGGGTTCCGATAACGGCCGCTAGACGGGGCTAGCATCAATTTGCGTTAGTTCCACATTTTCCCACCAGGATTGCCACAGTCGCTGCTTGTGGCAACAGCATAACCCGAATGTTCATATAAATTGTTTACATTTGTCTACAAGCGTTCACCACACTTAGCACCGTAATTCCGACTCTTCTGTATAGGTATATACTTGGACCTTTTGATGAAATAGTTTATTAAGGTCTGTTGAGGTGGAAGAAATGTCAAAATCTGGATTTCCTATGTCAACATCCCTTCAAAATATGCCTATTGTCTAAAACCCCCAGCCAACTTACTGCCATAAAATTTACTTTACTGCCGATTCCAGATATATACTATATGGGACAGTTGGAATTAGGGTCCTGAGTGCAATAGATTTTTTTAAAGTTACGGCACATCTTGTCTTAGAATAGTTGGGGCCGGCAGGCAAATTTCCCTGATTTCCAGGCAGTCAGTCTTGGGAAACAATTATTTCCAATTCATTCCCATGCCCCTAGGCCTTAATAAAGTATTTGTCAGTCGATTCCAGGTATGTACCTACATGGGACAGTTGGAATTAGGGTTCTAAGTTCACTATATTTTTTTAAAGTTACGGCACATTTTGTGTCAGTTTGGGTTGGGTCGGCAGTCAAAATTCCCTGATTTTCAAGGGGAAAATCCAGAAAATCCAGATTCTTAAATTGTTCCCATGCTCCTAGGCCTTAATAAAGTATTTGTCAGTCGATTCCAGATATATACCTACATGGGACAGTTGGAATTAGGGTTCTAAGTGCACTAGATGTTTTTAAAGTTACGGCACATTTTGTGTTAGAATAGTTGGTGTCGGCGGGCAAATTTGCCTGATTTTCAGGCAGTCAGTCTTGGGAGAAAAATATTTTCAATTCATTCCCATGCCCCTAGGCCTTAATAAAGTATTTGTCAGTCGATTCCAGATATATACCTATATGGGACAGTTGGAATTAGGGTTCTAAGTGCACTAGATGTTTTTAAAGTTACGGCACATTTTGTCTTTTAATAGTTGGTGTCCGCGGGCAAATTTCCCTGATTTTTCAAGGGAAAAATTCAGAAAATCCTGATTCTTAAATTGTTTCCATGCCCCTAGGCCCCTAGGGAAATTTGCCTGCCCCAACTATTCTAAGACCATAGATTAGGTCTTATTAATCCCTTTCACTGTTAAGTCTACTGAAAAAAAGGACTGCAAATAAACATCCAGTCAAACACTCATGATTATACAGTCAGGAAAGAATGAATGTATGTATTACAAGTGAAATAAAGAAACAGCCTTGTCAATTAAAAAAAAAAAAAAAAAACATCAGCAGCGCCACTTTAGGCCCTGGTGGCTTAAAATGGAACTTTCGTCAACGTTTCCTAGCGGATAATACGGAAATTAGCGCTCTATCCACAAAATGCAGCCAAGCATAGCCGAGGCAAAGAGATCGTTGAACAAACACGGCCGCCGCCCGCGTTTCCTATCCAGAGATATAAGTCCGTGGTATGAATGACAATATAGAGTGTAGATGACTGAGATTCGAATTCAAATGCGCCGAAATCCGACATCTCTACTGAATTATGGTAGCATCGCTCTAGTAAAAGTGGGCCCGTTATTGGAGGCAATATTACAATACACATAGGCAAAATAGCCGATGAGGCTATCATCAACCCCTGCCTACCACTACCACGACATGAAGCGGGACGCAGGAAAACTAAACGCATTGTAACACCCTGCTCACAGATGGCGCTGTGATGCAAAGCGCCGCCTGGCTTCACCTGGTTAAAGCGCAAGCCGTAGTAGGGTGAAGGCGTGGTCGGCCAGTCTGTGATAAGCTTGGCGAGGCAGAAGACACAACAGGGAGTAACAGAGGAATATTCTGTGTCCGCTTAAAAGGGGTACAAGGGAAGCCCTCTCCGCACAGCCTGCTGGTAAGTTTAAATGTGTAACTGTTTTGTACCTCCCCATGATTCCAGTAACATGTACGCCGGGCACACTCTGGAGGGAAGGGGTGGGGGCACATGGGGTGAATCGCACCTCCAGCCCACACGTGTCAATCATGAGGGGTTCACACGGACTGTTGTTACTTCAGCTTTTATTCCTGTCCCGCTCAACAAAGTGGTTAACATATTACCATATCGTTATAAAACATTCTCATGTCTGATTTAACTTGCCGCTCCTCCTACGGAGAAACCCCGACTATCGCTTGATGTACGGAAAAGGTAAACTGCTTACATTACTGCTACTTCTGTGATGAATAGCAGTAATCAGGACCAAGTCTCGGGACATTTGGTCATCTCTCACGCTGTGTACATGGGGCTATTTCGGATTGCACCACTGTGCTATTGGGGATAAGAGGTCCTAATGAGAGCGATGGAGGCTGTCATATCCAAGGCGTGTAGTAGGCCCTGGAGGCTTGGTACTGTGCTTATTTATGCAGAAGCTAAAAGGAGTCCCCAGTGGCCTAGTGGCAGTACATGTAACACAACAAGGAGCTTGTTCCGAGAAGGAGGTCAAGAAATATGCTGAGAGACATCGAGTGCAAACACCTTCAGTATGTTATAGGTATGCAGTGCAAGCGCCTTCATTAGAAATATGTTGCAGGGTGAAAACTTTTAAAAAATAAATAATGTTGGGTTACTCATTCGCATATTACAGGCACTCCACCACGACACACTTGATGACTGACAGACTGAAATAGTACGAGGTATTCATATGCTATTGCTGAAAGAAACTCTTCACCAACGTATATCGCCGAAGGAAGCCAAGGTTTATTTATGACGGTTGTAGTATATATACAATGTATACATGTAAAATATTCTGTTCGAATATATGGCGATTCTGTCCACATTTTAACACAAACCCTCTTTGTATGTTTCACAAATGTGGGCATCCGTGAGTTTTGTGTGCGGTGTGAAAGGGAGAGGGGCTAGAAGGAGAGAGATACAGTGACAGAAGGACAAAGAGAGAAAGAGAGACAGATAGACATACCGACTGGCAGAGAGACAGAGACAGAGAGAATGGCAGAACGAAATGCGGTGAGAGCCAGAGGGAGACGGTTAAAACGACTTACTCACTCTTCCTCGTGTTGGTTTCAACCTCAAGCTAATTGGTTCAATTAAATGTAAAACGTCTTCCTTTCAATCTACACAAATCTAGTTACCATGACCTACGTGAGATCCATAGAGAGTAGCAGCCAAACAAACAGTGAAGTAACTCGATGTTCCAGGTAACTGGAGCCTGTTTCAGTTGAGACGGCACTGAACCAAGTACTCAAATCACTTAGCACACATTGTGAAATATGATAAAACACTATTTGGAAAGAGTTAGACCGATTTACTAGAGCGCCCTAGGCAATCTCTGTTAGAGAATTCTTTTTAGCTGCGACATTAATTCAGGCTAAACAACGTGCCAGTAAATTTATGTATCGGGCAAGTTGGGAAATACCCACAGGACATACGCGTGGCACTATTATCATTAGAAGCTGCGCACACACACTAGACTGATTTTTGACCTTGTTACGTATCGACTTTACTCCAGATGGAACAATTGCCATTGGGTGAATCCTGAAAACAAACACGGCACATTTCAATTCTGGTAAATGCACCGAGCGGACGCAATCGATATAGATGAATGCCGAGGTAGCGGCCGTATCAGGCAACATGGATCATTCAGCCTGATTCAAGGCTTACAGATTCAGCTCGAACTCGTCGACAGAAGGTTGCCCACATCTGCGGCTTTTACTGTCCCTGTTTGGCAGGGGCAGTTGAGATATGTGGCGCAGAGTATGTGGCCGCGACATATAGGCGTGGGATAGGGAGGGAGGAGGGGGGTGTCGAATGATATCACTGGAATGTCATGAATACGGCAAAATAGAGTTATCTTGTCGGCGGCCTCACTGGGCATACAGACGACCTTCAAAGATTCCCTATGCATCATCCGAACGACGGAGTAGTCTGCTGTGTAGGCCCCCAGCACACAATGTTCTGGTATAGGACTGGAACATGGGGTGAGACATATTCTCTCTGTCATGCATAGGGCTATAGAGAACAATGTTTTGTAACAAAAACAGTCCAACCTGCCTCCTTTGGAAGCTTTAAGCAATGGACGCCTTCTATAATGGATGCTTCATTGAACTTCCTAGCATTAATCACATTATCAAAGTACAAGCACATGTATGCAGCATGCATATGACATAAGACCGACCCATTCTAATAGAAATCACAGTATGGTGTCTGATGGAGGCAGGTATTGCTGATTTGGGGTAGTAGGTAGGGGTGTAAGCGGTTGGTAGGACGAGTTTTTTTAGTATTGTCATGTAATTATTGGTAAACGTGTAAAAATAAGCGGCCACGTTTACGTGAAATACTATACGCAGGGGCATCTCAGCATGTACCAGATCTCATCCAACACGATGCCAGATCCCGCCACCCCAAATCTCCTGCATATAAGATGATGTTATAAGCTTTATTGTATAAGAATCATCGTGCAAACAAGTAATCGTGCCTATTATGAAAGAGTAATCTCAGTCTAAAGGCATAGATTTTTTTCCGCGAAATAGTAAGGGTGGATTCAGGTTTTTAAGAAGAGGGAGCCCAAACCCTTGTCTATCCCTTATATATGGAACATATCTTCATGCGCAACCACTCTCTTCCTAGGTCTGCCTCTATGTGTTCTGCCTCTATGTGGTCTCATCCTGCTCTACTCACATTCCTCCTATGGGCTCCTTACTCCTACCTTCTCCATAGGGAGCCAAAGTGAACCTGCTAAAACGGCTTACCTATGGGGGTTTGAGACTAGAATTTTGTTTTTGGTCTCGTTTGTTACTTTTGAAGTTTAGTTTACTACTATCGTCTCTAACTCTGTCTCGAAGCTACGATGACAGTTGTTAAGTTTATCAAAAATATGGATCTAAAAGATTGGAGAATGACACATATAATCTCGAACCTACATAGTCAAAGTACTGAGCGCCTATATCTGGAAATGGTGTTTTGTAAACGGGTATCTGTGGTTTCAGTGGGTTCACTTTGGCTCCCTATATCCTCTCCTGTTCCTGCTAAGAACCCTAACCTCCCTACAGCAGCACCCTTGTACGGTACCTTCCTTCCCTTATCTCTCTAGGAATAGCATTCCTTGGATTCCTCCACTTCCAGGTCTACGGCTCCACTCTGGGGATCACTTCACAGGTCCACCCCACCCCCACCTCTAAATCCACCCAATGGTACGGAGCAAGCCTGGCTCATACCAACCTGACTGTCTATATCAGTATGCAGAGCAGTAATACATCCTGTTCCGGTTCTATGTCCGCCAGACACTGTCTGCGCGCGCATTCATAGCCGGATGTGTCGATCGTGACTGGATGATGGCAGTGGCAGGGTTGGGTAGTGGGGATGGTGAAGTGAGATTAGTAGGGGTTTCGGGGTACAATGGCAGGTATATCCAGCAGCACAAAAAAGCTAATCAGATGCAGCGATAGCCTCTCATGACCCTCTCTGGTTATCGATCATATTATATCCTGGTTATTATTAACTGTAGCCGCTCACTATTTAATAAATTGGAAAACTTGTGAACTATTCTAATTTGCACTCAAAAGGTATTAGGGTAAGAATTCACCAAAAATACGACGACATAGGTAGTACAGTATGGCTTTTATTAGAGCATGATTGCGTGCTCTAAATACATGGATTGCCTAAAGGTTAGAGGTCACATGCACTTCCAGCGTGCTTCCAGAAAATCACCCCTTCACTCTATGCTTGCTATTCACTGTGATAGTGGGATAGGAGCAGGGCGACAGTGTCTCAGGGTCTCAGGTCTGCATGTTCTTCACTGTGATAGTGGGAAAGGAGCAGGGTGCCAGTATCTCAGTGTCTCAGAGGCATGACCAATCAGTAGAGACTGAAATACCTCATTGACCCACTGGTACTTGATATGTTTGGATCCTAGACTCAGGCGGTTGCAGATATGGCAAGTTGAATGGGTGCAAGTGGGTTACAGAAAATTATCCATAGACTGAGCATAATCCAAACCTTTTATTGTTATTCATCAATGATGAACATACCATTTGCTCCTTGTTTATAAATGGGTACACTCACAAACGAACACTAGTAAATTATTCAAATACTTAATGTACAACCAGGATGAAGTAGAGCGCAGGCCAGTCTATATATACCTCTGATTGGTATCCTGCGTTTGTAAACCCTGTGCTCCCGTTACTGACATTTGCATGTCGAATATAATTAGCCTCAGAGGGCAGTCACCAAGTCCTAGAATGTATTTGTTGCCACCCCCTGAAAAACCCTGCTATGGACGTGATTTTACTGCCCATCTTTCTCCTGATGACGCTATGTCACACCTAAATGGGAATGGATCTACTCTTCCTTATTGATAGGCTAAATTTGATAACATCACATATATCCGCGGATATACTTTCAGGATGGTTTCTTCATCCCCCACCTTCTTTATTTCTACATCATTTCATTTACGAGATAATATTTCTATAATTCGCCGGTTGCCGACATTACACATTGATTCGCACAAGAATCAGTGTAGGACTCATCCGATTGTATGAAATCACTAAAGACACAATTATTCAGAAACTAATTAGATCAGATATATTTTTGACAAATTATTGATCGGTAGATTTATGGGATTTTGCGATTTACAATCCAGCACATTATCTGAAAACGAATAGAATATAAAAGGTACCAGCAATATGTATAAAAGTAACTCATATTTCCTCATAATTATTATCCGCCTATTACGAATCTGTCATTGTTCTATACCAGTGGCCGAACATTTATGATATATTACCTTCTGCTCGTGGTGCAGTATTAATAATGTTTGCGCCCTAGGACCGTGGTGAATAATCAAAATAACGTGGTTTAAAAAAAAGAGCTTTTCAGGTTTTTATTAATATTGAAACATATTTAATGTGTGTGTGTGTGTGGGGGGGGGGGGGGGGGGGGGGTATTGCCGTTCTCTGTCTTTTGACCCGAAAATACGCTCCTCTGCTAACGACATATTTCTGGGACAAAAGACCATGGATGGACATAAATTAGCCCACAGGAAGTACATTTCCTCATATAATAAATATATAGAGTCTCTAGATCGCTAGGAGAATAGTCTTAATCTCCTAGGAGATCGCGATAAAAGTTTCTGAAACATCAAAAGCATGCAAAGTACTGCGTGACAAGATCGTCAGCATTAAGAGGAGGTTGTCTTTATCTTTCTGAAAGTATAGCAACGTCGTAATATCATTTTATGGACAAATGTAATACAAAGATTATAGTAAAATTATAGGGTTATTGGACAACAATGGAACATATGGAATAAAAATGCACGCATCGTAAGGTATATCGTAGTGCATCAGGGGCTAAGTGGACGCCGGGCTTTAGGTATCTTTCTGGATTATTACAATCGAAAGTAAACACCATTTATAACTTGACAATCTGTTCATTATCTCTTCTGTTATAAATGCCTGAAAGACAATCATTATGGTCAGCAACCGACGGCTATATGTATATCCAAAGTTACAACGCTATTGTAAATATTGCTGTTTGCAACTGCATGTAAGTGCTTTAATGAATACAAAAAAGTAAAATATTTTCGTCTGCGTGGCCTTGTTCTCCGTGGAGTATTGCGTTGAGTCAAATACGAGGAGATACGACACCGCAGACCAAAATCACGGTAATGTTGGATTAATAACTCACCTTTTAACTAATTGTTTTGATAAAAGAAATCATAGATAGTTACCGCGACGTTTATGACGCTTTGCCACTATTTACGGCTTTCTGTATCCTATTCAGTAGCGATCTGAAGATTACACGTTTACTATAGATACTTTGTATTAGGTGGGTAATCAATTTCTTTATTTTTGTAAGATCTCTTTTAACAGAATGAAATAATTTGGCCTAAAAACATGCATATTACTAAGAGCTTCTTAAATATTTGCTGTGAATAATCGTTATCAGACATGAGAGAAGAGAATATTACTTCTGAATGTCTGATAAGCTGATACGGCAATACGGAAAGTACAGACTGTCAATCTAAGCTGTATGCAATTATACCTGCAAGAAATCCCAGAGGATATCATTAAAAAATATGATCATATACAGCATGCAAGCTGATAACATCAATCTGTGGTTAATACAGTTCATTTACATCGATGAGTTACTGTCAGTATTCTTATTGCTTTCTTTTTGTATCTCCACATTGCCTAATATCAAAAGAACTGACTGCCTTATATGGCCACGGCTCAGCAGTCCCAAAATACTGCACGTTCCTATTCAATGTAGAAGCCGCTTGTCAAATAAACCATAGCTTTGTATAAAACACATTCTTATATTATAAGTAATGTGATACACGGTCATCCATAGCGTCTGTTGGTAAAAACTGGCGTCACAACAAAAAGACAAATATGTGTACCTACCGATAGGCGAATGGCAGCCAGGTGCCAGGTCAGGCCACCACAAAGGGCGCCAAACAGAGCTGCAACCTACCATACAAAAACCCATAAAAACGCCATTAGTGCACTTTGCACAACAGGCAACCGCAGTGTATTTACGAAAGGCAGACAAATTGAAGTTTTTAGGCGCCTCATGGTCGGGGGTGGCGGGGGCAGCGCTTAACGCGCGCTGAGCGGGGTCGGGTGTGGTACGGGCGGCACTAATCGGTAACGGTGCAGCAGATAACGGCCAGGGATGTAGGACCGGAGAGAGAATGGGGTTCTAGTGGATTACATGCGATTTACAGAGGTGTAACCAAAGTAGGCCGGATATGGTACAGGTGGGGGATTGGCTGGGGTAAGGTGGGAGGTGAACTGAGGTGAAATTGTACCATGTATGGCATGTCTGGACAATGGACGGGCCGGAGTGGAATGCGGAATGACGTGCTGTGGGCAATACAAGAAAAGTATGGTGGTGGTGGGGCGTGTAGTGTAAGGTATACCTGTAGAATGCGGAAGGATAACACGTATGCAGGATGTGGTGGGAATAGATCTGGCCTGGAGGCTAATTGAAATGGGAATAGGGCTAGACTGACTTTATAAGGTTAATGAAACGATGGCATAAAACAGTTGAGAGCCCACGCACTTTAAAAGCTGATATGAAATGGCTAATATGAAAGAATGGCAGGTGCAGAGGGTAGATAAGATTTAGTAGTAGATGATGGGGGATGATGGCATAGGTCAGACGTTGGGTGATTTAATAGGCACTAGGACTTAACGGCCGATTAAGCCCCTTATTCGTCCTCCCTCCACCACCTCCAAAGGCAATCTAAGTATATAGCTACCTTAATGACAGAGTAGTAGTATAATAAATGGCACGGTCCAAGGACTATATGCCATGCGGCAATAACATCTACGATTCGAACCGTGAGTAGTATATGGAAATGCGGGTAAGAGCCAGGCAATTCGCTGAGCTGACTTGAATGGGAACGACAAAATGGGCGGGCATTCGGTGGAGCTCCCATTGACAGCCGTTTTCAATGGCCAACAGAAGCTCACATCACGACATGTGTCCACGCCGAGTCGATGGAGCCCCAGCGTAGCAGGGGTCGGAGCGTACCGGGCACGTGGAAAGGTATGGGAGGAGGGCCTCAGGCGGGGTGGGGTGTTGGGTGTGGCGGGGCCGGAGGGGCGTCGTTGGCGGCAGCTGGACGCCCGCCAACCAGGAGCCGTTACGACGGCAGTTAGATGGCCCCACAGCGCCACTCATTGACAGCAGCTCCACTTATGACTGTCGGACCGGGAATTTGCAGCAACGTGGTCATCTACCGTTGTCAGACATCAACTGTACATTGCTACACTGCCCCCTAACCTCATGCACCAACGCCCCAGTACGCTCTTTGACCCTACATAAATCGTGAAACACATTGCCATTTGATATAGAGATAGGGATGTGATGTTCGCAGTGTGATAAGATCTTTATGGCCTGTGAAGGTTGTCTGAACAGCTGAGACCTTTCTGAATATATAGTTTTCTATATTCTATTGATATGCCCTGATATCAAATGTCAGACGGCTTTGATTTTAGATTGCTATATAGGTTTTGTGTATTTTCCTTGACTTGAAAATAATTATTTTCCGCATCCGTGGTTTTCATTTTTGATGCTTAGCTATTTAAGGCGAAGCTGTGGTAATGCAATGAATCTCAATAGAGTATTTTCTTACCTGATTATGATTATTTCATATAAACTCAGCAAGATATATGCAATAAAGTTAGTTTGGGCGCTACGTAAACAGGAAAGTTCTATTTAGGGTCTTTTGTATTGACCTAATTCAATCGCGGAATTATACATGGCTTTCTGACTTCATCCAGAAAAGAATATACCTAGCCTTGAATCTCCTTTCATAAACACACATCCATAGTGCCATCAATTGACTCTTATGTGACTGAAAGCTACTGTCTAAATAATATCAAACACGCATTATCCTGAATCATGGCTGACCAATAGTAACTAAAAGGTAATTAATTATATATATGCATTAGGGTACAAGGACAAGATCTATTTTCAGATTTACTCCTTAAACGCATGTATTGAACATATTGTTCAACGTCTAGTACGCAATGTGTGTGGTAACTTATATTGATGGAACAAGTCATTGAAAACATATGCGACAATAGATCAGTGTAGCCCATTGTGGGAGCAGCGCTTCTATTGTGCCTTCGCCACAGACGATCCAATAAGCGATGCTCAATGCCCCCTAGTCCCAGTAATGATTGAAGTGATGTATTTAACGATCGATGGCTAAACTAGACATCGCAGGACAATCATAGGTCGTGACAATAGCTAAAGAATGGCCACTCATGACCGGGTGTTTGTCATGCATGAGGAGCCTATGTGTAACAGACATTAAACAGGTTCAGTTGATTATGAATAATTTGTAAAGGGAAAAGAATCTACTAGAATGGCTGACATTCTGTCTGTAACGTACTTGAATGGCTCTATTTTATTTGTACACAGGTCGTCACCCCAAATTTGGCCATTGCATCAAGTTTTGCTTACCATATCATTGACCAAAAAATTTTCTTTAAATAATCATAGATAACTATGTATCATTTCCCCCGAATCGGAATGACGTGAAACGCCTGGAAACAGAAGTCGCCTGGCCCCCACGTGAAGTGTTTGGGTCATTGAGTGCATGTAGACGGTACAGCAAGTGCAAATTGTCAAGTGATTTCATCTATATTCAAGCGCACGTACCTCAGTCTAACAGTAAACATCAGAAATTTGTCGCGTCTGGGTGACAGCTGTTGTGTCATGAATCTCGAGCCAAGGGACATGTTAAGTGAAAGACAAAAATCGATCAGGTAAAGTTTGCTCACTAAAAATGAATCGATGGCACAGAACGAGCTAGGCTTGAACAAGGCTAGGTGGGCATGTGGAGCCGGAAGGACACGTTCTATCTTTATATTTTTGGCCTTTTTTCATATGGCGGTGATTGACCTCGGCGCATGCGTCGTGCTAGGGAAACTGCGCCGCAGTTTCCGGACTGTTACCATGGCAACGGGTTACAACAGCCACGATGGGAAACGACGGCGACATCTGCCTTATTGAACAGAGTCTCACTTTGGGTCAAGCCGGGGTCAATATCCTGGGAAGGGCATTGGAAGGTCAAATGAGTTGGGTCCATTGTTCTCCCGGTCACCACTTGAGGTAACATCCAGGCGCTCGGAGATGTGTAGTAGACTCCTGGTCAGTCTATCAGGATTGCTATGCACACCATCGGCTCTCCAATCGAACAGCTGGCAACGCCTCACTTGATTAGCTGGGCGTAATTTCAGTCCTGGGCGGTGTTGCATAAACGAGTGCAAGGGTGTCTGGGGATGAGAATCCTCTAATTGAATTTCAATACATACCTCGTGCGTTGGGCACATCGAGCGTGTATGTATGTATGTATGTATGTATGTATGTATGTATGTATGTGTGTATGTATGTGTGTATGTATATATCCACACACACATATATATACATATTATATATATATATATATATATATATATATATATATATATATATATATATATATATGGAGAAAAAAACCAATTGTACGTTTGACATTATCAAAGGTGGCTTAGAATATAGATTAAGTTGACTATTAATCATTTACAGAGGATGTTAAATGCCACAGAAACTAATGAAGATTAAGAGTCCCCACCGGATGTCAATTCAAAATCAATTAATTTTAGACTCAAACTTGGCTAAAATGATGTAAAGGTCACATAAAATTAATAATTTATAGCAAAGAGAGCTTTCCATAACGAAATACTTTCTTATCTTCATGCTAATTGCTTATTTCAGATGTCAGGACATTTCAACAGCAGATAATGACGTCAACAACCACGTCATCCGTCCACCCAGGAGGACGTCCAGCTGAATGACGCCCGCCAATCATGATGTCTACTCCCTCCACAGAAGTCACACTCCAGGGCGGCGCGGGACGGGCCCGAACCAGCCCCTACTCCTCCACGCGCCTCTCAGGCTTTCTCCCGCTTGTCTTCCTCCTCCTTCTGGCAAATTTCCGGCTCACGCTCACTCATCCTCCAGGGGCGCCCGGCGGGGTCCGTGGTGGGGCCCCTGGTGCCCGGACAGAAGCCTACGCAGCCGGTGACGGTGGGACTGGAGTCCCAGAGACGCAGTTGATGACCCAGCAGGCCCAGCAGGCCGTAGGAACCCCCCTGAGCATACCCCTGGATGTTGCATCAACCACAAACGGAGCCAATGGTGTGACTGGAGCCGATGGTGGTGAGAAACCCACCGCTAGTCCAGCACCAGGTAACTTTTCCACAGCCAAAAACTTATCCTCACCCACCGCCAGTGAGGACAAGTCACAAGAACTTGTTAAGATGGAGCAGTCCATGGCCCAGATAAGGTCTGCCCTGAAGAAGCTGGAGGTGGATATAGCCAAAAAGAAAAACTCCATGGTGGGTACAGATGGAGGTGAGTGGCACGGACCGGGAAAGCCGCCAGAACTACTCCCTAATTTGTTCAGCAATCTAACGATGAAAAATAATGATTCCCAGGACAGTTCAGTTGGAAAATGGCACATGGCCACTACCATGAATGAGGGTAACTCCTCCCTCCCTTCATCCTACGATATACGGGACATGAACCTTCCCCAAAAGATGTTCCCTGTGGAGAATGGAAACGTAGCTGAATCTGATGGAGGTAATATTACGGAATCCAACAGCACCCACATTGATGATGACGGTGGGGATTCTATCGTAGAGAGCAGCTCAGAAGAGCGTTCACTGAGCGCGGAGAATGCTACCACGACACAGACCGTGTGGCGTTGGAATATTCAAAACGCTACAAACTCCAGCGAGCAGCCAAGTATCACCGACCTGTCTCTCAAGACAGGGCTTCCTCTCGGGAAAGTCTGCATCCTCCTCAATGGCACGGTGGTGAAGGACATGGAGGAGGTAGATTGTAAGAGCCAAGCCGGACTGCACTACAAATACATCCCCTCCAGACTCCTTAGGAACGGCACTAACTGGGCGAGCAACTCCACGGCGGGACCTCTCTCTTATACCGGGGCTATTAGCCTTGAGGAGGACGGGGAGGAGGACAGGGTTGACCTGATGAACGGCAACAATGGGACTTCTCAATGGGAGGACGAGCAGTGGGCTTTATACAATAAGGGCGACCTAGACGAAGGTAACAGCACCCTCTTCAGCAGCTCGCTTGGTGATAACGACACGGAGAGCTCGGAGGGTGGTCGAGATGAGCTGCTCGTGCCAGCGGGTATGGGTCCGCTCACTGGTCACCTGCTGAATATTTCAAAGATCCTGCCCAACCCCTTTGAGTCTCCCGTCAATGGAACCCAGCACCCCAGCAACGCCACAGACTATAACGGCACGTTCACAGCCGCCGGCGTTGGGAATTCCGGGCCCAGGGGTGTTCAACCGGACCCGGGCAGCGACTCAGTTGTCTCTAAAGACGCCCTGGCCACGCGCATTGATAGGTTACTTCTGCCCGCCGCAGAGAATGCCAGAAATGAGAACGATACTGAGACCACGAGTCAGGTGTTTGGGAAGGTCAGTAAAGGACGGGGGGATGCTGGAAAACAGCTCTTCGTGGCTGGAGACTACGACTCCATGCCGAGTAATTCCTCCGGGGCAGACCATGGAGTAGGGCCTCTAAGCCGTATCAGCGTCAATGGGAGCCAGCTAGATACGGCCGAGAGGAATTTGACTCTGGGTCTCACTGAGGAAGCCGTGTCAGTCCCCCCACGAAGTAACAATACTGCCTGGTCGCCAAGCTCTGCTCTCAGAGGAAGCCTGCGAATAAGGAATGGCACCACACTAAAGGGCGCAGGGGGGCAACGTGCTGACAGTAAATCTAACCGAACCCAGCCTAATCCCAAGTTTATACAGCAGCCTGTGCCATCCACTAAAAAACCTCACTCTGTCCATGTCTACAGAAACCGTGAGTATAAACCAGTCGGACTGACCTTAAATGGAATTTTCTATTGTCTTTCCTCCGTTTACCTCCTTGATTTTTAATTGTTAGTGGGCCGGATAACAGCCTGAATTCAATCGTTCTCTGATACAGCTCTCTATATTCATTTGTTCTACGTAAAATACACACAATAATTATCGACCACAAATCTATACCTTTCATTTCTTGTCCCGCAGAATGTTCCAGGCTTTTATTCTATCAATATGGTCCTTTTTAAGTCATGCATTGATTAACAAAAATGGATCCGTCTGCATAACTGCCTTTTGATGAGGCAGAATTGTCAATATGCATCTATTACCAACAGCGAGTAATAAAATCCCCTTTAATATTCTCACCAGAGACTCCAATAGCTACCAATAAATCGGTCTTATATGTGATCATTAGTTGGGACTTAATTTCATATGTGCTCCGAAGGGCTATAAAGCACGTGATATACGGTTCAATTGCGAATCTCCTCTTGGTGGAAGTTTGGTTTGAAGGGCGCCGACCAACGCACGTATCTATACGTTAGTAGACAGCCGGTGGCATATCCCTCTCTAATCAGGTGTTTTTATCGGTGAGCTTCAGTAGGATCTCAGCAGGCTGTCAGGTATAAACTCCCTCCACCAGGCAACAACTGGCCTGGCACCACTCCTCAGTTTAGAATGAATGGAGTAGAAGTCCTGGTATATTGGGTACCCGGTCGATCGCGCAATCGCTCCCCCTCCCGTCCTTGACACCCCCATGTCCCGCTCACACACACAGTCCCTCCCATACACCCCACAGTCTTGAGATCATTACCGATGCCCTGACTTGGAGGGCCCGGGGCACTGGTACCCTCCCCTCGACCCACCATCAGTATCGGGTCTTTCCCGGCCTTATCATTACTCTCCCCGCGTTGTTGGACTAAAGACTAAATTGGCCACCAAGATTCCTTCCTGTCAGATTAGGTTATCGTCTCGAATGCCACATTTTGTCACGATCCGCAGTAATTGGGCAGTGGGAGAGGGGTCTGGGTTGGCGCTTAATTATATTGAGATGATTATGGCCTTTTAGCAAAGTACTTAGGACTTGCCTTGTGGAAGGCTGAGTAATAAGCAAGTTCTATGGTCATGCCCGAAAGGGGAGACTTTGAATTAAGTGAACTTAGTAATAATCTCTACTTGATCACTCATGTTCGCGGTTGCTATAATTATAATACAACAGGAATGTAGCAAATGTCAATACACAAAAACGACAAGTTTTTGATACTATATCTGTCAGACTTTGAAAATCGCCTGTATGTCTAAGCGACAGCGAGTGATTTCCGCTTCATATTTCCTCCGTTCTCGGATCTCTTGGTTTTTGCATAGTGTGCGTATTGTCCGCGTAGATGATGCGTGCACGAGAAAATTGCGGAGAGTCAACTATGCGCGGAGAATAGGCAGACTGGTATAAATAACCAAGCAGTATTGTATTATACACATTTAATCTTATCATGTAAAACGTTATAAACTTACTGTGAATCGCTGTTCCGACCATTAGAAATTTGACTTTGGTGTCGTCTACTTTATTTTTTTATAGACTGTGGGTTTTTGTTGTTCGAAAAAAACACAATAATTCATGAACTATTCAACATTCACCGTAATAGTGTATTTCAGATAATAGTACTGAGCCTTTCTCTGAAGTGAACATAGGAATCAAGTTGTTGGAGTGCTTAGGGTGCAGAGTAGTGTCTTACATGATTACATGATTGTGGAGCTAGGCACAAGCGAATTCAAAACTCTAAAGAGTGGGGATGCGAAACTACAGCTGTGCGGTGCTTTGACAAGCCAATGCTACAACAACTATTTGATAATAACAATGTACGTATATGTTATTATTACACTATACAGAAATACAAATGAAATTGTTTAAAACAATGTTTTTCACGAGGCTGAGAATGATCTGTCTCATTTTCTTCTCCACCGGAAGTGCATCCCACAACGCTGATGTGTGCTTAGCAGTGTCGCGCCTTAGTAGATCATAAATAATCATCTTCTTTTTTTCTGAAAGGATTTCTTAACTATCAATCTAACAACCTATATTCTAATACAAGAATTTCATATAATTGATTTTTAACTTATATCTAAAACCAGAAATTAATGATACTGTCTGAGGTACACATAACTCGTAGAGGAAATAGCGATAAGCATTGAGGCAAATCTAGAGGGGTTGCTTTCATGGTGGAAATGTATTTTACTTTCTATATGTTTGCACTATGTATGATGCTATAATGAGGCACTGCAATGCATTGCTTGCTGCCTAAGGTGGCACGCAAACACATACATTCATATACATGTATACATGTATATATCTTTGAAGTGTTGAGCCTTTCCACTGTGAACACTATAGGGATATCTTGGCATTACCCCATCTATATAGGCATGAGGAAGGCCTGGCTCACCTTCGCGACCCTAGCTCCCCTGAGCATGCTCAGAAGTGATGGGGTGTCTTTGAGGAGGGCATGAACGGGTGTGAGATATCTCCTCCGCCTAATGTGTTCCTCGGGGTTATTATGGCAACACAGGCGGCGCTTTGATCATCTCAAGGCCTTGTTCGCATTGGGGTGAGCACTCGATGTGAATCTTATGACTGCTGCCCTTTTCGTCATTTAACCCCACCCTCCGCTGAATTTCCTCCCATTACTCACCACCGTACACGTTTTCCCTCCCCCCAACTCCCACCTACTCTCCCCCACCCCCTTTCCTCACCTACTCTCCCTCCGGCATACAGAAACCGCCACTATTCACCGACCGGAACCGGAAGTACGTCACATCCGTCTCGTGCCCAGCCGCCAAACGCCGGCGGGTGCTGCCGGGAAGGTAAACAGGGCGAGAATGTTTATAGATGCACTCTATGGGTGGTCAATGGCCGGAAAAAAACATGTTAAAGGGTGGCAAAAATGGAGGAACCGTGTTTTTCACAGTTGCGTAGGAAGCCTAAATGCATGCTCCACAAGGAGAGGAATACAGAATTTATCTATTACAGACTTGAAATACAGAAGTGAATACTTTCAACGTCCATCAAATCGTGTGAATAGCCAGTAGGCAAGAGGGAGGGGTGAATACAAAGTGAAACGGTGAACATTAACTCAAAAGCAACGAAAATTTCGGGCATGTGAAAAAGGAAGCCGTTGGTCCCGTTCGGGGCTGGGTCAGCCGGCCGACCTCGCGCAAGTCCCGGGAGACCCACAGCCTACCGCCTGCTGTACCGCCGAGGATTGACTTTTCCATTGCTGTTTGGGATGGTGTCCGTCTCCAGGGGATTACCACGGGGGAGGGCATCAATAGGGTACTGGAGGGGGCGGGCATCGGGAGGCCAGGCTTCCGGCAAAGCCGGGATTGGGCGCCCCCAGTCGCATACCAATGTCCGCCTGTCGGTGGCTACGCGCCGCTTGCCCGTATCCTGCGCGCCCGCCGCCCATGTACCGGTCCATGTCCGCCCCTCCTGGCCCCCCTGGCCACCCTCCTGCCTACCGCTAGTTCACTGGCCGGATCACGCACGCCCACTGCCCGCTGTACGCTGTACTCCCAGCCATGGCCACATGTGATTTAACACCCACCCACCCTGCAGCCCCTACACACCCGGTGCTCGTAGCTACACGGCCAACTCCCCTATTGCCCCATCTCGAAGCCCACCCATCCAGGTTCCCAACCACGCTGTGCTGGCTACAATCTCCACACATGTACCTACCCCCTAGCGTCCATTATCCTGAAATGCCCCTTCTTCTAGTACACTGTAAAAAATGTACCGGAATTTTACGTTTTTATTCCTGGCACCCCAGCTCCCAGGGAAATACTGTAAATTTTACGGTGACCGTAATATATTTCTGACCCTAGACCGTAACTGTAATAAACCATACTTGGACAAAGGTTGTAACCCATGAATATGAAAGTGCAAGACTAATGAATATACTATAAATCTTGTTACTGAGGGTCATTAGAACTGCTTCGATGATTTTGATCAAAACTGGTTGATTTCTTCTTTAGTATTTGACATTGTAGGATAAAGTCAATCCTAGTTTTGTTTTAGAAATTCCCGATGAAAGTGGTGATCCTCTGACTTGCAATAATGTCATTAGGACTTGAGAATTAAAATGGTTTATATGGCAGAAACTCTAAGAAGATACATGAATAATTGTTACACCTTTTGATCAAGTCAATTTTTAGATTTTATTCACTACTTTGATTTGTAGCTGATGAACTTTCCTAGGTATCCATATTTAAAGTTTACAGTTGGATACCATTTTGTTATCAAATGTATGGTTCAAAACTGTGGACAGGAACAGGGTAATAAACGGTCCCTTTTATTGTACTGTCCAAACGAGAATTGAAATATTGGCCCCACATTTCTCCCAAATATCATTAAGCGAGAGGATGCGTCAGAAAGAAAAGTGAAACCTGCATATTTTGGTAGGTTTTTGATACTCTCAAAATAGAAAGCTGATTCTAAAATGTCCATAACTCTATACTTATTAAAAGAAATAAAGGCAGCGGAGTGTAGTCGGTGGCATACGAGACTGTAGTACATGGGATCTGTATTTCTAATCCCAGCCGTGCCACGACGTTAAATAACGTGATATGAGGCCCTGCTGTTGAGTGGGGGGCAAACCAAGAAACAATAACGCTCACTTTCTATCGCACATATATAGTGACACAGACTTAAAACAGTACAGCTGTCCATCTACGTCATGGCCACTGCATTGATTCTCTCTAACTCCTGCTTCCACATTCCAGCATTTCTACCCTATAGTCTCTCTACCCTTGTCATACGCGGTACATGAATCACCCTCTACTGCCTTTGGTCGTAACCCAACATTAGCAGGCCAACTAATGCTTCAACTCCTGTTGGGCTATTGCGCAAAAGCCGCCATCCTTCCGCTACTGACCGACTAGGTCACTATTAGCCAACTGTGTAATCAGTCTATCCCCGTTGCCGACCCCAATAACCCCGATATAGGCAAAGTGAAGAGTGTTGTAAGGCGCTGCCATTGTGATTATTTACTGAGGATCCTTAAAGAAAGCTCGCATTGAGCATGGATCCATAGATTTATCCCTTTATTGTTTTATTATCATTTATTTTAAAATGAGCATTATGATCCTCATCTTGCATATTGTATAGTGGTCAATGTTGAAATTCCTTTAGCATTAATTGCCAACAGGCTTAGTTTCTCCTTTGGCTTCTGGATCTTGCATTTTAAAATAACTAATACGTGTTTGATATGAAATTATTGGCAATCTGACCAGATCATATTTGTGGTATATATTGAGTATTATCGTAAAACTGGATGAGTTCTAATCTTGGCCACTGTATGTCACGATTGGAGTTTGCCATAGTGACTTCATGAGGCGAAGCAGAGTGAAGTCCGGAGATTAAAACGAATCAGGTTTTGATTTTTTCCTACCCCCATCTCCTCGATTTTTGAATATTACGTGATAACAATTCTGTATGCCACTAGTGGCATATAAACCTCCGTATGCCAGTCAGCGTGACATACGAAAACTAAAGGTTAAGCCTAAGTGATTTTATATTAGGGGTAGGATAAAACATGATATCAATGACTAGTGGTTATATTCTAATTGGGAAAACATCCAAACCATCGTAGTGAATATATGCATTCCCGAGTGTGTCTCCCCTCAACGTAACCTTAAACCTATACGTCGCTACACCTTTCTACAAATTGCATACTTTATCCTTTCCTCTTGTTATATTTTAAGTCTTTTCTTCTAGACCGATTTACACTAAGGCCCGGCGTCCACCTACTACGATATGGCACCAATATGGTCTACGATGCACCTCCCGATAGAAAAATCAAAATCGCGTCGGAAGGTTACCTGATATCGGGGCAGTTGGCCACGTTTCTGCGATTAGACACCGATAAAGACCCCATACAATGCGTGGTGAATTGGCATGTCTAGACATATGTCTACGACTTTGCACCTTCCCGATATGGCACCGATTTTGACATTTTGTATCGGTGCCATATCGGGAGGTCTACGATTCTATCGTAGTAGGTGGACACCGGGCCTTACGGTCAGCTTGGCCTTTCTCCTCAACCTCCGTGACCCCTGGTGTCTTGGCTGCCGATAACACCTTTTTCACTGGCCACTAACAGGGGGATCCAGGATTTTGTCTCGGGTTGAAGACAGCTGGGACTACCTTCAACTTCAAGAAATAGGATCGAAGCCAGGATTTTGTGTGGTTTGTGTGTGTGGTTGTGTGTGTGTGTGGGTTGGGGGCACCTGGACCAACCTGGGAAAATGGCGGGTGGTTAAGGCGCAAATACCTGGCGGTCTTGGAAGGGAAGCCCCTTGCAGTGCCTGGATATTATAGATTATAGGGTCATGTTAGTGGCCATAAGAATTACAAAGGGTGTTTACAAAATTTCATTCTAGTGGAACAGACTATGCTTGACAGAATTTCGAAGAGGGTGGGGGTGTGCTCTGTGTGCCCCCTCCACCCATGTACGCACGAAAAACCTCTGAGACTATGTATACTTTCACACGAAGCGGCCACTTGCTCATCCTTTGTGCTTACAGAGGAGCTCCCGCCGATCCCTCCATCATACGTCAATGGAAACCACATTAGACAAATGTCATCACGCATCTCGCCCTCTCAGCGCCAGCCTATTCAGGTAAACACGGCGCCACAGCCGGCACAGAGCCGCAATAGCAGGTCTGCCTGCTATTGTACAATATGAGATTTTGCCACCTACTTTGTGGATTACAAAACAAGCTGCATTGTGGCTGAAATTATTCTCCCTGTGAATCTATATAAAGTAGACTCCCTCGAATATAGCCACTAGAAATTCAGACACGAAGTAGTCGCAATTAGCAAGTTGGTCGATTTATTCATTGATTTTGAACATGAAGGAATAGAATTGATTCCACGGTGATATGTGGTCATAATAACGGGTTGCCCGTCTGAGTTTGCTGTAAGTGGAAGTCTTGCACCTTAGAACACTACTATAGTACTGCAGTTTCGATTTACATCAGCAATGGTAATCTATCACAACGCTCCAGACTGACGAAGTTTGTTAAATTGAACCTCTTAAAGGGGCGATATAGCTTTACAGATTATGTCGATGAATACCATAAGAGTAATCTGATATGGTATATTTATGAGCATTTGCTTAGTGCATAAAGAATATATACATACACAATGATAGTCTGGAACGAAAATAAGGGTATACTACACTTGCATGAACGTGGAAATTGATGATCAACTCAGATTGGCAACAACATAGCATGACGTACTCTAAGCATTCACACCCACCTAACTTGCAGCAAATCTTTTTGGCCTCGATGTCCTTCAATTTGGCGGGAAGAGGATTTTGATCAGAGGCTGTCTTAATCCGTCTAATGTGAGCATTGGCCGCGGGCCCGTGTAGGTTGGCGCCGGATTAGCCGGGGGCGGCATCTTGCTGGTGGCCAGTGGGAAATCTAATATCCACCTGCGGAAGCCTCGCGCTCAGAGAGATTGGATGTCGACGCTACTTAGCACTCCGTCTTTATACCGTGGAGGTGGTGAGACAGAGAGGACAGAGGAGGGTGGATAAGACACCGTGCTATGGGCGGTTATAAATCCCTGCAGGAATGTGTGTGTGTGTGTGTATCGGGGTGGGAGTGGTGTAACTTGATTATAGAGACCCCTGTCTATTTGACCAGGTCGTAACACTGATTAACTGCAGGATTAAAAGTTTCACACCAAACCTGTCGATTTGTTCTGGAAACGCCCCATAGACAAGTTAGAATCTATTGTGAGATATTTTTATCGGTCTTCATTCGGCGGTCCATGGTTGCTGCCAAGGGATGGATCCTTCACTGGCTGACATCTGCTACATTGACAATTCCTCACTTTGATGGGGGAAAATGAAGCCGTCAATATTTTATGCGATAGCTGCTCACGTCCCCGGGCCGTGCTGTCGGCCTTCCCGCGCTTTTACTGACACCCGGAGATTGGGAATCCGTATGTAAAAATGTCGTCTGCTCAGTGAAAACGCCTCCAGCGGTGTTTCTGCGCACCGAGCGGAAGCCACTGCTATCCAACTGTCACCATCATAATGGAATTTCGGTCGGGGATATCCGTTGACTTCCGTGGTGGATATTTTCATAGGTAGCAAAGCCTTGTAAATAATCAATTATGACAGAAGGATTCAACAGCAACAATGAATCGGAAAGTTCCTATTTACTCGGCGGTAGAGGTCCACCCTGTCAGATGTCCTGGGTCACATCTATCCATTCCGACTGGTTCTAATTTCATTCAGTTCCCATCTTCAATATTTTACTCCGACAGTACCAGCTGGCTTTCACAAGCAGTCATGAGAACAGCAACATTTTGAATGACACAGACATCTGTTCCCACGGAACCTTTCTGTACTATGAACAACTGACTGCGTCCGCCAGCCAGGAGGTAACTAAATCTTTGCAAAGTTTCTGCCAATGCAGTTTTGCATGCGTGGAGACATTTTAGAATAGCATGAGGTTTGATTAAGCTAGGGATATGTTATTGAACAATATTGTCCGTTATTATATATATATATATATATATATATATATATATATATATATATATATATACATTTATATACATTTATATATCTTAATATATGAAACTATACACCAAGTGTACCTCTTGCTAAGTCCTTTTTTCTTGCCAACGCTAAAAAATAAATGAATAAGAACAGGGACCAAGTACATATGGTGCTTCTCAACGTTCTTTAACCCTTTAAGGACGGCCACCTGTGGCAGAGCTGTCACCATAAGGACGGGTGCTAGTGATAGTGCATATCTCTAGAGGACGAACACATTTTAGATAACGTCATAATTTGATATTCCATCACATGATATTATTGGCAATCAATAATATTTCATTTATTTTAGCTTACTAATATTGATGTTGATGTTATAGCTACATTTCCTGAAGATTTCATGTAGATTGATAAATTATTTCCCTGTCAAAAACAATTTTATTGATTTTAGACAAATGATGCCTTGAGGCATCATTCGGCCTAGGCCGGTTGATGCCTCAAAGCATCATTCGGCCTGGGCTTGATGATGCCTCAAAGCATTATTCGTCCTTAAAGGGTTAATGCCTTTTTAGATTACTTCTACAATGGCTTTTATGAATCTTAACGTGAGATTCACATGTCACATAAGGACACCATTCCAATAGTTGTTTGATGCGCTGTTCGGGGGCAGCAAAACCCTTTTCTACCCGCTGATACCAAACTCCCTCACCCCATCCCACTCCGCCTCCCGTCCCTACCCCACCAGACTCTGAATCCTCTCCCGCCAGGGCCACCCACCGCCCACCGCCCACCGCCCACCGCCCACCGCCCACCTCCCACCTCCCGCCAGCATACGGGGGCTCCGGAGCCTGGAAAGCGGCAAGGTTGGTCTGATTGGAGGCCTCCTCACGGTCTCCAGCATCCCGTCCCGAGCACCTCAGGTCAGCAGAGTAACTCATCAATAACAATGAGGATAAATTCGGGAATGATCTTATCTCTCTCGATGGATGGCACCATGATGCGGCGAATCGCGGCACTGGAGTGGAAAGACAGCTGTAGGAGAACGAGAAAAGCTCCCCACGGAGGAAGAGGAACGGCACAAAGGGAGGAAAATACAATCAAAATGAAGGAATGGGGAGAAAAAGAAAACATGGCGAAAAACCGTTGGGCTCATTCAATGAGAAAAATTTGGCACTGAATGATTCTACCCGCCAAAAAGAAGTCGGTAAATTTACTGCCCAGTTAATTCTGCGTAATAGGATGTCATTTATTGGCTTTCTTTGCGTCTGATGAAAACGTCACAGGGATGATTGCGATGTGATTAAGGCGAAGTGAGTTTTGGTTTTATAAATGCAATTGACAAGCCCATCTTCTTTTTCGGTCCACCGCATTAATAATGAAATTCGAAATTTTCCTTTGGCAGAAATAGGAGTGCACGGCCATAATCACAGCCTGAAGGTGGGTACGCTTTAGGGGATAGTGGGAGGGAGGGTGGGCATGAGAGTAATACTGTGGAAGGGAGGGGGGTCGAGGAGTTTGGGTGAGCTAGTGGGAGGAACATGCTAAGATTGGCCCACACTGACACTTATGACGGATGACAGAACCGTTTCGGGAATCCCCGAGGGGCCGTCGCGATGTCAGCAGATCCACTAGTAGTGTGGGAGGTGGATGTGCACCACGAAAATCCCGGAACAGGAAAAGAAGGTTCAGCCGATCGGCATGATCATCTCCACTGGTCCCCGGCAGGATGTGACGCGTGAGTAAGACACGGCCATAAATCCGCCGGATACCAGCCAAAAGTAGATCTGCAAATACTGAAGGAGATGGAAGCTTGCAATGTAAAGGCGATGGTAGTAGTGGCGATGGTGGTGCTGGTGAGGCGATGGTGGTTGTGCGAGGAGTGGAGGAACTGGCCACCTCCTTCCCTTAAACCCCTCATGAATGCAGATCGAGTTAGCGCAGAATTACCAGGAAGCGGCAATCGTGTTAGCACGGGACCCAGTCGGCATGGAATTCCCAACCATTGGACAAGCGTCCCCGCCCCAATGAGGAGAGACGAACCTGGCCAGAGGACAGCGATTGGTTGATTTGGACGGACGCCGCGTCTATCTTTTATTTTCTCAACAAACTGCGTTCAGTGCTAGTTCCCGACACCCTGTTCTTGCCCCGGTAACCCGTGTCTACCGTGTGCATTGACTCAACTACGAGCCATCTAACCAACACTTATCCTACTATTCAGTGTATGTAGCTACCCACCGTCCAGCACCCTCACTCGGAACATGATAGCAAGGGGTCTCTAACACATTACTAAATCAGGCATAGCATTACTTCTTAATTCTCTTCCCTCCCTTTCGAATTACGAACATATCAATACAGCACAAAGCAAATGGCGATCTTATGTCATATCGAGCAAGGACCGAATCCAAAGTGAAATCGATAGATATTTGGATGGTAAATCTCTAAAAAGAGTATCTTAGAATTCCCAAAGTGTCCGATATGAAGGAAAGGGACAGAGTCTGAACGATAAGACATGTCTACATAAACCCAAGGGACCCACCACTTGTACCCAAAGGATGCAGGAAGGGCACATATCACGCGAGCTCTCTCGGGATTACCTTCAGGATCCCTATAACTCCGGAGTCCTCCTGCTTTCCGCATGGAGGAGAGACAAAAACAAAAAAAACCACCCAGTCTGTCCATTTTTACACGACGAATTCACCACTTTCCTCAAGCCATCCTCACTCATTAAGCGCCCACAGCGCCACGTCCGGTCGGCCGCGTGCTGCCAAATGTTTAGCGTCAGATCAAATTAAGTTCCGTGGCCTTTCTCTCTCTCATTCTTCACTCCATCTTACAAAATGGGGACCTCTCCTTAAAATCCGCAGGAAAGCAGTGAGTCCCGCTATTAAAGAATTCGCATTTCCACTCTGGCTAAGAGAAGTGATTCAAGACATTCAATCAGAATTTGATAAGTTGTAATATATTGTATCGTTCAAAGCCGGTCTCTCTATTCACCGATGAAAGTCTAGTAAAACCTCATTTTCACAACTGAATTTTCAGGAGCTGGCCCCCCGATCGGGTAGGCAGTGTTGGGATTCCCCTGACACACCAAGCCCTCAGTGATGCTCTGAAGGGATGGAACAGGAGTCATTCAGGGAATGAATGCTGTCACCAGACACGCTCTCGCCATCTGAGTAGGTCCGAAAGGGCGCATCCCCCATTGAATTTAAGACGGGGAAAAATAGCTGGGGCGTCTTCCTTTGGCAAAGGGCCTTTGCATAATCCAGTAAGGGTTTTAAGCTTGATTTTCAAGTTCTCGTTAGTGTAAGGTTTCCTGTCCCTCATTAAAGGATTTTACCAAAACACTATTGTTCACAGTGTTTGCACGGGTTTGTTATTAGTTAAGGAAGAAGACAAACATAACTCATTAATGATCGATTGGGATAACTTTAAATGAGAGAATTCGCAGTTCCTGTCGTTCTAGGAACAATGACCCTATGGAAATTGGAAGTGGGGATTACATCTTCTCTTTCTCTTTTACCCTCCCTCTGTGTCTTTGAATATGTGTTCTGATACAGCAATTATGTTACGTGTAAGTGTACACTCAAGGAGTATTACCCTGGTGTAGGATGTAACACACTATACAATCCTAATGGATAAAAGATGTTAAAAGCAGACACAACTAATAGAATTAGTCTTATCTGATGTAGCTTACTGTACTATGTCGATTGTGAAGGCTTCCTCAAATGAAATCACATCAGGTTTGTAGATACCTGCGACATTACTCTACAACGTAGGCACTTAAGCCTTATCTCTTAAGAATGAGTGCTTGCAATAATATTCAAAGGGCAGCATAATACTATCGTAAAACTGGATGAGTTTTAATCTTAGCCACCGTATGCAACGACTGGAGTTTGGCAAAGTTACTTCATTAGGCGAAGCCGAGTGAAGTCCGGAGCCATACTCCAGGAGTGGCATGTGGTGGCCAAGATTAAAACGAATCAGGTTTTGATTTTATCCTACCCTGTCTCCTCGATTTTGGAATATTACGTGATAATAATTCTGTATGCCACTAGTGGCATATAAAACTCCGTATGCCAGTCAGCGTGGCATACGGAATCTCTATGTTAAGCCTATGGGATTTTATATTAGGGGTGGGATAAATAGAGGGTCTCTTTGGTTGGCATCCTGTTGAATCCTTTCCGCATATTGCTGTTGATTCTTCCATTGAAAAAAAAAGATGTCCTGTGAATCAGACCTCAGCTCATGGCTGAACATTCAATTTCAGTACAGGGTATTCAGTCGTGATGGTCATCGATATAACGGCTCCAGAGACTATTTGAAAACTCTGAAAGAAATTATTTTACACATGGAAAAAATACTGCCAATGAAAATAACACTCCTGGCAGTTTGTCAGCCTTCTTACCCGAGAAATGTAGTAGTATAGGGAAATTGGATTTTGATTAGGGGCAAAATACTGATGTCCGTCGTCGGATAGAAATCAATAAATAAAAGGAGCCACATTGATATCTTTGAAAATTAACCAATCGTTCCGTTGATTGTATCATTGAAATATGATTAGGACTGGTGAGGGAACCATGTAGTGTTTCATAGAAGGTGGTGCTTTCTACCCATGTATATGTTTCGATAGAAGGTATGACCATGCTACAGCTAAATGACTGTTTATCATGACAATCTAAGGTATTTTCCTTTGTTGCAGTGAATAGCATACGGAGTCTGTATGAAAACAAATCTAATAAATCTTACAGACTGAATCCTCAACAGCTATGTTGCAGTATTTGCACAGATCTCACGAAATGGTACCCCTTTACCCAATCAATCTGTGATCCACGGACGACATACAGTTTTCTGGCATTTATATAATTCACTTGTTACTTGTCTTATTCCTGTCACGCGACCTTTGCTATTTCCGGTCTAAGCGGATCTTGGCCGTTGATCAGTGGAGGGCATGTTGTAGGCGACGCCCCACAGAGGGCGCACAGCGGAACGTGGGAGCTGAGGGTGAGTTGATGACGTCATTAGGTCGCCAATAGGGGGCGTGACGAGCGGGACCTGCGGGGAAACGGTCATTATTTATTTGCCACACTTTGAGGCAAGGAGCAGGCCCTATTCTGGGAGCTGCGTAAAGAGGGCTTTCACCCTTCACGTGGAGGGGCAGCGACGGAAGGATGACGTCGATACGGGAAGGACCGAGAAAAGGGCCACAGAGTGGGCACACTGCAACTCTGATCTATAGCACACTTAAATACCATCCTGGCACGGGAGGCTGCAGGTTCAGGTGATATATACATACATACATCCTCTGAGGCAGTGCCTTAGGCCACTAAAAAAAAAAACTTGTTTCTCATCACCGCGCGCATCAGAAAAAACGATTTTAGAAGATTTTCTTTTAAATTTTTTTCTTTTAAATATATGAACCTTGATAGAAATTATGAAAGGTATGTGTATTTAGTATCAAATTAAAGCTCCTGATGTCAGGGATGCATTAAATGTAAAGCCAGTAAAAATCTGGAAACTCGCGTAAGCAGACACCCCGCGTAAGCAGCCACTTTGGCCCGGATCGGAGGGTGACCGCTTATGCGGGGTTTTACTGTATGTCTGCCATCTTTGATATAGCCAAAAAAGAGACAGAGTCTGAACGATAAGACATGTCTACATTTTTTTTAGTGGCCTTATTAAGCCAATATGTATATATGCATTCAGTCTAAGATGAGAAAGAATGATTAGGCTCAGACGTATGGTAGTTTTCATCAAAGGATTGTCTTGAATAGCAATACCCGAGGACCAGCAGAAAATGAATGTTAATATGTACATTACGAGCAATTACTTGATATTTGGTCATTTTTGTGGAAGTAATTCCGTTGATGGTGCTATGATTTGATTTTAAAAGCTATAGTTGATTGAGATTCGGCATCTGCAGTAAACTTTGACAACACTCATTGTAGCATGAGCTAAATTACAGTGCAGAAATTGAGAAACTGTAAGGTGATACATCACGTAAATACGGTTATACAGCCCATTTGAGATAAACCATGGCATTATTAAGACAGATGGCCGACGGTCCCGGCACTGGGTAATAATGACCATGCGACTTAATTGGACGATTACATGTTCATTAAGACGACGTCGCTAAATCCATAAAAACAATTATCTAGTGACACAGCCCATACGCCTTAGCAATAAGCAATATAACAATATGCAGCATGATACGTCATGGTTATCCCAATCACGTCCATATGTACTACTCTTAATGAGAAATACATATATTACAATGCATTCTCAGCAGGAGTCTACTTCCTTTATTATCAAGCGCATCTACTAGATCTAGAGGGATGAACTCCTTTTTCAGTTATTGTCATAGATGCATATGTAACCAGGTTGTTTTGGGAGCTGTCTTTATCTTAAGCGTATTAATGTGTATATAGAATTTCACTATCAATATATTCATTTATGTAACATTTTATTGTATCAAGGTTAGTGTGTGGATTCCACTTACACCTGATAAGCTAATAAGGATTAAGAGAAGAGTGGCCCTCTCCATCATAACACCGGTGACTTATGTTTCTCCTGTATGTGGCGTAACGCTGGCACAGACAAGCCCCTTGGGCTAATCATCATATATATCACATTGTGTAGAGGGACCGCATGAAGCCTGTCTCATCAATGTTCTTTATAAGGCGATGTATCACGCCGGTGTAGAATCTGTTGGGCCTCGTGTCAGTGCCTCGGACGTTCTGCTTCCTGGAAATGTACTGTGAGGAAATAGCCTCACGCATAGCAGGCATCCATGCAGTATATATATATATATAAATTGATTAAAAATGATAGATTAAAAATTGACTGCTCAGGTGAGCAGTTCAGAGCCGAATGTTGTTTAAACCAAAATAGCGTCACCAAGAAACCTCCGGTTACCGCATCAGGTAACCGGGTAACCTGGAAAGTATGAGTGACGCAAAACAACAAATGATGTACCGCAGTGAATAAACCTGTGAAGGATATTGGTTGATAATTTATATTTATATAAACGTAGTTATATAGTAATATATATATATATATATATATATATATATATTTATATATACATCTGCCATGACGCCGAAATTGAAATTAGTTCAATTAGCCCTCATACACACGGACATAGTAATTAATCCATTTAAAGAACATAATTACCATAAGTTACTCATTGGGGCTTAGATATAAAAGGTATATGATCTACTTAATTGGCCAAGTTCATTAAATGGTAGACGGGCACACGTTGTATATCATATAAGTGGAAGCCTAATGGAACGTCTGGAATAATAAACCACGTTCAGCTTGTACAAACATCTCAAAAACCAAAAGAATGTCCTGCTATCCACAGGGTAGAACTGTTGATGAATCAGCCCTACTTCCCAAATGAAGTCAGCCGTTTATTAAGATTAAAAATAATAAAGCACACACTGACAAAAAAAAACTTTTTAAAAAGCTGACATTCTCTGTAAGCTTTAAAAGAGCCAGGCCGAGCAGATTCATTGTGAGTAAATTAGCCATGACCTGCTGGCCTGACGAGCGAATTATGCTAATGGGGGACTAGCTATTACGGCCCAGCCCCGGACGACACAGTGATAACATTGTATTTATGTTGCATCGTGATGGCTTTTAGGCGGGCCATAAATATCCTGCCACTGGCGGGTTAAGATGGCAAAAGGGCAGACGCGAGGACCTCATCCCAATCCCGCTGCCCTCCTCCTAGCGGCACGTCCGCCACGTTTACGGCCAGCAAATACAGGCGAGACCATCACCAGGAGTATGACCAGATACATCATGTTTGCGGGGGACCTCTACCTTGACGCGCACTGGACATCAAGGGGAATATTATGCCAACTGACCTCGGGTGTGTCAGTATCTTTTGTTCGTGATTTCTGCATCTCTCCTATAGCGATAGGGGAATGCGGGGCCCGTCCGCTGGAAACGGTATAACGTGGTAGATGAAAAATAAAGAGATCAAAGACATGCCTTTTGCGGTCAATGACGCCAATTATAGTTCTGGAAGTTGATTCTGAGATCTGTTGACATTTGGTCAATATTAGCTATAAGGTAATAACCCTTTTCAAGAGATAAGCGATTCCACTCAGGAGTAGAGAAACAAGTTGTAAATAATAGTTACACACAGTAGTAGTGAGTCATATAGTTGAAAGAAAAGCAAGTGACATACAGGAGGAAAGAATGCAGACCGGCAACGTCCAGAACCAAGAGAAAAAGTGATACGCGTACGCAGTAATACATGAGGAGGCTAGTGGGGGAAAAGCATCATACATAGACGTCCTCACACGCAACCGCCTACCGTCAGAAGACCCACACAGAGCAAGTTTGAGTATCATAGATCATCTAGACCCATCCAGGCTTGGGTCGGTAACTATTACACGACAGAACCAATCAGCGCTGGGAGTGGCGGCAAGATGGATCGACAGGCCCTGATTTAGAAGAGGGAGGAGTGGGAAGAGGAGGAGAAATTAGAGATGACTGATGATAGCAACCGATACCACAGGTTCGCCAATGAATATCGTGGCATACCCAAGACGGGAAAAGTCCAGACTTGGGTTAGCGCCGAGGAACTGGTATGATGGTTTTGGGTCACGTTGCACGTGACGTAATGACGTCAGTGACCTCACACGTATGACCTTGACCCCGCTGCCCGGAGCCGTCATGACGTAGAACGGCCGGTGGCTCACCTGTCTGACGGAACACATCACAGCGTCTCCCGCGGGGCCCGGAGACGCTAGACTCGCAAGTGTTTACGCTTTTATTGCCAGCGACAGCCGCCTGGACGGGGATATTAAAGAAGCGCACAAGAGACCGATTCCTCCACGCGCCAAGAATCCACGCTTGTCAGCTACGACCGCTCCAGGCCGAGTCCCGGAGGAACAGGGGCGCTGATTGGTCAGGCTACTGGCTGGTTGCTATGGGTACATGGGGCATTTATTGTAGCCATCAACCTTAAGCCATCAAGTAAAGTGACCTAGAAACGCGGCTGTTTTCTTCAAGGGAATTCAGAGCATGGCGGGCGGATGCCTGGTCAGATAAGCAAGCCATTGCCATGCAGGTCTTGCTTTAAAACCCTAATGATCCCAGTCATGATCTATTCCATCCACAACACTTTAACCAATTTAATGAAAATTAATTCCTTCCGTGCAGAGCATTGTTCGGCTTCACATCCAGGACGGCGACGTTGCTGGCCTATCTCTGTGGTAAAAGGAGTAACATTGCATGTTTGTTGACGTTAGACCTAGGTGACAGCACCGGAGGCCATCGCGGAAGCCACTGAAGTTGAAATTAAAGATTTGCGGTCGTCATCATCTGTAACATTCATAAAGTCTCACCATTCTAGGAATTCAGGGACTACTGACTCATGGGCGAGGCGAAAGACCTAACGTTGTGGGCAGGCCTAGGAGACGTACAATAAATTTCTGACATTGGATGCCTAGGAAAAAGGGAAAACGGTTGATAAGAAGGAAATAAAAATAGATTGGAAAGCATTGTCAGGACGACCTTGCCTTTAGTACAAATATGTTGTTATGCAACATGCGATTTTGCTAGCTGGTCCAGCGCCAGCTCCTAAATTTGGTAATAATTTATTTGTGTACTATTATGCGCTTGGAATCCTGGGAATGTGCTTTATAATGTATTCTCCCAAAGAATAATAATGTAAATACAAGTCGGAATGATAAAGTAGATACAAACGGCGGATAAAGGCACACAAAATCAAGATTTTATACTTCCAATAGCCCAGATTTCACTTTACCGATGGCCTTTCCATCTTGACCTAATCTAAAGGGTTTAGGAAACAAAGTCCTCGAAACAAAAGCAGTTGAAGTAACGTACTTTATCAATCACTCTATATCCCCTCCCTAAATATGTTAAAAAAGTAAGCATTAGAGAGTGTATACGTCATCTGAATATTCGGCCACATGCCGTTCATATTACTCTGGTCTTCGTGTCCTTAGCTGGCCCGGGTTACAGTACAGGACACTCGCATGTGAAGATGAGGATGAGGTAGTGACCTTTCCTTTGTTAACGATATCAGATATCTGAAACACTACCCATATTCCTCACACCCTGACCTATTTACTATTTGAAGAGTAATCACATACGTCCTATATTCATCGTAGGAAGCCGCCATGGAGTAGTAGAAATGCTGCATTTGCCCCCTAAGGCATTTAGTAGCTTTGGGAATAAAGGGCACCCAGGTTCTTTTCCAACGAACAACATCGTCTATTGATAACGTTTTAATTTTGAACATTGGAAATCGTAAAAAGAAAACCGTAGCCTTGGAAAAGAGAGTTGATTGAATCGATAGGGTTCATTTCTGTTTTCTAAATTGAAGTCTAGAGTACAGCGACTCACAGATATTCTTTCGACACAGAGAAAGCAGGCACTTATAGGACCCATGGTGACCAAAAGGCACTATTTACGGCATGTGCCATGATTCAAAATAAGCCGGGGGAGGGGGCGTTTGACAATACGGGTCATGGAGAGTATATGTACGTATAGGAGAGGTCCTATGAGGCACAGCGTTTTAAGATAAAGACAATCGCGGTGGGGGACTGTCACCGTGGACG
The DNA here is from genome assembly GCA_950022655.1 of Alentia gelatinosa. Taxonomy (NCBI): domain Eukaryota; kingdom Metazoa; phylum Annelida; class Polychaeta; order Phyllodocida; family Polynoidae; genus Alentia; species Alentia gelatinosa. The sequence continues at coordinate 18,390,283 of OX465581.1, forward strand.
ATGCTCTGCAAATACCCAATAAGTATTTAACAAAAGTGACCCATACTTCCAATACCCTCGTCCACTTACAGAAAAAGGCTCCTGGCTGAGGTCACCACATGGGATCCCATGGGCGATTCAAATTCATACAGAGCAGCCTTATTTGTCAATTGAACTAAGCGAAATATGTTCATCAGGAATAAACTGGGTGGGACATGTACAAATTGGATAAAAAAGACAGAGACAAACAGGATAAAACAAAGTTTCTGCAACTTTGTATATATATATATATATATATATATATATATATATATATATATATATATATATATATATATATATGGGTAGCTTTTCCCATAATTTGTTTCCGAAGAATAAGGGAGATCTGTCCTCATATGCTCCTGTGAGAGTCCTAATTAGTTCTAGCTTAACAAAGAGAGATTGCCCTTTCCCACGACAAAAATAAGGATAGATTCTTGCAATGTCCTTTAGTCTGTTTAATAAAGACGTTCCTTATCCCGACCTACATCGTCCAGGCTCTCCGTATGTTGTTATCATGTAGGACGTCTTCAGCTAGGTGTCCTTACTTAAGCTGGTAGCCCAACAATCCGCTAAACAGTGAATATACGAGCTGGATAACAGTTCTTGAGCCCTTCAAATAATTAAGATACTTTGGAAGTGACTGTCCAATCGGGAAACCTTTTTTTCTGTACCTCGTACAAGGGTTATCTTGATATTTAAGTCTGTTTACTAAGACAGTATTAGCCTCCATAAGGTCATCCATAAGTGTTGAATAAAGTTGACCCAACTAGTCCCTTGATATCTATGGCATACAGGAAAGGATAGGATCCTAGATTATTAAACGGGCCCCAGGCCCTTCTGATTATTGGTCTTCCTAATCAAACATCCCCGCACAGGCACCCAGGATAGACACCAAGTACAACCAATCAGAGGATGGCTTTTAACATGGATAGAGGTCAGGATAAGGAGAATTGCGCAGGAGAGAACTAAGGAATAAGGGCATGTTTTATCAAACGACATCACTCTCCTATCCTTGTCGTTCTCCTAGCACAACATCTCGCGTTTACCCGTATTAGTCCACTTCGTTATATATTAACACTTTCAGTCCGACCCCCTAGCAGGGGACAGACATTTAGCAATATTCCCCAAGGGGACGATGATCTTATGGCATTAGTACTAGAATTTGTCTAATAGGTCCGATTGATATGGATTGTCTTAGTTACATATAGAACACTCATTCTGAATAATAATGCATATATATTTTTTCAATTATTTTGAAAAGATTGAGAAAGTCTATGAATTTTGTCAAATACAATACCGTTTTTAGTAATGGCCCCAAAAAATGCATGGAGGCATTCCTCGTCCCCTGCCTGGGAGTGCCTCAAGGCATTACTCGGACTGATAGGGTTAAACGGGCCCAAGGTTTAAATGGCCTAGAACGACCCTCTCTCTTAATTGCAATGAATGCCTGTTGAAAATGAGTGGTGGCCTGATGAAGCATGGTCTTTAAACTCTCTTTTATGGATACCTATTTCACTGGAAAAACACATGAGATTACGTCAAAGCTTATACAATATTCCTGTTGTGTCTAGAAAGGCTCCAACGTTATCTATTCTGTAGGAAATCTAAGTGTTCCCTGAAGAAGGAGATTTTTGTTTATCAAGTTTCCTCATATCTTATTCACATTCATAATCACTAACATTACGAACTAAAGGCTCATTGGTTGGAACTTCAAAATCGTGATCATGTTACTTTTTTCTCAAAAGCGATTCCATAGAACCGTTTAGGATTTACTTAATTCATGGCATGAGAGAAGAAAGTAGCATGGCCTGAAACCTAATCGTGAGTGGGTGCGGTGTCAGCAGTCAGATGGCCATTTTATTACCTACCCCAAGAACATAACAATTCCAGTGCCTGTAAGCTGTTTTACTACTTTTCTCTCGGAGGACAATGCACAGTCGAAAGTGTCTGTATGGCACATTAATATTCAATGGGTTTTTAAAGAGACTTCCGTACTTTAGAAGACTACCAGAAATGGTGGTCATTTGGGTTTGGAGGCAATGTTCTGGAGGCTTCTGAGCATGCGGGACACAATCAAATAAGCTAGGTTTAGTGCCTCAGGGTGGCTGCAGTATTAATCAGGGAAATTGAACGTAGGGCGTAAGTGATCGTACATGACATGCTATGTTTATTATCAAGGGACTATCCTGTACGTGTGAATCACTTGTAATGGCCAGACCGGTAATGATACCATGAAAACCATCACAACTAAAAACATTGAAGGGCACCATATGATGGCATAGGTTACTGTGGAGCTTTGCTAAAATATGTACATAGATAACAGTGACACAAAGCCTACATTTCCTAGTTACTTGTTAGCGTCTATATGCAGATATTTCCGACATAACATAACGGAAGATTCAAAGATGATATTTGTGAGTATTGTCTGTATTATCATACAAGCCATGCGTGTCTTAATCAATTTACCCTATTAGAGGCGGCATATCGTATACAGGTTTTATCAGTTATGGAAACTTAAACAGAGAAGTCGATGGGATATTGAGTCGATTGCTATGACCTCACTCACAATGTCATTCTCAAACACCCATACAGCTGGTTTCGAACCACTAGGATTCTAAGATGGACTTCTAATCACCTCAGATGTACCTATAGAATGTCGCCTATATAAATTGGCGATAGTGGATTCAATCATTTAACACAGAGAGTATACAGAGAAGTGGATTGTTCAATATGTTTGGTAAATTGTATCCCGTTTGCTTTCCCTCAGATTGGCGTTGTGCTGGCTGGTTTGGGATGGGGGAATCCGAAACAGAAATACAGTGATGGTTGTTCCATGCCGGGTCACGTACAGCAGTGGCTGCAGTCATCTCTCAGTAGGGTCTGATTATTGTCTGAGCTTCCCTCTACTGTAGTATTCCTTACTGTCAGTCAACATGACCCTATGTCTAGGCACGTGCAGTCCGGCACCATGCCCTCAGCACAAATTAATATGAATCATGAAACGCACAGGTATAGGCACACGAACGCGTTTAATAAAGTTGAAGCATATGCTGACACTCATCGTGAAAGGCCAATGAGATGAAAAATAAAACATCAATAGTATTAACCTCTGAGGGCGGGTAATCCCTGGGATTTGGAGCGGAGATGAGTCTTGCTTTCCTTTCATATCCTTAGGGGGCGGGTCCACTCCTCAATGCATTAAGTTGGAGATAGTTTCAAGAACTACAAAATATTTTCGATATCTACTCGGTTATGTACATTCAACCACTATTCAGGGGAAATACAAAATATAAAACAAAACCGTACATTGCATTTATACATATATTTATCCCCTGGAAGAACGTGCAACTTCCCTCATTTATTTTACGGCAATTTTTATTCTCTGGAAACTACTGTTTTACGTTATTCTGCAGCCATGGTTGGGAAATACCTCTAAGCCACAGGGCAAACGATTATGAACGCGTTATGAAAATATGGACGGGGGCTCAATCGGCCCAGATCCTCGGGACCCACCTTAAAGATCCAGTATCATATACATTTATATCCAAAGGGGTAGAATATCATGATTGAGGCTTTTGTCAGAATTAATTTCCAGATGGGTAAGCTACTACCTTAAGCAATCTGTCTCAACACATGACCTAAATGTGCTGGATTTAGAATAAAATGTCTCTTAATAGTCAACTTTTTCCTCCTTATTTTATCCTCCCTACACATCCTAACTTGCAAACTCGTTCTCCTTCGGGCCAAAGCCGGTTTAGTGGAATTGTGAATTTATATTGAAAAAATTACACTACTATCTCAGACCACATCCAAACAGAATCCCAGGATGCCTACACTAATGGTTCCTTCTCTTCCGTGGTGGCATGTGGGAGAGAAAAGAGGGAATGGGGCCCCGCTAAGGACCGTCCATTCTGGCCCAATTATGAAGCCATTCGCAGGCCAGGCCGGCGCACGGGAGGATATGTTGGGCGGCCAGCTGCCGGGCCACTTTAAGGCGTCCCCGGGCCGGCGCTGGCTTCAGCGCCAGGCCGCCCGGAATCTGATCACAATGCACGTTAAAGCTCTTTGGCTTCCACCAGCTTCCACCCGTTTCAAAGAGGATTCCGGGAGGTAGGGGGGAAATTGACTTGGCTCCACTGAGGGTTGTGCCGATAGGAGGTGTGGGGAGGAGTGCTTGAGGGAAGGGTGACGGGAGAGGAGGGGATGGCTTTTCAGATGAGGAGAGTGAAGTCCTACGCTTGGAGACTGACGCGGATTCCACACGGAGAAAGGAGTGAAGTTTAACTCATCAGTCACGTTCATGTATATGGAGATGGGCAAGAGAAAAAAATGCCCCCTCAAATCGATAAAGGCTATGGTATTCTGATAAAGGAGATCTCGTATATAGTTCCCCTCATTAAAAACTACGACATGACACAATGATAGGCTTGTAAGGTTAGATCACTTACAGAATGTTTAACAGGCCGTCAATCATTTAACAGCCTTTCGCGATAGAGTAGATCAAGGCAGTGACCGTATTAAAAAGTTGTCCCCTCGGTTCTGGGGTTGACATCAGAACGCCAGGATTAGCTGGGTAACACCGCCCAGCGTAAGAAATGAGGTTTACACTTATGGAGAATTCGTGCGTGATATAAATCACTTTCCATCACTCATGGCTCCCCTGGTGCGAACTATCGTGACTACAACAATGTTGGGTACTATGAGAAAACGTGGTTACTGAGCCCGTACGGATGGCCGTTCGAGGTCATTTGATGATAGAAATATGGCCCGACACCGCAGGTGGGAGGGCCGTATCTTTTCATCAAATGACCGAGAACGGACACCGTACAGGCTCAGTCACTACGTTTTCTTATTACTATACACCTCCCAATCGTTTCAAACACCCTTTTATTAACTTTACAAAGAGCATAAAGACTACTGCAATTCCCTACGGCCCGTTGTCACAGCGGGCGCGAACATTATTTATACTACACCCCTAGCAGCGGGCAGTATTTCATACATGTTCGGCGTATAGTAATAGTCCTTACTACACTGCCCATCAGGCAGTCACAGATACCCTTTAGCATCTTGCCGTAGTTATCAGCTGAATTCATCCGATACGATTTGATGTAAGTTCTAAGGCAAGCAGAATTGACATATACTGATATCTACGATTAGCATTTGGTCGCGTGCCGCACCTCCCTCCTTATATTACTTTTGATCACCCTCTCATATACGTAATCTCACCAGAATATGACCCTCCTACCCGCATGTAAAACACGAAGCCACGTCAGACCATCGACGTAGTATTTTTCATCGACTCTCATCTTCCTGGACGACCTTGTGTACGCTCCTCTCCTCTGTCCTCATATAGCTCTCATACAATCATTACCCCAGATCCCCAACGAAACAGAGTGAAGGCCGTAGTGGGCTTATAAAATTTTATTTAATTTTATGAGTCTTATTGATATGAATAAGAGAAATACATGAGTATCAATGATAAGACAAATATAGAAATTGACATAGATATGTGTTTGTCAATTGTGATAAGATTTGTACAATATGACAAATATTGAAATTGACATAGATATGTGTTTGTCAATTGTGGTAATATTTGATATATGATAAATGACGATTATGTGATATTACATAGTTAAACATAACATGTAATAATAAAAATAATAGAAATAGCCCTACGAGTGTAAGGAGTAGGAGAGAAAAGGAGTGGGTGGGTGGGTAGAAAAAATAGGTGTTGAGCGAAGGAGACCAGTGAAGCGAATGAGACAGAGGACAGTGTCGCACTCGCGCACTTTGATGTTTAGTGCGGCCGAGAGCGGAGAGGTGGCGCAGGGGTGCGCGAGTGTAGGGGAGTTTCACCAGGGGGGGCAATGACCACCCCTGACCAAAGGCCATGGGCAACCCATTACCCCAGATCCCCAACGAAACAGAGTGAAGGCCGTAGTGGGCTTATAAAATTTTATTTAATTTTATGAGTCTTATTGATATGAATAAGAGAAATACATGAGTATCAATGATAAGACAAATATAGAAATTGACATAGATATGTGTTTGTCAATTGTGATAAGATTTGTACAATATGACAAATATTGAAATTGACATAGATATGTGTTTGTCAATTGTGGTAATATTTGATATATGATAAATGACGATTATGTGATATTACATAGTTAAACATAACATGTAATAATAAAAATAATAGAAATAGCCAAGAAGCCAATAGTTAAGGGAAGAGGAGGGTGGGAAAGTTTTTATGGTCACTTTTTGAGGGAGAGAGACTCAATGAGAGACTTGTTGACAGTCTCTTGGTCTGATACTTTGATGTAGTCTCTATGCGCCTGGGACCTCCACCCTCCATACCTCTGGATGTTAAGTTCAGGTATTCCTGCCTCAAATGCCTGAGTGGCAGCGGCCTTCCTGAGGCTGTGGAGGGTGTATATCTTCACCGTTTGGCCTGTGGCCTGTAGGAGGCGGTCCCATTCGTTGGTCATAATCCGTGATGTGATGGTCGTCCCATCGGGCAGTGTCAGGAACGGGTCCCGCAGTGAAGCCGTAGGGGCCGCCCGTAGTAGGCCTCGAACCGCGTCTACCGGGCACACCCGGGTATCGTCCGCGGCCTCGAGGCGCATCACTTTCTGCTGTCCTACGTATTGAAGATTTTTGGCCGCCTTGATGGTGATGGTGAGATGCCGGCGGCCGAGGACCACGTCCCCGCGAGTGAGGTTCCGAGCCGGGTCGAATGCCCGAGCCGACTGCGGCGCCACCTCCCCCTGTCGTAGGGCCGCGTAGAAAATGAGGAGCATGCCCGCCCTCATTGCCGTATGGAGGGGCGATCCCGTCAGGGCGTCGAGGACCGCCCTGAACACATCCATTGGTATGGGGGCCTTCACGTTTGGCACGTACAGCTTGTTTCTCCTCATGCCCTCGAGGGCACGCTTCACCCGGTGATCCTCCGTTGGCCGCACGTCCCCCCCCGTCAGTCGGAGGTGTGCCCGGACGTGCGATAACTGGTTGGCGACCGTGGCCGGCGAGGGGGCGTGGTCCGCCACGTATTCCAGATACGACGTGATCAGGCTCACGGTCGGTGCCCGGGGGTCCGCCCTCATCCGGTTGCAGAACGCCAGGTAGGTGGTGACTGCGGATCGCTGGTTTGCGAGCGTACCTGGGGCACGCGCCTCTGACTGCCTCGCAGATGCCTTCGCCTGGAGTAAGAGAAGCGCCCGATCTGCAGAAGAGACGGAGTACGGGTACAAAAGAGGCATGGGTACACGGTACGATAGGGTACAACTCATGAAGATGAATGAGGGAAGTGGCCTTATCGTATTCCGTCCTCGACAGATGGGCTCTGCTCAGGGCATCTGCGATGACGTTTTGCACCCCGGGGATATGGCTGAAGACCAGTTCCACCTGCAGACGTGCCTGCACCATCCATGCCTGGCGGGCACACTCCGCCAGGACAGGGTTACGGGCACGCCCGCTATTGAGGGTCTGTACAGTCCCGAGGTTATCACAGAATACCTCAATCCGTGATCCCCGATCCCTGTCTGTGATAAATGTGTGGAGTGCGTAGATGGTATTCAGAGCCTCGAGCTCTGAGATGCACTCCACGGGATCGAAGACGGGGCACACCTGCCCGGAGTACGAGAACCGGCCGTCGGTTCCTCCGACGCCCGACAGGCACGCATCCACCGTGATCCTCCGCGTCGGGGGACCCCGAGGGATGAGGGCGCGGCCGTTCCAGCCCCGGGCAAACTTAACGAACCAGTCGAGGTCCTGGCGCATCTCGGAATTGATGTTCATGTAGAAGCCTCTCATCCCCCGTAGGGCCTCGAGTAGCTTTGAGACGAATGCCCGCGCCGGACGTATACACCTGGCCACGTGTAATATCCGGCCGAGCACCGACTGAAGCTGTCGTTTCGTCAACGTTCGTCGTTTGGCTACGGCCGACACGTGACCACGGATGTCCTCCAGCTTGGCCGTGGGGATCGATAGAGACATGGCACGGGCGTCGATCTCTATCCCCAACCACGTCACGGTCTGGCTCGGCTCCTGTGCTTTGTCGCGTGCCTCGGGTAGGCCCAATTCCGAGAAAAGGTCTCGCGCGATCCTGAAGTCCTCGGCCGCCTTACCTCGGTCCTCGGAGAGGATGATGAGGTCGTCGAGGTACATCGCGGCCGTGACTCCCTTTGATGATAGTATCCCCACGATGGCCTCCGCCACACACTGCATGTGGTACGAGGAGGCACGGGCGCCGAACGGCATGGCCGTATCGCAGTAGTGCCCGCCCTCCCACGCGAAACATAACAGAGGCCAATCGAGGGGATCGCACCTAAAGTTCTTGTAGGCACGCGACACGTCGATGGACGACATGTAGGCCGACGTGCCTGCCTTGACGAGTTTTGCCACAAACTCGTCCACCGTAGGGAGGCCGTGTTCTCGCTCCAGTCCGTAGACCGAGTTCTTAATGATGAACGAGTTCACGCTGCACTCCCTCGGGAAAGTCATATCGGTAATGATGCGGCGGTCGTCCGTCCCGCGCTTTTCCCGTGTCATGAGTGGCGACACGTGACACCACGGGCTAAAAGGCGGTTCGGCGAACGGGCCCATCATATTGGTGAAGCTCGCCTCCTTTTCGAGAAACTTCTCTACCTGCACGGGGTGAGAGGTTGCGCTGGGGTGGTTGGCCACCCCTCTGGTATCACTCTCCGGTCCCAGGTATCCCAGGGGGAAACCGTATCGCAGGAAGCCTAGGAGCTCCTGCGCCTCCTCCACGTGTCCTAGGTAATGGTCCCATGCAGGTAGGTTTAGATCCGAAGGCACCTCGACCCTGGCGCCGAGTGCGTTAGGGATTCCCGTGTCGCGCACGGTCCGGTATATTTCCGCGTGCCTGGCGGGCCCCACGGCCGTGAACTCCGGCCAAGTCTCCCGGCGATGCTGTCTGAAGGCTAACGGGTCCGTACTCACGCCCTCCCGGTGGATTCCCGTTTCGCAGACATCGCGAAGTGCTTTAAAGTCGGGAGTGTTAGATTCCTGGCCTCGGCCCGGCGCGCTAACACTAACACCCGGCAAGCGACTGAGACCATCATCCTCCACAGTGCCGGGGGCGGCCCCCGCTGCTGGAACGGGGGGTATCTCCTCCGGGAGTGTATTCCCCCCGTCACTGTTGTTGTTTACCTCTACCCCTCGGCCACGTGCCGAGGGGGTCACGTGATCGGTGACGTCACGTGGGGGAGCCGGATTCGTGATGCAACACTCCGTCCTGCCGGCACCCCTTTCATCTTTCTTGCGCGCCTCGTCTACTGGCGGGGCGCGGCCGGCCCGTTTTTTGAACTCGGCTGGGGTTGGTGTACCACACTCTGCGCTGCCGCCGGCCTGGTAGTAGCCTGCAGTTGATACCCCGCCTGGGGTACCCGCCTCGGTGTGGGTACAGGGGGAGCCGCCGTGTTGTCGTACCCGTGTCCGTATGTCAGCTTGCGGTTGCAGGCGTGCACCGAGTGACCGCACTTCCTGCCCACAGAGTCGCAAAACGTGCACACGTGCAGCCACCGGATACCCCCTTCTGTGTGGTCGCTGCGGTGGCGGCACCCCCTCTCTCCATTGAAGTCCCGGCACGGGGCCTCGCTCCCCCGGGCATGTCCGGTCTCCGTGTTTTGACTGTTGTTTGCGGTGTGGGCACTGGTCATCGCGAGCCGGACACGTTCTTCCTGTATCCGGCCGTGATCCGACCACCGCATCCTGCCCGACTCGACCTGGTCGAAAACGTAGTTTGACCAGCGTCTGACGCCGGCCCACGGTCGTGCCTGCGCATCAACGGTCACTTGGTAAAGATGTTTGAACATATGCTCCTTGTCCTCGGGGTGCAAGGCGCGATCGTCATTCAATAAGGCCACAAAACATGAAATGTACTCCAGAGGCCCGAGGCTCGACCGTAGGTCCAGTTTCTGGTGCAGCGTATACACCCCGTCCCTGTCCATAAACATGTACGGCTTCGCCGTCGGCCTCCGGGCATTTAAATCAGAAAGTAGGCTCTTACCCGTTGTGCGGTCGTGTCGCATGGCCTCACGGCCGAATTCACGCTGGAGGTGTTCCTCGGTCGTGTATGCCTCTCGGAGTGCCCTGGGCGCGGGGAGGAGGCGCTCGTTCTGATCCTGGGCCCAGTCTCTCGTCCGTTCGGCCGCTGAGGAAGCCCGTGAGCCGGCCCGGCGCGAGGCTGGTCTGGAGATCTGCATGATCGCGTCCATCATGCCGTCCATCTGTCGTGATATTTTGGTCATATCCGTCCTGACTTCACCGACGTCTGTCTTTACCTCGTTGACGTCCGTCCTGACCCCCCCGAGGTTGGCCTCCAGGGCTGTGATGCGCGAAGTCCGAGTCCGTGCGCTGGCGCTCGTTCCCTGTTGGGATACCGAGTCCACGTGGTCGCTCTCGGCTGCCGGCTGTCTTATCGTTATTTCCGAGTCCGTCTCGGCCTCCGCGGGTGCGGATGCCGCCACAGCGCTTCTGGTCAACATGGCTATTCTATAATTCCTTATTGAATCGCTTGGTAACCCTGTCCTCGTCTGCCGATATTCAGGGGAATACGGAGACCGAAGGTACGGAGGGCGATAGGCCAAGGAGCGGTAGAAAAAATAGGTGTTGAGCGAAGGAGACCAGTGAAGCGAATGAGACAGAGGACAGTGTCGCACTCGCGCACTTTGATGTTTAGTGCGGCCGAGAGCGGAGAGGTGGCGCAGGGGTGCGCGAGTGTAGGGGAGTTTCACCAGGGGGGGCAATGACCACCCCTGACCAAAGGCCATGGGCAACCAATTATTGTTCACAACAGCGTGTGAGCTTTCTATCCTTGATCTTTGCAAGCCTATACCGGCTTGCCTATTTTAGCCGTCCTTTTTGCTCGTGGTTCCATTGCCAAGCGCACAGGTGTGTGAAGGTCGTCAATGGTAAGAGAACCAACACAAACACTAGTAAGGTCGCTATGGTGAAAAATAAGCATTTAGGGTAGAGTGTGGCAAAATGTTGCGCACGTCTCCACTCTATTTCCTATGCCTTTGATGTTTACATCTCACTATTCAGTCAGTGGAATCATTGCTCGTTATTGTATAGAACACAAGACAGCCCCGTAACATCAGTATCTGCAGAGTCCCCCTCCATACTGTATGTTTGTATGTTATATTTAAAACCAAATACCAACTGCCTTACCACACAATATCTCACTAAAAACAGCTTTCCAGCCCTTTATCTGCCACAGCTGACTATCCATTTGCTAATATTTGCTTAATCCAAGAGCATTTTATCTACCTCACGCTTATCATATCGACCGCGTCTGTCCTCGATGATCCCCCTCCCTGCTCACCAACAACAATGACGACACATTTATATCTAGGTGATGTAAATCTCCTTTCCCTACCCACATTTCTGACTGACTCACATTCTTCCTATTGCTGTTTATTTACCCCCGTGAACATCTCGAAGATCCTAGCAGGGGAATAGTTGCTCCTTCAGACAGGTACCGAGTGATGGTCGCGGTCACAATGCAAAAGCAGACAACGACTGGTGAATTATTCAGCAGGGTCATTACCATACCTGACAGCTATATAACACCCCACCAGGAATCCAGCGTCACCCGCACAGGAATAATTATTCGTCAGCTTAGTGATAATGGAGCTATTCATTGGCGATCCTTTAGTGTAATGACTAGCAGTATGCTTCTGTGTAATTCTGCTTCATCTTGTGATGGATGGGAGGTATTCCCTTGCCATTATTCCCCCATGATGGGTTTTATAACCCAACAGCGGCTCATAATCTAAGTAGACTATGAGAAGGCTATATTTAGTAGAAGCCACTGCCTTCTGCTTTAAGGTGTTATGTTTTTGGTAAACATCCATGTATTTTTTCTCGTCGAAATGACGCCGAACCAACACGCTGTCAGACAGCTGAGACTCGGAAACCCATCCGACGGCAAAAGACTTTACGCAAACATCCATGTATAGCCTCCTCATTGACTCTTTCGAGACAGTTTCTGATCACGCGAACAAATAATCCGACATCGTTAGCAGTGGAATTATATATAGGTATTTGCCATGTGTTTGGAACGAGAGTTTATCTCACCCCTGGTACAAGTGTAGCCATAGGAATAACATTAGAAAAATATACTCAACGATCACCCTGGTAAAGTGACAATACTACGCCATGGCCGTGGCGTAGTGAATTTGCTAAGTATAATCTGATTATTCTGAAGTTGTGATGATATTTAATGTCATAGAAAGGGGTAAGATAAATCCAGAACCGCACTTGAATCGTAAATTAGACAATACTCCACTCGTTTGGCTGTGCTGTAATCGTCACTCGGCTTCGCCTCGATGACGATTGTGGCCCATCCAAACTCGCGGAGTATTGTCTATCTATACGATTCTCGATGCAGTTCTATATAAAAGAAGGAGTTCCATGATTTTGTATATTTGCCAGAGATCTGGATGTATAATGACAAATGTCACCACATACCAACGGTGTTATTGTAAACTAAGCACCACCGACCTAACCAGCTCTATGCCATGAAATACCGGTTTTGTTGACTTCAGCATGATGACATTCTCGGAAAGTTGTGCTTAAGTTCCAAAGAATGTGTTTACATAGAGTACTACTAGTTTTGGGACAATGATCAGTAAGAATTATTTTGGCGACGGTACTTTAGATATCAGACGTTTTAGCCTCCTAAATATATTGATAATGCAGTTATCATTGTTTTACGAGTACTAAATTGTATGTTATTGCAAATTTATTTTCAAGAAATGTACTGAGAACACGTTTTATATATTACACTATGAGATGTCCCCTATCGCATAAGGTAGAATTATGGCCTGTTGGTAATATCTACCTTTTACGGGGAAGTAGACCATATGAGTACGTTTGTGCACGTTTGTGCACATTTTCACTACGCGTAGATAGACTGTGGTTAATAACAAAGTGACTCTATGGCGACTCTTAGCCATTCTGTGTCGTCGTGTCGCCCGCGGCGGGCTTAATAGGATGGCGGGCGTGTAGTCGTAGCACATGGTGGAGGTGAGCGAAACAGCGCTGGTGAGCTAATCGCGAGGACATATGCTGTCAACCCCACACAGCACCACCTGCTGAACATTGCCCAATCACAGCAACCCACTCTCCATCCACAGTTGTCATACTCTTCCCCCTTACTATTTGAAAGGTATTTTGGATTCATGATGACCTTTTCTGATGAAACAGAAAGAAATACGTACCTGCTTTGTGTTGCATTGACATTATCATCAAAGCAGTGTACATTGAACTTTAATCCGCAGCATTTATTGTTTCTTCAGAGTAGATGGATGAAGACTAATTATGAACCCTGTATGTCACCATAGTGAAAACGAACTGTATCCCTGTAAGCTACACGTCAGATGACACCGGATCGTGAGAACGTAACTTGTTGACGGTTGTTATAAGCATTCATATATGAGTTCCAAATTTCGCTTGCAAGCAAAGAAAAAATACAGGCATTATATGCGATACACATCACATATTTGTACACAGATGGAATTTGCCATAGTAGGCCTGCGTTATCGCGAATCGCGAATTTCTATAGAGAGCCTCCACAGTACCTCACTCTGCCAATTGCCTTTGTCTTGCGTGTTACTAAGGGCATATTATAGGCAATAGAAGGGAAATCCGCTGTAACTTCATCACTCATCATTATCACTGCGTTTAATTAACATTCTTGCATTGTGGAGATATTGGAACTCGAAGATAATATCGCGTTTGAAGTGTAGCCCAACATCTTTAGAAGTCAACACGAATATGCGAATTCTCCTTTGTGATTGCTTTCGAGAAATACACAGGTATTCGGGCATTGTTCATTCTTCATCGATGCCGCGCGCCTAATTGCGAATGCAATATTGCGATGTAAATCACAGAAACCCTTGAGGTGCAGGCGTACTGGGCATCAATGATGCGAGCAAAAAATATCTCTGTTCTTTTGATAGACATGCCTCTAACTATTTGTTCAAGAAATTACAAAGGAGGATGGGGATACTTGTAACCGCAAGCACTCATCATGAAAGTCGATTGTTCTTTGTTGCCAGGACAAAGAACTGCCACATATATGTCACTTTTCTTCTGTTACGTCTATTAAACATTCAGAGAGAATCATAGTCTATATTACAATGTTATAACAGCAGGACTCCAAGAATGAATAATCTGGTTCACAATATAAAGATACGAGGTAATAAAGGATGGAATATAATTACCGACACTGGAGCTAAACACAATTAAGCTTACAATTACATTAGCAAATCTGCTACAACAATTGCAACACTGATTCGAAAGGTTCATACATGTAGTTATGTCACATATCGTGTTTCAGTGGGGAATCATAGACTAAAACAGATCTGTCATTACCTTTGTTAGAGCCTTCCGAAATTATGAAAAGTTCAAGAAGAATAAAAGTCTTCAGACACTATAGACAAACTGTAAGACCGACGGCCGTCTAGATAATGGGATTATTGTGTCTCCTAATTAGGTGTGGGATTATTTGTTTAGCTGCTAGGGTTTCTTCGTCCGAACGTTAGGCACTTAAGGAAATCAAATAAATCCGTTCAGTAAGGATGTTGATCACTAACAAGAACATAGTCGACGAGCAGGGGGAACCATTATGCAGGCAGAGAGGGACGGTTCTACACACTGTCTTTCAAAAGTAGTTACCATAAGGTAAAAAAACAACACATGTATATGGATGAACACAATCAAGTGATAATTATTTCCTAGGGAAATAATCCCCAAACCAACAGATACTAGTATATGTTTTCAATTTCAATAGACCCTATTGAGGTATCCCGTAATCCAGTCTGTTTTGCAAGTTCCGGTTTTCGCTGATTACCGACGTATTATGGTGATAGACCCGTGACCCGTAACCCAGAATTAATGCAGTTTAACGGTTTTCAGAAATCCTCAAATTGAAATTCTGATGCCAGAAATGGAAATTTCAGCTATTTCTACATAAAAATCCGAAATTATATTCAGTTTCTCCAGTTATAAACCAGAAAACTGTGGTTCATGTTGTCGTAGTGTGCCAAGTCTATCGGGAGCGGAACTTTGCTTTACCCGGGCGATAATCGGGAGTTTAGTAACCTCTGGTGGCTCTATTGTAGCTTTTTTCAAATAATACTTCTGAGTAATTTACAGGTGAGTATTAGTTCTCCTCCGATAGTAGTTATGGTGGGAGGAGAGCACCACATGTTTTGCCTATGTGCCAGACTTTAATACGCGATTTGAGATAATCTATGAAGGCGCACGAAATTACCTCAGGTCTTTATCATATGACAATCTCGGTACGGGTTTGTATTTCGTTTAAATGTGCCATCAATCGTTACATTTAGTATCTGGGAACAACTGTTTTTCTGCCCCCATCGCCATAGGCAGTGCCAGTATGAATAACCCTTGATGATCCTCTCTGGGTTCTCCAGGGGCAACTCCAGGCGTCGCTTTGGGCGGCTTTATAAACCGCTCCTCCCCGTCGGGTACCAGCGCCTCCCTCGTGCGCTCGTTCCTAGCATGGAGATGTATTGATCCTCCAGACAACGGAACCGGCGTGTTGCACATTGACCGTACGGCCACCGGCTGGAACCAGCGAGATAACGCCCCAGGGCCTGTCGTCTGCTTCGGTCACGACCAGCACTGAGGGGAAGGGGAGTTGGGGGTGTAGTGGAGAGTGGGGAGAAGGAACAGGGGCCATCACGTGGCTTGACAGAGGTATCCTTTATCTAGCATATACAAAAAGCCCGCGTTTAATTATTCACCAGCTCGTTAGGGCGTAAAAGTGAATCCGACAGGATAAATATCAAATGATCTCACCCAGACGAACTTTGATACTAGTGTTGGTAGTTGCTGTAGTTGTGGTGGGATAGGTTCCACTGGAGGTTTATCAGCACAAGTCAGGCCTTTGGGACCGAGCCTCCGAAACCGGGCCCAGGAGAGTGGGACACCGCAGAGGGCGTCGGCAAGGCGGACAGGGTCACTGCACTTCCGGTGTGGTTGTCACCTCCAGGATAACGGGCACATATTTATCTCCTGCAAACGAGACACTGCGATTTATTTGGCGTGAACGTTGTGTCTACAGAAGGTTGAAGAGGGTGAGGACTAGGAGATAGTGGAAGACAAGATGGCTGTTCTATTTTATCTAATTTTTTTTTTTTGGGCAATTTTTATTAGGGAATATTGTATGTTCACAATCACCGAATTCGGCTACGGCCGTTCTTCCACTCGGGCCCTTGCCCCTACCCCTCATTCTAATGGCGGATGTTTAACCGAATGGGCGGTGGGTACCATTTTTGTGTAAGTCTTTGGTATGACCCGACCGGGGTTTGAACCCACGACCTTCCATGCTCGAGGCGAACACCCCTACCACTTGGCCACCGAGCTTGGTTCTATGCCCCTCAAAACTTCAGGATCCCATCTTCAAACCGCACCACTGATAGGAGACCTTCAGAATACCAACGGGTGTAGAGAATACTAATATCAACAAACCAACGCATCTTTAATCGGCGATTCTATATTTCGTTTTACCGTAGAAAATACCATGGCCACGTTGCCTTCCCCACCATTCCTACGACAGTGGTTAAAAGGTAGTGATGGTTTATTTATGAAGTCATTAACCGTCGTTTACGAGTATGGCGTAGAGATGATTCTTTAAGTGGGGGTGGCTTTCACTCAACTCTTTCCTCACCCTACTAGCGGTCACCTCTCTGAGCAAAACTAGGCTCCTCCAGTGAGCACGCAACTAAGAAATAATGAGGGTGGCGATCACCGTGGTAATGATGTCTGGACCCTGCATGTCCAGGGCGGGCGCATGGGGCCCCTCTTTACCTGCATCTATAGGCACAGTCTGACAGTAATTAGTCTATTTTGGCTCATTCTGAATCAATTGCCAAGATGGGGTCTCTCTGGTTAGCGTCTATGTTGCCTCCTGGTCCTATGGCAGGGAAACCACCAGCAGTGAAGCCTTTTTGGAGTACCGAGATACTATGGAGGGTGGGCAAAATCCTGCCTTACTCACTCTGTAACGTTAAAGTAAGAGCAACCTGTTAATCTAATGATGCTTAATGGAGACCCAGGGAAATACCGACAATAACCCATCAAATACGTATATATGATGAGCAATGTAGTACACGCACGTAGGCGTGCATTGGTACTCCATTTGATTATTATTTCATAACCTATATTGGATGGCCCTCCGATATGATCTACAAGTCTACCTTTAAGTACACTATTCTATGATCAATCTCCGATATGAGACAAGAGCAAGTTATGTGGAAAGGCAGTAAAATAACACATTAAAGTGAACCGTTTCCTTGGGGGAAGGTATAATTGATTAGCATATAAAATCGGTTTCATAGACACATCCTGCTGAGAAGTCCTGAAAGCTCTCAGATGGTAATGTCATACATCTTTAAATATCTGTTCTCCTCTCAACCCACCCCTCCACACACTCACCATCCATATCGATGACAGATAATGGCAATTCCTGAACGTGAGAGAAAATCAATTGGTGGTATGGGAACGGTCAAGCCTGACTCTAAATCTGCATGACGGGTTTTGGAATGCATGGGAATTCATTACTCACGCCATGTTTGTTGAGAGGGACAGATGACCCACAGTCCTCCTCCTTAACCCTCCTCCCCCAACCCTCACGTTTTCCTCCCTCCTTCAACACTGAGCTTCATGTCTGCACGTCAGCCCTACCTCGTCAGACAACTCCTCCAGGCTTTGGTGTTAGGCCGTCAATCTTCCAGAGTGTCTCTTTTCGGGTGCCCTTTATCTATGACCCTCTAAAAGAGACCTATAGGTGATGAACATCCTGGGAGAATGGGATTTTAATGCGCTGTTGATGATGTTGTCGTGTGCTGAGAAATAGCCTGGGAAGGGACTCGCGTGTCTTTCTGGGGACACATTTCACCCAAAGAAAAAGAAAAAGTCAGTGACCAGCTCATCTTGTGGCTGCTAATGGCGAGGGTACACATCGTCACCTTTAGTTGCTAGCTCACACAGCATGTTTACCAAGACACCTATCGATCATATCATCTCCTCCAGCACAGCTTGCTAATATCCCTCGGACTCTATCACCTCCCTTCTCCCTCAATCCATTTTCATCTGTATTCTTTGCTTTCGACATTTCAACCATATAACCCCAAGTCATCTCTATCATTTCCAACTCTACAATACGTCCTTTAATCTTATCTCACCCTAATCTTGCTAAAAGCAAAGGTCCCACCTATTAATCCATAGTCAATTGTTCTCGTTGATAGAACTATTCCCATTCACTATTGCTCTTTCACATTCTTTTTCAGCTGGAAGGAACCCGAGCCCCTTGGAATGAACTGACATTTCAACTCCCAATGAAAAGGGAAACCCGTATACATGCTATCCTATTTCTTTCTCCCCATGACTCCTATTTCCTGCGCCTTTCATCGACCCGTGCCCTCTCCCAATTCTCCCCCTATAAACAGCCGCCCACAGCCGTCATAAAACACACATGCTTTCTAGCTGTGCCGTCACTTCAAACGACACAACAGGTTTCTGTCGGCTAGATGGGCGTGCACACATTCTCCTACATCATAAAATGAATTAATCAAATGCAGCAACATATATATATATATATATATATATATATATATATATATATATATATATATATATATATATATATATATATATTTATATATATAAATATTTATATATATATATATGATACGTAAATGATATACATGTTGAGGACAACATCAAACATAATGATTAGAAAATCATATGTACTATAACATCATAACTCTAGGTGTCAGAATTGGAAAATTCACCTTCCCATATGCCTATACACTGGTCTTATCACCGGGAATATGTGTGATTGCTCTAGGGAGAGGCGCAAAGATGGGATGTCAAGAATACGTTAACTGGTTATCAGATCCAGGGCCCATAAATGTCTCCCCGTCATTTCCGGTAGAATGTGTAGTCCTACCATACTGTGTCTGCCTTGTCTCTAGTATCATGCCCTATTGTAGCACAGCTGTATCTACCATCAAGATGAGCGTATTCTATAGCATACATTATACTGTCATAGAGACTGTTCACCTGACCAGGGATTATCTATGCTATGATTAATCAGAGATGTAAATCTTCCTCTCTGTTGATTTTTTTCCCCTCTAGCTACTGCCCTGAGTAATCTTGGGCACATCAGCCAGTGAATGTTTATTTCGGAAAGAGACTCATACTGAAGCTAATGTGACACAGGTTTCAGAGATTACTCCGTATAACGTTAATTCCGGCCTTTGTTAGAGATTAAGAATTAAACCTGACAATGTAAACCTCTTCATTTTCCAAGGCCATGCTCTGAGATGTCCAAGGAAACAGGGGGATTGTATGCGGCTATATATAGTCTGTACAGATAACAGAATGCCCTGATAAAGTATACCCTTTCTCGAGTTATATGTATTGCTGTAAAAAATCATTGAGGTACGGCTAAAGAAACACTTCGATTTACGAGATGGATCATGACTATTATCTCACCCCTGGTACAAGTTTAGCCATAGGAATAACATTAGAAAGAAATACTCAACGATCACCCCCGTAAAGTGACAATACTACGCCACAGCTGTGGCGTAGTGCATTTGAGATGACATCATATGAATTTGCTAAGTATATTCTAATTTTTCTCAATTCTGATGATATTTAATGTCCCACAAAGGGTTGAGATAAATCCAGAACCACACTCGAATCGAAAAAATAGACAATACTCCACTCGTTTGGTTGTGCCTTAATCGTCACTCGGCTTTGCCTTGATGACGATTGGGGCCCATCCAAACGAGTGGAGTATTGTCTATTTATACGATTCTCGATGCAGTTCTATATAAGAACAGAATATACGGAAACAGCTTATTGTATCTTTACGTTATAGGTAAAATATAAATTTAAGTGTATCATGCAATAAACCAAGGCTAGTAAAACGCATTAGGGATGGCGAATAGTCGAATTCTAATGTAATGTTTATTGAGTTTGATATTTGTCGACCACGTTCAACGCACATGCATGTATATGTATATACATGTACAGAAATGAATTTGAGTATTATTCCACTAATATACATAGGTTAAATCCATGAGCAACAAGTACTTGTTGCTTTCCCTGACCACATTTTCGTACTGGTTAAAACTTCTACTGTTCTCTATGTTCTTGTCTAATCCTGAGCAAGTTTAGAACGTGTGGTAAGATAGGTCACACTATGTATCTAAACTCACATCATCGAGTCACGTTGAAGTTGTGCCACTTTCCATATACTTCTATGCGTGCTCTTTCGAATTTCAATATTTCTTAACTCTCTCAGTCCGACCCCCTAGCGGGAGCCCTACATGCCATGTTCAACATATATGTACCAATATACCCACTTGGGAAGATGCTCGTATGGCAAGGGTACCAGAAGCTATTCAACAGACCTGCATTTAATATGCATTATCTTAGTTCCATGTAGAACACTCATACTGGAAAATGATGCGCATAGTGTTTTTTAATTATTTTGAAAAAAATACGAAAGTCTATTAACTTTGTCACATAGAATACTGTTTTTAATAATGGCCCCCTAAAATGCCTGGAGGCATTCTTCGTCCCCTGCATGGGGGTGCCTCAAGGCATTGCTCGGACTGATAGGATTAATGAAGCTCAAGACTAAGATGATAAGGCATTGAATCCTCGTGAGAACTTGAGAAGTGTAAGATTAGAGAGATAACTATCATTTTACAAACAATGGTGTCCTAATTAATGTCTATAGCAGAGAGTAATACTGTGGGAATATTTTGGTAAGTCGGTCGCTAAACTAACCGATTGAAGAAACCAGCTGCGTTTGTAATTCGATAAATACCCGGCTTCAGCATATAATAAGCTATGATATATTGGGCGAATATGGAAAATACCACGCGGTAGATGCAAATGAACTGAACCAATAGGGGTGGCCCTTTGACGGAGTGTACGCTCAAAATGCATGCGATCAGCTTGTGCGTAAATGGATGGTAATCCTCTGACTTTTACCTGGACCCGATAAAATCCTCTTAATCCTCTTGGATACATAAGCCACCAGCCATAAGTCCCTGCATGCAGGCTCCGACCACTTCACGCATTTCCGTAATTAATAGCGTTTCCAATTATCGCTCAGCAAGTGCCCTAACCTTCTCTGCGCATGTCAGGTAAGGGGAATGATGGGAAGTAATTAGCACGATGCCGTCGACCGTGCCGATGTCGTTATGTGACGTCATTCTTGAAGCGCACCCAAGGAAGCGAACTAATATCACTGCAGTCATAGAACACTTATTCGATGCCTGGCGGCGAGAAAAGGCACTACAGCTAATCGAGGAACCTGTCATGGCCAGCTGGTAAAACCATAAATACAGACGATCCAGCATTATTAAAGGAGCTTTGGCTCTTGGGTATTCACTTTGGATTTAAGGTGGAAATAGTTTGTGGAAAACCCCACTGATTTAAATGAATCTAGGGACTCCCGAGTCCAAGCAAAGTCGTAAAGCTGCAGCTATATCGTCGTCTGTAGGATGGGACCGAAGTACCGTGGAGCAAAGAGAGTGGACATTAATCTGCTCTCTGTGGCCAGTCTAGACGGGGTAAAGAGTGGCTTTGGAGAACGTTCTCCTGCTTCTATAGTGTCTAGACCTCCAGGCCTCTAAAGGGTTGTTAGTGCACGTTTAGAGACACGGAGGGGGAATGGTTTGAAACGTCGATGGTTTCATTAAACACATCTTTTTCCCACAGTCGATTCCGACTTCTTACGCCAACTAAAAGACCTAAAAGCGAGTGAGGAGGGCCAGACGTGGCTCCCTTTTGAGTGGGATTGAAGAGTGAAGGGCGAACTTCGGTGACTTCTCTCTGTTATTCAGACGAACGCTGTCTCTAGATATAGAATGTGTTGGAGGCATTAGTCCCGGTGTCCACTGTGCTTACGATACACTACGATAAACGTTACGATGCGTTTATTCGGGATGCATCCTCGGGTGCATGGGCTTCGGATTAAAGTTGACTGTTCAATACAATATCGATTTTGTGTCTGGAGAAGCATCATAAGACCTATCGGAGTGTATCGGGAGATTAGTGGACGCCAGGCCCTAAGCCTCAAGAATGGACTTCCCAATCCTCCAATCACCAAGGTAATTTATGATGGGAGTTCAATACAAAAGAAGAAATCAAATTGAATTTCATCTCCGAATTACATTTATGAAACGAATCAATAGCTATTAAAGCAGTTTGCAGTTAATGGACCTAATCCTTTTTTTTGCAAATGTAAAGAATCAACCCCTTCCTGTTGTAATATGATGAGTTTGGTTGAATTCATAACGATGAACGTTTTCGTCATGAACAGTCGCCTCGAACCAGTAACAAGCATTCTGGACAATTTATTTCCTTCTTTTGATAAATTACAAAATTGACCAATACCTCCATAATATTCAAATGAAGAATCGTCTGACCTGACGTAATAATTATTGCTGTGTGCAGAAAATGGCTCGAATAAGATATGATATACCACATTCGTGGCTGCTAATTTGAGGGAAAAGGTTATCTGACTGAGATTGCCAGTAGTTTCTCTAAAGTAATATCCATATATGTGTACGTACTCTGAGTTATACTGCCGGGGAAGAGGGTGACAAGGTGTAAGCAAGCAGTGCCAATGCCATTGTTGGCCAGCCTTCTGCAGACCCCATGCTACCATCAGTGTGTGGAGCCGGTCTGTGAATCTTTCTTATTATTCACATTCATACGAAACCACATCACTGCAATGAAAACCTTTAAGAAAAAAACACAAGGCAAACCATTACCAGAACACTTCCGCTACCACCAGGAGGAAGAGAATTACCCTGCAAGGACATCCCTTTGCTGCAATCTGTTGATTCAAACTGTGTGTTCGGATGGAGTTTTATTTCCTTGTGTGCCGAGGCTGAGGATCTGGCCGGCAACCCAAGCCGTCCAGTTAATCGCTTATTTGCCCAACGACCTGCCGTGCCTATAGTTGTTGCAAGCCCTCCCACAATTGCTGCATGACAGAACTGTGGGAATGGGGGAGGTGAAGGGAGGGAGGGGGAAGGGAGGGGGAAGGGAAATTCAGCAGGAATCCAACGCCAAATGGATCAGCTGAATCGTACACAGACGCTCTGTGCACGTATAAAATGGGGCTGGCTTTCAAATAATCATCTATAATGTAGAACTGTTTGCCAAGTTTTCTCCTCTTCCAAATCGATTGCAAAGGATGTAGGCCTGTTTATGCCACAAAGTAAGAGTACGCATGTTTTCATGGAGATACCATATGTGAAACATAGTGCCCCATACACGATTTGTCTTATGGTATGGTACCATCAATAGGTGGTTCATGCCTATAATCAAGTTGTTTCCTACGGGTATAAGGCTCATTCAGTGTCTGGAAATAATGTGCAACTATAAATCACTTTAAAACAGTCAGAATAACCTAGATTATATTTCCAACATATAGTCTCATACGTTCTTCTGTAACAAATAGTTTTAAACGAGTGTAGCACTGGGATTTTACATTCTATAGAATAGATGGATATTTACCATTGTAAAATATGAGAAACATACCCCGCTATAAGAACAGATAGAACGAAAGATACATTCCGTACGCCATCGTGTGGTGTGTATCTATAGATGGTTGTAACCATCCGACCCCTGCCCACAAACGATCCTTTCAGCGGCGGGGTAACGATATGAAAGTCAATAATCACATTTTAAAGTGCGTTCGCCATGTATTTCTAATTCCTTCACGCTTCCAGAAATACCTGCTGTGCGTGTCAATGGATTCCTGGGCGCCACTCAAACACCATCACTCTGATTACACAGCAATGATCCACTAGTCTTCTATTTCTCCATCCCCGCCATTCAAACGCGGCATCCACAGCCATTCGGCTTGGCGTCACTGCGATCGACTTTCATCTGATATTTTTTTTTTAGAATATTCCTCGTCTCTGATTCACATTCAGTGGGGTGTTCGCTGGGGATTGGCGTGAAATAAAAACCACAACTAAGCAGGGCCACTTTCACATTCTCTCTGGATGGCCCAGTTGTGGGAATTTATCAGGGGTTTCCATAAATATCTGAAATTGTCTATTTCATTTGGTAGTTTCATCTAGAATTGGTTAGTTGTGGCCTATCATATGCCAGTGTGATTGTGGTGTATGATAACACTGCACGCTGTGTCTGATGCAGTTTGTTTCAGATTCATCAAACCTAAACTGTAAGTTTCACATAGCCCATTTTGAGCACCGCGCAACTTCACATTGAATTTATGTATGCCTTCGTGTGCGATATAACGCTGCAATACAGCTTCATGTCTTGGAATCTTGCTTTCGTATCGTCTTATGAATGGGCTTGGTGGTTCCAACATACCATACAAATGTGTGAAGACGCTATAATCACTCTATGTTTCTTCTATATTGTTGGGGGAAGTTTGACATATCCGAAACATCCGACCAAAACAACCAAATACAAACTTCACGCAAGAACTAGCTTGAGAATAATTGGATTTACTATATACCCATGCCGTATATACTGTAAATACGCACTGTTTCGGCATATGACGTAAAAATACTGTACGGACCGCTGGTCCATACACTAAAATACGGACCACCTTGCCATACACGTTTATTAAAAAAATTGGTTGTTAAGAAAAATGAAATTGGTTTTTTTTTAAATTTCGGGTATATAGTAAATATACAACGTCCAACCATGCTTGTACAAGTCACAGAACTCGATGAAAATTTACCGTTTGTACGGAAGTCGGCATAAATGCCTCGGTCCGTACAAACCGTAAATTACCATCTCGTTCTGTGAATTGTACAGCATGGTCAGGACGTTCTATATAATTACTTGGTTCGTTAATGTTACCAGTGAAGACACTGCTGTTGGAAGGGTATAATGCCTGTTAACGTGATGCCTTTTCAGTTTAAATAATTGTATATGGTCAAAATGGGCATTGACAGCCATCCATGGTTCTGGAAATGGTTGAGATGGCACTCCCCTCTAAACCTAACCAAATCCACTGCCACACATGACCTCCCAATGCGTATTCCGAATCTTGGCAGTCATAGCTCTCCCTACCTCATACGGTTCCCAATAAATGGTGATTACAAACCTTCTCTGTCGCGGAATAATTACGTACTTAGCGAAATCAAAAGCCACTAAAGGAATCAGTATAGAGGGACACGGTCGATCCTCCATGCATTTTAAATACCGTAAATCATACGCTGCTTTATTGGCTTCAGTGCCGCCTGAAGTGCAGTCGCGGTACCATTCAGTTACAGACTGCATGTTCAGATGTTGGAAGTAGCACGCATCAACTTAAACGGGCATGAGGTCTACAAAGTGTTGAAATGAGTCGATCAATGGCGAATAGAAAATGGACGTTTATCGAGGTGAAATTCCCAGCAGAGGTTTCGTTCCTTCTTTCTTTAAGATTAGTCGGGGACATTTGTATTCCCAAGGAATTAAATGAGAACACAGCTGAGGAATTGTCGGGGGGGGGGGACGCTGTAGAAAATAGCACACTGACTCGCATTTCTGCGTCAGTGTTGGGATTTTACCAACAACATTAAACAGGTCGCTAGAAGTATATTATGTTTTTCGGATGCAGCTATCAAACTCATATTACAGCAAGTTATTTTCTGTTTTCAGAATCGTATTGTACTGTATTTAAGTGGTAATGATCATCGTTTATGATGTTTTATGACTAAAACAATGCAGCTGGTTTTATCAACTAGGCAATATGACCCACAATACACTTGTAAGTGTATTGCGGGTCATATTGCGGGTCAACAGCTCTACGACAGGCTGCGACATGAACCTTGTCGGGGGCCTGTCGGGGGCCTTCCGACAAGGTTACGACAAAATCGAACATGTTCGATTTTGGAGCTGTGTCGTGGCGTGTCGCAGTGGTCTACGATAGAATATTTAGGTGGAGCGTGCACTTCCCGACAGGCTGCGACAAGGGCTCACGACAGCTCCCCTCCTCACGACAAGGCTGCGACAAGGAGCCGATAAGAACTTTCTTGTCAGCGCGTGTCGCAGCCTTGTCGTGGTTGGTGGACGCACCCTCTTATTGTAATTGTAGTGTAAAATATATACATGTATAGAGGTTAAATTGTATTCCAAGATCTATGTGTCAGAATAAGAATCCAGAGGCCCGTTTAATAATCTAGGATCTTACATCGAGACGCTGGGTCTCTGTATGCTGTAGAGACCCAGGGAAGATGTGGGTCAACTTTATTCAACATTTACGGACGACCTTATGGACGGCTAATACTGTCCTAGCGAATGGACTTAAATATCATTAAACGATAACCCTTGTATGAGGTTCAAAAAAGGTTATTCGTGTACGATCCTAAATTATCAAACAGGGCCCAGGTTTCCCGACAACATCATAGATATCACTCCCCAGTATTGAGAGCATCCGGGTCTGCTATCGTCCAGTGGGTAAGCCAATACCCTCTAGGTTGGAATTAAGTATCGCCATAAGCCCGTGTGGAATAGGAGCGGGATTATAACATAACATGATATGCTCATCCCAAAGGATTAGGACTTACCGAGAGAGCCTGACCCCCCATATACCCTGGGATAAACCAGAGGAGAGATTTATAGCACACTATACAGGTCATTAACGGGAATCTATAGACATCGTTTAGGGAATTGAAGGGAGTGGGATATTGACTTTTAGGCTATGGTAATGTCAAGAACACTGCACGAAACTTACCGCTTTACATACGTATCCGAAACGCGTCTAACAGTAGGAATTTGCATCTAGAAGTTCGACCTGTAATCCGTCTCATAGACGGCTTATCTAGTGGCGTATATACATGTCAATAGTGCGGTCTCATATACGTTATATATACACCTGATTCCGTTGTATATACACCACCATCCAATAGTTCCGATCTTTGCAACTTGGGGACACTACTGGTAGCATATTTCATTTGCCATTAACCATCCAAGTCTGTATTATATGAAAATTGCAATTTTATATTACCAATTTATTCTATAAAAACCTAATTAAGTATAAATTGATTAATTACACATAGTAAACCTTGCATTATGTTGTTTTTTTAATTGCTTTTCTAATAGATCTTACTTTCAAACACCATTTCAATGTGTGGAAAGTCAGGCTTACTATATAATCGCCTCCCCCCAGGGTCTCTGTGCACCTGAAGTCCGACTCCCGACTCCGACGCGCGCGTCTACATATGGAAACTGTCTCGTAGACGTCCGAAACGTAGACGCTTATAAGAGGCGTATATAAATATAAACAAGCCACTATACAGCCGATACATTCGTTATCGCGATGGCGTATATATATGTAAAATGGTGGTTTTCGTGCAGTGGAAGTAAAACAAAAAATACAGGGTCGTTTAATCCATTCTTGCAACATTCTGAATTATTAGTAGGTGTCTGTCTGGTTTTAACCACAGATGCATTTTCGTTACTGCAAATGTGTCATTGATCATAGTTGAAATACCATGCAATCATGCTCAACAGAAATGCGCACATTTGTTGAACATTCTGCTTAAATGAATGATTATAGGTTAATGCAGGCATGCTATAGTGACATCAATACTAGCATTTACATACATACATCCTTGTCTGCAGATCATAGGAAAGCTTGCCAATACCGGATCCAACTAAAATGCCACATTTGACCTGTGCTCTAGATAAAAACATTCGTTAGACCATGTTCATAAGCTCACAAAAGTACTTATCATGAATATATGATATATATAATTATTTTGAATTATCTCAATTTTCACAGCACGTCGTCCTATTAGCTTTCAACCAACATGTTTGATCATGGAAACGATTAAGTGATCAATAGTAAAAGGTACGGTTAACGGAAAATGATTCAAATCCAGATGTGAAAACTGATAAATAGCAGCAGTACTAGATATTTCAAATACCAGATATATTTATATTCCCGATGATTGCCTGTAATATCAGGGCTTCATTTTTATCCTGAAATTCGATTAGATGTCCCCTTCGATATCAACCTCCTCACTGGGCTAGATCACAGTTTACTCGTGTCCTCTATACTGAGGAGAGCAGCTCTCAAAGTTAACCAAATGGTTGCGGCGAGTCATTAATGACTGGTGCTGGGAGGCCCGTGTGGCAGGCATAGAAATGATGAATTCTCAACGACCCAGGGACTGGGCCACGGGTTCCCTGATTGGATGGTCAAAAAAGACTAATTGGGGTTGGTGTATCAAATTCACAGAAGAGGTCATGTGGGTTCGCATGGGCGGGGAGTTTAATTGATCCAGCAGGGTACAGGCACCCCATGGGGTCTCTCGGTAGGTGGGGGTGGGGGTACAGAAGAGGGGGATCATTAAAAAGATAATTACCAAAATTGAAATATATATTTTAGGGAACGTCGTGTAGTGTAGACTGGTTATATTGTGATAATTTTTTTGTCTTTCACTGGTAGTCATATTCAGTTGGATATAACGAGGATGGTACATCCAAAAAAACATGTAGTTTATTGATTCATAGTTTCGAATCAATAAAAAAAAATCACCCTACAACCTGAGGATACATTGAAATATATAACCGAGAAAATCTCTATTCCTTATGATAGAGTATAAAGGCGCGTTCATATGACATCAGGATAACCATTGATAACTAAGCACCTACTTCGAACTCCTACATTACCTTCCAAAAGATGATGCAAGAGATGCACTACGTATTTTTTTTAATTATTGTTTTTTTAAATATTTTTTTTAATTAATAATGTCTCTCAACCAAGGTCGAGTTTTTCAGAGACTGATTATATATATACGGCCGTGAATATGTCACGAGCCCGTAGAAGTATGTGCACGGGTGCATGGTAAATGTACATATGCAGCCTTTGGGAGATGGGGCCTACTTTTGTGGCCAAAAGTCACTCCAGTATTATAAATAAAGACCTAAAAATTTAAATCCAAAAACATGGATTTTCTGTTCAGCTTCATACCGGTATCGGCTCTATGACAATTCTAGATAGTGAACAAAAAGCCTCTTACGGATGTGGACACTCTCCCTTATCTCACTGAGATCCTAACCACATTGTACGTACAGCGGTGAGGGGAAAGTAAGAATGAATAGGTACTTGTCGTGGGAATTCCCTTTGTCGATGTACAGGAAGTGTAGCGGCTGTGTTTATTGTTGGTAACATACGAAATTAAGATACAAGACATGGCAGTGGGTGGCTGGCACAGTGAGGTAAAGTATTTAAATGAATTGAGGTTTCTCATATAGAACGAACTGGGATGAGTATGGAAGTCCCTGGTTAAGTGATGAGTCTGAAAACACTTCCATCGTGGAAAAATATAATTTTCCACACATATGTATTCATCAAATGAATGACGATATTCCATATCTTAGTCCATAGGAACTAAACAATGGCACAGCAAAATACAGTACAGTAACAAACAATATGCATAAATGCCCCTGCATATTTACCAGTAAGCACTTCTACCAGGGTCTTAGATTAGGTATCCTCATACGATTCTCGATACTATTCTTTTTGCTCCACTCTTGCAGGAGGAGTCTCGCAGACTCCTCCTCTGCACACCAAATAGGCAGTTTTTCCAAGTTTCTAGTTGCTCTTGAATTTACTTCAAATCAGTTATCATCTTTTGAACGATAGAAAGTGGCATTTCCATTGTCATCATACACGACTCCTTGAATGTCGAAAAACTCGTACAATGTCATCTATGGATATCAAAAAGAGCAATGGTCCTAGAACACATCCCTGGTGTACCCTTGTCTGAAATCCTATTTTCCCCGATAACAATTGACAATTAAAAAAGAAAAAACTTTGTTCAAGGAATATGGGATTGCCCATGCATCCAAGATTGTAAGCAACATTTCCATTCGGCCTGGGGCAAACCAGGCTTCTCTCTTGTGCCTATGAGTATGTCTTCAGTGTAAGTATATCTATCTCTCGTAAACCCTGGCCCACTCACTGTGGCTTTTTGTGCTCACAGTCAGTAAGCACAGCGCACTCAATGGAGTAGGAAACGATTTGGAATCCTCATGAAATTCAGCCATAAGCATGAATCCAGAATGGGCATCGTGGAACCCATAAACTCCAATAGGGACACGAGGGAGCGATTTATTACTGCACCACTTGTAAGGCAATACAACGGCGTGCGCATCTGAAGTGGTTCAGGACCGGTCCACTACTTCTATTTCCTCCAATGGTTGCCTTCAGCATCAAGGGACTGTATAAGTATCGTTAGTCCTATCGTCCTATACACCGTATCGTGTTATATGAGCACTCTGGGGCACGACTAAAGCCAGAGTGTCGGCTAACAGACGAATAAGATTGACCCTTTCCCAGATGTTCTATAAATATTTTATGTGAAGATATAAGAGTTATAAGAATCAATGGAGTCATACAAGTTTGTAGTACGATTCCAGACTGGTCTTATGTTAGTGGTGTTGTGGCTCCATAGGATTATTGGATTATTGCTATGTAGCAAGGCTAGTGGGTAATTACTGAAACATTTGCAATACTTAATCAAATCTTTTCCTTCAGACAAGTCGTCCCTAAAAGCTAATTTTCTCTAGTTTTTGTGGTATCTTTTGGGCGGGGCAGAAAGCTTTAGAATCGTGAGCGTGACAGAATTTCCACCCTCTCACTCTCATTTATCGCGTGCCGAACGCGACGTCCTTTTAAGACATCAATGATGTATAAATGCTGGAAGAAATTAGAAGCTCCGCGGAAACGGCATTGCATGACCCACTCAATCCAATAGGTCGAGATAGCAATGCACACCGCAGCCCCTACTGTTATTTTTGTTGCTGCTACAGTTGCTAGTGTTTGTGATGTTGTTACCCAAGTCGCTGTTCATATTATTGTTGCTTCTTATACATCAGAGAAACAGGTGGGCTAAATGGGTTGGGCAGAGCATGTTTAATGAAACATGCAAGATATACATCATATTGCATTTCCGCAGATAACGAGTGCGAGAATATTGCTGCTTGAAAATGGCGGCCATGCAATTACCTGTGGGTTTATCCTACCCCTAATATAAAATCTCATAGGCTTAACATTGGGTTTCCGTATGCCACGCTGACTGGCATACGGAGTTTTATATGCCACTAGTGGCATACAGCATTATCATCACGTAATATTCCAAAATCGAGGAGATAGGGTAGGATAAAATCAAAACCTGATTCGTTTTAATCTTGGCCACCGCATTCCACTCCTGAAGTTTTGGCTCCGGACTTCACTCGGCTTCGCCTCATGAAGTCACTTTGCCAAACTCCAGTCATGGCATACGGTGGCCAAGATTAAACCTCATCCAGTTTTACTATAGTATTGCATGAGCTCCTGCATTATCTGCTCACTGTGTTGCATTAATCGGTGACTCTGATCTGAGCCTCCAACAGGCCAACACGGCGGCGCTCACAGTCACTGGGTCAACACGCCGAGCTACTTCCGACAGTCATTTAACTGAAATCAATTCATGCGTGACTTCACGATCAATCCGACCTAATCAGAGCAAAACGAACTCCGGTTAATATTCAGATGTCGTATTAATTGTATGTGATATCCAAGAAAAGAGTGATGTGTTATCATCGATAGGACGCTCTACTTTGTGTGTAAAATAAAGGCAGAACAATTTTTCGTTGTATCTGAAAAACTCAACAAATGTATGAGATGATGCAATAAACTAAACTAAAAAAGAAGAAGAAAAAAGAACTGCAATGGATAAATATATAGGTTGTTTTTTTTGGCGAGACGCTTATTCTAAAGACAGTCAGGGATGAACGACCTTTTCTGTTAATAGTGAGCTGAATAGCTCTTTTATTACGTTTTTAGTGAGGAAAACATCCATGCCTGTTCCTAGGCAAGGAAATAAACGTTCTGCCCCTTTTTTCTATTGAGAAGAACCGCCGCGGATATAGATTACTTTCACATATGATTTACTGGTTTTAACTTCGGTATAACTTTGAACGTGCTGTAGATATTGATGCATAGCCTGTCACTATATTGTTATCCCATACATGTACCTATGCCAGTATAAGTCACAAATACCAACATATGATAAGGTGTTTGTAACCTTAAATTGCACAGAGAAAGTGCAGGAAAACCTTTCCCGGACAAGCTGGGTCTGCCCAAATTGCTTTGCCGCAGATACTGAAAGTTTGAGATGTCTAAATATGTCAACTTGATGTTCTGTCTGTAGTCTCCTCCAGATGTTTCAGGACAAGTTCTTCTCATACACTATTTGTCTTTATTATTCTTTCATATTTCCTACGCCATTTCGAAATTTATGTTGCACTTTATCCTATAAGCGTTCCATTTACTCATTAAACAGCATCATAAGGTTAGCGTGGATGCACTTTGATATAAGATAAATAAAAATTAGACAGGATCGTCCTTTGATGTAGCATTGCACATTTGGTATTAGCGCCTGCAGTGAAACATCAATGTAATATATATTTAGGTCTTTATCCTACCCCTAATATAAAATCCCATAGGCTTAACATTGGGTTTCCGTATGCCACGCTGACTGGCATACGGAGTTTTATATGCCACTAGTGGCATACAGCATTGTTATCACGTAATATTCCAAAATAGAGGAGATAGGGTAGGATAAAATCAAAACCTGATTCGTTTTAATATTGGCCACCGCATTCCACTCCTGAAGTTTTGGCTCCGGACTTCACTCGGCTTCGCCTCATGAAGTCACTTTGCCAAACTCCAGTCGTGGAATACGGTGGCCAAGATTAAACCTCATCCAGTTTTACGATAGTATTACAACGGAGAAATATATCCAATGTGCTAGACCGTCCCAACTGTAGAGCACTTCTGACAGGGATTCAACTTATAATCAATCATACTCACACAAGGCGAGGAGGCATTCTTGCTGTAAGACTTTGTATCCGACAGTTCGCGTATAAGATATCTTTGAGTGAAGGGAAGCTAATCTGATACCTAAAATACATTTTAAGAAAATTATGTCACACCATAACTCTCACGGGACAAATCTCAGGATTAACGCTATCCATGATTACTGTGTATGGATCTTCGCTCGGTTCAATCCGGCAAGACGGAAAGAAGCATATTGCACGCTCAGGCTTCTGTTCTCTGAAATCAATGATAAGCCCTAAAGGTTATTTTTCCTAACGTCTCGTCGCATAATTCAACTCCACGGACTGTTAAAGGGGAAATACACTGTACGATTTCGTTCCCACCGATTAACTCCCTAAATCGGAAGGGCATTTTAACTCAGGCGAATTTGCGCTGGGCATCAACCATCACAGCAGGATTTATAGATGGGGGTGGAGGTCATTAGTGGGAATTTATCTTAAGCAAATTTTGTTCACACTGGACGACTGACTTCCGATTATCTCGGTGATTCGAGGCCACCGATAAAGGAACAAGTAATAAATCTCAGTATATGGGAGCTAAATCGGTGAGCTGGCCTCAGTCTGTGTGTGGCAGGGGCATTTCTGCTCACCCAGCGACTAATTATGGGCCAAAGTTGGTAGGCACCACGGGGGCTATTTCTTAAACTCCGTTGTCGGCGACAATGGGAAGGAACACGTTCCTTAATTTATCGCTCCCGATTTCGGAACATTGGACTGCAGTTTGTCGGCGACAAAGGTACATCACCACGGGTGGGATTTCCTAATCTTAGGCAAATTACTGTAGGGGGGTGCCACACTGGCCGACACATTTTCTAGGCCTCGCCTGAGCTTACGATTGTTCTTTTGTCGCCGAGAAAGGAACATTCATGTTCCGAAATCGTACAGTGTGTATGGGCTTTTAGCCTTAAATCGAGAGTTTGACAGATGGTTTGGGCAGATGGCGCCACTGTTCATTACAGGCTTCACATTGCACTTCTCAGTTGATATGGTATTATATATGTATAGTGTCTCATTTGATAGTAGATTTGGAAAAATGATTGTGTAAGGGACATATGACATGTATATGTATACATTGTAAAGTATACTGGCATACTGAACCGAGTTCTAGTGTGAGGCGGGATACGCTAAAGCTTTAACCAGAACTAAAATTGTGTTCAGTGAACCAGGTCGGTGCCCCCTGAGATTGAATTAAGGGAACCCCTATATGAATAACTGTAAAGCTACTGCAATCGACTAACCCAAATATTTGTTCGATATCGGCCATATGCAGGAATGCTACCGCGAAAAACAGCCAATCGGATGTTCGGTTCCTCGGCAGTAGTGGAATGATTTACCATTTGGTATATATTATAGAGGAAACCAATGAATGTTTAGGGTCAGAGCTCGTATCCCATCGAGCTTGATTGGCGTAGTAATTCACAAGGCGAAGCCGCGTGAATTATGGAGCGATTTAAACGAGATAAGATCGAGCTCTGACCCTAAACTTGAATGGGTTTCTGAATTTATCTCATCCCTCACATTGACTAATTGGTTAACATTCGTGACATAATCCCGCATTGGATATTTCTCCTAAATATCTAACGGGCGTTGGATACGAGTTCCCAATGTTAAATCTATGGATAAAAAATACCAGGGGTGAGATGAATATATATATATATATATATATATATATATATATATATATATATATAGGTTTTTAGTCAATGCCATCTCGTTGACTACCGCTGACATATATACCTGGACCACGATGGGGGCAGAAATGTATAACGCTTATTACTGAAACATTCACGTCTTGGCGTAGCTATGGCTGTAGGAAATCTGGGCAAGTACAGTAATACATGTGCATACGGGAATGTCCATCGATTGTCACAGAAGGGCGAGTCATTTGCTTCCTTTGTCGCGGTATTTATAAACCCCCTATTACGAGAGCTCAGCAGAGGGCGCCTCGGTCAATATACCCATCAGAGCGTCTTCCAACCCCTCGCCGCACGAGGGCGCCACCACGCGGGCAGGAAATACAATATTTAATTTTCATGTGGACCAGGACACGCCACGACGGTGCTTGATTTGCAATCGATTTCCAATGTCAATATCTCCTAAGACCTGTGTGTTTCGGGTCGTTTTCGGTTCCGTCATTGCCTCGACCAAGGGTAACAAGCATATCACAACCAATTCCCTAGTACTGGTTCTTGAATCAGTTCGCAAATGTCAAGGGCTATTGGGAAATTGATATGGGAAATATTATTGTTATTAAACAGGGGAGACACCAATCACTCTTCGTGTCGAGGGTGACTGGATTTCAATCGATTGTAATTATACAGAATATTGAGTAGAAGACAATGGTTTTAAGTATCATTACCAGGCGCTTCGTACTAACTCTTTGCATTCCCTTTACCTCCGCTTCCCACGGAATCTTGAATAAATACAAATATGGCTGCTGGATCCATTATTGGCGGTTGGGTGGGGAAGCATAGCCGAGTGGATGGCGTACGAGAATGTGAATTCCCAGGATTGTGATCCACTTGACATAATGAAGTGTTCTCCAGAGCATCTCCTGATAAAGCATAAAACAACTTCACAGTATCTACTTAAATCGTTTTAAAAAATAAGTATGTGTATATGGTTGTGCTTTATTGTATTTTTAGTTCATAGATCCCATGATATCCATGATTTCTTTTCCCTATCAGTATCATGTTGTTATTGTAAGTATTTGATAATGATTATGATACTCATTTCTTTCAGGTTATCCACCACACGCTATTCACGGCCTCATCTGGGAAGTGAGTATATCTTATCTATCTACATTAAAACCTTTAGCTTCGGCATGTAGTAAACTCGACACATTGTCACATGATCTTCAAACAAGCTCATTATGCCTCTAATGCCGTCCCTGTGCGTTAAAGGTGAAGAACATTAAGAGCTTTACATTTTAAAAGGTCACCACACCGTCATGTACATTAGCCAATACATCCATATCGCCTTGTCTCTAAATAAATCTACAACATACTTATTATATTACAATTATAAATCAATGGGCTTCATGTATTTAACTGCTGGCAAATCATGCAGTTTTCAGAAGCAGCCATATGCTTTGATAGATGTCTCACAGGTATGTTTGTAGCGAGTCCAGCAGGAAAATGTGAGACAGAGTATGTGCCCATGTGTTTCCCACAGGGCCCCCAGGTGTTGTGTTCAGATATACAGTAATGGTAAAGGCTGAGGGATGGGTGTGGGCGGTTGACTACACGGATTTACTACTTCATCTATATCTCTGCAAGTTATGCATATTAGGTGCAAAGCAGTCACAATGATGAAGAGCTATAGGGCCGGTAAGTATCTAAACTGTGCATCCACCATAAGCGCAGGCAACTTCACAGCTTTAAACATCTGATTTCTTAATGTGAAGCATGTCAGAGTGTGATTAGTGAACTAGATAACATGTGATACGCATTCCTTCCGTGTACTCAAGCTTCCGTGTAGACAGGGAACATCAAAAGTAATAACGCAAGGATGGACTTAACGGATGAAATGTTAGATCTTTATGAAATGTCATCTTATACTGCAGGCACAGTTATGGCGATCCTATTTCTTTCTAACGCGTTCACAGGAATGTTGGAAGTATATTGTAAACTCTGTAATTTTTCCCTCATTGTTGGTTCCATAGTATGTAGTAGTGGCAGGACCAAGATAAAGTAACTATAAAAACCAGATAACCATAGAATTCAGGGAAGTTCCACCATGAAGTGTCAAAAATTCCTTAATCCTACGGTAGAAAAAGGCTTTCCCGTGTTGCACTGGGATTTGTATTTAACTGCAGTTAACCCTTTCCAAACTGGGCCCTGAAGCAGGCCCACGACGTCAGCTGCCGCATGTCTAACACCTGACTAGCTCTCCATGGATATAAATGATAAATCACAATTGTACCGGTGTTTTGTGTAATTTCTGAAAAATATAAAGATCCATTCAGACTAGCTGGGAATAATGGGAGTCTAACCAAAATATGAAACTAATTAAGGCATCAATTGCACTACCAATTGTAGTGCCGCGTGCCGCCAGGCGGCAACAAAAAGGGTTTAGGATTCAATCTGGACAAGTCTATAATGACAGGGTTTATTATGTTCAACACGTCTGAGTCGGTTTTACGTAACTGGATGCTATTAACTAGCGCTTTCGGTATTTCTTTAATATCTGCACACATATCATGCGTGCATAACACACAGACTACAATCCAATTAGTTTTGTCAGACCATCAAATTTTAGGTTTGTACGCTCCCTTCAATAGGACCCCACTCTTTTGTGCAATTTTCCTATTTGGTAAAATTTACATGAATCCAATCCTTCTCATTGTTCGATAACTTGTACAGCGTTTCACAATTTCGCGTATCACTTGCAGTTACCCAGATACACATCAGGGGGCGCCACAGTAAATACTTTGTGTGGTCATTTGGAATTCACCAAGGACGACAGGGTACATAGGAAACCGCGAATATAAAGCGCAGTCTTATTAGTGGCTGCCAGACCAGTATGAATATATAATTACTCATACCAATAGCCAACAGTGGATGAGTTGCAAATACCAAACAAGATGCCGGTAGTGGACGATTTATAGCTTGAGGGTGCTGTTGGTAGAATCCTTACTGATGACAGAATTGTTGCCATTGACACACCAGTTTTGGTATTGCACTCATTGTTGGTGACAGAGTCATTACTGGTGACAAACCCTTTGCCGGTGACAGAACAATTGCTGTTGACAGACCCATTGCTGGTGGCAGACTCATTGCTGGTGACAGGGGTGTTATCAGAGGTAGACAGGCTGCTGCAGACAGGGTATCTGTTCCTAGCTGATGGCCGACCTGGCTGCAGACAGTACTCAGACCCATGTTTGTTCTGCTCTTATTCCGTGGTGTTCGCTTCTAAGGACGAGTCACACTAAGCCCAGGCTTCTCCGCATCGAGTCATGTTTTCTCCTCATCAATAGAGCTCTAATGACAAGTGACGACGGCAGGAGTGGCTGATAATATGCATATGAGAGTTTTGCAATATGGCGAGCGAGGCGAGTGAGCTTTAGGGGTCAGGCAATGGGAAGATGAAGCTGGGAGTAGAGAGACAGTTGAAGGGAGACAAATAGAAATGAGCGATATCGGCTTGACAAGAAAGAGACGATGAAAATAGAGAGGGGTGGAGAGAGACAAAGGGAAACAGAACATGATTAAAGGACAGACACAAACAAAGTAACACAGACACAGAGAGAGACAGAGGAACACACAGAGACACATATACAGAGAGACGGAGAAGGACAGACGGGGAGTTTATGGGGGCGATAAAAAGCACGTGTAAAGCACGATATTCAGATTTAACAGGAAAAAAATCACCCAAGAAGTAATTACAAGGCTGCTTAATGAGCAATATGAGCACTGCCGTAGGGCAGATTGCAGTGAAAAAAGGCAATGGAGAGAGGACAGAGCCAACTTATACGGTGATGGTCAAGGGAGAAGGACATTAAGTGCGGCTTGTGATAGCTATGGATGGAGGAAATAAGATGGCTACGGCCTTCGCTTTAAAAACTTAGTATGTTCGATTTCGCATTACGTTCCGAGGACTTGGCGTACTGTTCCAAATGACGCCCATGTCAGGCGGGCGTCAGTGTTTGTATAGAGGCAAAAGTGAGAGATATGCACGTTCGATATTAGTCTAGATCTGCTACTAGAAAAAACCTTTCAACATCTACGGATATAAGCCGTGCTTTGTTATCACCTTATCAACTAGGAGGCTTGATTGATTGAACATTGTTAAGTATTCGGCAATTATGATCCATCCCTCATGAAAGAAATTTAAGTACATGGTTATATGGTGATATATATATATAACATTGCAGGACTCACTTGAACATATTACCTATACCTATTGAATACAAGATACTTGTGAATGTCACATGACTATACAAGATAGTAGATGGTATGAAATTGCACATTCTGTCGACGGAATTGACTGATATATCTATATAAACGAATCAATATATACCTGTTCAATTTTGTGGTGTCTATCAGCTATATAGACTCTACTTCTCTTACCCATGGGTTACGAAGTCACCATTTAAACAGTAAACCACAACCCATTGTTTATTTGTGGTCAGAAACAACACCCATCGTTTACGGCTTCTCGAAACGCACCATCTGATTTCTAGAATTAGAAATGATTATTAATGACCATGGGGAAGAAATACAACAATCGATTGTTTTTGGACGGTCGGCTCTGTAAACCACTCTAGATTCACAACGTAAAACACCCATCGATCATTGTCTATGTGATCTT
This sequence comes from Alentia gelatinosa, assembly GCA_950022655.1. Taxonomy (NCBI): domain Eukaryota; kingdom Metazoa; phylum Annelida; class Polychaeta; order Phyllodocida; family Polynoidae; genus Alentia; species Alentia gelatinosa. Next base: position 18,429,571 of record OX465581.1, read on the forward strand.
GTGTTTGTTACTATTCAGCTCCTCTATTTTGTAGCTCATCTCTAATGCGGATACCTTCGGAAAAGCTTCACAAACGTGTCAGTTGCATGCATTTACATGGAAGGCAATAGATCCAGGAACTTCGGCTCTTTCACTTTTACGTTGAAGAGAAACTGAATGTTCCACTCATTTCTGTCAAGGGCAACTTAATATTATTTACCTTCCGTGGACTAGTCTGAACAAAAATTAGGAGGGCCTCTGAGTGTAATGGATGGAGCATGTCAGGGGCTATGAATATGGATGACGGCGCCTCTGAAAGCAGAGTGACTTTGTAATTATGTCACGTTGTTACTTGTAATGCCGGAGATGATATTGACGTGGATCTAGCTTCCCTTTCCCTTATATTATCACGTGTGATTGACACAGTCCTTCATCATTCTATGCCATCTAGTTGTTTGCTGAAGTATATATCATGTCAAACATCGAGTGTATTTGTATATATAGGCCTAACCTTCGGCAATTTCCTTAAATTGTATCAAATTTCATCATATGAGTACAGCTCTAACTTCGCATCGATATGAATGGTGCATTAGCTTGATTATAATCCATGGTAAAAACTCTATTAGAAGACATGTACGATGATGAAAATATTAAACGAGGATAAAGCGGATATAGCTTACAACTGATGCATCCTTGCAAATCAGGATCTTTCAAATATAGCCACCTGATAAGGAAGACATGACAAGAAACAGATAAGATATATTTCAACTCGACATTTATGCTTCCCTGACTCCCCGTATGGACACTCCTGAATCTTTACTGAACTCCTCGATTTACATCCTCGAGGACCAACCGTGTGATATTTTATAAGGCTGGTCAAAGAGGTTTAATATACATATATATATCTATGTATATATATGTATATATACATGTATATATATTTGAATAAGACTGGAGTGGAGATAAACACAGTTTATTAAAACTAGTAAGGCACATGCAGCGCTAGTATGAGATCATACAAGTTCAAGATTAGGTTGACATTACCTAATTAAGATAAGGATAATAATCCATAATAAAATTAACACTAATGCAAACCACTCGATGAGAAGCATGAACACCTAGTGGAAGGTAAAGATAAATATAAACAACCATTGATAAGATAAGGTAAAGGTAAGACAGTCCATGGAAGTGCTGAGGTTCAAGTCCCTGAGTCCTTGAGGGAGAGGTGAGATAAGTCAGCATTTCCTGTAATAGGAGAAGAAGGAGGGAGGTGGAGCATAAAGCAGAGCATGTGTTGACCTGTGCAGGCACAGGTGGGTGAGAGCCTGTGCCTCGTCTCCCATTTAAACTGATATATAACGGGAGGTAAAGATAGGATAAACAACCATTGATAATATAAGGTAACGGTAAGACAGTCCATAGAAGCACTGAGGCACAAGTCTCTGAGTCCTCCAAACACCAGGGGGAGCAGTGTGTAGTCAGAGAAGGTAATAGGAGGTGTGCAGTAGGGCTATGGGGTTCTGGTATCCCAATCTGCCACAAGTAGCTCCACCCCCTTCTCCTGAAACTGTGGGAGCTGAGGGAGGCAGTGTCCACCCTGGCTGCTATCAGAGCTGCCATTACTGCAGCTGTGAAAGCACTTGCCATGAGAGGGGCGTGCAGTCTGGTTTCCAATGCCACAAACGCTGGCCCATCCTGCGGGGTGTTGGGGGTCAGAAGAAGGGTTTTCATCCAGGCCTGTGCCTGGTACAGCTTGTGCTCTCTTATCCTGGGGAGGGGGATAAGCCAGGTCCTTGAGTGGAACTAGTCCATTTCTGACCACCTGATTTTGATCAGTACCCCATTTGTCGTGACCCTGACATCGCGTCTCCTCAGGTTCCTGTTGGAGTCATACATCGCCATTGATGTCAGGAAGATGTTGGGTCTCCTTAAAAACCCAAAAAAACATAACTAAGGCCCTGTCCCAAACTACCGCCCATCTGGGGGCTGAAATGTTTAGTTTGGAGAGAAGGACCAGGAGCATGTCAGGGGTAATCAGTTCCTTTCTGCAGACCATGTCTGCTAGGGTGCACCCTGCTCCTCTAGTCACCAGCAGGAGGTGATAATCATCCTTAACCCTTTAAGGACGGCCGCCTATGGCAGAACTCCACACGTGGGGACGGCTACTAGTATCTATGTACAGTTCTAGGGGACCGAGGCATTGTCCTCTGAACTCAAAATTAGAAGGTTAATCACATGATATGATTTGTTATCCTTAATATTTTTATTTTTATTATATAGAATTCAAAGATATGATGTTACACCTACATTATTGTTAAAATATTTCCTTTTCAAAAACAATTTCATAGATGTCCAGCAAATGATGCCTTAAGGCATCATCCGCCCTTAAAGGGTTAAGAGGGTCTGGAAGTCGTCCTAACCTTCTTGTTCATGTGCGAGACCACTCCTAGATACTGCCATAAGGAGGAGTAATTCAGCCTTGTTGATAGAAAGGCGATGTACCTCCTTAGTGTTTGAGCATCCACTGGGACTGGGGTCAGATTGTAGATGTTGCAGAAAGACATACATGTATGACCACCAGTGAACCTGTATGCTTTCCTTGTGTTCCCAGCAAAGGAGTTGCACTGCAGTTCATCCACCCGCCTGTCAAGCTGTCCCATGTCCATAGTACCGGTATACACATATATGCCCAGCTCTCTGAGAAGAGGCTGTAACCTGTCTTCACTAATTCTGCTAGCTGCGTCCGCGAGAGTGCTGAGCCTTCCGGGGTAGTACACTGCCATCACTCTAAAGTTCTATGATGCAGACAGCCAGAACACCTGCCAGAAGCTGTCCATTACACTGTGGTTCTTGGCTGACCCTTTGTTAATCAGGGGAACAGTAGCCTGATTGTCTGACTACACTGTCACTTTTTTATTCCTCCAGTCATTGCTATAAAGCCTAGCTGCTGGTTCCAGGGCTGGGGTTTCCAGGTAATTGATGGGCAAATCCTTTACCTAAGGGGAGTCATTCCAGTTAATATGAGACCATTTCTCGCTATAGACTCCTCTAGTGCCAGAGAGGCAAGCATCTATAGAGATTGGTGTGTACACACACGTTTCCAGTAGCGAGATTAGGCTGTTGAAGATGGTTAGGAAATCTGACCACCATTGTAAATCCACGATCATGGAAGCTGTGACCCTCGCTTTATGAGAAGGGGCCCTCAGTGCCGTCATCCAGCCCATTAACCTCCAAGTGAATGTCCTGCCTCTGTAGATGACACGGGAGACCCAACTGAGCCACCCCACTAATGATTCCAGGCACCTCTCTGATACTGATCTGCCATTTCGTAAAGCAGAGCGTGTGTTGACTGAACAGGTGCAGGCTGGTGAGTGACTGGAGCACGGGAGGTGGATGGCCGAGCCTACCCTTGCCCCACGGGGAAGGGGGGGGGGGGTGGGGGAGGCTCTGCCCCGACTCTCCTGTACTTCATCTCCCATTTAAACTTATATATAACTTTATATATTTCCATATATATATATATATATATATATATATATATGTATCACCAGTATTCAATTACCGTGATCGTAATCTTTACTTAACGCTTAATTGTAAAGTACTTTATAATAAAAGAAATTCTTTATTGTATACTGTCTACAATATGCAATTGCCGACTACTTCCTAATTTGGCGCAAAATATGTTTTCATGCGCATGCCTACTATCGTAAAAACTATCACAGAAAACCGCCTAGTATACACCTGTCCACATCAAACCTTTAAAAGGGATATATACGATTTTCTTTAAGGGTGGGAGGAAATCTAAATTCTCAGAATTTTCTGTTTGAAGGTGCTATTGTGTGTAAATCGAAATTTGCAATCCCTACTATTGCAGTATAGTTAATTAGAAAAAGAGATAATGGAGTTCCTTTTGTTCCAGATTCTCAAGAACAGATAACTAGAGACTAGCGACGTCTATACAAAAGAAGGTTTTAAAGAGAAAGATAATTGCCTGACATTGCCAAGGTCTGAACCGGCTCAAGTGTATACAAACACTCTGGCGAGTGGGCTTGGGAACGCTCTCTCTCTTCTTTCTTCATTCACACCAAAATGCACTTAGACATAATATGAGAGCACTTGGATATTTTCCCTTCAAAGGGATGTGAACGGACAGTGGCTGCCTGTGAAACAAGATGAAAGGTCTATCATAACATAGTGACCTTAGCTGTAGCGTTTTTGAACAGGGCACCATGGTGCCCAATCTCAGGGACGCACTACATTTCCGTTTCCGAAAAATTTAGTTTTTTACCACCACCACCACCGATGCTAATCTTTGCAACCTTCCATCCCTCCGTGGTACCCAAATTTACATAAATGTGCTTTTCAGATTAGCATAAGAACCGATGACAAATATGTATTCCTATATATTCCCATTATTGAACTAACTAGAGTTACATACCGCTGCTGGGGGGTGCATTAAAAATTAGTTATGTAGCGAGGCTGACGTTTTCGTCCCGCTCTCATGTTTTCGTCCCGCTCTCATGTTTTCTGATCACGTGATACAATACAGCAGCGGGATGAAACAATAGCTGTTGTGGTTTCTCGATAAGGGTGGCCATTTGCTTTGGAAGTGTTTCAGGTAAGGAATTAAGCATTTTTATCGATATTTGAAGGTATATAGGAATAGGGAAACCAAGTACCGGTAAGCAAAAGTCAAAGTTACTCGGTAAGACTTGGAAAATTACTGCCCGCGGCTGATGCCTTGGCCAATAATTTTTCCAAGCCTTACCTTGTAACTTTGAACTTTTGCTCACCGGAACATAGTTTCCCTCTATTCCGGCATGCAACACTATAATATTGAAATAGAAACTCTTGCTATATGTATATTAGTTCACACAGTTCTTACGGTGGTTCTCCTCTCAGTGAGCCGTTCTATCCTTTAGTTAGATTGATAAAGGGGTCTTCCAATTAACATGGCGTGGCGACCCCATCAAGGTTTCGTAATTCGGCCAAGACCTCCATCCATTCAGCGGTTAAAGAGTTGATCTAAGTGGTTTAGAATAATAGTAAGGAGATCTTCATCGATGGCAACATTGTATAAAATGAAATGCATAATTATTTCTATATCTATCATTTGCTTCAGAGAGGTTATCCCTGTATCTGTCTACATTGAATCCTGTATAATTCCTTTGTTGAAATAATGATCTCTCACTGGTAGAAATTCACGGTCTCACTATGAATCCAAATATCATTGATACAAATTCTGAAGGAGAGCCTATGATACAAGAAACTAATGACCTGTTTGAAATCTCTCAGCAGCGGGTTATAAAGTGTAATAGTAGAAATGCATGGCCTGTCAGTGATGGCTTCAAATCAGACTCCATCAGGTAGTGTCTGAAAGTCCCCCCCCCCCTTCTCCCACCTTCGTTTTCGCCCTGAGGGGAACGTATAAATCACCCCCGCCAGTGCGCCTCGTATGCTCCATATTGCGCCTCGTCGACTCCCCACCTCTGAGGGCCTCAGAGCAGCTCTTGTCTCAGCTGGGCTGCTGTATTGAGCCTGGGTGCATTTAGATAGACAGCTAGAACAAGACTCTCGCCCGACGCCCAATTTACATGTGCATATAAATATATACGCCCCAGAGGAGCCAGCTCAGATACTAGCCACTCAGCTGTCGATGTTAAAAACTGCTTATCATGGGGATTCCCAGAACTAGGCAGTTGTTGTTATCTAGGAGTACAGCATTGTTCTGCGAAGGAAGGTCATTCGGTTATCATGAAGGCAGAGGCACTATCATAATTATAGACCCCCTGATAGGAATGTCCCCCACGTTTAGTAAAGACAAGATGACAAAGGAACTAGTTTACCTGGTGGAATCTTCAATATGATATCATCTGTACCCTTGGAAAATACAAGGCGCGCTTACATACAGCTCTGTTATCCAGTTATGATATGATAAATAATCGAAGCCAGGACTGGCGTGCTAGATCAATTGAAGATAAGTTAAAAGATGGTACAGGGCAATAAACAAGTTTATCATATACGTTATATGTAAGCCATATCGGGCAATGCTATAAAGTTGATTCTGGTGTTAAAGTGGTGGGCTTTGTGTTTCGTAACAATTAATATGTAGTGTACACGACAACACAACACAGGTGTGTCTGTCACGATGATGAAATTTTTATCAATTCTTTTATTATGGAGCTGATCTTGATTCAACCGAAGTAGCAACCGGGTTACTCCCTTTTTTTTAATAGCTTGAAATATACACAAAATCTGTAATGGCGAAATTATCGTTGAATAGAGGACGGTGCTGCTTCTGTAATACGTTTGCCAAAGCAAGGGTGTGTCATAGAGGGTAGAATATTCACTATTGGTGTCAGCTCTTCAGAGATGAGACCCGCACTATAGCTACTTAAGGATGGAAGCAAAACAGGAATTATCACATCGCTACCAAAGGATGGGACCACCAATGACCCAAACAACGGGCGACCCCTTACAGTTCTCCCTTTTTAACTAAAGTAATAGGAAAAATATATATTCAAATATTTCAGATTTTATCAAATATAACATTAATTAAATTTCATGCCAAACAGATCTACGAAACAAGCGTTACTTAAGTTCAATTATTTAAAGTTTTTTCTAAATTCTGAAATTGATGAAAGTAATGCAGAAACACACTTTTACTAATATCAGGAAAGCCTTTGATTACATACATCGTCTAAATCTAGATATCAAACTTGAAGAAATCGGTTTTAAAAGAAATAAAATATCTGATAAAGACTTTCTTTAAAGGGAAGAAGTCAACGAACTAAATGCAACAAACAGATATCTAAAGAAGAAAATGTGAGTTACAGAGTACCGCAATGTCAATACCTTACCTCATCTTGATTATGGTACTTATAAAAAGTATATCGTCACTATATGAAGACACACAAAGTATGATATTCGCAGACAACATGGTAGGGTAAATATTTCGCAACAAATACAGAGCAGGTAGTCAAGAAAATTAATAAACCCCTAGAAATAGTTCATAGAGAATTGTTACAACTTGAATTGACAAGAAATACAAATAAAACAAAGGCAGTTTTCTTTTATAACAATAATCAGGATATTAAAACTGGGGAGGATGAACTTGAGGAAGTTCATGAGATTAAATACTTGAGAATAATTGTTGACAAAGATTTGAAAACAATGGGCCGATTCAAAAGATCAATAAACAATTTTATACGAAATTTTATCCATTCAAAAGATACCTATTGAATTTCGAAACCAGCATCAAATTTGTAAAACACGTAATGATACCAGTTATTGAATATTCGGACTTTTATTCATATTGAAATGATATAGAAAATGCAGAGGTCTCTACAAACATGGGTTAAGAATGCTTTGAGGGGTGGATAAAAGATAAAAGAAATCCTAGATTAATAGATACGGAGGACTTACATGAAACTTGTAAAAAGAGATTATTGCACATAATGGGGATTACCCATATCATGCAATTTATAAAGTGAAAATCAGAATCGGAGTCATGTGATAAAACTAATACATTTGAGACCAGAACAGTAAAAGGTACAAATAAAAGTATTAAGACCAACGACTGAATGGTATAGAAGAAGAGCCTTATATTAAGGAGTGGTATACCGGGACAAAATTCCAAGTGAAATACAGAATATCACGGAAGATAATGCATTCAAAATATTGTATTATAAATCTGATAATATGGGGCTTAGGGGATTAATATATGGCGTATTGGTCTAAGAACTGTGTGGGAAACCGGACTATGAACAGATAGCACGGTTGTCAAAGTTTTGTGCTAGTCTCTTGTTGAATGGATGTGATGCATCTTTGAACCTTTGCATGTGGCGAATATTTCGAAGGATGTCGCTTTGCGATGAATATATTTGTCGTAAGATATCTTTGAAATTGAAAAAAAGAAAAAAGTTCACGACTGTTACATCACTACTAACCAAATTGATTACATCACAATGGCAAGGTTGAATATTACGATACCAAGTGCTGATAAATGTGAATGTTTCATAAATGTCAGGGCTATATCTATTAACCTATTTCATTGTCTCCAACACCACATCCTCCTGTGTGCCTCATAGTCTTTGTCTAGCTAGTGTCTGGGTCAATGACTCATAGTGCCCAGGCACTTTGCCGGATCTTTGGTCAAGACTACTCCTTTTTGAATTACTGACAATAGAGTCTAATGCTCAGTGATCCTAGGTAAACCAAGTGGCTTTTTAAATACCGTTTTAAGGGCGCTTATATCTTTAATTCTGAGATCCAGAACAGTACTGTTTGACTCAACGAAGTGCAAGGATGTTTTTGTGCAACGCGAAATCACATGAAAATTTATGGGGCGAGAATCGATGGCACCGGCACCCAGGGTTCACTACTGTCATTTAGTGAATGGCCAAAATGAATCTTGTGCGTATTGGATAAACATTACTTTGTATTTGCCAAGATGCCTTGGTATGATTTCTTTCTTTCTAACTCAATAAATATTTAACGACTTAGAAAATTCATCTGATAAAGACGCTCTTTCATGTCGCGGTTATAACAAACGAATTACAAGATTGTAATATGACAGTATCAATTCATTCATTCTCACATTCATCCTATGGATTTGAGCTACTGATCTTTCAAGACACTTTGTCATCTATTACTGCTCTATTTCAGCTGTTTTAAAGGACATCATCTGAAAGGCATCATCAAACTTTGTTTTCGATAGAATGTTGAAACTAACAAAGATATAAGAGGGCCAATCAACTTCAGTGATTGAATAGCAGCAATCGGTGTATCACGGCTCTATTAGAAGAAAAATGGTCTGCAGTTTAAATGCACTTTAGAAGAAAACACACACAAAAAAAATAGCTTTTTCTATATTTCAATGACTCTTCTATTATAATTCAGAGAGATCCTTTTCCGTGACGTGTATATGTTTTCGTTTTCTGAAAGGCTGCACGGGTCTGCATTATTGATAACCCTATATACAGGAGGTAAACCGGCGCTCTACATTTCAAAATACAATGTATATAACTTTACAGGGTATTCTTTTAGTATCTTACCAGAGAACAGTAGCAGTATATTATGCAAAAAAGAGATTTATCCAAGTATTGCCAATCTTGAAATATAACTCAAAGGACACATAAAGATAATGAATTACTAATAAGAGATTCTCCTCTATTGTCAATGTGTGGTATTAAGAAATCGGTGGAACTTCATTTTTCCAAGATGATAAGCACATGTTTGGGCATTGTCTCCGATTCATATATATATTTTGATCCATTGATTTTGTTTCCTTACTTTATTGATAGACTAATTATGAACTCCATTAGCACATCCGGGGGAAATTTATCTTCACGCTAATAGATAATGAAAGCGATGCAGACTTGGCCATGTGTGTCCATGCCCAAAAAAAATGGGATTTCCCAGTTAGCAGGACGGAAGCCTAGAAAGTAGGTCGTTACTACAATGTCATGCCACAGTGACAGTTATTGACCTGATAAGGACACGCTATATCCCATTCAGATATTTGTTTATTTATGATATATGTTTCAGAAGCTATATCAGATAAACACCCCCACTGTCCACTTGTCATACATGAGGAGCCCACTCCTAAATAATGATCCCAGCTTTGACCATTCCGCTTCGTGATTGCCGCTCACAGAAGTAAACAGTAGACAACTACCCTCATGCGGGTAATTTCGCTAATATGTCGAAGCAATCGGGGACAGTAAAATACAGCGTGACGTAAATTACGTTTATCTGCGTATAGATCTAGATATGCAATATATTGACGCATGCAGAATTGTGTCCGTCCCAGCTCACGTGTCATTCAAAAGCTTTTTGGCTATAGGGATTTGGAAAAGATGTGGAAGTCATTTCCCGCGCATATACATATTGTATTCCATTAACAAGATGAAATCTTCAGTTTAGTAACCATTTCACCATGACGTAAGCGCACTCACTTCCTGTGTTTTCGTACAATGTCGTACTATTCCGTCCGTAGCGTATACAGCGTAAATAGTTGAATTTGTTTTAACAGTATACAAAATGTATCAGTTTCAACATATATTTAACACAAACTCTTTAAATATTCGCTGTATTTATTGAAATTTGCTTGAATATATCATGAATGCCTGCAGGCATATTCGCCCACTGTGTACATAATAATGCCTGTAGGTATTTTCGCCCTGAATGGGTTGAAACAATTTTATGAATCTCAGAGAAATGACCCCTTAAAACATCATTCGCTCTTGGCTGGTTGATGCATCAAGACATCATTCTTCCTTTAAGGGTTAGTATAAAAGTCAAATTAGCTCTACGGTTATGAAAGTGAAAGTGTTCATATATTTCCACGGTATTCTCAGGATGTCTGACCTTGTATCCTCATCAATGGGAAAAGGAAGCTTTGATGATGAAATAGGCTTATCACAATAACGTACACATGTATGTTGATTAGCCATCCCTTTCGCACGATGAGTCAGCAGGTCATGGGACCCTTAGGCCAATTATATTTCTCCTACCATTGCATCTTTACATCCTTTTGTTTCAGAAATTGCATTGTGTATTGGTTATGCTACTTACTTCTGAAACCTTTGGACCTATATTTCCATTTTTCCTGTGTCCATACAAATAAGACATAGGCTTTAAATTTATATATTGAGTATGTGTTCGAGGAAAAGGGATGACTAAAGTAAAATATGACGTTTCAGTTACATATTATTTTGACTGAAACTCTTGTCATAATCATATAGGATATTGCCACTCTGCCAAATGTACGTGCTTCTGATTCATTTTTTGTTTGTTTGTTTATTGCAGTCAATTCACCTCATATGAGAAGGTCTTCCATTACAGTATTGGTCCGTCTGGACTGTATGCATACAAGTTTTACACCAATCTTGTTGTGAGAGTACAAATATTAAAGTAATAAGGACAAACAAGAATGGATTCCCTCTATACAGGCCATAATCATGCCTAGAGTTTTCAATCTTGATCGGATCGATAGGGTTTTGTGTGTTAGTGGTATGTGATGAGATGAAAGACAAAAAATTAAGTTTTGATAAATTCAACCATCACTACAAATACTGTGTGTAACCCAAAATGCTGTTAACTTGGATACTGCATTTTTAAAACTCTATTTACTCGCAGATTTTCAACCGATTCGGGTAGCGAATTCTACGCCTTCTCTGTCTTCGGCCCTTTCTGTCTATCTCTTATTTTCCCTCTCTGTTTCAATCCTTCGCTCTCTCTCTCTCTCTCTGTCTCTGTCTCTGTCTCTCTTTCTCTGTCTCTCTCTCACTCTCTCTTCGTCTATCCTACTCTGCGTGTTGAATCTAGTTCCTTTCCTCCATTATATCCCATCCTCTCATTCATCCTTATTCTCTGGACGTTACGTTTGCCAAGACTGCCATGCATTTGCAAAACCGAGGATTGCTTTGTTCAATTTCAGGTTTTCCTTTTACAGCAGAGGGGTGCCTCCGTAACCTTCTGCTCTCAATTGACGTAGTGGTGGTGGCCTTGAGTCAGTACGATTCCCTTGAAGCCCTGATGGGGCCCCAGAGTAGAATCACTCCACATCATCATCGGGCGTCCGTCCACTGGGGGCGGCTACCTCTAAGTCTCACTCAGCTAGGACTGGCCACTGCTTTCAAGTCTTCTATCCTCACTGCGCTGGGGTTACACAGCATCATCGAGTAACTTCCTCTGTAGTAGTGGGGCTCTCAGGAGGTAAAGGTCCGTTTCAATTATGGAACCAATGGATCTTAATCTAACGTCCTTTTATCGAATTATGGTACTTGGATCTTTGCTTATGACGACTAAGTGCCATGATCTTCATTCAAAGTAGGTACAGTTGCCAATGATTCTATGTATACAAGGCTTCTGAATGGCAATTGTATTATCCCGGATGATACTTCTCATGTTTAAAATCAAACACTCTCCTATTTGTTTTTGAAGGCCTATCCGCAATCAACGATGGTTATTGGGAGGCCAAAATTGTGTATACGTATACATGATATTTCTTATATTTCATGTGAAAGTAATATGACGTTTAATAACCCACTCGCCAATATAAAACACAGTTCCTTCTCGTCGAGATGTCAGAGGGTTCTGCGTATCCCCTATGGATGAATAGATCGGAGACTCTTTCTTATTGCCTCCGCCTCGGTCGGGACAACTCCGGGATACTGGGGTGACAGGGCCGTGTTACTAGGGAATGTTGGGGCTCTCGGACCTGGCGATGGGACTATGGATGAGGAGGGTGCTGGGACATGACAATTCTCCCATCGGAGGGGGCCTTCCCATCATCCAACGCGACCATTATTACCCAGCGGGCCACGCGCCATGAAAGGCTGAAAACATGGCCGCCGGAAACCGTCCATCACGTTTCCGGTGAGTCGTCCGGCGAGTCGTCCTGACGAGGTGATCGTCCCACCTCCTTCTCCCTCCTCCTCCGCTCCCACCAAGTCCATCCTTTCCTTCGTCCCCCACCCACCCGCCGCACCCCCGGAACATAAATGGTTCTAGATCTCTTTTTTTTGTACAATTCCCGGAATCTGCGCCCTTTTTGATACAAAGTTTTCTTTTCCGGTCTCTGATGTTTTTATACTTTCGCCCAAAGGGACGCTTATTAACAGTACGTTTTATTGCATTATTGAGGTAACAACACCCGCAAACTTTGATTGTCGATTGAAGCATAAAAGGAGTGCTTAGGATGAAAGATTTAAGAGCTGGAGAAGAAAATGTCGGTCAGATCAATTTGAATTTGTGTTGTCATAATCGCAAACCATGAATATCCCGGAAAATGTCTCTCATGCGTTCCTCAAATGTTAAAACTCTTATGAATTATGTATGGGTCTCGAAGAATACAGCAGAAATCTCAGTGGCAGAATTCACAGTGGCATACGAGGTCCCACGGTTGGAAATGAATCTTCGAGAACACGTTGCCTTTCCGATAGCATTTCAAAATTGTGTACGTTGCGGTTGACTGTGATGCGAGATAAGGGTTTCCATTCTGTACCTTTTTTTATATATTTTTTTTATCAAGACGTGTTTATTTCATATAACAAATGAAAAAGGTATTAAGTGTTCACCATGTAACTGGTGATCTTCCACACTTACACCAAAGGACAATACATTAAACGGCACAATTGACGCCACGAACATATACAATATGGTTTAGATATCTATAAATAGTTCGATATTCTTAGTAATATACTCCTTTACATATGATTTGAAACTGTCACAAGCTCTTTTCACCTGAATTTCCCTTGGCAGTAAATTCCACATTTTTATTCCTCTATAGAGTGCTGACTTCTTATACTTTTCAGTATTCGGGTTTTTTTTTGTATGAGACATATTTTTTCTGTTCGTCGGGTTTCCTTTATGGGATTATTTTCACAGTTATCCGGAAAACTGCTCCACCATCGGATACCTTAGATATCCGATTGAATTTGTTGAATTGCCAGTTAACGTGCACATTTCGAAATTTTATGTAATATGTATATGTGAAATATGCACCAAAACTATCACTGTCATTAGGTACACGGACTTGTATTAAGATCCGTGTTAGGTGAAAGGCCCTGCATCCACCAACTCCGACGGTCGACTTACGACACACTTTCCGGTAGGCTACGATTTTAGATGCCCAAATCGTAGCCTATATCGGGAGGTCCCCGATAATTCAAATCGAGGATATGGGTAGAAATCGTACACCGTAGGAACGCCTTTGGAGGACCAAAAACATAAACCGTGGTCAGGATTCAATCTGTGCATAAATGAAGATCTCGGGCAAAATTTTAATATTGAAATGTACTATAATTTTGGAAATATTGAATGAATCTAAATGATATTTTAGAGGTATTTACAACATATCATGATATCATTTTTCAGAAATAAGAATAATCTAATTGAAAAGTATTTATGTGGTAGAATCATAATTTCGTTATAAAACTATAATTTCAGACCCTTAGACTTAATCAAATAAAATCCTAACTATGGCCAATATATATCTATATGCGCTCTACCTAATTCTAGAATTTAATAATTTTCCGCCAAGTATTTCACTCACAAGAGATTTCTTTCCCCTTAAATCACTTACATTAGGCTACGACAGGCTATGAAAGATCCAACATGTTGGATTTGATCCGGAGCTCTGCCATTGACGTTTTCAATCGCAGCCTATCGGTATGCAATCATGAGGTATCGTAGAGGCAATTGCAGAAACCGGTTCCACTGCCACGATTGTTTCTGACCTCACAATAGAATCGGTATGGTGTCGTGAGGTCGATCATAAGGGCTATCGTGACCAGGGCCCTGTCTTTTAGTCACGACATCCGTAAGTTACGACATGTTTCAGCTGTCAGTGTCCTATAGAGCTACGATCTTAGGCTGGCTGCGACACTTGCTGTAGATATGACACATAGGGAGGTAAAAGGTGTGCTATAGTCACAACACTCGGTGGCCAATGGACCGGAAAGTGTGGCCCTAAGTGTTGTAGGTCTAAGACCACTCTGGACATGTAGTACCGAATGGGCAACTTCACTTCCCGTTGGAATTAATCCGATCTGAGGATATCAGCGTTTGAACTTCATCATAGCAATCATCTGCTCTGGTGGCCAGTGTACTTTCCCCCATGCCTCCGCTAATTTATGCGGCGACCACGACAGTCTCTGCGCACCGGGAGATTGGAGGGTACACTGGCCACAAGAGCAGACGATTGCTATGACGAAATTCAAACGCCGATATCTTCCGGAATCTTCGGAACAGACCGATCTTCTTCATATTTGGTACGATTATAGGTTATATATATCCCTTACTCTTGTTATAATTTCATCGCTTAATTTGTATGGGAAGCACAGGAAATCTACAGTGACATTTTATAGAACCTAAGACAGTTCTATACTTGTCTTAACTTCCGACACATTTCGCCAAGATCGTTCGTCAATATTATCACCGTTATTAGGTGTAAGTAGGGTACGCCGTCAAATTATCACCGTGAATAGGTACAACAATAGTGCAAAGTCAATATCATAACTGTTATGGGCTAATCCCAAGAGCGGCACATCGCTGCCCCTGACAGTCGCAGATAGAGTTCTATATTAGCCAGCAAGTAAATATCCCATGCTCAAGAAAGGATAGTTGATTGAAGAGAGCTTCGCGAAAGACCTGCGCCGAAACTCACTTTCCGCCATTCTCATAAGGAGATTGAAAGGCAATTGCGGAGCAAGAGATCATAATTACATGAATTGGTATGCACCGGCAAATAATGGCGAGAATGCCATTTACACTCCTAATGAAACAGTTGATATCTAGGATTTTCTATTAATTTGAAATCTAATGCCTGTTCATGAGCTCCTATTTAACATGGCTTGCTTTTCATTTCATATCAGAAATGCTATAGAAAAGGCCACGTTCCAGATAAACATATAGAAAGTATTAGACAAATCTGAAAACCGAATGAAATGGATTTAACTGGACCGATGGTACTCATTCTTAAATGGTAGGGCGTGATAAACACAATATAAATCATATATGTATGGAAAAGGTTCAGGATTCTTAAGAACTGGTATAGGCATGATCATAATTGGTTTTTACAACTGTCCCTGGGTCAAAGACTAGATTACTCTCTGTGCGGAAGATTGTTCTAAAATTATTTAGATACAAGATATCTAAATTCTAATAGTTAAAGTCGGGAATTTATTCTTTGGGGCTCTATTCTTTCTCGCAAAAGGTGTTTCAGATACAATCACATGGAAGCACATTTTAAATGCAGTTTCTTCTATAACACAAAATGGAAATCCTAGTGATAAAAATGGGTTAATGATGTATAATGACAGCCGAGAACATCTTTGGACATTTATTCCAAGTAAGGTCATCACTTCTTCTTTGTCTGTCTTGACCATGTCGCTTCATTGTATCACATACTGCCAGTTATCTCACCCCTGGTTCTGTCCCATAGGCTTAACACTAACGAGTATTGCAGTCCGTTCTATATGGTCTATATGTTATTTTCCCCCAGTCATTTAGTGTGCACAGGGGTGAGATGAATACAGGAAGCTACTCGTTTCAGTCAAAGTCATTATTCTCCAACCCGTTTGAATGTTATGTGATATTCACTCGGTTGACACCTCGTTCATATCACTCTGCATCAAACTTGTTGAGAACGACGACATTGTCCAAAACTCGTTGGTTTCTTCTTTTACCATCTTAGCCTAGTATAAACGTCCATGGATATGCTTAATATCAGTAACTCGTTTTCAACGGGCTTGCGAGTACAGTAACTAATACTCAACGGGTGATAAACAGATGGATACTTTTAGGCTAAGATAAAATCAGAAACATATTCGTGCTTGGTCTTAGTCCCTGTTCACCATCTCGTTTGTAGTGCTTCAGAATATTCACTCGGCTATCGCCTCGTTCATATTACTGCGCACTTCAAACTCGATGACGAACGAGGACGCGGACCACTCATCAATTTCTTTCTTAATACTTATAAGATATTTATAATCAGTACTTCCGAAACACACAACTGAAATTTACACCACCCTTATAAATCCAATAGGCATCTCTCCTAGAATCACATGGTGTAGTTCAGTCATTGGGGAAGCTCCTACAGGTTTATAATGTATATTAGACGTAATGATAATTTTCTCCGGTGGCAAGGATTGATGTCGAAATATTAATCCTAACCCAAATCCAACGCAAAATATTCGGTAGGATACGGATATGCTTTTTATTTTTTCTTCTATTTCCTAAAGTCAGAGTAATCCAAGTTCAGGAACACACAGTATCTTTGCCTAGGGTTATCTAAGTGTAAGTCATTGTTTTAAGGGGGATCATATTTCCTTTCTGGTGTTGACTTGACGCATCGAAAGGGGTCAGTACATCTCGTTTCCGGATACAGCAGCAGGACTTACCACCCATTGTAGACAGGATAGAATGTATACACATGATTCGTCCGCTTGCCGACTTAATATTGTCACCCGCTAGCGACTGTGAGATGCCGTATTCGAATGGTAGATTGGTTCTCCAAGCAACACAAACTAAGTATAACATGAATTATATTTTTGAAGAGAGAACAATTACACTGAAAGAAAACGACATTTGTCGAGACGGACAGAAACTGTTTATATCAAGATTAAATGAATATTTATCATTCTTATATTGCAAATGTCCAAAATACGATTTCACCATCGGTGCATTGGCTGGTAAAAGACTTCTACCCATCTTTGTATGTACTGTAATATCAATTATGAGGATATTCATTTTATGCAGAATGTTCATTATATCAACGATTTAAAGATGTATTAAAAGGGAATAGTGATGTGACTCACAAATTTCCAGGCATGGCATTGCAATATTTCTACTGAATCTAATGTTATTGTATGGCAGTGACCCGTACGACAGGTGCTTTTTGAAGCCTTTTTGATTAGACTGCAGTTGTCTGTTAGGTCAACAATAGACCTATCTTCCACAGGCTCCAGCATTATTCGTTGTATAAAAATCGCAACTGTCCAGATTTTGGACTTACAGGTGATATAGCTTATGCTAACAGTAACTCAAAAAAGGCACTTTGGCCACATCCTGAACAGGAGCTATATATAAAAATTTGAATTACTTTGGTCATAACCACCATCATATCACAGCATAGTGTACATATACTAGATAAACCAGACAAATAATTACTCACAAGCCTCAAAAGTGTTGGGGAAATAGTAAAGTCTGCATAGATCTTTCTAATAATATTCCCTCATAGCCTTTAATCTATTCTTCAAAGTGAGTCTTTACTGGTAATATTCCTGAAATTCGCATCCTTACTGTACCAAGGCTGGGCGGTTTTGAATTTCACTGATATCATATATTGACTCAGTCGAATCGGATCTGTCACTCTCAGGACAGACGCGTCATACAGGCATGGAGCCAGCTAAATGCAATTAGACGTCTATGAGCGATCAAATGTATGTTTGCCCTGCTTTGAAATAAGTTAGGTTAGCTGCCATCTTTCACCATTCACAGGACTCTCTTCTATCTACTTACAGGACCGCAGGTACCTGGTGAGCGTGTTGGTACCCGTCGGATGTGGCATGGCAGGCGCCTTCATTATTGTCTGCTTGGCTTATCTCAGCAGGCACTGCCGTCACCAGCCCAAACTGAAACCCATGCCGAATAAGGTGAGTATAAAAAAAACACGAAAAGATGGAGGTGAGGCCTATGGGGGTCTGATTTATCAGAACTTGAATTGAACAGATGACCCGAAATTATCAACCTCAAGTTTTGGCATTATTCCACAATCCCAATCTCACACGCAGAAAAATGTATCTTTCTATTTATGTCGCATGGCCATACCATGACCCGGAGCAATAAACACACGATAAAATTGCTCTGGAATAGTGTGCCTCGTCCCACCAGCAAAAACGATGAAAAGCCAAACATAACTTTCTATCATAGAAAAAAAACAGGTACTTGCTAAGAATGCAGTTTGGTACATAATAACTTTCCTTTGAAGGGATGAATTTTATTTTTACAAACATGTTGGTAAGGTAAATAATACTATTCAAGTGGATTAGAACGGAACAAGCTAGGTCAGTATTATTCCTCGCTTTGGCCCCTAAAGCATTAGATATTAACATAATCCATGAAGCATGGCTGCCTCAGATAGTCCTCTGTTACCCTGTAAATATATATCTGTCGTGATATCCGTTTAATTAGACTTTACTAGAGATGGTTTTGAAGTCAGTGGAATCGTGTTCTGAATAATTACGGGGCTACTTTCGCAAGAGATATGCCGGATTGCTTGATATACACCAGATGAAAAATACAGGCGAATCACTTGTAGACGTAGATGATAGATCTATTGCAAAGAAATGATGCAGAATGAGATGTTCTGAGTGTTCTGAATGTTGTATACCTTTTAACTGTACATTCTGCGTACATTCTCTCGCTGAGAGATGCGAACATAACATCAGACATGCCGATATAAAGTCTCAGGGTAAATAGAATAGTTTCCAGAGCGATGACGGAAAAAAGATAAAGTAATCAAAACAAAATATAGCATATGAAGACAGCAGATTGCTTCCGGGTTATCAGAAACGTGATATGCTACTCGGGCCAAACATGTCAAGTGAACACAAGAATAAAAAGAAAACTACAAAGAATAAGTATACATATATACAGTGACCTATATATGTATGATAGCTTCTTATCTAGGATATTATAACAATAATTGTTCAAGTACCATTTTGTTCGATATCTCCGAGCTCAAAAATGCAAGTAGCGAGGTGGCGATAACGTCAAAACGGCAGGGCATGTTAACAAGATAGTTTAAAGAGATTCAGAAAGGAAGAGACGGACGTATAGAAAGACAGATATAGAAAATAATAGGGAGGACAGGGGTTACGACGGACAGATCTTAACCTAAGAGGGGTAGACAGGGACAGACAGTGGGAGGGAAATAGGTAGAGACAAGGACGGATTATGAGATAAAAAGGAAGGTGATAGACCGGGATAGATGGTGAGATAAAGGCAGAAGAAATAGAAACAGGGACTAGTATTGGAAGGGACAGAGAGAGCCATAGATGGAGAAGAAGAGTCAGGGACAGAGGGGTAGTTCTAGTAACTGATCCACGCCCCTCAATGTTTGAGCCCCTCATTAAGACCCATCGCTGAGCAGCTCAGGAAAGGCTGTCAGCTATCACATTGAGCTGGTTTTTATACTGTGGCTTTCAGTAAAAAGTTCTAATGCGTTGTGATGGACGTTTAAAGATGTTATGAGCTACCAGACTGAATAAGCGATCGACATTATCTGCTAAAAGCTACTAAAAGTCTTCCACATCTCTGTGAAAATCAATCCAGAATTGCAAAGGCATTTGCAGATTATGCTGCTTTTGAAATCGAAGTGGATTTGCTTACGTGTTGGGGATTTGCATGCTATTGTTGGCCCAAGAATGGAGAGAGACTCCAGAGAAAAATTGTAATCCTCATCCGAAATATCACCTCGTAGAAGTCATTTTGTCCTTCAGATATAACATAAATATATGAACAATTTCCATGAGATATATTTTCTTTTGTTTCCTCTGAAAGCACCCGGTTGGACATGGCTTTGAGACACTTTGGTAGTTGTCACATCTGAACAGGGTAAAGAGAAATGTTATTTTCTTTCCCTAGTGATATTCATGTTATATAGGAATGACTTATCGGATTGACTATACATTTATGAACTGAATTCAAATTGTAGTATCTAGTGGACGCTAGATGTAGCATGCCTGCATCTGATACTTACTCCCTAATATCATTCAGCTTATGTCATTGTACCATGTCTGTATATGCCCGTCTTTATACTTATACGTGCATGAGGATTAGGTCAAGAGTCATACATCCTTTTTTTAATTTCTTTCCTCTAATTTTGAATCTTGAAAACAGTAAGTCAGTACACACCATTGTACTAGCATGGCTACTGGATTTAAACAGTTATAGCATGATAATTCTGGGCCAAGAGCACGTAGTTCATTGATATACCATATTGTCTTGACTCTTTGCATCTAACCCTCTATATACAACATTCCAAAGTCAGTTAAGGTGGGCAGCCACCAACCAGGACAAGGCTATGACAAGCGCTGACAAGAAAGTTCCAATCGGCGCTTGTCGCAGCCTTGTCGCAAGAAGGGGGACTTTACGACAGCATTGTCGGGGAGTGTTGGGAAGTACACGCTCCACCAAAATTTCCTATCGTAGACCTCTGCGACACGCGCCCGATATGCCATGACACTCCATGACAAGGGTCCAGTCGTGGGGAAAATCAAACATGCTCGATGTTGTCGTAGCCTTGTCGCAAAGCTCCCGACAAGCTTCCAACCCTGGCCTTGTCGTGGAATTGTTGTAGACTCTTGTCAGGAACTGGGGTCCACCAACCACAACAAGGCCTCCAATCGTAGGCCAATCGTTTACCTTGTAGGGAACCCATTGTCGTAGCCTTGTCGTGGTTGGTGGACCCCTTCCCCCTTTAGTGAATTATTATTGTATTTTCACAGTCCGATGGTGCAGTGTGTATTGTTATTTTCTATGGTCAGTTTTAATGGTAGTTTTATATGATACTTTATCTATAGTTATGTTTGTAGTTTACGCACTTTTGTGAAGGAATAAATCTAACATATTCTATGTAAAAGGAAATTTGATTCATCCGGAGACGTAAATGTCAATGACTATATACATTCATGCAGTACAAAAATATATTTTTTAAGGACATACTGTTGTACCTAAATCAAGTTGTGTATGCTAAAGGATGACATGATTATACATAATAACAGCAAATGAGCCAAAACATGAGAAATTGTCGCTGACACAATTTTATTGATGACGATCCATGCGCCTTTTTTATTTCAGGCACAACATTTGACCCAGTTTGACCGGGTTATGCTATTAGCCGACAGTTCCGATGAGGATTTCTGATGGAGATTGGATTTCCACATGACCAACATTGTGGTTTGAATGCCATCTGCCACGTTTTGCTTTACAAGACGCGTGTCTCCACAACTCTAGCTGTCAGATGCTAAGCTTTGTAAATGTGTAACTGTCTGCTGAATTTGTAATACAGGAAGCTCTTGGATTAGTGTCTATGTAAATATATTACGGCCACCTAGAAAAAAATACCATTTCATCCTGTTGCCTCCTTCCATAACTTCACAGGGCAAGGTTTTTTTCTTGCTTCTCATTTGCCCAGTGTATAGCTTGAGTAATTCTTTAAAGGCCTTATAAATGATACATATTAAGATTTTGTTTAATTCATTCACTTTTATAAACGTTGTCTTCTAACCATAATATAAGAACGAGTGGCTTTCTATAATTGACTGAAGACCATGTTTTATTTACAAGCAACATAGAATATGTATAACCATTGCTGTCTAATACAAATGTATTTCTAATATATCACAGTAAGCTGTACATAGTAGCCAATTCAATACCTGGCTCGTGCTGGAGACTTCCCATTAAGGCAATGGTACAGAGTGTGCATGGTATTATGCATATCATGCGTTTCAACATAAAAGATATGTTTGGTTGTCATCTCTAAAAGATCAACTAATTTGCCTACTAAGACGAAATAAATTGAAAATGGTAACATATTATACGTTTCTGGTACGGACAGCGCATAATTCATATTGTTGCCTTCCTGCAGCAATGAATAATCACAGCCGTCCTGCTATACTGCAGGGCAGTATTGTAAACAAATTGATATATGTCTCAACAGTGCCATGGTACCCACAATATCTAGGTTCCTTTCAAAGAGAAAATAAACAGACATGTAATTATAAAAAACGCCTCGCCTCTTTACATATCTATCAATCTATCAATCTATCTATCTATCTATCTATCTATCTATCTATCTATCTATCTATCTATCTATCTATATATATATATATATATATATATATATATATATATATATATATATATAAGAACGTAGCATGAAATCCCATACAGGTCTGGGAAATAAACCTCATTCAGCTCTATATGTAAAATACAATTTGAATAAATAAAAGTATGTACAATTTCATCTAGGAAACTATCAACTTAGGTATTGCATTCTATTTGACAATAAAGCTCATCCATATTTTAGAGAGTAGAATTTCATGAAACTTCAATTAATGCTATGCAAAATTCGAATGCTTAAAAACTAAATTATCTTGGCTGTCATGTACAATGACCTCTCATGTGAGCATATTTAAATGAAGAACAAAAGAAATACACAAAGGCATACCCAGTAGATATCTGAGGAGATGTACTACTAGGAACTGACTCAAATTTTGAGTAAACAGCTAATTTCCTCTTGACCATAAAGTCTTTTTTGAGGAACATCGCATTCTAACACTTATTCCTAAATTCAAGAAAAGATTTAGTCCATTGAAATACAAAATATAATTTGAACCAACGATTGTTTCATCGATCTATTAATGTAAAAAAATCTATTCACATACAAACTCCTTAATGCATGATATATATACGTATAGGAGGCAATCTAACTCATGTAAACCTGAATCACCCGAGTTACACCCTTTTAATGTATCGCTATGCTACGATATGAAAAACACCTTGTAAATTAATCAACATCAGAAAATAAATAACCCTCAATAACCCAAGTTATTTGAAGGTGAAAATGAATTTTTCGAGACCACCCTCGGCAGTTGAGGACCTTCTCGTGATATGACAATGATCGATGGGGGCTTCATCGGACAACATGGTTCTCCATGTGCCTTTCAGGTAGTCGTTGGTGTGCAGCGTACCCCCGGGTAGGTAGAGGCAATGCCGGGTAGGGACAGAGAAGGCTGTGAGGTTCATCTCCCCGTCCTCTGTCATCTTAGCCAAGACCATGTACCCCCCGGCATCATCTAGCGGCATGTCGAGATGTGAGAAGTCGTGTTTCTCCATCCCCGCCCCCGCCTGCTTCTCAGGGTTGGCCACGTACTCACTGATATACTGGTTCTCGTAGGTGAAGTCCTGAATGGCATGCCTGTATATCAAAGATACCTTCATGGTGGCCGCATTGGCCAGACTGCAGCCGTAGTAACGCAGCAGCTCCGTCGTGGCAACCTCGACGGGGAGAACACCGTCGAAGTCGGCCGGGAAGATGACCCGCCCGTGGCTGTCGCAGTTGGAGGGGTCTGCTTCTTCCCAGACGACATTTTGTAAGTGCGCGTGGCGCGGGATCAGCGGCGGCAGGTCGGAGAAAGCGGCAAGGTCCAGAAGGCTGTATTCACCAGGGAGCACGTCCGAAACCAAGTTCGATTTACCCTTCATGACGATGGCCCCGGAGGCGCCGGGTCGCTTGAAGCTGGTGAATCTGACCCAGCGTTGACGCAGGTAATCCATCATGGCCTTCGGGTCTTCTAACTTCTCCTCGTCGCACAGAACCTCTTGTAGCTCCTCCGATAGCTCCAAATCTAACATATCATCGGTATTACTATCGTTGTTGCTGTCGCTATTGGATTTCTCTTCCTCTTCGGTAATCTCGGTTCTTCCATCTCTGCATTTCGTAATAGAGAGCTCTGTGGCGAAGGAGGGATCATGACGCATGAAGTTCATGAAGTCATTTAAGTCGACCTCTCCGTCCTCGTCTTTGTCCATTGATTTAAATGTGTTGAGAACGCGGCTGATGCGCATGGAGCGTCTTTTCTCCCAAACATATTCCACGAATTCACTGCAAGGTGAACAATATTATAAAGTCAGATATGACAGTTTCTTTTATCCTAGAGTCTGACCTCTCAGAGAGTCCATTTACAATAATTACACTGTTTATATAACATGACCCCCGGAAGTAAAGTTTAAATTTAGCAGTTGGAAAAGTGTATCAAACTGAGTTGAAAGTGCAATTAAAAATGGCAAGTGTGTGAGTTTGTCAAAGCAAATTTAAGGATCAGTCACTGTCAGAGAACTTGTATTTGTTTCGTTTCTATGTTTCGATGGTTGCATTATTAAAGGACGGTCTGAGGCAGAACTTCACAATTGAAATGGAAGAACATTTTAAAATTAGCATACTGCATTCTATTTGTGTTAAGAATATCTTCTATTTACATTGAAAAGCTGGTAATTTGACTTAACGATACTCACCGAAAGTTTATGGTTCCGGTCTGTTCTCTGTCAGCATTCAGAAATGCGGTTCGCAGTCTGCCCTCTGCGCATGTGCCGGATGTGACGTTGAGGATGGTCCTCACGAAGTAGGTGTAGAAACCCTCCATGGTAATCTTCCCGTCCTGAAGAGAACAAAAATGAGGGTTAGTGAACCTGAGATCAGGGAAACTCAACACATTCGTAATTCCTCTCGGTGGCATTTATTTATTCATTGAATATCCATTTATGGAAAGCTTCAACCAATGATTGGCATGTATCAAGTATACATGTTTGAAAACATATCCATTAAGTAGAAATTGTACTCATTTCCAGGTTATGCCCCAGTCACACTGGCGTAAAAAACGGCGTTTTTCCGTGTACGCACTTCTACGTGCTTCAACGCATTTTGAAATCTACAAATGCGCGGCGATGCGCGGGAAAGCGCGGAGATGCGTAGACGCAAGCCGAAATGCGTAAACGAACGTAAACAAAACGCGAAAAAAACGCGGTTTCAGAATGAGTTTAAATTTTTTAACTCATCTCTACGCATTTTAAATGCGTAAATGAACGCGGTAAAACGCCACAATGCGTACAGATGCGTAGATCAGCGTTGAGAAGCGTTGAGACACGTAAAAGAACGTACAAGCTATGAAAATAGAAACGTTCACAATCCGTACCAAATGCGTCTAAAATACGTACTAGATACGCCAGAATTTACGCCAGTGTGACTGGATTGCGTACTAAAATATATTAGCGTTGTATTTGCGTACCAAATACGCGGAACTCGCATCCTTTCAAATACGTAGAAGAACCGCCGTTTTTTACGCCAGTGTGACTGGGGCATTATAATAAGATCGCTTTCAAGTTTTATCACAGCGACGACAGATATTCATGCCATTCACAACACCACCTAACCAAAATAAAGTATCGTATTACACATGTCATATAACCATATCCTATTTCTATAGTCCTTTTACACTGGCTGGTTGTTAGAGATTATCGGCTTTAAATACCTACAGGATGATAGTGTACGTTTCCATTAGAAAGAGAGTAAATTACCTGTTTCTCCGGTATGCCCTCAAAGATGATTTCCACCTCACGTCTGGACATTTGTAGGCCGAGCTTCTCCAGGAACTGTTGGAACTCATCTGGGTCGATTTTCCCGTTACCGTCTTTATCTATGCTGAAGAAGATCGCCCGTATTTTCACCTTCTGGTCCTCGGGAACACTAATCATCTTCTTCAGTTTACTCCGGTTCCGGGGCTGTTTGATGCTGATATGGTCCCTCTTTATGATCCCTTGGTTACACCCGTTACACATGACACTACTGCCTTTAACACATCGGTGTTTCTTGTGCTGGGGCTCCTGGGGTTGCGTCTTAGGCGATATAAAGGGAAGATCACGGACGATGTTCATAAGCAAGTTATTCTTTGCGTCACTCCGTCTGCGCTTGGAGAGCACCCGCTTCACGGGGGTCGATCCTTCCTCCACAGCCCTCTGCACCTCCAACAGGGCCGCCATCCAAGCCTTCTTCTCTGTTTTATCCATGGTCGACATCTCCAGCTGTAACGATGGCCGGTTCTCCAGGCCCAGACAACCGGTCAGCTTCCAGCCGAAGCGGCGTGCGTCAGGGAGGTCGGTAATGATTGAGGTTTTAGTGATGTCTATAGAACCCTTGCAGACCTTCAATTTCGATCCATCATAGTAGGCCAGTTGGCCTGGAGTGAGTACGAACCAACGCTTCAGCCAGGATGTCCAATTGGCCTGCTTCCGTGTCCGCTTATACATCCAGCCGGTCATGAGCACCTCTCTTACTAACCACATGTGGATCTCATTGATGGCTTTCTCCTGGGAACCATTGTTCTCCGACTCCTGCATCTCCTTGATGCCAAGCAAGTCGAGGACGCCCAAGAACGTCTGTGGGGGCATGGGAGGGGTTGTCGATGGAGTACCCGTTGACGTGGCGGTAGTCAGCGACACCCCTGTTTGTATCTTGTCTTGCAGCCAGTCGAGTTCATTGCTTCGAATCACAGGCGGCATGGAACCCCATTCGCACAATCGTCCAAAGATCTGCCACATTTGCTTGAGCATCTGGTCGGTGTCGAAACCTTTACTCTGGAGCTGCTCCTTACACAGGTCCCAGCAGACCTGTTCTATCTCGTCCTCCAAGAGGCACATTGCGTACTGCGGGTCCAGTAGGTGCTCCGACACGAACGCGCAATACTGTTCCTGGTTGATAAAGTCATCATTCCGGAAGACGTCTTCAAAGACGTTCTCTGACGCTCTGGCTTGTGGAAGACTGCAGAAAAGCGATGTTAGTTTCCGTAGTGCCTGCTTCTCAGGTAGGCCCTGCAGAGATGGATTCTGACTGGAGAGGGCCTGCCATACACACATCAGGCCCTGGTTGCGGGCCATTTCTGCTGTCGCTGTTTTCATATTTATATTGCCGTGGATTAATACTCAAAATCTAGCTGCGTGTAATGCCTGAAAATGAAATAATAAATCATATAAATACATATACATCTCGACTTGTATCTTTTTTCATATTTACCAACTTAGGCTATTGGTTGATTGATTGATTGATTTGATTAAGATAATCTTTAGATTCAATCTGATAAAGCATAATTCAACAGAATAGCATTGCGCGGGAGGTGGTAGCTGCTGGAAGTGCGTCGAAGTAATTCTTACGGATTTAAAGTATTGAAAACACATATCCCATGAAGATGTGAGTGTGGTCCAACAACGACTGTGAATATCGAATTGATCAAAATTGGGCATTGTCTTATATAAATGCTAACCCAAATCTTATAGTGCAGGATTGTTCAGTCAGAACACATTATATAACAGTCACTGTAAGTAAAGCTCCATCTAACACGTCTGGACCTTAGATCCACAATGCGCTCCTGTTAGAGTGCTCGGCTTCACCACACACGAGCATGCACCCGGGAGAATCTGGTATGAGGTTCGCCTCCGAATAACAATTGGTGGGTGGATGGGTGTCAGGAATTTGGGGGACATTGTTTTCACAGCGTGGTAGAGAAACAGCGTGAACTGCATATATAGACCAAACCCGGAGGGATATGAGCTCCGTATTCTATTCCTAGATATCCATGAAAGGCTTCTATCTTATCATGTCGGAGATAGCCTATGAGACGTTCGGTCTTTTTTATTAAGTATTGTTGTGGCTCGTTCCCAAAACACAGTGGCCTATATTCATCTAGGGAAAAACGTTAACAGAAACCAGATGGTTGTCAAGATACGCCGATGCTCTTAGATCGTATGGAAACATTCATAAAGTATAGAGCTTACTTATTTTTTTATACTTTTACATAAGAGAGATTGCATACAATCATTTACATAATATCTAATATGACTCCAGCTCAAAATAAGAGGAGCTCTTGTAAAAGAAACTTTAATCAGAAGTTTAAAAATTGATCTATCTTCCTTTGGGGAATGTTACTTTATAAGTTTACAGGCCTTATAATATATGTCCATACCTATCATGGATCTATTAATGAACACAATCACAAAAGGAAATAATAACTTTAGTGACAAAAAACCATTAATATCACCAGAAATGAATATGTTGTAATTCCTACCTTATGTAAGTCCTAGTCTGTCTTGGCAAGTGGAAGAGTCACTATATATGAACTTTTTGTATAAAAGATATATGTTAATGCTGAACTATAACAGTAGCTGTGATGTGAGTGTTTCGGTAGTGGTGGTTGGTCTGTCTGGTGATCGGTACTGCCAGTACTATATATCTATCCCGCAGGGTGGGCATGCCCCACAATGACACACATCCGTCCCAAAAATAGAATCCGGCCAGAGTTCATCACGTGTCAATCATTTCCGGGATCCCATGGGATTTGTTGGATGGCACGCGCATATACCTCCACCTCCTTTGGTTTGCTGTGATGATACTGGGGATGGCTGAAAAGGAGGGGCGACAATCAACCGCGAAACCCTCTGGATAAATAAACTCAGGTCCCAAACCAACCAATCAGAATCCTTCCCTTAGCGGTCACCACTCAAAGTAGGCGAATGTCGCTGGGCGGTGACACCAGCAACAGGCTTGTCTCTTTGGAAAAATTGACTGGTTTCTATGGGAGGGATGTTGACATTACGTTGAGATAAGTATGCGTGATGAATCGGCCAATCTATGCTCTTATGTGAATCTCTTGGTAGTCATGAAACGTGTCACGTAAAGCGGTAGGGTATGATAGACTAGATTCACCTTTAGGACTTTAATTCGTGCCAATGTCCATTAATGAAGATAATGACAAACACTTTTCATTCCTTGAGATCCAATGCCCACTATTCTGCCTGGCCCATGGATACGCGACTGCGTACCTGGGGAAACCAGCTTTTCAAGGGTGAATCTTTATCACAGTATCGATTTAATATATTGTTTATCATGTTATCCTTCTCGGAAACTTGTCTGTCTGCACCAACTACTTCCCATTCCCCTTGGCTATATGCACATGCCTCAAAGGCTAATTACTCGGTGTCCAATTTACATCTCCTTTTAGTAAATTCTGGAAAATATGAAGCTTATCACGATGAGATATGGTATACTTTTCCCCATAACAATAATGTTTATTCGCTTTTCCCTTTTATCATGTTTAATCTATAAGAGATATGTTCTACATATTTCTTGAATATTGTTTTATCATGACCCTTCTTGCATATATAAGGTCAATATATACAGGGAAACATCTTAATGCTGTTGGTATTGCTACGCATTATTCTTAGACAGAAGGATAGTAATAGGAGTAGATTAAAAAGAAACCTGCCCACACCACATCCCTATAAACATTGATCGGAGTCCATTTGAATGACGGTCAAATTTGGCGTTTTCTGTAGGTGGTACTGATGCTACAACGTGCCTTTTACCTTAGCCATCAAGTAGATCAACCTCCGGTCTAGATACCAACCTTCTCCGTGGGAAGAGGCTTTGGTTATGGAGTCTGCACCTACAGCGACAGAAAAAAAGTGTTTAGACACACTCAGTCACTTCCGACGCATGACGTCTGAGAAGCTCCATATCTGGCTTAGGTTGTAGAGGCGGTAACCACATTGCTAAAAAAAGTCTCAACCAAAGATGTGATGTTCAGTTTCAAGTTACTATGAAGGCCTGTGGCTATATCTTGACGTAGTTGTAGTAACCTTTGGCACTGAAATAAAAGGTTTGTTCTAATGATCACCTTGTTTTTGGATCTATGGATCAATATGTCTATAGACCGTCACAATAGTATATTGGTACATAAACCTCTGGGCAGAGTAGAATAGTATGTATAATAAAAAGACAGCCCATCAGAAGCAAGTCGAGAATATGGATGTAACAACAACTGTCTTGATATACATATACAGTTTCCTCTAGTGTGAAAGATCAATTACGATTACGAGGCCAAAAAAGGGTAGACCTTTTCCATTATGAAACATACGACAATGTAGAACAAAGCTCATTA
The DNA here is from genome assembly GCA_950022655.1 of Alentia gelatinosa. NCBI lineage: Eukaryota > Metazoa > Annelida > Polychaeta > Phyllodocida > Polynoidae > Alentia > Alentia gelatinosa. The sequence continues at coordinate 18,459,612 of OX465581.1, forward strand.
AAGAAATCGGTTTAAAAAGAAAGTAATGTGGGATTCACACGATGGGATTCACGTACCTCACAGGGTTCAAAATCACATGACATTCTGTTCCCCTCAGCAGGTCTCAGAAGAACACCCTGTGAGGTACGTTAATCCCACCGTGTGAATCTAATTCAAGATTGTTGGGGCATACTCCCCTGAGACCCTTCAGATATTCTCAAAAAGAAAAGAGGGGGTATACCTTGGATATATGCGCTAAACTTCGGTTTGAGCCATTTCATTAATAGTGTATACGTAGTCATACCAGTGGTCACCTTTAGAGAAACTCCCCCTCAGACTTCCATACAGATTCCTCCAATTCCATATGGTCAGTGTGGTATACGGACGTTATATTTAAACAGACCTCAGGGTGTCGTGTTCAGGGTGTCTTAAGTGAGGGCAGACAGGGACAACAAGATATTTCACTGTGGGAGTGGTCCCTTTCTAAGAACTCATGCCCCAGTTTTGCATGTGAGAGACTCACGCTTGGCGATGGTAACCCTTTCCCTTTGTTGGGAACTCCGAGGTCAAAGCTCGCGGGGGACCTAGAAAGACACGTGATACTGGTGAATATTGGCGTGACCCAGTACGGGCTCCAGTCCTGAGAGTGATCCCCAAGCAGATTCTTCGCCGTTATCCACTCAACATGTACTCGTCGAAAGATTCCTTTCGCCAGGAGGTACAAACACTTTGAACCTCTGCAAACGTTGGGCAGCAAAGTTTTGAATGAATAGAGAAAAATGATTTCTGCTGAATTCTGGATGTTTGATAAATGATTTCTGTGGTTGTGTGATACCATGTTTTTTCTGGTATCACCAACGGACCCATTACATCAACATGACTTCCATTGAGGCAAGGATGCAAATAATCTTTTACGAATACTTAATTTTAAGGACTCCACACAAACTCGGATGCAAAGATTTTAAGTCAAGATAATTATGTTGATGCCTTCCTTTTTTTGGTATTGTGTCCATTTGGTTTTGGCGTAGGCTATTCTTTGTTTCATTCTTTGATTCTTAATAAAGGGCCCAAAAGACAGGTATAAGCTTTTTTCATATCAGTATCGTTTCTTAACTTGAGGATGGTCAAGAAGAACTAAGATACCTCTCATTCATGTCATCTATGTCACCCTGAATCTTCTGATTTAGTTCTTTATATTCAGTAATGACATATTGTATACTTTGTGGCCTGGGAGCTGTTTCAAAAGTCGGGAGGGTGCTAAACGAGAGTACTCACCGCCAAAGCGAGAGCTAAACAACTGTACTTGAAGTGTCGCTGTCGAGGTGGAGATGCCGCTGGCTATTGGGTATTGGTAACGGTTTTGCTGCCGCTTTGATTCAAAGTGCCGCTCGCTGTTGCCGGCCTCTCGCTTTGAAATGCGACGTGCCGCTGGCGAGACCTCACTCGACTTTTGAAACAGCTGCCTGTACTTGCCACCTGTCAGATATATCAAGAGTCACTATGTTTCCATCTCTGATGTAATACATAATGACCAACTAAATGCGTGAAGGGCTGTTAAATTCAGATAGAATGTGAAGAAACTAAGCACATAATGTTAGAACATGAAATGACAGCAGTTTAGAGCAAACAGATACTGTTCAATCATTCTGGCAGGTATGGTGACATAGCAGCCTGAGAAGACCAGGGACCTGTTTCACTACTTTCGTGACATGTCTAGATGGGTTTGTCCGGTTTCATAAGAACTAGACATAAGACTTCGTTTTGTCCGTTCTTGCTTGCACTGTTGGTGCCACTTTTGTCACGAAACTAGTGAAACAGGTCCATGATGTGTAGATTTGTCTAATTCTTATGTATGAGGTCTGTCTTTTCCTAAGGGCAGCTACTTGTGTTGTCACGAAACTAGACAACCCCAATGGCTGTATGGTGTCACAGACATGTCACGAAACTAGTGAAACAGGTCCCTGGTGCCCTGGAGAGAGCCACCACCCCTTTTTACCATGTCTTGAGTTTTACCATCCCTGAAGGATCGTGTAATGATGAGGGTTAGAGAAAGCCATCCATGTTAAAAGGTATCTGATGAGACCAGTGAACTGTTGAGCCATCTGGGTGTACGAGGTACACGGGGTCTCGCAGTTGCGCTAGGGTGACTGCTATATAAGACTACTCACTGCTCACTGGGCACAGTGCCCAGGTGACGTTACCCTTGAGAATGATGACCACTGGAGTTTGGTCATGATTGATGTTCTTGGCAAAATGAACCATGAGGTGAATACGATCGTCATGCAGAAAAGCGTCAGCCCTGGACAAGGTGTGATGCATTGACCTCTGGGTGAGAGGCGATGTGAAGAGATTAGATGCAGAAGAGAGGTGAAAACTACGAGGGCTGCCGCCTTGATGTTGAAGCCTGTGGTCAGGTGGTCAGCAGTTGATGTGGCAGCAAACATGGGGACGTTGACCAGAGGTGCCTGGTACGATGCACGAGTTGTACCTTGGTGCTCTTGAGAACAGCAGCTGCTTGGCGTGAGGCGAGGGACGGGATATCTCCAGCATTGTCCGAGATCCATGCCCTTGTGCCATAAATGTAGTTTTTGACCTTCTCCAGAGAAGAGAGCCCATCAGCCAAGGACTGTATGAACAAACAGGTCTCCAGAACGGTGTTATTGATGGGGGAGAGGGCATGATCCATGCTGAAGGCAGCAGGCTTGGGTGTTCTTGTTGCTGTTAGAAGATGGAGCGAGATCTGTGTGGTAGGACGAGGACATCTAGGTGTGGAGAGCTGGAGGCGTAATTAAGCTCGGCATCTGCCTACTACGATAGAAATTTAGACATAGTAGGCAAGGCAAGGCAGGCATGGCAGGGTCTGACCCTGCCTGGCTGTTAAAGGGCCGAGATACCGCTTGCACCTAGACCCACCTTGTGCCACGGGCATGACTGGCATGGAAATGTTTATTACAGAAAAAACGACAGTGAGCTGTGGTCTCCCCAACTGAGACATGAGGAGAAGGTAGGGCACAGCCACTCGCCATATTGAATGCTGGGCCCTGTTTTTCAGTCACGACAAGTTTTATGGAAGACATCTTTGAGACGTTAGTGTCCTATAGACGTGATATCTTAGAGGATATGCCTAAGATCTTAGGTCTAAGACACTTAGGGAGGCTTGAGGTTTGCTATAGTCACAACAATCTTAGGGCCATGTGGTTCAAAATGTCTTACAAACTGTCTTAGACCTAAGACATCTATGGACAACTTCACTTTCCGTAGGAATTAAGCAATGGAATTTTAAAACGAGTAAGGTATATATGAAACCTGATCACTTCGATCCGAAGATATTTGCGTTTGAATTTCGTCATAGCAAAAATCTTCTCTGGTGGCCAGTGTACTTTCCCCTACGCCTCCGCTAATTCATGTAGTAACCTAGACATTCACTGTGCACGGGAGATGGGAGGGTACACTGGCTACCAGAGCAGACGTTTGATATGACGAAATTCAAACGTGGTTAACGGGAGATTGGGGTGGCCGATCTTCTTCATATTTGGTATGTTTATAGGTTATATATATGCCTTACTCGTTCTAAAATATCATTGCTTAATTCATATGGGAGGCACAGGAAATCCTCTATATATGCACAGTGAGGTTCGATAGAACCTAAGACAGTTCTATACCTGTCTTAGGCAGGGACCCTTTTAGCGGCGATCAAACGCGCCGCGCTGAGACACTGTCTATAGTACACCGGCCATTTTGTGTCTTCTAAAATGTCTTAGACTCCCGGAGGAATCTTATGGTTTCGTTGGGCGATCTTGTCGGGACTGAAAAACAGGGCCCTGGACTGGTGTGTCTGTGCGTGTGGTGGGGGGGGGGGGGGGATTAGCCTGCTGGTGTACCTGCTACTTGTGTCATGCTAGCGCCACCTCGGGGGAAATATATGCACCCTCCAAACTGGTCACACCCCTGTAGATTTGGGAATTGGAGAGCAGGTTGTTGGTGTATGGGTGAACTGTTGGCAAAGGCTGAAACATAAACCCTGGGTTGGCAGCCGTTTGAGGATTCTGGATGAGAAGAATTGGATCCCTTTGAGTCAGCTTGTTGTCTGGCATTTTAGCTGTGCTAGTAGGTAAGGGGAGTAGGTTCCGGTGGTCCCTTCCCTTGACTGCCGCATTAGTCGCACTTAAAATGGCCAACAGCAGACTGAGGACTTGCATGGCTAGGTCATTACGTCTTTTTTTTCAAGTCTTGCCTTTTCTCTCTCGTCGGCCTAGGTCTTCTCTGTCGGTTCTGGTGCAGCGACCGTTGACGACTTCTTTGGTGGCATCTTCGATTTTTGTGCAGAATTTCTCAAAATTCTGAGAAAGAAGGTGATGCAAGGTCAAAGCAATGATCAAAGTTCAGAGGAGGACTATGATGTCAGAATCGCGACGGGAAGACGGTAGGTCGTGTAGCAGTCTGTGAAGCACAGATCTTCTGTCAAGCATCAGGGACCTGTTTCACTAGTCTCGTGACATGTCTATGACACCATACAGACATTGGGTTTGTCTAGTTTCGTGACACCACAAGTAGCTGCCCTTAGGAAATACAGACCCCAAACATAAGAATTAGACAAATCTAGACACATCATGGACCTGTTTCACTAGTTCTGTGACAAAAGTGTTAGGCAGATATGAAAAGCGGCACCAACAATGCAAGCAAGAACGGACAAAACAAAGTCTAATGTCCAGTTCTTATGAAACCGGACACACCATCTAGACGCCATCTAGACATGTCACTGTCTAGTGAAACAGGTCCCTGATGACAGTACGAGACACCCTTCCTACATAGCATCATTATACCTCCTCGCAATTGGCCACATTACAGTGATCATCTATTCGAAAGCTACAATATACCACCAAACCTTGATACAGTACTTCACATCTGGTACCACTAGATATAGTTTCATGCTGATACTTTATGCCTCATCATACCATTATCAGTTTTTGTCATTGACCGCCCATCTAACCTCTGCTCCCTAATTGCAGGGACAATTTATTCCCATCAGATTCCAGCGTCAAACATGGTGATTTTCTTTTTATCACGATGGGGGCCAAGAGTAGAATTGATCTGGTTTTTGTTCCTGTACCTTGAAACTAATTAGCCGCGACAACATCCGGAATGGTCTGACTCTATTAGTGGTTTTTTTTCTTAATTCCTTTCTGCCAATAAACCATATTTTTCTCGTTACCTTTTTTCAAATCGAGTAAAGTTAGTTATTCTAACATTTGTAAATGATTTATTGTATTGTTGGATACAAGTCAATAGTCGTACACAGCTGTTTAACTGCAGCAATGTGCTTACTATCATGATGACTATTGATTTTTGAAAATCTCAGTTCTTTGTACACGATTCTAGCGAGGTCATATTTATTGGTTCAGACATCACTCTCGGTTTATATCTATTTGGTGATATATTGCATCAGAAGAGTTCCATAAATAGAACCTGAGTCACTCTCATCGTCTAATAGAATACTACCAAGCTTCTCATGGTGACATTTAATAACACATAGCTGATGTATAAGCACTGTGTGAGTAGCTCCGAAAGAAACAGTTAAATTCTGCGGTTATCCACACTATCCTCGAGAATTCCCACAGAGACGTGGACCGAAATAAAATCTCCGTACTGAGATTGATGTGAACCACCATTATCCCTATCGGGATTCTTCATCCCAGGATAAATAAATGTGGTTAAGTATGGTCTAAATTAATCCCGGAACGAAAGCCTCATAAAGAAATAACTGATAAAACATTTGTAGTCATTCTTGTTACATGAGTGTCGTGTAGATCAGCATACTTTTATGGAATATGTATCGTTTTTAGTTTCCATTCAGTCTAGCATCCTCCATGGTCAGCTAATTGTCAGACCGGAACGTATGATCTATATATGGAGGAATTGAGGAGTATATATTTATATATATATATATATATATATATATATATATATATATATATATATATATATATATATATATACATGATTATATAAATATAAATTAATAACCAGTAATACACTCATAATTATTTACTGAGAGAGAGAGAGAGAGAGAGAGAGAGAGAGAGAGACTCCTCCCAATATATAAGTGGCCTCTTCCGGTTGTGCCCCCTCAACCATTACATGCAGTGCCTATCTTCTCTTCCATCCTCGTATCTTAAGCTTCTTTTTTCTAGTCGATGAATCAATATAACATTCACCCTTGCGGGGGTTTTAAATGTTTTTCGTACGTTCAGTTTACATTTTGTTGATGTCATCCGATATTGCGGCTGTTTCCTCGAGGATATTGCATAGGTTTTTCATACGATCTTGTTCTACTGTAATTAGCAATAAGGCTATGTTCTCTTTCTTGACCAATGGTGTAGAGTTGCCAGTAATTCAATTTTTTGTCATTCTTGTCAAAAGTCTTATTCTACAGGCTTCATTTGGATTTGTATTACGTATGTCTCATGTTTTCATTTAGATTCCTATGTCTGGTCCCAAGTGCTCACATGTTCAGGGTACTTTGTAACTGTTGTTGTATATTCAGTATTCATCCCTGCGTGAAACTCTATTCTATTCTACTGACCCTAAGCAAACAGCTTTGTTGTCCTAATGTCTTACGGTTTTATACTTGTCAAGCAATGTTACAGATCTGTCAATATACTGTACCCAGTATATTTTTCACATGGTTTAACAAATTTCATAAACGAAAATATGAGCTTAAGATATGCCTTTTTGCCACTATCATCACATGGCAACTTCCGGTTTTCATCGGATGTTGTTTAATAGCATCCTTCAGAGTTTGGCCGGGGATACCTTTGAAGTCGTATCACCAGTAAAACCAACGTCCATTGTTATCTAGCCTGGTCTCAGTCCCTGTGTCCTACATCTCTGCCTGTGCTGCCACCGCTTCCCTTACACCTCCCCCTCCACTCCACTTCAGTCACTGAAGACAGTGATTCCCTGGCTTGTCAGGCATCAGCGGAAGTCCAAATGCTACAAGGTAGTTTTATTTCTTAATAATGTCCATAATCAAAGATTTGAGTAAGTCTAATTGTTGTCTTACCTTACAATTCAGTATTAGTTACCAGATTAGCCCCGATTTTCTCAAATGCTAGAGTCATGATCATTCATGTTATAAGATTGTTATATTTCGCCTTAGTGGGATTCACACGGTAGGATTCATGTAGGTCACAGGCCGTTTGTCTGAGACAAATCCTTTTGAGATTCGGTACTAGAACACAATCTCCATGTGTGAATGACAGGGTTCCATTTTGCTTAGACAACTTTTTTCCCTTGCATACGTCGGTGACAATCACCCCTAACGAGGAACAGAATCTCATGAGATTTTGACTTTAACCAGGTTTAGAATTTAGAGGGGCATTTTGGTGAGACAAATGCAATCAGTGAGACTTGGCTCACTGAGCTGCACGATTCTTCATTCACTAATTGGTCAGGACACACCTTCTATAGGCAGGACAGATCTATCGGTAAAGGAGGCGGGGTCGGTTGTTATATAAAAGGAGATCTTGGTAACTGGGCGAATAAGATCCCTGCTCTCAGTCTAAGTAATTTCCATTTTGAAATATTAACAGTTAATATCAGTAAACCTGGTAACAGGAATACTATGTTAATAGTCTGTTATCGATCACAAAGAGGGCAAGTAAGCGTATTTTTAGAGAAAATCAAAGAAATCCTTGACGATGATTTTTAAAAAAATAAAGAAATCTGGATGCTAGGTGACCTGAATATTAATCTAAACTCTAGAGATAACCCTGTAGTCTCAGATCTCCTAAACATCACGAAAGATCGCAACTTGCGGCAACTAATAAATAACATCACGAGACCCAACAAGCATAGTGATGGTACTCTTATAGACCATATCTATACCAACTGCCCCTATGTTGTCAACTATGGTGTTGGCGATAATCTCCTTAATGACCACTACTCTGTTTTTGCTACCAGGAAAAAACCTAGCGAAGCAAAAACCCCTATTACTTTTGAAGGGAGATCATACAGAAGATATAACAAAGTTGATTTGTATACATACCTTAGCAATCAACATTGGTCACATTACCTCGTTTCTTAATATCTCTTGCCCGATTAGGAAGATGAAATTCACCCAAGCAAAAAAACCATGGGTAACAGACGATATCTTATCTCTGATTAATGAAAAGAATAATATGGTCAAAAAGTATAGATCCTCAGGGAACCACGAGCTCCTCCCAGTGATTAAAAGGCTAGGTAGACAAATCAGGGATAACTTAAGAAAATGCAAGGAGCAATACTTTATAGCTCTTTTAGAGGAGAATCAGAATAGGCCCAGTGAGTTTTGGAGAATCCTTAATGAGAGGCTACATGGTCCCAAAGACACGACAGCGTGTAACCTAAGTGACCAGACTACCGGGTTGTTGGTCCCACACAGTTCCACCGCTGACTATGTCAACAATTTCTTTGCCAATATTGGCAATGAATTATTTCAGAAGTGTAACCAAAATGACATTGGCCTGAATCTTAGCCGCGTCACAGCTACAAACATAGACTCACACAGAGTGGTTTTGGACCAAATCGAACAAATTGACCAAATTGATGAGGTTTTCGGGACATCTAGAAATGAGATAGAAGAACTTGTGTTAAGTACCAGTGTGCATAAGTCATCTGGTGTTAAAGACGTATCTTCTACGGTCATGCGAGATACCCTATTAATTCTACTAGACGAGCTTGAATATATTTTCAATTGCTCTATGCAACTTGGCGTGGTTCCAAGATCTTGGAAAGTGGGACAGGTAACACCAATTCCTAAGACTGGAGATGTTTCTGATATTGGTAATTGGAGGCCTATATCCATATTGGCCATGCCTGTAAAAATTCTGGAAAAGATCATCCACCGGCGATTATACACCTATGTTAATAATCAAAATCTTATCACTAATGGTCAGTTTGGCTTTAGGCCGACTAAGGGCACGGCTGATGCACTGTATAATTTTACCTCAGACCTCTACCGTGCTCGAGATAGGGCAAAGGTCACCGCGGCCTGCTTCGTAGACATTAGAAAGGCCTTTGACTGTGTCCCCCACCATCTCCTCTTAGCTAAGCTAAAATATATTTTTAAGCTTCCGCTGACTTATTTAAACTGGATAGAAAATTACTTGAATTCTCGAAAGCAAGTCACTAGGATAAATGGCTCAATCTCTAATACTGAAGATGTCTGTTTTGGGGTGCCTCAAGGGTCAGTGCTGGGCCCACTTCTCTTTATCCTGTATATCGATGATATGTGTAAAGGCATAAAAGACTGTAACTGTATACAATATGCGGATGACCTCGTTATATACTCGACTGCCCTAAATGAGGATGTAGCTGCATCACGACTAGAGAATGGAGTAAAACATACTGCTAAGTGGTGTGGAGAGAATGGTATGACAATAAATTATAAGAAGACCATGACCTGCTGGTTCGGGACCAAACCCAGGCTGCGATGGTTGAATGACCTACGGTTAGATTGTAATGGTAAAGTGCTGCCTCATTGTAGCACATATAGGTATCTTGGTGTTCAACTAGATTCTGCTTTAAATCTTAAAGACCACATGAAATCAGTACGGAAAAGCGTTAACTCACGACTTTTTAAGTTTGCTAAACTGAGAAACATGCTTACGGACCAAGCAGCAAGGCTTGTCTACTTGAACACAATAAGACCCATGATGGAATATGCATGTTTTTTATTTGATGGTGCAAATGTTAGTGACATCACCAAGCTACAATGCCTACAAAATAGGGGACTGCGCACTATCTTAAGGAGACGTCCAAGGGACATGAAAGTAGACCTACTACATACAACCTGTAAAATCGAGAAACTTAAAACAAGACGAGATCGGCAATTGCTTTGCCTTATGTACAAGCGGTCCAAAGACGACACCAATTTGGATGTATTACTGCGTAACACCCGCAGTGACAAAAAGGTTAAATTCAAGCAGTTTCCTTTTAAAAACACCGGTTTTAAAAAGAGCCCCAACTACAGAGGCGAATCTTTGTGGGATAAACTCAGCCTCGAGGCACAACATGCGCCAACCAAGTCCACTTTCAAGAAACTGGTTGCAAAAGAACTAAGCGCAATGTCCCCTGATCCCTGAATAAACTATCCATTTATTTACTTTTTTGGCAAGTTTATAGGACTACTGTATCCAATCAACCTCTTCATCATCATCCTCATATTTACTTTACTATGTACACTGTATCTACTGTATATACTGTTTGGCAATGTTGTTTACAAGCTGTTGTTTATAAGTGTAACATTCATGGAAGAACTGCCTATGGCAGAATGAATAAAAGTTTACAAAAAAAAAAAAAATGTTTTTCACACATTCTCCTCCAATCTGTGAGTCTCAGTGGTCCCAAATAACACCTATTCACATGGGGAAGTACCCTGAGTTGGCGACTGTGTACCCTGTGTACCCTGTGTAGGGGTGTAGGGGTGAGACTGTTTACCTGTTAAGTCTTCCCATGTGAATTGGACCCGCCATGTTACCCTGATACTGTAAAACACCCCAATCTGTGAAACTTTGTACCCAGCTGGAAATAGTAGCCGACTGTTGCAAAGGTGTGAAGTACAACAGTCTCAGGTCCATTTGTCCCATTGTGTGAATCCCACTTAATTGTCAAATCTTATTATGAAGATAGTGGTTTACATCATAAGGCAAATTCATGATAAACAGAAAGATTATGATAGCTACTACTAGTATTTCTGAGGAATTTCGAGATATATTTGAAACCAATGAGCGCGGTCTTTATTGTTGGGCCAGAAATTCACATTTCTATATTCGTCGTTAGTATTCCAGGCGTGACTGCTAGGTATCTGTGAGCCGGACATCTACACTTACACTATGCACTTCACCTATTTTTAAAGCTGTTCCTAGAAGGATGATGTTAGCGTAATAATATCACCATACTAGTACCACTAGAACTATACTTCAGAAATTCCTCCTTGTGGGAGCGCCCTGTTATCTTAGTATAGGAGAGTCTGGAGTGGATCGATTAGAAAAAGAAATCTGAATGGAAACAGCTTATTCCCTCATTGCCTAATCTCAACGGACATGAATTACTCCGAATGGTTAAAGATTTATATGTAACATGAAAAGGCTGTTAACATATCTTTAGTTAAACTAAGTATATGCATGCGATTATTTCGACTATAAGTTTTGTTTAAGGAGTGTTCGGAAACAGTACTGTGTAGGAATTCGGCTTGCCGCCATGACATATACCTAGAAAGTGTTACTAAATAAACCAAATAGAGTGCTCCACTCGCCGGCAATTCTTAAGAAGAAAACAAACAAGGGTTATATTTTTTCTGCGTACAGGCAGTAGGAGGGCCGTAGGAAGCGCAGAAGTGGACTTTTGTAGTGGGTGTCAGGACGGGGTTGGAATGGGAGGATAAGTTTACTTAAAGGATGGATCAAGGGTCAAGTTAGGAATTGGAATCAGTGAATCATAAAATGACTAACTTCCAAATCGTGATAATTCAATTGTTTATAGTAACACCTAAAGCTCAGTACCTTTGAGGTTTTAAAGATGATTCTCCCAGTTTGATTTCGTCATAGAGATGCAATAAGATTCCAATTTCGCATCTCGCAGAGAATAAATGTAAGTAGCGTATTGGCTGTAATTTATATATACATAAGCGGGGTTATATATTAATATGTATTCGTCAGAGAATGGCGGTAGCCCTATCCTACGGACACACTTTCCCTTTCTCTGGTGAGAATTCCTGGCAATTTGCATGGATGTTAGAATTCACACATCAACTGAAAGTAGAAGAACATATTTGCTTCATAGAATACCGAAGAGGTTACGAGTACGACATCGAATAATGTCGTGCATATATATTCATAAAATCTTCTGGGAGAGTCCACTGAGGTATAACGTCCTATCAAATACCGAAGAGGATTTATTTTTGAGGATTGGGGTAATGTTAAATTGCAGCAAAAACTCTACGAACTGAGAGAACGAAATACGAAGTATTATTAGATATCCGAGACTTCTTTTTCAATAATGACGTCAGAAATGTAGCCAAGGAAAAAGATAGCATAGGGAGAGAGAAATCATCTGATTCCTAATGATAAGCACTACTATATAAGACATCACAAAAGCTGGTAAGTGGCTAAGGATTGAATGAAATACATGACAGAAACCCTGATGTTATGCATGCCCTAGAACCTTTTTACTGGAAACATAAAAAAACGCATGACCGTTTATGTCTATAGCATTTGTAGTGGTCAGGTGGTCGAGAAGTGGTGTGTTCCTTCTACACTAGAAAATGAGGAGTCATTCCGGCTGCTGTCTGGTTATTTGGATGAGCCCGTGTATGGAAGTGCCATAGGTTCTCCCAGATTACGTGACTCGGCATATAAAAGCCGAGTCTGCAGTGGAAAGACAGGTCCCTTACTGTGTTCTCTCTGTGATGACAGAACCCTTGGGACCTCATGTTGTTGCGGTGTTCTGTAACCTCTCAGCGGTTGAGCTCAGATCAATAACTTCAGTTAACAGTATCCAGCTCCCTCTTGGAGTCTTACGCAACTTAGCACCCCTGTGCGAAGGGACTTGTGTTATTGCTTTCGGAGTTGAACCTGTGGCTCTTCTGTTTGAACTATGATCTTTATATTTGATAAAACTTGTTTTATCAAATTGTCCATGTTTGTTTTGTGTGACTGGGGGTTATCCAGCCAACTGGCTTACTTCAAAAGACGAACCCATCTATGGGTGTAGCTTTCCACAAGGTAGCATTCACTCGTCGCTGGAGAATCATCCAAAGGTTAGGTTAGAAACCAAACCGACTACCGTTACATATTCATAACATTAGTATTGTAATACTATATCATCCCGATTTTGAGTTAATCTTTCATATTCGATAATGGTGAGGGTGTGTGTGGTGTGCGCTTCTGGGGGTTGTTTCATAATCTAGGATCGTACATGAAGAACCTTTTCTGTACCTCGTACAAGGGTTATCGTCTAATAATATTTAAGTCTGTTGGCTAAGACAATATTGGCCGTCCATAAGGTCGTCCATAAGTGTTGAATGAAATTGACCCGTATTGTCCCTGGGTCTCTATGGCATACAGAAAAGGGTCTACATGTACGATCCTGGATTGTGAAACGGGCCCCTGGTTTGTTTCCCATCAGCTACGCTGTTCGACCAAGGTGGTCCCATAATCCGTCAGTCTGTATTCACAGAAGGCTATCTGAGCGGTTATTGTTTGGTTCTACTTTACAGAGCCGGTCAAAATCATCATACACAGTTCATCAGGCTGGTCAACCTGTGACAACCACACCTATTTCATTCCGTGTCGTTTCTAGCTAACGAGCCAAGAGCTCAAGTGCGATTAGAGCTTTAATCGAGCAACCTGAGCAGGGCAAGGCCCTTTCTCGCCGCAACACATCAGTGTATTACCTTTCAGGTATATAACAATAATTTGTTAAACACAAGAAAAATATGCAGCCATCTCCGGTAGGGATCACGACTCCAGAATCTACTTTCCACAGTAAGATGGGAATTGATCGATACTGATCATTGGCTACAAGATTTATATTTGGTACTGTGTCATTCACAGAAGAGGTAATTTTCGATATTCACAAGAGTGAATCACATGAATAGCAAATTCCTCAGCTTTGACACAGATATTGCCATTTCAAATTTATTGTCAGTTCATATGGTGGGTCTTATCCCTAATACAATCCCATCCCAAAAATGGCCCAATAGGGCTGGTAAAGATCTAGAGGAAACAGATGAAGCAAGTAACACAGCTTGTAATACCAACCTCTCAACTTACAAATAAACTTACATCGAGCTCTGTCTATAATACACCATCAACCAACACCGAACTCTTACTCCCTGCAAAAGTTCGATTTCACTTTAATATTCCTTCCCACCAACTAAGGGAGCTTAGTTTGCTTTGGTAGTGCGTTGCTTGATGTGACGGTAATATGTCTATAGGCTAGCCTCAGTCTTTGAGTTCTATGCATATATCCCTCCATCTAAACCAGCCCTCCTCGATGATACTCCTCTCAGAATCAATAGCGTGCACACGTCTTAGGCGCATTCAGTTTAGCCAGTCAATGTCCCCTTTTTATCCCACAGTTTCACACATGGAATTTGATATATACAATAAGCATGGAGTAATTTAAGTAAAGTTGTTTTCCCCGAAGCTCATAGCGTTATTAAGTCACTATATTGTTTGATAAAGGTATCCTTTCTCGACGTATTATGCTCCATGTGGTTAGTGTAATTCAAACCTGAAGCGATTTCATCGTAACATGATGAAAATACAACAGGAAAAACCGAACGTAAATTACTGATAGGTTCTATAGATATCCATGTAACGATAAATAGGGTGGTTTCATAGAGTGAGTCTAATATCATATTTCCATGTAGATACTGGATATACATGATAGCCCTATGCTACTGTGATGACTCTTATTTTTGCTGAATGGTACATGTAACCAAGAGTAAAATACGCTTTGTATCCGACCCTAGTAAACAACCATTGGGGCTCAAGGAAACACAGAGAACTTCAAGGAGACTTAGAATAAACCACTTACTTTGATCTACAGAAGAAGGTGTAGTTTTTAGGCTAACTTTAGAATTGAGGATTGCATTTCTTTGGCGAGTCGTTAATGTCATGTGTTCCGGATGGGGAACTAGGCTTACGATAAGAAGCCTCTTGGCGGCCTATAGCGCCTTTTCTTAAATGACTAGGGGTATGATCTTTCTGAAATCTGTGGTTTATAGAAATAAGTCCTGAATGAGAGCTCATAACTTCTACAAAAACATGAGAGGGCAATGTCCAAGAGCCAGCTAGTGTTATGTTTTTATATATTAGTTTGGATTTCCTGTAGCCTATTTTGATTCCGTGTATTCAGATTCAGGGCCCTGTTTCTTAGTCACGACAATCGTTCATAACGACATGTTTCAGGCGTCAGTATCCTATAGACGTACGATCTTAGAGAATCGGCCAGCAGTCGTCGGCCTACGACACTTAGGGCAGTTACAATTGTGCTATACTAGTGACAATCGTAGGGTATCGTAGGTGAAAATGTCAGCCTAAGTGTCGCAGGCCAAGACACCTATGGACATGTCGTACCAAACGTGGAACTTCACCTCCCTTAAATGGGATTCACACGGTGGGATCCATGTACCTCACAAAGTGTTTGTCTGAGACAATTCCTGTTGAGATTTGGTACTGGAACACAATCTCCTCGTGTGAATGACAGGGTTCCATTTTGCTGAGACAACTTTTTTCCCTTGCAATTGTCTGCGACAATCACCCGTAACGTGGGATTCACACGGTGGGACAAATGGACCTGAGACTGGTGTACTCCACACCTTTGCACCAGTCGGCTACTATTTCCAACTGGGAACAAAGTTTCACAGATTGGGGTGTTCTACAGTCTCAGGGGAACATGGCGGATTCAATTCACATGAGAAGATTTAACAGGTACATACACCCCTACACAGGGTACACAGGGTACACAGGGTACACAGTCGCTGACTCAGGGTACTTCCCCGTGTGAATAGGTGTTATTTGAGACCGCTGAGACTCACAGATTGGGGGAGAATGTGTGAAATACATTTGTCTCACCAAAATGTCCCTCTAAATTTTAAACCTGTTTAAAGTCAAAATCTCATGAGATTCTGTTCCTTGTTAGGGGCGATTGTCGCCGACAATTGCAAGAGAAAAAAGTTTGTCTCAGCAAAATGAAAGCCTGTCATTCACACGAGGAGATTGTGTTCCAGTACCGAATCTCAACAGGATTTGTCTCAGACAAACAGCCTGTGGGGTACATGAATCCCACCGTGTGAATCCCGTTTAACAAGGAACAGAATCTCATGAGATTTTGACTTTAAACAGGTTTAAAATCTATAGGGGCATTTTGGCGAGACAAATGGACCTGCTGCGACCATGTACCTGCCCTAGCCAATAGGAGTCCACAAGCATAATTACATGTTTGTAACACCCTTCACATCAATGGTAATTGAGTCCCAAGGTGAGTGGTCATTGTGACTATGTCTGAGATTATGTACCAGGTGTGTCCTCCCATGTGAATCAAATTCGCCATTTTTCCTTGAGACTGATAAAAGTACTTAGCCATGAGAATTTTTTACCAAACGAGAATTGTCTGAGACTAGAGAAAAGGTGTGAAGTACACCAGTCTCAGGTACATGAGTCCCATCGTGTGAATCCCACTTTAGGAGTTTAACCATGAGACTTTATCACCAGTTAGGGAGACATATAACTTATAATCACCCCAAATATGAAGAAGATTGGCCGCTCCAATCTGGAAATATTCGCGTTTGAATTTCGTTTGTAGCAACTGTCTGCTCCGGTGGCCAGTGTACTCAAGCAGCGACCTTGACATTAACTGTACTTGTTCCCGTTTTCGCGTTTCGCTGGTTCGTGGATCTACTGTTCTTTGTGGCCGTACCAAATATGAAGAACATCGGCCGCTTCGATCCACTGATATTCGCGTTAGAATTTCGGAACATAGAGCTGATAGTGCTTACACAGACGCGGCCTCTACAGTTACAGCTCTATTTCAAATTCAAATGCAAATATCTTCGGATCAGAGGAACCGATCTTTTCCATATTTTGAGCAAATATAGGTGATATATGGGTCGGATTTTTTAAACCTGCTAAATTACGCTTTCTTCCTGGGGTCAGACACTCAAAAAATAATTTTAGGATAATACTTCTTTTTACATTTCATATAAGTCTCCTACAGCATACCTTCCAGAAAAACATTATTCCAACAAAATCAGACAACTGGTTCAGATTTGAGAGCCTTTTGAAGTTGTGTATTATACTGCATGTTGTCCACCCCCCTAAAATATTTGAAATTTCAAGAAACATTATAAAAGCTTATATTTTGAGAAAAACTAATATTATATGGTGACATATGTCATATTTGACCCAAAACACTTCTATCATATATCAGATTTGAAACAAAAGCTCTGAGCCATATTTGGGTTTTTGCCAGGCAGGGGTGTCGGACAACACGCGGGGTGTCGGACAACACATTTTTAAAACTGCTCAGAATAGTGAATAAAATAGTATCAGTAACTATAATCCTTTTTATTCTTAATGGAATGACAGAAAGCTATGTTTTTCAAAGCAAATCACTCAATTACTGATAAGAAACAACCCCAAAATCAGGATTTATATCAGAGCATGTTGTCTGACACCCCGGGGTGTCGGACAACACGTTTTCAGTTTTTGAATCACAAGAAGTACATTTTTTTATTCAGGAAGAAAGTAAACTGGGTATTTAAAAGTGGTAGGAATAATTAACATATACAGGGTTATTTGTTATTCTATTATGGTTATTATTTCTTCTAGACATCTTTTAACAGGGGTATTGTCCAACACCCCATTTTTTTGAAAAAATATCATCATGGATTCACAATGTTTTAGTATTAGAATGGATAATCTGATTGTGTTGAAACTTTCAGGTCTCACAGTCAGGATATGGGTCAACATTTTACAATAAAGAAAAATTTATTTCTCATTGTATATCTCATTAGTACAATCCTCTCAAAATTGGGGTGTCGGACAACATGCTCTATGGGGCACTCAGTTGGAAAATCTAAAGGTCCTGGATAGTTTTGACCATTATGATATTTTTTCAAACTTTAACCAATTTTCAAAACTATATAGTCTACACTTCTCATGACATATGCTTTAAACAAGTTAATAGAAACAATTGGCTCAACATTGTGCCTCCAAGATTTTGACAAAAAATGAAAACACTAGAAAATCACAGTTTTTGTTGATTTTCGGAAGGAAAAATTCCTCAGAGCTATACAAAACCCTATGTTGGAATGAAAGACCATCTAAAGATGCCCCAAAAAATGTCTTGTTTACATCGATGAGATACGTTTATACAACATTAGCCTTAAATAACCCTGTTTTCGGTAATTTAGCAGGTTTTAAAAATCCCACCCATATATCCTAAAGTCGTTTTAAAGTTTCATCGCTTAGTTCCTAAGGGATTCTTTATTTATGCACCGTGAGTTAGACTTGTACTGTCTAAGTTTGATAAGCAGAAAATGGACTGAACACTTCTTAGAACTGATGTATGACTTCCAGGAATGGGATCACCTCTGTCTGCTGCCATATCTTGTCTCCAGAGAGACCAAAATACAAGCTTTTCAATATAGGGTAATAAATCGTACCATAACATGTAATGAATACCTGGCGAAAAGAAGAGTTCTGGATAACTTAGAGTGCTACTACTGTATGAAGGAGGATACATCGATTCACTTTTTCACTGAGTGTTCCAATATCAAACAACATTTTTGGAGGAGTTCATGTGGGTTTCAAGAAAGAAGACAAACTAACCAATTATATCTTATTACAGGCCAAATGGTTTATACATAGACAGAGGATCTATCATTCAAACAACCTTGATTTAACAATATTTGCAAATGAACTTAGACAGAAAATAATCACTGAACAATTTACTTGTATATATCTAAATCAGGAACATAAGTTCAGATTTCTTGAGGATTTGGAAAGGGAGATGTGAAGATAAATAGATCAAGAACCCAACTGGTGATGAATGCCAAATACCAAATGTGGCACCTCTCTAATGGTTTCATATGTATTTCGATGTATCTGTCATACATCAACTACTGTATTGAAATATGTCCTGTCCTATAATATCTATTGTATTGTAATATGTCCTATAGGTAAAATGTCCCTATTTCAATGTTATACAATGTCTTTAGTTTCTAACACCTAGAGTATACTACTACAAAATAGAAGGATTTAAGGAAACTGGAAGCAATAACATGAGTCAATGGCATGAACATAACTCAGAATGACAACGTCTTTCAGGATACAGAACCTGGGTGGTAATCACCTAATGTTTAAGAGCAAATGAAAACATGGAATGAACTCATACCTTCTATATATGATACAAGTGTAGAACATATATATATAAACTTTAAGAGTATGAAAAACGACCACAAGAACACGACTTGATGTATGATACTCCGCTTAGATGTTAAGCATCGTTCATGACAGAGGTGATGCAATGGAAATATCATGGAAATAAAAGCTTGCAAAAAAAACAACAAAAAAAGGCCTGCAACACTCACAAATGTCGTGACTAAATATCAGGGCCCTGATTGCATGCTCACTGGTGCTACCCCAAACTGATACCTACACGAACTAATTTGCGACACACCATCAACTACTTGGCTAGGATTCTCTACCTGTTGTAAGCTATCAAAAAAACTTTAGTTTATATCAATACCAACTAGGTTCGCACTTCTTTTTCACTTTGCGGAAGAGTTCATTCACTATGCTTTTTTACCTGCACAGTCCGAATAGATGTACTACACACTATAGTATAAATGAATACAGGACAAGACAGGGAAGAACATGGGTCGATAAGAGGATACTTGATTGGATTTGAATGTGCTGTGCATATGGGGACAATTTTTCATAGTAAACAAGTAGGCCTGTACAGTACCTTGTGGAAGTATTCAATAAAAAAAAATGAAATCCTGGTTCCATGAACATGATATAGTGAAATGGCTATGTCTAAAGGAAGGGAGCACAGACAGACTGTGTTGCCACCTACTGGTTATGGATGATACTTTTGTCAGACTTGCTCAAGAGCACCATCTCCATCATCAGCTGGGAAGAGTACAGCCACGCCACCTGACAATACAATGCGGCACTATCCAGGATTATCTTTCAATATCAGTCTCCTTGGTGACCAGAGAAATACCTCTCTTCATGGTCTAACACCTGAAGGATAAAGGGAATTGCAGGTGAAATATGGGCAAGATAAATGTCCTGGTAGGTCATGTTTCAAGAATAACGCAAAAATATACAAACATGTAACATTTATGTGGTCACCGACTCGTATTTTTTACCTCAAATTCATTCTGCCACCTATTATTTAAACGTGAACACATCTTGTCGGGGGTACAAAAAAGTAAGTCGGTTGTGCCAATAGGTCACCATGAAATAAAGATTTAAACACTTTGACCGAAAATACCAAGGTACCAAAACATTCCCATTTACCGACGCACAAAAAGCAGGAATATGTTATCAACCGAAATGCAGAAAACCGACAACAAAATTCATTTTAAGATGAAACTCCAAGCATTTCTTGATGCCAACCCCAATCTTTTGGATATGAACTACTACTCTGGTCACCGCATCTACCCCCATCCCCTGTTCTTGTGCTGTCCTCCATGTGTTGTCCTGTATGTATTGTGAAATTTGCATATAAAATACATGGTTATTATATATACTTGCACAAGTACTTCTTAAATTTAAGAACTTCACACTGACACTGTTTCAATGTCATATGATGCTACATTTAAAAAAACCGAAGGGAGTGTTCAATAATTATGGCGAGGGGGGGCACAGTTTTTAGGAAGGGGACAACCTTTTTGGGGGTATTCCAATTCTTTTCACCATTTGTTTGGGGGGGGGGGGAGGGTCGACGTTTTTAGCTAAACACAGACACCCTGGAGTTACAGAACCATTTCTCTACTGAGAGATGGGTGTGCATCCTCCTTCAGTCTGACAGATTGATGTGGAGGGAGACAACAATGGACAAACAGTAGTACATTTGTCCCAGAATCAATGCAGTCTAAAAAAAGTCCTTATCTCTTTCTTCAACATCGGTGAATTAGAGACATTTACTACAGCATCAAGTCTTACAAAATGCTCCTGTTGGTGCTTATAAGAGTGTGCTTGCATGTACTATAAACATCATCTAGAGGTTAGCATGGTCACATTGAACTTCCAGCTTGCTTCCAGAAGACTATCCCTTTGCTATCTGCATGCTATTCACTGTGATAGTGAGAACAGAGCAGGGAGCCAGTGTCTCTGGGTCTTAGAGGCATGCCCAGCTGACCATGACCAATCACTAAAGACTAAATTACCTCAAAACCCATGATTGCTATGTTTGGATCTGAGATAGGCAGTTGCAGAAATGGCAAGTTTACTGGGAACAAGTGGATTACAGAAAACTATCCATTGACTGAATGTAACTCAAACCTTTTGATTGTTATTCATTCATATCAATGATGAACCTACTGTTTGCTCCTAGTTTCAATAAGATATTTATGGGAAAGGACTATGAGCAAGGAGAACTCTTCATTGAGAACTCTACTTTGAGTACCTGAAGGGGTTCTGCATTAAAAAATGGGACTTTGTATTCCCTCTGTAGTGCCACACCATCGGTTGATCCACTCATACCAAGGATCCTACACACCATGCCAGACTATAACAAATTGCCAGAACGTCCATATTTGCATGTTAATGATACTGTTACCAGAAAGAGTGAAGGACCTGCAGGATCCTGCAAGGGAGCCTGATGACTATCAACTGATGGCACATATCAAGAAAGCAGTTGCTGCTAGATATTTGACTGTGAACAACCAAGTCTCAATAAGTGACTTCAGTGAGAATTTGGTTCTAGGCAGTCAAGCTTTATGATTGATTATATGGGTACATGAGAGATGAGGGCTTCCAGCATGTCTACTAGCTGGCAACTACAGCCTTGATTTCACAGGGGTTGCATCCCTGATTTCAGGTTAGAACATTAGCAGAATCTTACAACATCTTACAAACTGTCATCATAGCACCATATAGTAGTGCAGCCAACTTCAACCAGTTGGCATTGCGCTTGATGCTATCACACTTCAATGCTAAGTATAGGGTCGAAGAGTTAAATGTGACATCACAAACCAACCTTGCTCTGAACTTGGAAGTGGGGAATTCCAAAAGTGGCAGTAGGAAAGGCTTTGTGCTGGACTTTGGAACTTGTTGGCAAAACTCACATGATATGTATAACCTATAATCGTACCAAATATGAAGAAGATCACCCACACCGTTCCAAAGATATCGGTATTTGAATTGATGACCTCATGACCTCAACATTCACTGCACACCGGGAGGTGGGAGGGTGCACTGGCCACCAGAGCAGACGATTGCTATGACGAAATTAGAATGCCGATATCTTCGAAACGTTGTGGCCGATCTTCTTTATATTTGGTATGATTATAGGTTATATGTATGCCTTACTCATGTTGAAATTTCATCGCTTAAAATTCCAATGGGAAGTGAAGTTGTGCATTCAGTACGAAATGTCCAGAGTGGTCTTAGACCTATGACACTTAGGGCCACACTTTCAGGTCCAGTGGCCACCGAGTGTCGTGCCTATAGCACACCTTTTACCTCCCTATGTGTCATATCTCCAGCAAGTGTCGCAGCCAGCCTAAGATCGTAGCTCTATAGGACACTGACAGCTGAAACATGTCGTAACTTACGAATGTTGTGACTAAAAAACAGGGCCCTGAGTTGTACCTAAACAGTGGTGACACTGTGGTGGCAGGTAGAACAAGAGTCCTAATCCGGGTGGAACTACAAGGAACTAGCCTCTGTGATCAGTGTGTCCCCTGTGGGGAAGTGCTGAATCAATGTTCTGTAGCTTTTGACTAGAAATATAATTTCTAATCAGTCTTGCTCAATAGTTTTGACGGTACTCGTCTCACCAGGCGTATATTTGGTCTTGCCTGTTGGTCTAGTCCCTCTAGGTACATTCTATATCTAAATGGATTACTCTTTTATAATCTTTTGTAATCTCGTGGGAATTCAAGTTGGAATAGATCAATTTGGGGACAGTCTCTTGTTGTCCCTCATGTGCGTATTTTTTCATTGCAGTTCAGGTTAGAAGGTCACAGCATCTCCTATACTTTGTTGCAATTATTTTCAAGGAAACATCTTTTTTGTTTGTGGCATTTGAATTCATATTTCACCGCATATGACTATTTATATTGAATTTCTAAAAGGAAATTCCACTTTGCCATGAAGAGAGGTTTAATTAAAGATAATTAAAGGTAATGTTTACCAATGTTTACAGATTCCCTTCCCCCCGTAGATTATTATCTTGTTGATACCGTACACGCCGACCTTTGATTGGGGGAGCATGCCGCATAGGATATTTGTTGTCACTACTGTAGCTGTTCTGCCTGCGTTATGAAAGGATATAGATGATGATATGGCAACAGTGGATTTCGGTGATTTTACACAGACCTTCTTATACTCCAACGGCGTTCAATATGCATATGCTTAGATCAGGTATTGTCTACAGGGTGATTTTGAAGCATAATAGTGCTGTGAAGCTTTATGCAATGCCCCGTCATCGGGTTCGACAGTGAAATCTTAGATGGCGCCACTGACGCTATGTTTAGGCTGATCATGAGCAGTCGTGGTGAGCAGCTAGTGTTAACACAATGTCAATATGGTGAAGAATGCAAGTATAAATCAAGTTCCTGTAGCGTATACATATTTTTTTATATCACAATGGTGTTTGAGATTAGGCTGGTTGCATTAATCACTCATGCTGTTATGTATTATACTAGAAACCATTTAAATAGATAGTTGTGTCGGCCGCCATTTTGATGACTGGGTTGCGAATTATTTTCCTTGAAGGTCGTCAGCTGCTCGTTCACTGCTCAATACGGGAATCACATGTTTAAAATTATGTATGCCACAATTGTCATACAAACATTCCATGCCACCACCTTTGCATACAGCCACGCCATGTTAAGTCTTTTATATTTTAAATTCGGTCTAGGTTAACACAGAATTACCTCTTTTCCACCAATTTTGTTTGATATACCTTTATTCTTGATTCTGGGTTCCTTTGGACAGTTGATTAATCTACGTTTCGGCGTGTAACGCGATTTAGGCTTTCATCATGGTATATCACATTAGGGTTAGGATAATATGCCCTTCTCACAATGTCAATCGCCATGATCACGCAGTATGAAAACCCGCTAGCTTCGCTTATCCTGATGCTTTCTGTATTAATTATCGTATGCTAGATTGATGAAGGTTCTAGTTAATAATCGAGCAAAATATAAACGTAAGGCAAACGAAACGAACGGATACATATTGTGTGAATTTGAATATAATCGATAAAGAAAACATCTTATTTGGAAAAGAACGCCAAAATACTTCAGGTCCTGCTCGCCTTCTGTCTAGACAATACCAGATGCACCAGTCTTTTTTTCCTGTACATTTACTGTCAATCGGTTTGAAATGTACCAATTTTCTAATTTCATGATTATTTGTTGCATTTTACTTTCTTTTACCTTTAAATCTTTATCACTTGTTAACACAACCAAATCGTTGGCGTACATAATATACTTTACATGTTCTTCATTCATCAGTAAGTTGGCCACATATATAAGAAAATGCAGAGGCCCTAATATTGAGCCCTGCTGTATGCGATACCCTTTCCTCTCTGGAGCTAGCTGTATAATAACCATATTCAGTGTGGCATCTTCTACCTTTCAAATATGACTCAAACCATTTAACCAAGGTTTTTTTTTTTTATCAAACTCTTCTTCCGCCAGCGTGAAGAGAAGAATATGGTGATCTACACAGTCAAAGTATTTATTCATATCTACAAACAAACTGTTGAAATTTTGTTCTCGTTTTGTGATTCTAGCAGATACAATACTCATTTTAGAACTGTCCCGCCCGTACTTTGTTTCGTTCTAAACCGAATTAATCGTCGTTAAAAAAGTCAATATGTTCCAAATGATTATAAAGCTGTGTGTGTATTAAGAGAAAACGTGGTTACTGAGCCCAAAGGGATGGCCGTTCGAGGTCTTTTTATACCATAAATACGTCCCGACGCCGCAGGCGGAGGGACGTATTTATGGTATAAAAAGGCCGAGAATGGCATCCCTTCTGGCTCAGTCACTACGTTTTCTTATTATTACATACCTAAATATAAAAAAACCCGCCTTTTATGTACTTATTAAATGTACCATTTGACCCAATGGTCACAGTGCGCCCAAATATTTACTACAGGCGCAGTGCGCCCGAACATTATTTATACTGTACTCCTAGCAGTGGGTAGTATTTCGTAGACATTCGGCCATAGGTATGTAATAATATCCGTTCCAGTACCTTCTCTGGAATACCCATGGCTGTATCAACTACGTATACTGCCCGCTACTACCCATGGCGTATTTATATCCGTACATCACACTGTGACGTACGGGGTATGTGATCACGTAGCTAGGTTGAATCTCACCATTTTTAGGTATATGATAATACGAAAACAGGCTGACTGTCTTCGTATGTCAAAATACTTGGCAAAATCATTGATACATCCCTCTTCCTTCGGCATCGGGACGTATATTTGGTCAATGATTTCACCGCGTATTTCTGACGTACAAAGGCACTAAGCCAGTTTCCGTATATCACACACACTGGTCTCCAATTAGAAATTAACTGCGGATCTCCCTACTTGGGCAGAGGTTCTATTCTTCCTTTTTTCATTGCAGGTGGAAGTTGCTTTCATTTATTGATTTCTGCAGGATTCCTGATAATACCCTGATACAATTTCGTAACGATGTTTGCATAGCTTTACAATTCAATCCAATTATGCCAGATGATTTGTAGGTTTTTATACCCTGTATAAGTGACAACACACCACGTCAGCCACATAAATCCATGACTTATACTTCACCTGAATCCTATATAAACTTCGCTTTGTTTGTCTATTTGTTTTACAGGTTTACAGCTTTGCTGTCGACCGCACACATAAATTCGTTACCCTTTGGTAGAGATGCAGCGGCATAAACAGATTCGTATTTGGAGTCTGCAAAAGTTTTACCCGGAAAGTTGTATATCCTTAGACCATCAGAAAATTTGGTTGTGTTCATTAACTACTGCGAGGTCTATTCTATGAAAGTTTGAATAGACAGGAGTTCCTTTGTGGGGATTAAATTCAGAATCACCATTTATGGGGTGAAATTTGATATTCCAACGTGCGATCTATACAAACGTGGTACAGGTTGCTACCAGCTCCCCATACAGATTTCACATTAACTACACATACTAACAGAAATAAACATCTTGTTGGGTGGTTTCATGAAGTAATCAGACTACATTTTATAGTCAGCTTAACATGATGGCTATCGTAAATTCATCGTCCTTTGTCGACGTCATACATACGTAAATGCACTTTTGTAATCTTGCCCCCAGGATAATAAAGTTTAGGTAAATTCTGTTTTCTAGCAGGTATTATGCAATTTGAGAACTAATACAGATTGTTTCAATTGTAAAGTTTTCCCAACTGAGTGCACAGGTTTTAACCAAATTCTTCAAATCATTATGGTAAGAACGATTTAAA
This sequence comes from Alentia gelatinosa, assembly GCA_950022655.1. Taxonomy (NCBI): domain Eukaryota; kingdom Metazoa; phylum Annelida; class Polychaeta; order Phyllodocida; family Polynoidae; genus Alentia; species Alentia gelatinosa. Next base: position 18,485,817 of record OX465581.1, read on the forward strand.
CTTTGAAAATCATTTTGATGAAAATGATTGATCGTTGGCCTCCCTGTGTGTAATTTGCAAAGTAGGTTGTTACAAAGTATCATGTATTCTTTTGACTAGGCATTACTACAAGCGCTGAATTAGGACCAATTCGTGATTCAAAGGAGCAAATGAGGTCCTGGCTGGCTGCCAAACAGTAACCAAATATTAGTCTATAAACATTGAAATTCCTGACAGGGTAGGCAAACTAGATTCAATGTCCTTGCAGCTTCCGCGTCGATCATACTCAGTTACCATTCGTCCAAATATTCACAGAAATTAGTTGAATAAAGAAAGGGCGTGATGTAAAATTGATAGAATGTGATACACTATGCGTTCTTTATGATTTCGGTCTAATTGCAATGTTATAGAGGAGGTCTTTGAAATAAAATGCCAAGTAACACATAATATACAATAAATGCTATAACAAAGCAGTTATGGACTATTTTAATTGAATTCCTATTTTAGATTACTGAAAGCGTCCATATAAACGAATATCCGAAAAGTCTCTGAAGGTCATTTTTGCAGCAACTTGCAATCCTATCTTCATTACATAAAATAGTCAAATCTTATTTCTAAGTTGTTCAATTTTATATCAAGAAGAACCCAATCTAGTAATAATTGTAGAAGTTTTGTATTTTTCGGTCTCCCACCTAAATATAACAAAATGCTTACACGATGAGTAAATACTTTTATGTGGCTTTAGTAAATATATAACGAAACTAACAGGTCCATTTTGTTGTAACAGGGATAAAATGTCGGTTGTTTTGGAAAAATTCAAGGCAGCTGCAAAAAATGGGGGCGAAAACTTGTCAGCATCAATCTTTGAAATATTGAGGTTCTACGCTTCCTAAAAATGTTTAGTTTACAATATCTCCATGAAACCCCAACAAATCACACATTGACCCTGACCACACTCTGGATATCGGTTCAACCTCGTCATGTTATGTAGATATTTGATAGATTATCTATACTTCTAGGTGTATAATACACCTCAAACAGATTTGTCAGGAAATCGTTACGTCCTTTGTCTAATTCAAAAATAATATTCAATGAGCTCGTAATGAAAACTGTGACATAAGGCCGTCCCAACATGGTGAATACGTTTCACCTGAGTAATTTCACCTCTGGACATCTTTCGTGTTGGTTGAATTCTCGATTCAAATGATTTTCGAATTATTGAAATAAAAGAAACCAAAAACATAGATAATAATACTAATAATACTAATACTAATGATAATGAAAATGATACTGATAATGATAATAGCAACAAAAATAATGATAACAACAACAAGAATTATGACAAAAACAACAATAATGATAGTAAGGTCTGGTGTCCCTACTACGATAGAAATTCAGACCTACCGATATGGCCCCGATAAGTAAACAAATATCGGAGACACATTGGGAAGGTGCAAAATCTATATGTCTAGACACGCCAATCCACCACGCATTGCATGGGGTTTTCATCGGTGTCTAATCGCAGAAACGTGATCAACTGCCCCGATATTAGGTGATATTCCGACACGACTTTGATTTTTTTTATCGGAAGATGCATCGTAGACCATATCGGAGCTATATCGTAGTATGTGGACGCCGGGCCTAATGATTTAGCGATAATAATAATTATAGCGATGATACTACTACTACTACTACAACTACTACTACTACTAATAATAATAATAATAATAATAATAATTATCCATAGCCACAGGCCAAATGGGATAACCTAACAAACCAAATTGAATGGCATATTATCAGTGGCTATGGATCCAGTGCGGTTCAGAGTTGATCTCTCCTAATTCACTGACTAATTGGCTAAAATTTGTGAAATCATTCCCCTTTGCGTATTTTTCTACAATGATCCATGGGCGTTGAGTAGGAGCCTGGAATGTAAAACCTTTCGGGAGAAAATAACAATGGTCAGATGAAATCTATCTTTGAATAGGTAAGTAATTTTTAATTGAGTATTTCACCAATAGAATTTGCAACTATCATTAAAATATGATAATTGAGATATGATACAAAAGGAAAAGCATTTGAAAATGAAGGTTAGTGATAAGCGAGGCGACGTGCAGTGGTGCGAGGTGAGTGATGCAGTCTTCGGGTATGTTATAAGTGCGCGCTGCGGAACTTAATGACCCAGCAGAGGATAAAACCTCTAGTGAATCAATATTATAAAAACGATGCCTCCCCATTAGCTGCGGGTGTTGCCTTAAGGCATCACCACACAGGATCGGGTGATGTCTTAAGGCATCACCATTCCAGATCGGGTGATGCCTCATTTTCCAATATTTACAAAATTATTGTTTTAGGTGATAGATTAGAAAATAATTCATCAATATACATGAAACTTCCACAGAGTTAAGGTATAGCATCATATTTAAAATGTTTATGGAAATGGAAAATGATATCGAGTATCACATGTTATATCACGTGATCACATCATCCAATTACCATAATGGGCCTGTGGATACCCGTTCCCTAGCACTATATAGGTACTAATACCCGAGCCCTATATACATGACTGTGTAGGAGCCCGCCGTGAATGGGTTAATTAAGTCATTTATCAACAATAAATTACATACCTGTTTTGGGGGCTGTACATAAATCAATGAATACCTATGGTGTTATCATTTGTTAACAGTGTTAGTCAACCCATTCAATTAAAGAAAGGTATTCGAAATAATCTTTGAAATATTCTTTTTTAAGCTGATCTTTTAGATTTCGTTCATCAAATGCCCATAGGCCTAAATGTCTATGTATTTACGCATAGACATTTGGTAGGAGAAGGCTCGCACATCCAGATACGCCACGTCTTCCCACATATGTATTTACTATGTGACCCATTACTTAGTTTTCATTGTGATGTAAACTGACTCGCCTGGGACCTGTTTCACTAGTCTCGTGACATGTCTGTGACACCATACAGACATTGGGGTTGTCTAGTTTCGTGACACCACAAGTAGCTGCCTTTAGGAAATACAGACCCCAAACATATGAATTAGACAAATCTAGACACATCATGGACCTGTTTCACTAGTTCTGTGACAAAAGTGTTAGACAGATGTGAAAAGCGGCACCAACAGTGCAAGCAAGAACGGGAAAAACGAAGTCTAATGTCTAGTTCTTATGAAACCATACACACCATCTAGACGCCATCTAGACATGTTACTGACTAGTGAAACAGGTCCCTGGCAGAAGTAATTTGTCACTGTTGCTCATGCCTTGGTATTCTGAGTTGCTCGTGTGACTACTGTTATCTTCAGGTGATGTATAGAGTTAGTTATGAGTGACAAGCACGTCTAGGAGTCGACTGCGGATCCATCATCCTATGTTATCAGATGTGGCTCTGCGAATTATGGGATGTCATTTATATCTTGAATGAAATAACATCTCCATAATCAGATTAGAAGTGGCCCAGAATAAAAGATACTAGTTATCTTGGATGTTTGAACTTGTGTGTGGAATTTCTTTGTTCCAGTGAGGTCAGGTTTTGACTACGTGGTTGGAATTTTTTTTAACGCGGTGGGAGAAGGACATACTCTTGTTACGCCTCGTCTACATATATATTGGATGTTTGAACTTACCATAGACTATGGATACCTGCCCACGAAGTTTATTGAATATCTAAACAGTGACACTGATACTAAGTTATGCTTCATAACAACATAACTATCATCAGTATTTCATTTCCGTTTCTACTGCTGCATATTATTCTTATGTTTATATCATTATTATTATTATAATTATTATTATTATTATTATTATTATTATTATTTGCATTGCTCATAGCTTATAGCTCAACTTACTTCGCTAGTCATCGCTATATGAGCTACGTCTTAAATTTTCATATATGTAGTGCACAATATATAACAACGGAGGGTCTTTACATAAGGCTTACATTTAAATATGGGAAAGAAATTTTTTTTTCCCAATAATGTGAGCTAAGTCTGACACTCAGACAGGGACTAACATTCCCTTTTTATTCCATTCCTCACTGGGAGGGAGTAAAAAACACTGGAAAAAAGTCTTCAAACAATAAATATGGGAAAGAGCTTGAGTTTACATATTGTCGTCCAGCTATACATGATTTAGACTTTCAAATACAGACAGGTAAATGGATGTGTCGCCGGCACCACTCCATCATTGCTGCTGTAAAACAAGCAGACTGTAAACAGTACTCCTGGTGGTATTCTCTTCCCAATCGACCCTTGCCTTTCGCATTCTGTCATCTACCACTTCATTCCATCCACATTCATCCACCTCTTCATCTGTCCACCTGCTGACTGGAAAAATGTACCCGTTATTGGAATCCCATTACACCCTGGCCTTAGAAATATTAACCATTTATTAGCTCCAAAACGCTTATTTCGTTTTCTATAGACGATTGTGCATAGTTCATTTCACTTGGAGGAATATATCTCATATGATTTATTTTTATCCTGAAAATCCTGGGTTCGCTTGAATTGATTTTTTATTGTACAATAAGTATTTCCTTTAATAAACACAATAAGCATACTTGAGAAAGGAAATGATGAGTAATTGATAAAATATGCATTCTATGTGTTGGATGGGTAGGACATGTCCACGATTTGGAACTATCGGGGACCTCCCGATAGGCTATGATTTGGGCATTTCAAATCGTAGCCATCGGGAAGTAGGTCGTAGACCATCCTGGTAGGTGGGGGCAGGGCCTAAAGGCCAGTTCAAAATCGTAGACATGGTTTGAAATCGTAGAGCGTAAAAACGCCTTGGGAGGACCAAAAACATTAAGCAGAACTGTCTTTCAAAATACGTTTCAAAAGCGGTTCTGTTTTTATCTCACCCCCAACACGGACCTTACAGTCGATTTTAAGCAATAATATAATCATGTATTGAATTGTTCAAACAATAGCGTCGGAACTTTTTTTTTCCGCGACGTTCATTGATTGCTACATTGCTACGTTCTCTGCCACCACCATGGCGTAGTAGTGTAACTTTACGTAGGTGAGCGTGGCGTATTTTATTTCAACGTTAACTCAATGGCACAACCTGTACCAGGGGTGGGATAATAAACTATATGGTCACGATTCAATTGGCATATCAATGTAGATCTCAGACTGAGTTTTAATATTGAAATATATTATAATTTTTGGAAATATGGAATGAATTTAGATAAGTATTTACAACATATCATGATGTTATTTTTCAGACACTAATACAATCAAATTGAAAAAAATAACTATGATAGAATCATGATTCCGATATAAAACTATTATTTTCAGACCTTTAAGCTTAATCAAATAATATCATATTTACACGGGTTGTATATCTATATGCGGTTTACCTAATTCCAGAATTTCTTAATGATCCACCAAGTATTTCAAGAGTTATTTTTCCATTAAATTCGCTAGAATAGGCTACGACAGGCTACGAAAAATCCAACATGTTGGATTTCATCAGGACCTCTATGATAGGCGTTTTCCATCGCAGTCTATCGTGAAGTATTGTAGAGTCAATCGCAGAAACCTGTTCCACCTACAACGATTTTTGCCGACCTCACGATAAAATCGGTATGGTGTCGGGAAGGCAATCGTAAGGCCTATTGGGACCAGGGGGGTGTTTTATTTTCTGCCCGAGGAGTCCTGGGGCGCCCGGGGAGAGGTCCCAGGACAGTTTGGGTTCGATATTTCAAAGTCTCCCGGGGAAGGAGAGTCTTGGCCCAGATTCTAGGAGGTCTCCTGAAATATCGTTATATTTTCAATCCTGGGGCCAGGAGAGCTCCTGAAAAGTGTCCTGCAGCTCTCCTGGCTGGGGATACGTCTAGGGGTGTCGTGGGTGATTCAAAATAACAAATAAAAGCTATTTAATTCATTTGAACTATCGGAAATATATTTATTATGATTTTAATTAAAACTGGAGGTCTCAGATGGAGAATAACTTTGCTATTTACTTAGATTAACATACATTCATAAATGATGAAATTAGTTCCCCAAAATACCACTATGTGCCACCACCTGCAGTATACACAGCCTCTCTTTCAAGTCTCCTCAAAAGTCTCCTACAGGTTTATTTTCTCCTGGGGCTCTCTCAAAGGAGACTTTGGCCGAGGATTTCTCTCCCTCCCGAGGACAGGGTAAATCGAACGAGATTGAGGAGATCTCCTGAAAATTATCCTCAATGGAGCTATCCCTCGTGGGCGAGGAGAGTCCCCAGGAGAGTTGAAAATAAAACGACCCCCAGGGACCTGTTTCAGTAGTTTCGTGACATGTCTAGATGGCGTCTGTGACACCATAAGGACAGATCACAAGATTGCAGTCGATGACACACGAAGTTTCACTCACTTCTCGTAGGAATTAAGCAATGACACTTTAACATGAGTAGGGGATACATATAATCTATAATCGTTCCAAATATGAAGAAGATTGGCTACTTCGATCTTCTGATATTTGCTTGTCTTTTTCCGCTGTTGCTTGCACTGTTGGTGCCGCTGTTGATGTCTGTCTAGACCTAATGTCACGAGACTACTGAAACAGGTCCCTGGGCCCTGTTTTATTTCCAACTCTCCTGGGGGAAGAGAGTCCCGTCGAGGGATAGCTCCACTGAGGATATTTTTGGGGAGATCTCCTCAATCTCGTTCGATTTATCCTGTCCTCGGGAGGGAGAGAAATCCTCGGCCGTAGTCTCCTTTGTGAGACCCCAAAGGGCAAAATAAACTTGTAGGACACTTTTGAGGAGACTTGAAAGAGAGGCTGTAGGTGGTGGCACATAGTGGTATTTTTGGGAACTAATTTCATCATTTATGAATGTATGTAAATCTAAGTAAATAGCACAGTAATTTTCCATCTGAGACCTCCAGTTTTCTTTTTTTATCAAAATCATAATAAATATATATCCGATAGTTCAAAAGAATAGCTTTTATTTGTTATTTTGAATCACCCACGATACCCCTAGATGTGTCGCCCGCCAGAAGAGCTGCAGGACACTTTTCACGAGCTCTCCCGGCCCCAGGATTGAAAATAAAACGAAATTTGAGGAGATCTCCTTGAAATATCGAACCCAAACTCTCCTAGGACCTCTCCCCGGGCATTTCAAGCCTCCTCGGCCGAAAAATAAAACAGGGCCCAGGGCCCTGTTTTATTTTTATTTTTTAATCCTGGGGCTTGCCTGTGTAGAACTTATGTAATACTCTTAATTACCTAATTAATAGTTTTAGTTAGTTTACTCATCAGGGCACAGGCCTATTTAACCAATCGGTAAATACAATTGATTAATTTCAGAAATGCCTCATATCATAGAGACTGATTGTGAAAGTGGGTCTGATGTTGGGCTGGCAAGTCGACCACTCCATCTATCGATCATTCTAGAAGTGATGCCATGCCATCTGACTGATACAATGGGCTACCCATGACTATCCATGATACACCACAGCTTCTCCTCCGATTCAAATCGCTACACTGGAAAACCAGGGTGATTTAAACTCGTAATGACTATGTAGATTTTATGTCTTACTCCTAATTACATATGTAATATCTTTAATCAATTTACTTCTCAGGGCACTGCCCTAGCTATTTACCTGTCGGTAAATAAAATTTTCAACTTATAGAAACGTAACATAACAATACCTCTCCTTAATTAGCTGTTTGCCCCGTCAACTCTGAATGGACACACCTCCCTATACTTCTTTGAACGACCACTTTTTTTTTACTCTGACAATCTCTCATCTGTCGCTCCAAAACAATTAACAGTTACTAAAGATAAAACTACAACATGTCTTTTCCTTTTATTCTGTCGTCCGGTGCAAGTCCTCCATGAAGTTTTAACATCCAAATTAATGTGATTGAAAATATGATTTAAGGGGTACAGTTCTGTCGGCATGTTCATTCTGTTTTTGTATGCAAATCTCCTCCGGCTGTCTGCCGCCCGCCAGTCCTGTTCATGTCCTGTAGTGCCATTACCGGCCTCTGATCTTCCGTTGCTCACTTGTTCAATATTGTATCATCCAACAAATACCCAATCACACCTTCTGTATTATTGCCATCAGATGTTAACTATCTTTTAGCGTAATCTTATTTACACATGTTCAACAAAGGTACGGCTCTTTAAACGATCCTGTATACTCTTTTATTGTTACAGGGGCAGTATAGGTGGGAAGATCTCCATGACAGAATTATGTGCTGTGACATGCAAAATTTAGGTTGAGGTATTGTCACTGATTTCCCTCTCTCAAAGACATTTTGACACATAATCCTCTGAGAAGACAACTCGTTAACAAGCTAGAAATGTCTAGGACTAGCAATATAGCAATGCATTCTTGATGAGCCACAGCCCAGGAGGTCAGTGACCCCTTGTTATTCTGTCACGTTTTGGAATTTCACTTGCTGCATTTGGTCAATTTGCGGATACGCAGCAACGCAGCCACAATTGAATTTGGAATGACAATAGTACAATTGGTCAGAATGAAGTTATAAGTACAAGAAAATGTATGCATATATAATATATCTAGATGCTTTTTACTGGCTACCTGTGTCACGTTTACCGTGGAATTCATGCCCTCTGTATCTCTCGGTCTGCCCTCCCTCCGTGTCCCTCATTTTGTCTTTTTCATTGGTGGTCTATAGATCCCCTATTCATGTGGCCTCTTTTCCCACAAGATCCCCACTAGACAGCAGGAAGTCATTGTCATGGTGCCGTTCTTCTTGCTCTCTTCAAGTCTCTATCTTGCCGGACATCGCCGCCCTCTCCCCGGTTACCAACACTTCACGTCCTGCCTGTAGATGGAGAGGATCGATAAACTACCAATTAAATGGGTTAGTTTCCCACCTTTCCTCCCTATGGAGACATCGGGAGGGTGGTCGCATTCTGACCAGATCGTCCGTTTCACACTTCTGGCGTAATTGCTTCCTGATATGTGCCAATTATGCAAATTACGCGACGTGGTGAGGCTTGCCTTTTGGATTCTTCCGGTTGTGGCTTCCATCGGCCTTGATAGATCGCGGGGAGCACCTTGTACTGTCCTCTGAATATCAATGTCAACAATCTGTCACGCTGTCACTGTGGTGCTGGATCCGTCTATGGGGTGCACGTGCATGTGCATATCGAATATGCTGCCGCAAGGGATGCACGTGGTCAGATTCACATAGGGGAGTTTATCTCTAGGAAACCCAACGAATATTGATAAAGACAAATTTTGACACCAACTAATGCTTGGGACTACCTTGGGAATATCAACGTAATACACATATATATATATATTGACTATAATAATTACGGAATTTCAATTACTTTATAGTATTTCATTAAATAACCTTTTTTTAAATTCACTTTCACCAAACAAATTAGAAAGGATATGCAGGCCATTAATCTAATTTAATGAAATGCTTTCAGTTACCATTGCAATAATTCTAAAGCGCATGAATATGATATTTCCGGGCTTAGGGTATTTGTTCCTTTAAAAGGAGTGCTGACACTGCATGCTGACGGATGCTGTACTTTGTTGATTAGGTGCTGTATTGAGGTGAATGTATGAGCCTCACCGTGAGTTCATATGAAAACGCAGAAGTGGCTGATGAAACGTTACTTGAGTTAAGAGGTGTTTTGAGTCTACAACTTGCCCACAAGAAGAGTTCCCCCGCCCCCATCTACAAGCCTCACGTGGTTGGGATTTACCATTGGCACTGTCGCCATGCAGGTATCCATACCAACGGAGAAACTGATGTTCTTGCAACATGACTTCGCCACCCATGAGAGTTCCAGTTGATTCATATAGAATAATATATTACCATGGGCTTTTACCCCCAGAGCATTGTTATCTTGGTGCAACATAAAGGTATAATACATATCAAATGTCTTTGAAATATTTCTTAATGTGAGTAAGGATTAAGAGTGAGAAGGCAGGTAGATATTGATTCTCTGACATCAATGGTTTCCATTCCCCTGTATTATAATGCGTGGTGATGCAATTAATATTGTGTGGAAAATAGAATGTCGCTCTCGTAGGTCTTCATATTTAACATCGCGACTCCAATTAATCCCACCGTTTTGTCTTACAGCATTTGACGAGGGAGGGGGTAAGAGTACGCGATGACGGAAGGCCGTTTGAGACCGAGGGATGCCACGCCCGTAACGCTACGCCAAACGGCATCCATCTTGATGTCCTGCAGGAGGCTAAAACGTTGAGTGGGGTCACGTGACAACGGCCCTCCACATGCGATGGATGGCGCCTCCTGTCAGAGAACAGTGACACTGCTCTGCAGGGGACCTGGGGTGACGTGTGAGATCACCGAGATCCGACACTCGTTACCCAGACCGATTGTTTAAGCCTACAATTGAATTCTACAATCTAAGCAGGCCCGGGACAAAGGCAAATACTGCATTTTAAGCAGGGGGATTTGCACTCACCGCTTCGAATATGCGCAGAGGGCGTCGAATAGTTCCCAACAAATGACACCATATGGATCGGTAATGCAGGTTCCACAGTTGCTGTCTTTGAAGTATACTGTGTGAAAAGAACCATTTGATCTATCATTATGATATTGGTACATATCTCTTTCACATCTTATCTAAAGATTAAATCCCTTTATATCAATGATCTTATATTTCCTCGTATTAAAAATTACGCTCTTTCTCTCTATGCACCATTAACCTTGGTAACTGACCACAAAAAGATAAGAATACCTAGTACAGTTGTACCTTTCAGCCATTGTGATCTACGTCGTGCCTAATATATCGGCCGAAAAGGAGCCATCCATAAAGGACGTGGGCAGAATTTCTGACAAATCTTAATCCCACACACACAAACACAGACATAGACACACATACACACTCACCACCACCACCACCCTCCACTACCACCATGTATGAAATATGGAGCATATATACCTTCATGTAGATCTTATTATATCATGTACTTTTTCTCATGGCGCGCAAGTAAGGGCTTAATGTCTTCAGCAACCGTGCCATACCTGTTTTTATTCCTTCCACAGTCTGTTTATCGACGACCACCAAGTGCTAATAATTGCAATATGATGGACGACCACCACAATATTTAAGCAGAACTGTCTTTAGAATTACGTTTCGAAAGCGGTTCTGTTTTTATCTCACCCCCAACACGGACCTTACAGTCGATTTTAAGCAATAATATAATCATGTATTGAATAGTTTAAGCAATGGCGCCGGAACTGTTTTTTTAACGCGACGTTCATTGGTTGCTACGTTGCTACGTTCTCTGCCACCACCATGGCGTAGTACTGTAACTTTACGTAGGTGAGCGTTGCGTATTTTATTTCAATGTTAACTCAATGGCACAACCTGTACCAGGGGTGGGATAAAAGTGGATAACAAGTTATATAAATCATTTTCTCATATAGATATAGACACAACTCGGCATTCAGTGGCATTGTATTTGCATTTTGGACTTTAGCTAATATTGCATATTGTCAATTTCAGGAGATGGTCTCGAAATGGCTACACAATGGTTGTTTTGACCGTGCGTGGGCAAAGACAATTTTATGATCGTTGGTAAAATCTCTAGATCGCAGTGCTGATCACAAAGCGGGCAAGCTAGATGTGATGGAGTAGCTCATTCATCACTTTAAAGTCACTTTGCACGTGTCTCAAAAACTCCAAACGGCATCAGGTCACGGACAGGGCTTTACCCTGCAGGTAAAATACGAGCGGGCAGCATGGTCCAGTAAAGTGTGTCTTTAGAGAGCGACTCTAGTTATTGTATCCATAACTCATGATATATTTGCATTATGAGATGGATATCATACGGGTTTCCCACACACGCCAACTGGAATAACTAGAAGAACGGACGTATCCTTATGTTCCATCGAAAAGGCCAGGATACAACGAGAATTCTTGGTTAGGGTGTGTGAGACAATTTAGTAATTCGAAATAGGTCTAACGATCATAGACGAAATGTTTCGCTGGCAAAGTACTGTGCTTTAGATTTCTCTGAATCATCTGTACTTGAGTGTTCATATAGAACATTAAGATATATTTTCCCGGGCCTGGCCTACATGTTTATGGCACTAATGTACGCGTGGATAATGATGTCAACACTTTAGGTATAGCAATATCAGCAAAATAGTACAGGACACACGTTTATATTCCCCATGCATCACTGTCTAGCCGATAACGACGCCATAGTCAATCTCAGACGCACGTGCTGTTACGTTAACATCGGTAAGATTTGTACACAGATCGATTAATAAAATGAGTTGTCGAGCAATAGACCACTTAATCCTGCTATTCCAAACATGCGGCACACTTAGACAGCCTCCATGTAATAACCGCAGCATGTAGCCCTAAGTATAGAGACTGCACCTAGATGGTAAAATGAAATAGACCGGATCTAGATTTGGATCTTTCGCACAGGAACCCAAGTACTTTGAGAAGCATTGGTTTCCACATTTATGATAAGGGAGTGAACACCAATAACCAATACTAGAATGTGTGGAATATTGGGTTAGAGAGGTTGATCATTAATTTTGGACCATTATGGCGGGGTGCACATTGATCATGATTAATGTGCCCCGGTTTGCTCTGGGCGTAGTGTCGAGGCTCCATCTCCACATACAGTCCATGAGGCCGTACCTGAAACAAGCTGAGTTACGAGTGTGTACTTGCACACGTGCACTGGTGTCTGGGCGATGAATAACAACAAACAGAATCGTCATGAAGGATTCTCTTAAGAGGGTGCGTCCACTAACCACGACAAGGCTACGACAAGTGCCGACATGAAAGTTCCAATCGTAGCCTTGTCGTAGCCTTGTCGTGAGAAGAGCATTGTCGGGACAGCGGTGTCGGGGCGTGTCGTAGACGTTGCTGGTTTCCGTAAAAAAGGCGCCCATGGTTCCGACACACTACGACAGTGATATCGAGGAAACCACAACACTCCACGACAAAGGTCCAGTCGTAGCAAAAATCGAACATGTTCGATATTGTCGTGGCCTTGTCGGAGGGCCTCCGACAACCTCCCGACAAGCTTTGTGTCACAGCCTGTCGGGGCCTTGTCGTAGCCTCTTGTCGGGAACTAGGGTCCACCAACCACGACAAGGCTACGACACGCCTTCCAATCGTAGAGCTGTCGTGGACCTTGTCGGAAAGCCGTTGTCGCAGCCCTGTCGTGGTTGGTGGACCCACCCTCTTAAGGTGTAGCAGATAATATATTGTGGTAATTCTTGGTGCCTACCTGGATCAGAGGACAACTGGTAACAGAACGTGTACAAAATATTTCTACCGATAAATAAGTATTCTCCGATAAGATGGCTTCTACTGGGAAACGTGGATCTGGTCGATTTTTTTTTATTTGTAGTAAATTCTATAGTGTTCCTCTACAATTTACCAACGTCTATTGTTCGTGTGTATAGCAGTGGCAGCAATTGTCTTTAGGACTTTTGTTCTAGGTGTAAATCTTCCAATCCTATCTGGTCAAAATGAGAAGCACATGACCTCCCCAGAGCTTTGCCAGGGCATTTTTCCCCATTAAGCCTCTCCTTTAATAGCTTTTAATATATTTTGATACAGTTTTCAGTTCTGAAATCTAGATATATTCACCTTAAGATAGAAAAGTAATTTCTAATATATTGGGTTTAGTTTTGTATTTTGTTAACTTTCTCTGTTGCTCATTTCAATGAGAACCAATTTCAATCTACCATATGTAAACACATGCAGGTACCAGTGAGTGATGTCTGGAGCCCACGCATATATTAGCAAGGGACGATCTGATTTTTATGCGCAGCTCATAAGTGCTGCACATAGGATAGTCATTACAAATTGGCTAATATAGGATTAAACAAAAATAACCTTCAGCATATGTGAGCTATGAACAGGGCGCATAAAATGTGGAGAGGCGGCATTTCATCTGTTATCTTTTCTCCCTACTACGAGACACAAACCTCAGAGATGCTGATAAGGGCAGGCATCCAGATTGCGATAAAGGCAGGGCCCTTCCTCCTGCTGACACCTCAATGATGGGTTATGCAATAGCATATATGACATCCCTGCTGACTGAGGGCAGTGTAATAATATCTGTTTTTCCGGCCATTGGATGAGGGGTGTCACATGTGCTATTGAGTAGTCACGGGTAGGGGCAAAAGAGCACCCCATTCCTTGCATAACTCTTCACCTAGCCACTCTTTGCTCGATGGGATACAAACAAGGAGGGGTAGGGTAGGGAGACTGGGACAGGGAGAAACAAAATGGTAGAAATTCACCCGCTGGGATACAGGTGAGAACAGGTGAGATCAGGTCAACCTGCCAACACATGAACCCAGTAACCTACCCTACTCATCAACCTGCCTACCCATCAAACTGCCTACACATCATCCTACCCACCCATAAAACTGCGTGCCTATCACCCTGCCTACCCATAAACCTAAACTGACTACCCGTAAACCTGCCTACCAATCAATCTGCCCGCCAACAAACTTACTTACCCATCAACCTACCAATCCAATAATCTGCCTATCCATCAACCTACCAACCCATCAACCTACCTACCCATCAATCTGCTTAAAATGTTTCTTTCGATAATATCTCAAAACTCATAAAACGTCTCTTCCATATCTCATGAAAACGCACCTTTCTGTAACATCTCAAAAAGTCATCAAACTGTCTCTCCAACAACTCATTAATAAACCTCTGTAACACCTTCTATAACAGCTCAACAACTCATCTAACCATCTTTTCTATAACATTTATGTTCTGAAAAAACTGAAATATCCTGTCACCTCAATGTAACTGTTAGCTGCGCTCGTCTGTCTATGACGGAAAATCTGCTCCTTGTTATTTCCTTGTCATGTGACTGTCTATGGCTTTTCTGAGAAAGGCACTCATGAATATTCATAGTGGGTCACGCCAAGGTCACCACTCGAGCCCTCTGAGTGGCGGCACCAACACCGCCGGCTGAGTAAATAGGTCAGTATGTTGACAAATCATTGTGACCACACCCTTGATGTGCTTAATCAAGCATGAATAAGCTGGTTGAATAATTCCCTCAAACCTAAAGCCTACAGACTAAACCTTCCGGAACCCCATACTGATACCCTTCAAGTGATTCTCTGCCATTTATGGACCGAGATACTGAGAGAAATGGTCGGAACGGTACTTTGTTCAGTGATCACTGGCTTAATGGAATGGCTCAACTAAATGAGGTTGTCCTACACATATAACTCTTCGGACATAAATCCCATATTGGCACTCTTGATCTTTACTAGCTGTAATTTAAGGATTGCTTTTTAATTCGGTGTTTTGGCCCTATCATACATTATGATTCATTAAGGCCTGAGTTCCCGACACATTAGGACAAAGAAAGATCTAATCAACTTTTTGAAAGAGGCAAAATATTTGATATTGAATATTTATATCATTTCATTCTGAACTTCATCCATGCACATCTGCAGCCGGAGAAATTCAAATATATAAGAGATCTAATTGAATTCAATTGGGTCCAGGGCCTACACGTGAATGCCCCATTGGGTTTAAATGTGATGTGCCATTCTAGATAGAGGAGCTTACCTAGTCACATCAAAATCCTTTTAACCTTGCTATGAGCTGTAGAATTACCTCTGCTCCCCCCTTTGACACTGTCTATCACTTTTTGGAACACACTCAAAGTGCGTTCCGTCTTTGCCAAACTATTTTCTCAGCTTTGAGGTAATGAGTAGGCAATATTTTAAAGAGAACACAGTATTGTATACGCTGCATACGTTTGCATGAAATATGGATGTATATATAAAACATGTCAATTTACATCGGATACATGCATTCACGCGGTGGCGTATATATCAAATAAGTGAGGGTTTTCGTACAGTGAAGGTTCATCATTTACTCAACACCTCTAATAGACATATCTAAAAAAAATCATACTTTTTAGAAATAGGTATAGTTCGGCGGCTAGAACAACTTGGAGAAGAGTGGCTGTTTGATCGTGAAGTTGCCCCTTTTAGAATTACTACCTTGGGGCCTCTTTAATGATCTAAGATCGTACCTGTAGACCTTTTTCTGTATGCAATAGAGACCCTGGGATGATGTGGATCAACTTTATTCAACACTTATGGACGTCCTTGTGGACGGCTTATAATGTCTTAATGAACAGACTTAAATATTATTAAACGATAACCCTTGTACGAGTTACAGAAAAGGGTCTTCATGTACGATCCTAGATCATTAAACGGGCCCATGGACACAAAGCTCCAGTCTTTGCAATTCAGATTGCTCCATAGCATTTTTTCAACCCATGAATTATTAGCTCCAAGAAATCTTTCTGTCATGAACATGACAACATCGCTTATACATTATAATGTAATCCAAAAGTTCTGACAAGCCGTTCTCAAATGGATCTCTAACATGCTAGACATTAACTTTGATCCCTAAGATCAATCTATACTATTTGAAACAGGCAACCCGTCAATCCATAACTTCATAACCCGATGTTATATATTTTGACTGTGGCTTTTTCACCAGTATAGTGTCAGCCTTCATGAATGATAAAATTCTAGGTCTGCGGAGATGAGAGGACATCTGGTAATAGAAAAGAGGGATATATGGAATAGAGGGCTAAGGTTATCCAAATGGGAATCTTTATTGCAGAAGAGTAGGCATAGACTAATAATGCTAAATATTTCCTTTCTCTGATTAAATGAAGGTCTACTTCTAACCCCAAAATGGTAAATACGTTGTGAATGTCAAATAAGAGAGAACCAATAAAAAGTTTGAAAAAAAACACAAAAAAACACTCTACTCTAGGGATTGTAACTCCCCTCAGGTCACATCACTGATTTCAACTTTACCTCTTATCCCATACCAAACTGGTTTGAAATCTCACCTACAGTGACGAATTCAAAAACAGTTATCCAAGTACTCTAAAAATTTGAACACCATTGGACAAGGAACAATTTAGCTTGGTTAAACCCAAAATGGCATGTAAGCGAGATATCATTTCATAGTAACATCTCCCACCGCTGATTTAGCGTATCAGAAGCAATGATCAGGTGAAATATAAAACGATATCTCACATGTACATGCCATTTTGTGTTGGCGATCCCGGAAATCCCTGCGTTTCTCGCTAAGTGTGTCTCTGGCTTTAAGGAAAATCTCCTAGGAATATTAAGGGAAAGAGGATTACAATACGATCCGCATAATGATCCGTTAAGATTCTACAGGACTTCAAAATGAAGGACATGATGCAGAAAACAAATCTCAGCTAAGACACTGTGATTGGCTCGCTTCTTTGACATAGGATGGAATATTGATGAATGTTCTCTATAGCTATGAAATCAGATATATCATACTTACAGGATTTCAGCGCAAACTACTTGGGATATTGAAGAATGCCCTATTCAGAAGGCGATAACAAAACCTGCAAATACAAGGAGAAGCCGCTCAGCCTAGATCTGTAACCAAATACATTCAACTTCCTTGGAACCAGCTTGAAATAGAGAATGTACTAAAGGACTATTGCACTAGCTTGGATCACAACGTTGACTTCATCGCACATTCATCCTGCCTTTCTGTCGATATTCAACTTCTATGTTTACTTACTGTAGAATTGAAGAGAAACAATAATTCAATTGTCGTTCCCAAGCTTTTAGCTCTGGATATATGTTTCTGTCATCTAAATATGTAAAACAAAGGGGGAACCGTCACTTTATCACACAGAGATAAGGAACAGATATCTCGATGTATCAAGAGATATAGAGAGAATAAAAAAACCTCACTGTTGAAAAAATCTACATGTTCATCAGTATCTGCAAAATCATATTTGATCAAAGACCAAGGGATCCATCGTGGCTATCTGGTGTATTGAAAAAACATATTATGTTTCCTATTTGGTTGTATATATAGGGCTAAAGCAATGCGAGGGCTTATCTCACCTTGCAGTCATATCCAATAAGACTATCCAAATATTCTATAGGTAGAGCAGATCTACATATTTTGGTCTGATATATACCTTCAATGATCAAAATGGAATCTATATTTCTAAAATCAATCTTGAAAATATATGTATATAGTTACATAACTAATTAAAAACCTGTAAAAACGCAGTTTTTCGGTATCCGTTGCCACAGTTGTACAAAAAGTCGGTCAGTAATGCTGTATTAGCAAAGAACTGTAACCCAAGAAGCACAACTCCCATGTTATGTGGTGACACTGCGTGGACGGTGGCGCTGCACGGTGGTTGACCTAAGATTCAGAGTATCATTAACTATGTGCGACTTGTTGAAAGTGCATGATATTCAAAGTATATATCATGTTTTGATACTTAAGGGCCCAGAAAACAACATAATTCATAATGCACTTATTTGTGTTTCCTTCTGGTAGCCTTAGATTTAAGATTGTTATGCTGGACTGTCAAAACATTTGTAGCAAGCGTTTGCCTTGGTGGCCGGTGTACCCAAGTCGTGAAATAGTCTCATATCTGTTTCTATTGTATTTATCAATTTAAAAAGTCAACTTGATACACAATCATTAACAGACATAAAAACTTGCTTAAGTGTCTCATTACCCCAGATCCCCAATGAAACAGAGTGAAGGCCGTAGTGGGCTTATAAAATTTTATTTAATTTTATGAGTCTTATTGATATGAATAAGAGAAATACATGAGTATCAATGATAAGACAAATATAGAAATTGACATAGATATGTGTTTGTCAATTGTGATATCATTTGTGACAATATGACAAATATTGAAAATGACATAGATATGTATTTGTCAATTTCTGATAATATTTGATATAAGATAAATGACGATTATGTGATATTACATAGTTAAACATAACATGTAATAATAAAATAATAGAAATAGCCCTACGAGTGTAAGGAGTAGGAGAGAAGAGGAGTGGGTGGGTGGGTAGAAAAAATAGGTGTTGAGCGAAGGAGACCAGTGAAGCGAATGAGACAGAGGACAGTGTCGCACTCGCGCACTTTGATGTTTAGTGCGGCCGAGAGCGGATAGGTGGCGCAGGGGTGCGCGAGTGTAGAGTGGTTTCACCAGGGGGGGCAATGACCACCCCTGACCAAAGGCCATGGGCAACCCATTACCCCAGATCCCCAATGAAACAGAGTGAAGGCCGTAGTGGGCTTATAAAATTTTATTTAATTTTATGAGTCTTATTGATATGAATAAGAGAAATACATGAGTATCAATGATAAGACAAATATAGAAATTGACATAGATATGTGTTTGTCAATTGTGATATCATTTGTGACAATATGACAAATATTGAAAATGACATAGATATGTATTTGTCAATTTCTGATAATATTTGATATAAGATAAATGACGATTATGTGATATTACATAGTTAAACATAACATGTAATAATAAAATAATAGAAATAGCCAAGAAGCCAATAGTTAAGGGAAGAGGAGGGTGGGAAAAGTTTTTTATAGTCACTTTCTGAAGGAGAGAGACTCAATGAGAGACTTGTTGACAGTCTCTTGGTCTGATACTTTGATGTAGTCTCTATGAGCCTGGGACCTCCACCCTCCATACCTCTGGATGTTAAGTTCAGGTATTCCTGCCTCAAATGCCTGAGTGGCAGCGGCCTTCCTGAGGCTGTGGAGGGTGTATGTCTTCACCGTTTGGCCTGTGGCCTGTAGGAGGCGGTCCCATTCGTTGGTCATAACCCGTGATGTGATGGTCGTCCCATCGGGCAGTGTCAGGAACGGGTCCCGTAGTGAAGCCGTAGGGGCCGCCCGTAGTAGGCCTCGAACCGCGTCTACCGGGCACACCCGGATATCGTCCGCGGCCTCGAGGCGCATCACTTTCTGTTGCCCTACATATTGAAGATTTTTGGCCGCCTTGATGGTGATGGTGAGATGCCGGCGGCCGAGGACCACGTCCCCGCGAGTGAGGTTCCAAGCCGGGTCGAATGCCCGAGCCGACTGCGGCGCCACCTCCCCCTGCCGTAGGGCCGCGTAGAAAATGAGGAGCATGCCCGCCCTCATTGCCGTATGGAGGGGCGATCCCGTCAGTGCGTCGAGGACCGCCCTGAACACATCCATTGGTATGGGGGCCTTCACGTTTGGCACGTACAGCTTGTTTCTCCTCATGCCCTCGAGGGCACGCTTCACCCGGTGATCCTCTGTCGGCTGCACGTCCCCCCCCGTCAGTCGGAGGTGTGCCCGGACGTGCGATAACTGGTTGGCGACCGTGGCCGGCGAGGGGGCGTGGTCCGCCACGTATTCCAGATACGACGTGATCAGGCTCACGGTCGGTGCCCGGGGGTCCGCTCTCATCCGGTTGCAGAACGCCAGGTAGGTGGTGACTGCGGATCGCTGGTTTGCGAGCGTACCTGGGGCACGCGCCTCTGACTGCCTCGCAGATGCCTTCGCCTGGAGTAAGAGAAGCGCCCGATCTGCAGAAGAGACGGAGTACGGGTACAAAAGAGGCATGGGTACACGGTACGATAGGGTACAACTCATGAATGTGAATGAGGGAAGTGGCCTTATCGTATTCCGTCCTCGACAGATGGGCTCTGCTCAGGGCATCTGCGATGACGTTTTGCACCCCGGGGATATGGCTGAAGACCAGTTCCACCTGCAGGCGTGCCTGCACCATCCATGCCTGGCGGGCACACTCCGCCAGGACAGGGTTACGGGCACGCCCGCTATTGAGGGTCTGAACAGTCCCGAGGTTATCACAGAACACCTCAATCCGTGATCCCCGATCCCTGTCTGTGATAAATGTGTGGAGTGCGTAGATGGTATTCAGAGCCTCGAGCTCTGAGATGCACTCCACGGGATCGAAGACGGGGCACACCTGTCCGGAGTACGAGAACCGGCCGTCGGTCCCTCCGACGCCCGACAGGCATGCATCCACCGTGATCCTCCGCGTCGGTGGACCCCGAGGGATGAGGGCGCGGCCGTTCCAGCCCCGGGCAAACTTAACGAACCAGTCGAGGTCCTGGCGCATCTCGGAATTGATGTTCATGTAGAAGCCCCTCATCCCCCGTAGGGCCTCGAGTAGCTTTGAGACGAATGCCCGCGCCGGACGTATACACCTAGCCACGTGTAATATCCGGCCGAGCACCGACTGAAGCTGTCGTTTCGTCAACGTCCGTCGTTTGGCTACGGCCGACACGTGACCACGGATGTCCTCCAGCTTGGCCGTGGGGATCGATAGAGACATGGCACGGGCGTCGATCTCTATCCCCAACCACGTCACGGTCTGGCTCGGCTCCTGTGCTTTGTCGCGTGCCTCGGGTAGGCCCAATTCCGAGAAAAGGTCTCGCGCGATCCTGAAGTCCTCGGCCGCCTTACCTCGGTCCTCGGAGAGGATGATGAGGTCGTCGAGGTACATCGCGGCCGTGACTCCCTTTGATGATAGTATCCCCACGATGGCCTCCGCCACACACTGCATGTGGTATGAGGAGGCACGGGCGCCGAACGGCATGGCCGTATCGCAGTAGTGCCCGCCCCCCCACGTGAAACACAACAGAGGCCAGTCGAGGGGATCGCACCTAAAGTTCTTGTAGGCACGCGACACGTCGATGGACGACATGTAGGCCGACGTGCCTGCCTTGACGAGTTTGGCCACAAACTCGTCCACCGTAGGGAGGCCGTGTTCTCGCTCCAGTCCGTAGACCGAGTTCTTAATGATGAACGAGTTCACGCTGCACTCCCTCGGGAAAGTCATATCGGTAATGATGCGCCGGTCGTCCGTCCCGCGCTTTTCCCGTGTCATGAGTGGCGACACGTGACACCACGGGCTAAAAGGCGGTTCGGCGAACGGGCCCATCATATTGGTAAAGCCCGCCTCCTTTTCGAGAAACTTCTCTACCTGCACGGGGTGAGAGGTTGCGCTGGGGTGGTTGGCCACCCCTCTGGTATCACTCTCCGGTCCCAGGTATCCCAGGGGGAAACCGTATCGCAGGAAGCCTAGGAGCTCCTGCGCCTCCTCCACGTGTCCTAGGTAATGGTCCCATGCAGGTAGGTTTAGATCCGAAGGCACCTCGACCCTGGCGCCGAGTGCGTTGGGGATTCCCGTGTCGCGCACGGTCCGGTATATTTCCGCGTGCCTGGCGGGCCCCACGGCCGTGAACTCCGGCCAAGTCTCCCGGCGATGTTGTTTGAAGGCTAACGGGTCCGTACTCACGCCCTCCCGGTGGATTCCCGTTTCGCAGACATCGCGGAGTGCTTTAAAGTCGGGAGTGTTAGATTCCGGCGCACTAACACTAACACCCGGCAAGCGACTGAGACCATCATCCCCCACGGTGCCGGGGGCGGCCTCCGCCGGTGAAACGGGGGGTATCTCCTCCGGGAGTGTATTCGGCCCGTCAATGTTGTTGTTTATCCGGACCCCTCGGCCACGTGCCGAGGGGGTCACGTGATAGGTGACGTCACGTGGGGGAGCCGGATTCGTAACACAACACTCCGTCCTGCCGGCACCCCTTTCATCTTTCTTGCGCGCCTCGTCTACTGGCGGGGCGCGGCCGGCCCGTTTTTTGAACTCGGCTGAGGTTGGTGTACCACACTCTGCGCTGCCGCCGGCCTGGTAGTAGCCTGCAGTTGATACCCCGCCTGGGGTACCCGCCGTGGTGTGGGTACAGGGGGAGCCGCCGTGTTGTCGTACCCGTGTCCGTAGGTCAGCTTGCGGTTGCAGGCGTGCACAGAGTGACCGCACTTCCTGCCCACCGAGTCGCAAAACGTGCACACGTGCAACCACCGGATACCCCCTTCAGTGTGGTCGCTGCGGTGGCGGCACCCCCTCTCTCCATTGAAGTCCCGGCACGGGGCCTCGCTCCCCCGGGCACGTCCGGTCTCCGTGTTTTGACTGCTGTTTGCGGTGTGGGCACTGGTCATCGCGAGCCGGACACGTTCTTCCTGTATCCGGCCGTGATCCGACCATCGCATCCTGCCCGACTCGACCTGGTCGAAAACAAAGTTTGACCAGCGTCTGACGCCGGCCCACGGCCGTGCCTGCGCATCAACGGTCACCTGGTATAGATGTTTGAACATATGCTCCTTGTCCTCGGGGTGCAAGGCGCGATCGTCATTCAGTAAGGCCACAAAACATGAAATGTACTCCAGAGGCCCGAGGCTCGACCGTAGGTCCAGTTTCTGGTGCAGCGTGTACACCCCATCTCTGTCCATAAACATGTACGGCTTCGCCGTCGGCCTCCGGGCATTTAAATCAGAAAGTAGGCTCTTACCCGTTGTGCGGTCGTGTCGCATGGCCTCACGGCCGAATTCACGCTGGAGGTGTTCCTCGGTCGTGTATGCCTCTCGGAGTGCCCTGGGCGCGGGGAGGAGGCGCTCGTTCTGATCCTGGGCCCAGTCTCTCGTCCGTTCGGCCGCTGACGAAGCCCGTGAGCCGGCCCGGCGCGAGGTCGGTCTGGAGATCTGCATGATCGCGTCCATCATGCCGTCCATCTGGCGCGATATTTTGGTCATATCCGTCCTGACTTCACCGACGTCTGTCTTTACTTCGTTGACGTCTGTCCTGACCCCCCCGAGGTTGGCCTCCAGGGCTGTGATGCGTGAAGTCCGAGTCCGTGCGCTGGCGCTCGTTCCCTGTTGAGATACCGAGTCCACGTGGTCGCTCTCGGCTGCCGGCTGTCTTATCGTTATTTCCGAGTCCGTCTCGGCCTCCGCGGGTGCGGATGCCGCCACAGCGCTTCTGGTCAACATGCCTGAACTATAATTCCTTACTGAATCGCTTGGTAACCCTGTCCTCGTCTGCCGATATTCAGGGGAATACGGAGACCGAAGGTACGGAGGGCGATAGTGCCAAGGAGCGGTAGAAAAAATAGGTGTTGAGCGAAGGAGACCAGTGAAGCGAATGAGACAGAGGACAGTGTCGCACTCGCGCACTTTGATGTTTAGTGCGGCCGAGAGCGGATAGGTGGCGCAGGGGTGCGCGAGTGTAGAGTGGTTTCACCAGGGGGGGCAATGACCACCCCTGACCAAAGGCCATGGGCAACCCTTTTGTGGCTATTTTATATTTAAAACAAAGTTGTCAGGTTCTGAACTAGGTTACAGGTCACACGAAGTTTGGCATACTACCGTGTGCCGTTCGTGAGCGGGATAAATGTGGTAAAATGCTTTACTTCTGTCACATGCTGTAGAGAATGTACCTTATTTTGTGGAAAAAAATTGAAAGTTTACATGTGTTGTATTGATTTAACTTAAGTTATACCTTTAATATTGCACATTTTTAGAATGCTTGATGGGCTTAAGAGTTGCCTAATTCTAGTTCATACAGGCCAACCACTGTGGGGCGCCACTGTCCAGTCCGATAACCGGAAGTCCCATAGAGTTGTGTTTCTTGGTCGTATAGTTCTTTGATATTAGGTAATGTTAGAGACCAAATTTTAACCCCTTTTTCTTTCCGCCTGCCGATTTCTGTACCAAAAGTCAGCTGTGCTAAATGCCATAATCGGTGGACATAATCAGGAGGTGAAAACGCTGTATAGGAACCTGTAGTCGTTGTTATTTATTACTCATGCCCTGCATATAAAGCCTACTGTAAGGGGTTTCCTAGATCAACGTAAAAACACATTGATCTTCCTTCAAATAGAAGCCACTGCCAGACGTTTTTGCTGTGCATTGCTGAATTGAATGTCGGAAGGAATAGTAAAGGATTGGTTATTTTACTGTAAAAAGTAAAGGTATACCGCTCACAGGGCCTAACACCGTTGCAACTGTCAGGAAAACGTAAACTATCTTAGAGTTATGTGCAGCCCTCCCGAGAGATTCTTCATTGTCTAATGGATTGGATGGAAAATAAAAAGGCATACATTTTCCTGTACGCCTCAGCATCTCAGTGAGAGATACTTTTCAGTTTATGCTTTAACTGAAACAATGAAGGGCCTGAATGTTAAAACTGACGTGCTGGAGATTTGGAGGGATTTGAAATATTGAGATAATAGTCTGATCCTTCATGATTGTAGTAAACAACTTGTTCAACACAAAAAGCTGCCAACATTGTAACATTCTAACAGGCAGAATGTTCTCTTTTCCAAATGTTCAACTTATAGCATCGAGACTATAAAACCCACCATGGCCACTGGAGCCCACTGAAAACAGGGTCTTCCAACCCTAGCTGGATACTCCAGTATAAATAAAAGACTAAAAAAAAACCAAAAAAAACATTGAAACTCCATTAGGCAAAGGCGAAGAGACAGTATCCTGAAAGTCACACTGTACCCTTCAAAGGCACTCACAAAACTTTCGTGTGATTGATCTATTCTAATGCGTCTCGGATGTAATCAAGCTAAAGTTCAAAGTATATTATCGAAACGTTATGTTATTGCCATAAACCCGAGAATGAATTCAAAAGATCATATGAAGGGAATGACATAGTTGAGAAGGCGCCAGGATCAGACAGCATGAGTTGTGTGTGTGGGGGGGGGGGATTGGGAGATGTAGTGAGAAAAAGTGGAGCAAAAAGGAACCATCGAAAGAAGTGGTGATAGTGATAGTATGATAGACTCATAGAAGGAGGATTCCTTTGTGATATAATCGGATAAGTCCATAGTTAGATCCCCGTTTGCTGATATCTGTGCCGCAGGCAGGATGTCGTCCTCCTTCAGTTCAGTGTGAGGGATTTCCAAGGGCTTTAAGTGGGAGGGGAGAGTACCCCAAACGGGTTTTGTGAAGCTTTCATGTGCGGTTGTGATGTGTATCGAGTAGGTACGTGGATGGGCAATGGTGGAGGTGGTGGGGGTGGATGATAGGGTGGGGGTTGGCTGGTTTTGTCATGTCTCATAATGTGCTTTTCATGACTGAGGGAGCAATGTATTGATTGTTGCTCGCGAGCCGCTGTCCTTTATCGATCCTTAATACACTGCTACATGGATGTGGATCACTCATATTAACCGTAGCTTTACCCATTTACCCCTTAATCCTGCTCCCAAACCTACATTACCCGTGCTTCTGTAAATACTCCCCGGGGGAAGGTCTGCCCTGGACCATTCATGTAAATTACCACAGAAAAACCGATCAGACAAATTCATGTCGTTCTAAACAGGAATTGTTTCCGGAATCCATTCTTGTTATCTATATCGCCTTTCGCAAACAAATGGAATTTCATTTGATTAAAATGCCATTTGTTGAAGAAATTCTGAGCGTTTAGCTGTGTCTCTGCGGACATTTTCATCAGACGCCCACACTGATCCATTAGTGGGACTACCCCTCCGACAATAGAAGTCTGCAGCCCTCTGTATGGCTTCTCCAAGACGTGATCTGATACTGGCGCCCTTGGCATGAGAGGAACGTGGGGAGTTGTGTCAGGAGATCCTGAGTTCAGGAGCAGAGAACTTGATGTGGACCTCCTGCATAAATTGATCCTTGATAGGTGTCACTAAGAGGGTGCGTCCACCAACCACGACAAAGCTACGACAAGTGCCGACGTGAAAGTTCCAATCGCAGCCTTGTCGCAGCCTTGTCGTGAGAAGAGCATTGACGGGACAGCGGTGTCGGGGCGTCTCGTAGACGTTGCCGGTTTCCGTAAAAAAAGCGCCCATGGTTCCGACACACTACGACAGTGATATCAAGGAAACCACAACACTCCACAACAAAGGTCCAGTCGTAGCAAAAATCGAACATGTTCGATATTGTCATGGCCTTGTTGGAGGGCCTCCGACAGGCCCCCGACAAGCTTCATGTCGCAGCCTGTCGGGGCCTTGTCGTAGCCTCTTGTCGGGAACTATGTTCCACCAACCACGACAAGGCTATGACAGGCCTTCCAATCGTAGAGCTGTTGTGGACCTTGTCAGAAAGCCGTTGTCGCAGCCTTGTCGTGGTTGGTGGACGCACCCTCTTAGGTCCGTTTCCATTGGCCGACGAAAATAGCGTAGACTTTTTGAGTTATTAAGAAAGTCTGTCAGTGGTGCCACTGACTAACAGGTGCGTCAGTATAGAAAAATCGGTGAGGGTAGTAGATTTCACTGAGTGAACGGGCTTTCACTCAGTGGTAGGTGGTGCCACATTGCATAATCTAAGCAGAAAAGGTTGTGGGTCATTTCACGAGCTGCATCATTTCCATTGACCTATTTTGGGTCAGCAGTGCCAAACGTTCCTTGGTGGTTCCTGACTCTAGATTGGTGACGGGAAATCGGCCAATAGAAACGGACCTTAAATAACTCCCTTGGGTAAATTGAGGCACCGTTTAGCTATGTCGCGTTGAAATAAGCAGTGAACCATGCTATGCGAGCTCTACCCATGCCCTCTAGTACAATTTTCCAAGTTCCGATCAGATCTATATTGGTAATAGTTCAGTGGAATCCCGCGTAAGGATGGAAAGTTACGAACAGAAGTATGGTCTATCCTGACATAGGGTTTAGGGCCTTTCAATTGCTATACAGTATACTAAATTTAAGAGGCAACGTTTGATCTTGTTAGCATCTATTTGATAACCGATTGCTTCAGTTGCATACATAAACTGATTAATAAATAAGAGAAATAAATAAATATCGTAAAAATTAAGAAACATAACAAAATAGGTTGCTCTACCTTAAAATCAGCCTACTAATCGACCGCAAGGAATTGACACCCCATGCCCTCACACCTCACACCCTTACACACACCTCAGCTACTATGTGTAAGCCACACCTTCGAGACATCCATCCCCTTCCTCAAACCGCCCCCTCCAAACCTCCAGCCACAACCTCTATTCCCTACGCTGTTTGCTAGTGTCTGATTGTTTGGACACCAATCTACCTATTAAACATACACACCCTAAACAAAGACTTAGATAACCGATGAAATTAAGTAGCTTGTCAGTACCTAGAACCCCCAACCTCCTCCCTTTAAACGCTGGGTGCCCGCTAATGGAGGGTGCGCTCAAATTCGAAGCTCAAATAAAATGTAATAGAGGGAGAAATTAGTGTTTCCTAATGTGAGGTGACCCCTTACGTAGGGTGGCCCTTAGAGCATAGCTATTTCATTATGATAATAAATTCTGGGAATGGTATTGATTAAGTGGAAAATTAGATTTATAATAATAGATAAAAGTGAGTACTACTTCCAAAGAGTTCAGAATTGATCAGACCTTTTTCTGGTGATGTATGTTCGTTCTGAAATTACCTGTTTTCAGCCATTTACAAAAATGACTGTTATTGTTACAAAACTCATAATATTAAATGAAGGATAGAGTATTCATGATAGGGCCATGACTATGTTCGGTCCTAATTGGATGTTCAGTCGGGAAAGTAGAACAGCAGTGGACCAGTTCCATATTCGGGCCCAGTCGTGCTTAGAGGCCCCAATACCTCCCCAAATGGTTAGGCCGTGATTGTGACATAAGTCGAGCTCTGGTACTGAACACTGCCTGACCAAGGCCCAAACATGATTGCTGCCCCCCTCCCCCCAAAAAGAAATTAAACAAAAGAATGAAAAAAAGAAATTGTAAGTAATGATCCCGTTTCACAATCCATTGCCCGTTTTATAATTATCAATGAAGCACATGATTCCCGTGTAAATGTTGTTTCTGCAATGGTTGAGGGATTTGTCCAGAAATATGTAGTGCTGTGAAAGCCGAAGATGTAGAAAATAATCAAATTGTGGATAATATTGTTTTCTTGCCACGAGGTACATGGGGTACCGAGCCAATCGACGATGCTGCACTCTTGCGCACAAATCCCATCAACCTACGATGACGTCATTTGGTTGACGTATGAACTCGACCAATTTGTGTGGATTGCCTCGGGGGCATTACAACCGGAAAGGGATCATTCTACCATTAATTCTGTATTTACGGTCTGCTGATTCATCGCCAGAATGCCTCAATTGGTCAAATGAGCGTAATATCATCGGGATCTGCGAAAATGACCAACCATTTCAGAGGAAAAGAATGTTATAAGTTTCCTTTTGAAGTTAATGTGTATAAGAGTGGGCTCCGCTTACCTATTCACGTTACTGGTGAGTAATTATTATCAGGTCTTATCGTGAACAAGTTTATGATCGGGTCTTCATAATCAAGAATATCAATACTGATGGTCATAATAACATCTTATGTGAACATGGATTTTCTGTTAACTCTCACGTAGTATACTTCTATCCTTATGTATCTTTAAACACTTGAAGAGAACTAATTCCAAAGGAAAATGATCCTGACAACAAAAAAAACCTATATTTACTCAACCATCATGTCTTTATACAATAACAGCTTGCACCTCTAGGGAGAGGCGAATCATTCCTTAATTCGTGTGAATGATAATGCAATTTTGAATCAAAACTAAACAGACCAGCAGATTAAAACCTGGTGAACAGAGTCGCTCTCCCAGATCACCACCCAAATTGTAAGTTATAAATGATTGCAAATTGTTATTGATTATGAGCAGGACTGCCATAGTTTTCTTAAAAGACATTGTGGCCATACGTATGCTAGTATAAACATTTGTGTCATGCCTACTAGAAAAAACGCAAGACAGATAAACCTAAGTAAACTTAGCCTAAAAAGTCGTACAGTAAAAACATAATCATGCAAATACCAAGCACTAATATTCCCGTATCAATATGACTGATAGGCTAAAAACATGGGCAATGGCGTCCACCTGGCACACATAAACCTATAAATTCTGAAAATGAAACTTGACTTTGTAAGTGTGAAATATTATAGTCGAGCTACAAGGGTTTTGTTTAGATTTCGTCAATTGTCAGAGAGACTAGGACTGAGTTTATCCATATGTATCATCGTGTATTTGTAGTGCATCGTCTGTAATTTCGTAGGCATATCAGAATTGTACATAGGGTGGAATATGTAGGATATCATGGTGTATAGATTATGTAAGACATCACAACCATTACCGGATAAGTAACAAATGTCAGCCAAGGGATAGGTCAGCAGGGGACGTGCCTCAACAGAGCTGACCACATCACTTCAGTGGGCGCGTTTGTGTAGGGAGCAACCAAGGAGGCTCTGACATGATCCCGTTCCTAACCGAGGTGAGCTGATGTGGCCTGAGGCGTAAGGGACAAAGCATGGTGAAATGAAATAAAAAGAGGGGTATTCTGGAGAATAGAGAGAGTTCTTAGCTGAGACTGAAGAGTGGACAGAGGAGAGAGTGCGCGACAGGAACAGAGATGGAGAGAACCATTTGAAGAACCCCTGCAACAATATATTCGCAGGAAAAATGCACTCCTCATAGACTATGTTGTCCATGTAATATGACCGTTGTGCGCACACGTTTGTCACAGCCGTTTGTGTAACGTTTAGACTCAGCCAATCCAGATTTCATTGTAATCGTTTCATTGTTTCATCGGCTGAGGAACTATCATTCATCGTCTTGTCATTTCTGTTTGTGATTGAGAATCAGATTTCATACATTTCCATGTACGTTTCCTTAGTTTTACAACACTCAAGTCCTAGGGGATATGACAATGTAAGAATCCCGAAATAAACCTCTCTTGAAACATTGCTCCCAAACTTTGTTTAAAGTAGTGTCTTTTCAATGTTAGCATAATGGGTTGATTGGGGGGCCTTTTCTAGATGTTTTAACATGAGCTTTAACATCAGGAACACGAGTGCACAATCTTCAACCTCTGTGGAGAAGTGGCTGACAAAACATCTCATTGCAACATGTTTACCATTGATGGGTTCCAATTAATATGTAATTGCAGGTTTTGGAAGAACACAGATGACCGAACTAAAATTGGGGATGGAGTGGGTATGTACATACATGACGAGATCGAGTATCAGGTCATCACAGACTTCAACCTAAGTACCTCTGACAATGAACTATGGGTACACACCAAACTAAACCACCAATCAGATCAAATGATGTGCATTGTGTACAGGCCAAACTACTGAGACGCTGACTCGTTTATTGACACGATCATAGAACGAGCTAAACTCTAATATTTATCAATAACAACTATATCAAGGAGTTTCACTTTCAAGGTCAGATGTATAAGCTGTCGGCAATGTACCGTGGCATTGCGCTGTGGAATAAACTGGACTCAAATGTACAAAAGGCTGCCTCTAAAGAAATCTTCAGAGCCCTGTTAGATTAATGAATGAACTCATATATATACACAGTGATGATATACTGGGCTGACACCTCTTTATTCATCAACTCATAACTTTATATACAACATCGATGTACTTACCACTGATATTGTTAACAACAGTTATCCATGAAAGAACTGTTATCTGTAACAGATTTGAGAAATAAACGATTATTTAAAAAAAAAGTATCATGACAAACCTTGTCTGAATAATGAGGTGAATGATGCAATCATTGAAAAAAAACCAGTAGTCGAGACTTGCCCAATTAACAAAAGCAGAAGAAGACTGGCAACATGCAAAGGCACTGCGTTATTAGGCTAAGAGCATTATAGTTAGAACCAAAAAGAACTTTAACACCAAGACAAAAATGATGTTCACAAATTCTGGAAAATGTTAGTACATTATTGCCAAACAATGATCAGTCTAAGATGATCCACTTAGTGGATGATGAAGACTAGAGATTATAGGGCATACCGGTGTAGCTGACAACATCAACAACTCTTTTTTATTTCAATCAGGAGTATATCAGCCAGCGGTTCTGAAAAGGACTGGGTGGAAGAAACTCTCGGGAGACCTCAACAAACGAATCTGAGAGAATGCTATGATGCCGATATGCTGCGCATACCAGGTATGAGTTTGCTAAGAATTGACAGAGACTACCCAGAAAAGAAAACAGGAGGAGGTGTAGGCATTTTCATACAGAATGATAAGATGAGTTTTACCAAAAGGATAGATAAATATTGCTTCTCCACGAATAAATTTGAAATTTTAACTATCACAGTTAAAGAACCAAACCACAAAAATTTATTGATAGTATCGGTCTATAGACCACCTCATAAAGATGAGAAACATGGTAAATTATCAGCAACTGACTACTATGAAATCATGCATCTGAGAAGAAGATTATGAAGGACATTAATGATTACAAAGCAAGTCGAGTGAGAAGAGATTTAATATACAACTCAAAATACCTAAACGTTTTTGGAGAATAGTACAGGGAGTCTGGAATAAAAACAAGGGTAGTGAAAGTGAAGGAACAAAAATAATAAATAATCCCACTGACATGAACCTATACTTTGCAGAAGTAGGAGAGAAGCTAGCAGAAAATCATCAATCGAACACCCAAGAAAAGGAATTTATTAGCAAATACACCAATAGAGAAGCCTTCACTATTAATTACACATCAACCAGTGATGTCCGCAAAATAGTCAAAAACCTAGATAACGACAAGTCGACCGGCGTTGAATATCTAAAAATAACATGGTTGAAAAAAATCCTAACGAGGAACCCAAAAATTATTGTATGTATGTTTAATAGAATGAAAGACAAAAAAGTTTTCCCTGCAAGTCTGAAAAATGGTACCATCACCCCTCTACTGAAAAACGGTGATTTGTCACTATACAAAAACTGGCGGCCTATTTGTGTTCTTTCAACTATGTCTAAAATACTTGAAAAACTAATGCATGCGCAGCTGATGCAATATATCATTGACCATAACATTATCAACGAATCACAATATGGCTTTATGCCGAACAGGTCTACTGTGCAGGCTGTATTCAAGCTTATAAACCTGGTGTGTACTAGCTTAGACAATAAGAACTGGACATTATGTGCATATGTGGACTTAACTAAGGCTTTCGATTCTGTAAATCATCGCCAACTAAATGAGGAGCTATCCTATATAGGTCTCAGCGAAGATACTCTTGAACTTTTTAAATCATATTTATCAAACCGTAAACAGAGAATTAAACTCAATGGAAACGTAAGTGAGTACCTACCATTAACATACAGAGTCCCACAAGGATCAGTGTTAGGTCCCGTATTATTTATAATATTTATTAACGAGATT
Organism: Alentia gelatinosa; assembly: GCA_950022655.1. Taxonomy (NCBI): domain Eukaryota; kingdom Metazoa; phylum Annelida; class Polychaeta; order Phyllodocida; family Polynoidae; genus Alentia; species Alentia gelatinosa. The sequence goes on from OX465581.1 coordinate 18,518,630, forward strand.
TTCACTATATTTGAACATGCACCAGCATTAATGTATGCAGATGACTTGGTCTTGGTAGTATCCGGACGAAATGAAGAATCAGTACAGCAGAGAATGCAAGAAGACTTAACAAGGATGTATAACTGGTTCTGTAGTAAAACACTGACTGTTAACAGAGACAAAACTAAACTCATGTGGTTTGGTAGTAGAACAGCATGTTTGCCTCGTAGTTCCTGTATCATAGAGGATACCTCACTAGAGGTAGTAACCATATTTAACTATCTAGGTGTTACATTAGACTCAAGATTAACGCAAAAGGTTCAATTAAACAAGACCATACATGAAGTAAGACAAAAACTCTTCAAAATACGAAAGTTACGGATAAATCTAGATATAACAACTTCTATTGCTATAGTAAAGCAGATGATTCTCCCCTATTTTGAATATGCTGATTTCCAATACTATCTAGTCATGAAAGCAGATAGAAGGAAAATACAGACAGTTCTGAACGACTGTCTTCGTTGTGCCCTGCAAGTTCATAGAACTAGGGATGTCAGTACAGATGTTATAATGGAAAGATGTAAGATAAGACCCCTTTATTATCAAAGAGCTGTACATCTCTTAAATCTAATACGGTGGTGGACAAAAGATAAATCGCATGTGTTGCAACCAGTAAGCAGAACTACTAGGACCCAACAAAAAATTAAAATTAATTTAAAAAGGCCTCGCACAGAAAAATTCAAAAGTAGCCCCATCTATCAAGGAATGCAACTATGGGATAGACTATCATTAGACTTACAGATGGAACAACACACGCATGAATTTACTAGCCACGTTAAACGTTATCTACTTCAGCCTGATCAGTTCAATAAGCTTGATCTCTAGAATATATAAGTGAGTCACATGACCACAATATTTATTCCTATACATGACTTGAGTTTATCTGTACAAACCTGGTAAAATTGACTGTCAGATGGCTTGTATTGTGTTTTGTATTATTGTAATTCCGTTTATACATCCGGATTGAAGTGAAAGCTGTAATTGAATACTTTTCGTCTGTGTCACATGACCGGACACACAATTGTACAACTAAGGTTACGTATATATGGACTGTCATGTAATATGTCTTGTCTTGTCATGTTTTGTTACAATTGAACGCTACAAGGAAGAACGCTTATGAGAGATTGTAACCTGTTCCCTACTGAATAAAAAAATATATATATAAAAAAATTAAAAAATCAGTTTCACATTAATTACTGAACAATAAGTTCAAGACATGGTCAAAGAAATATACTTGTCTAAGTCATCAGCAATTGATGGTCTGCCAAGGAAAAGTCCTAAAACACTGTTTTCAATACCTGTCCCGTGAACTAACATTTATATTTGCTCTGATCTCAGACAGTTTGACCATTCCTACTGAATGGAAAAAAGCAACAGTGATCCTATCCCCAAACCAGACTTTAAGAATGTAGTTGATAGCCTACGACTCGTCTCACTTTTACCATTGCCAGGGAAGATTCTTGAAAAAAAAATCATCCGCTCTCATTTGATAAAGCATCTTGAATTGAACTCTTTACTGTCTCCTAACCGGGGAGATACCTCTAATGGAAACTAAAATGCAAGCTGATCTGAATAGCTTGAGCAAATGGTGCTGCAGCAATAGACTAAGGCCTGGCGTCCACCTACTACGATGGAAATTTAGACCTCCCGATATGGCACCGATACAAAAAGCAAATATCGGAGACATATCGGAAAGGTATAAAATCGTAGACATATGTCTAGACATACCAATCAACCACGCATCTTAATGGGCTTCTTTCGGTGCATAATCGCAGAAACGTGGTCAACTGCCCCGATATAAGGTAACCTTCAGACGCGATTTTGATTTTTTTTATCGGGAGGTGCATCGTAGACCATATGGGAAACATATCGTAGTTGGTGCACACCGGGCCTTATTTTAAATGCAAGAAAAATTAAGGTGACGTTCTTTATATCCAAAAATTAAATAAACAACCTAAGGGATGTCAACCTACAGATTGAAAGTAAAAAATAAGAAACAATATCAACAACATTCAACTACCTCAGGATTTAGTTAGACCAAACACTCAGCTATAACAACCATATTAACTCAATGATCAGTAAAGCGTAAAGCTGGTGTGTCTTCAGCTTTTCGAATATTGGTTGATGATCTACAGTCACCAAGTATTTAGTCGTCTAGTGTAAACGCTGGGTTAGGCCCGGCGTCCACCTACTACGATATGGCTCCGATATGCCCTACGATGCACCTTCCGATACAAAATCAAAATCGCGTCCGAAGGTTACCTAATATCGGGGCAGTTGACCACGTTTCTGCGATTAGACACCGAAAAAACACCCATACAATGCGTGGTGGATTGGCATGTCTAGACATATGTCTACGATTTTGCACCTTCCCGATATGGCACCGATTTTGACATTTTGTATCGGTGCTATATCGGGAGGTCTACGATTTTATCGTAGTAGGTGGACGCCGGGCCTTAGCGTATCGGGAGCTAAGTGGATGCTATGTGTAGAAATCAATAGTTTTAGAGATCAGTGTCAGAGTGTTTACAAGCGGGATGCATTGCATTGCAATTATTTCTGAATCAAAGCTACATGTTTCGTGCGTGATAATGTGAGAAACAACAGAATTGTCCGTTTCATCAAACATTTATTGACAAAGGTATTGCAGCTACGTTGCTTGCACATAGAATAGTTCAAAACTCGAGTTCAATATGACTCGTCGCCGAAAGGTATGAAGGAAGATTTCGCGGTATAATTTTATAAGACAAGTCGTATGTATGGAAGAGTGGTCTATTTGACCAGAAACCCCCCAAAGAATGTTACTGGAGCGAGTCAGAAACGGCAGGATGCTGACCGATCCCGATGCAATTGACCATAAGGTTTTTCTTACCCACCTGCTCTTTTGCTTGAAATTGCCGATTTGTACAACATTGCGCTACAACTTAGCGTGTAATAAGACGTGAGAGGAGGTTTCGGAGAAATGAAATTGATTGTGAATGATAAATCTTCTTGAAATATATCATATTAATACGACAGGTATGCGGATTATAAAAATATCAGTTTGGTGATATTAAGATTGATATAAAATGTGATTATATAATGGCCTCGGAAGGTGCCAGTGGGATCGCACCGTGGATCTCAGTGCCTTACCAGGGGTTTGGTCCCCTGGTGAATCAAACTACACTGTTTACTGTGCAATTCAGGTGTTTTGCATTTCACGTGTTCCTTAATTCTACCGAAACCTAAGTCAGGTCGTCAGTAGAAAAAGGTCAAGTCGTCAGTAGAAAGTCAAAGTGTACATTTGATCCAAGTGCAATCGCAAGATAATCAGTTGTAGACATAGGTCGAAGCCTAGAGGCACGCGAAATACTTCACTTTTACCTATTGCAGAAATACCGTCGGCTGTTATGTTTTGCAAAGTAGTCTCAAAAGATAACAACACCCGAACCTATGGTCGTATTCATAAGCCTGCAGTAGTGCCCTATGAAACCGTAAGAGGCAAATGGGCAAAGGGGTTCTAAGCATTGGTACAGAAAGCTTGTAGCTGACGGTCCAGTCAATGTAAATCTATACCAACTAGCTGTAACCCATAACAAGCCTTATATATATGAATTTTAAAGTCTGACTTTTTAGTGTGTAAGAATGGCGAAGCCTTGACTTTTGAGCATGGACAAATGCCATAGCCTACCTTTTAGCATGTAAGAAAAAGGTCAGCGATTTTTCAGTTTGCCCCCTGCCCCCTCGCCACTTTTGAAATATTCTGACGCCCCTGCTAAGTGAGTGATAACAAGAGAAGACTCGGGAGAAGTTTCAAGTGGAAATTAACTTAGGGCAAGACTTACGTAGTGAATGTGATGTGAGTTAGTATGAGACTTCCGGCGAGAGCTGGAGTAATGTAAAAGGTAAGCGCACAGCGAGCCTGAATGATAATTGGGATAACATCTGGACTTTGACTGAAGCAAATCAATGTCCGGTTGACATTACACCTCTGTTGGTCCTTTACCATTAAGGGAACCAGCTATCACAGACAAGTGATTTCCTATGGATATTAACTCGAACCAAACGGCTCCGCCCATGAGACCACACTGATCTACTATGTTTGGGACCGATATTAAGTAAGTAATATCCGATGATAAACCATGTTTAATCACATGTGGTGCATAGACAATAATCGATGGTTTGAGGACAGGCGGCCGTAACCAACGAGAGCATAGTAATACACTGAACGTCAACCTCGAGTGGTTTACAGAGCAACCTGTCCACAAAATCATCGGGTTTTTTTATTTATTATCCATCTTCTCGAATGAATCTAACCCATGAATTGCCACATCAAAAGGCATATCAATAGGGACATTATAAGTGTACAGTATAATTATAGATGTATAAAAAATATAATTATGAGTGTATGCCTATAACAGCATAATTATAAATGCATACCTTTTCTACAGTGAAATTCATAGCCAAGCGAATATCAATTGTAGCACTAATTATGATAATAGGACTTTAATCATATAAACCAGCATAGTGTACCATCTTATTACAGTACAGACAAGTGACGAAAGGATTGAAAGTTGGGCTGGGAAAAAAGAAAGAACACTGTTACGGGACAGCTATCGGGGCACCTTAAAGAATTAAACAACTCCGATAAACAGAGACGTCATGCTATGTAAATTAGCCACATATAACACTGAATTCTCCATGAATGAATTAGCATAATGAACCATGTGGTCTGCCCAACGTCTTGTTTGTCCTGTATAACATAACTATGTGTACCGTCTGCTGTTCTTCGTGCTTTATGTATACATGCACTTGAGGAAACTCTCTGAATAACTTATAGAGATTAAGCGCCAAAGAACCTTATTAAGGCATGCAGTTAATGTCAATGTAGTTTATGTATTCTCTAAATTAGTGGTAGTGAGAGATTGAAGCAGCTATTAAACAAAAGCATCATTGAATGGTGAAACGCGATATTTGCTTGGGGTTAAGAAGCTAGGGCCCATGTTAATTCAATCAATATAATGATTGAATAAAAAAACGGTTCCATCCCCAACCCACCCCCACCCCCACCCCCCTTAACATCTGCATCGACTCCATGATAGGCGCTGTCAAACCGCCCTTCCATTCCCTTTCTATACTCCAGGCCACTATAGGCTGAGAAGTGTTTAGTCCTCAAACCCAGAGGAGACTGTGTTTTAATAGCCAGCCCGTATGTTTAACTTCCACCCGAGGCGAAGAGAGAAGCATTTTGGTCAGTTGTCCACGTTTGGCGCCGACAGACGTTTGCTGTGTACACTGGTCGGTCAGTTGATGTGACCATTAGCCCTGGACAAACTGACCACTGCATATCACTGTCTGGCGTCAAACTGACTTGTAAGTTTGTAAGTGACTGGTGTCAAATACTCCCTGTTGACCTTCAGCTTAGGCCTCAGGGAGGCGCGGCGCCCCTGAGGCCGGGCTCCGGACGTCCACTACAGACCCCTCCAAGCTAATGTTATAGTACGGCCACCAGCGGTACCGGTGTCAAGGCTTCCCATATTACGGGACATATATTATTTTCTCCGCCATTATACGACTAATTTGTATATACCTACCACAAGTAGGCCCCAGATAAGATGCATTCATAATTAGAAGTGAGCAATGATCTAAGCATCGCAATTTGTAGCTACACACTGTTTATATGCTTCGCTACACTTGGGTTATGGTCGGCGCAAGTGTTCCCCTTGACTGGTTATAAATTCAAAATGTCAGCCCCTTGGGCTACACCTCTAATGGGATTTTCCCGCTGGCATTTTACGAGTACAAATCACTAGCTACACCTTTGTCTCTAGCTACGCAGGCCAAAACATTTCCTACTTAAATATTTGTATTCGCAGTTGGGTTCCGTTTAGTTATTCGTCCCTAAAAGCCTGTACTTCAAACAGATAAAAAGAGGACATAACATGTATGAATCCACGCCAATATGTGTGGGGTTTTGTGCACACCTCGGGCGCCGGATTCAACCACGCGGTAGTGCGTGCGGCGCTCGCTAGGCGGCGGTAGCAGCGGGCAGCGGAGGAGACGCTGGGAGCGGCAGACGAACGCCGACTGTGGGCGCGGCCGGTAGGAGTATCTGAGGCTTATTACTTGCGGCCCCCTGCGTTCAGTGTGCTCCGTACAACCAATCGGTGATCCCAAAGTCAGCGTGAGAAGCAGTATGATGACCTAACACGTAGAGCTACCACTCTCTGTGTCCCCAACAAAGGAAGCCCGTTGCCCCCGTATAAAAAAGATTCCCCTTTCGCTCGTGGGTGGCGCCCAGCACTGGACTTACCAACAGATACTGAAGCGATGTGGAGGAAGCAGACGACAAAGGTGACGCGCAAGAGATCGCGCGAGATGTGGCGTGAGAAGGTGTGACGTATGGACGATGCTCGGTGGAATAAAGGTGGGTCAAATACCGAATTCAACTAACTTTTCCTGCTGTCCCGTAGACCGTGAAAGCAGTGGTGGAGAAAGTGGTTTTCATGGAGAAGGTGGGGCTGGTGTTCGGGAGGCTCAGTCGATAGCACGCGTTGTTGCCTTGTAAAGAACCTGAGATTAAGGATGCATATTTATTCTGATCAATGAAATATGAGATAATAAGCGGAAATTGAGTGCCGCAAAAAGTTCTCGTTAGATAATTGCCCGTGCGCATTCTGATATCGTTCGTGAAATAGGTAGGCTGTTTTCTTCCACATCACTTCTCGAAGGAAAGAGATGGAATGGATTTTCGATTTTGAATGAGCTCGTAGTGCCAGCAATATATCTAGGGCTATCGTTTTAGGTCCACGGGACACTCCTTCCTTTGCTGAGTCTGAATTTTTTCCAAGGACCGGAACCAAAAATTTCGGGCCGACGAATACGAATTTTTTCACTGAGTCTGCAAAGGTATTCTGCAATATCAAATGTTTTCCTCATCTCCAAATATGAAGGGAATTTGTAGGTTGCAGGAAATTGCTTTTAGAGGTATCTGCTAATCATTTATATCGGTGTTGATATGAGGTGCTTCTGTCAATTCTAATTCAAATGTGCACTATAAGGCATACGATGTACCTCCCGATGCAAAATCAAAATCGCGTCGGAAGGTCACCTAATATCGGGGTAGTTGACCACGTTTCTGTGATTAGACACTGATAAAAACCCAATACAATTCATGGTGAATTGGCTTGTATAGACGTATGTCTACGATTTTGCACCTTCCCGATATGGCACCGATTTTGAGATTTTGTATCGGTGCCATATCGGGAGGCCTACGATTCTATCGTAGTAGATGGACGCCGGGCCTAAGGGGAAGCATATGACATATTTGGATTGGCATCTCGCATGGATCCATGAGGAAGTGCTGCTTGCCTTTTCAAAGGTATGTGCTTTAAATATTAGAGTGGGTCGTCACGGTCCAATAACTTATCAATACTGTCAGTTAAACAGGTATTGCATGCTCCAGGATGGGCGAGGAAGTAAGTCACTTGGCGGGGATAGTTCTGAAGATGTTCCTGTTTAAAGATTTAAAAACATACCATCCGATTAAATCCGGTTCACGACTGACCGCCTTCGTTCTCAAAAGAGAGAGCAGGAAGGTAGAAAGGCACACTGCGTAGGTACACTAGATTCCATCGTAAAACCGTTGCGATCGTTGCTGATAAAAGCTTATAAAATCTTATAAAAGCAGGGTTGTGTTAACCTTGAGGTGACGGGCATTGAATTAATCACCTGGCAAAATGTATTTAATCTCTCTATTGTCGAACCCAAACAAAGTGGCGAAAATTCCCGTGGTAGAGTGGTCCATTGATCAATGTATGCCTTCGGATCACTTATGGTAGGGTCTAGTAAGGGTAAGTAGTAAGCATTGAATATATTCTACTCTATTCCTAACATTGGCCAGCCTGGACACGTTATGATCATGCATAATCCATGAAGATGTATAGTGCACATTGCATAACGGGTTTGGAATGTTCATGGTCTGCTTTACAAGGTATACACAGACGTTATTTCTGTATAAAGACGAAAAGCAACGGACAACGAGCTAAACTACAGGAATGTACGGATGATAATGTTGTATGTGTCTTTTTACAAACAAATATTAGTTGGCAGAGAGATACTGATCGCAAGCCAAGATAAATACTACTGGGGAATTGGAAAACGGCATTGCTGAACTACCATGGGATCACGAAGACCAAAACGAGTATAGCTTTTCTGTCATATGCACTGACTAGTACCGACTAATGTCCCAGAGGGGCCATATTCTTGAGGTGTACGAAGGCTGGTAATGGTGTTATGGTTGGTACACGTGTTGTTATGTTACTATAAAATGTCAATCAGCTATCCCGAGGTGATCTAAATATGAAAACCTTTTTTCTAACGTTTTTGGTATAACCTCGTTTCACTCACAGGGGTGGAGACACGATACACTATATGATACATGATAAATACACAATGATGACTGGTTCTGTGTACAAGTGGCCGTAATCTCCAAGTAGTTGACGCATAGTAATATCCAAGCGATTAGCGAGGATATTACGTCGTCAACTAGGAAGAGTTAATGGTCACTCGTATACAAAACCTACAAAATTGATAACAAGTCTATTCCAATTAAACAGTTTCTGCAAGACGTTTAGTTCCAGACACCACAGCACTGTCAAGTGTGGCAGTATTTCCGTGTAGACTAGCGCCAATAATATAGTTTGTCATGAACCTGTGATCTTAGCATGCAAAGTGTGTTATGACGGTGATTTCTGATGGTAAATGAGATTATTATGATTGATTATAAACAATTAACATTGAATGAACATTCATGAAACTTATTTCGAAGTACATGATGATTCGACCTCATTATGAACAGGACTATTTTTCCGGAATCTCCTGCAGGAGATTCTGACGTGCCATGGAATCTCCAGGGAGCTAATCCCAAGTGCCCTATACATTTCCTATGGAGACACCGTAATAGGTGGGTAATAAATCAGTGGAGGTTCCAGAAGGACAGTCGGGTAAACAGAAGCACCTAACCCACACCCCCGCCCCCCGAAAGGCAATAATCAGTGGAATCTATCTAGAATTCATACGATCTATGGTAGAAAGTGAAACGGTTGTGTACTTGAACTCATGCTCTGCTGCAGTACCACTGTTGCGAATCCAATGATTCTAAGAGTAATAATATTGCAACATCTTCAACCCGTACTCCAATGCAAACACTTGTTACCAAAGATGAGGCAGGTTGATGAAAGATTCATGTAATCGACTTTTTACTCTATATTTGGATTTCATTGATGACTGAGGTTACACAGGAGCTTTCTCCTGTGCCTGTGGCGCTCGGAACAAAAAGCACTAATAAATACCCAGGGTAGTCTAAATGTCATTTGCGTAGGGATGATACCCTTGATATAGATACAACACGTGCTTTACCCACCTGTATGTGCATTGTAGTCAATAAAGCAAACAGTATCTATTGCTGACATATCTGTCACAGACACTTGTAAATATGATGGATAGACAATGTATTATGTCTGTTGATATTGAATTCGCGCGGACTAACATATAGAGACATAGTGTCTGCTAAACTATGTGTAATCTGTATACCTGACAGCTGCATCCTAACAACGGTGGGACACTTATGACAGCTGTAGGCCATTGGGAAGACTGATGTAATATGACAAATCAGGTACTGTTATGTCTGTTACTGTTACAATTGTGATTTATGTACGCTATAGGAACCTATAATATATCTGCAACGTGTATCTGTATCGCGGCCGATGAGACCTTGTTGTAATATATACATTGTTTTATTATTATCATAGATATGATAACTTTATAACGAATTTTGATCTAACATCCTAAGAAATCAAGACTGCCATCACTTAACATTTGCTGGTTGATATGCTCCGTAACGGGCAATCTACAAAAGAGTTCGAGATCATACAAGTCCATAACATAATCTAAAGATAATCAGTTATGCATGCAACGAAAGTTTTCTTTCCGTCGACAATGTGATTCTCACCGTAGTATTATGATATTATGAGTTATATCCTACAGTGAAAATAACCAATCTGCTATAGTGCAATGTTAGTAATAAACAGTTGCATGCGTTTCGCGTAGCAGTAACCTTGTATATTATAATGTAACAATGCCAGGTTTTGGCAATGCGGAATACGTAGGTCAACGCGATTCATCGTTCCTGTTCGTGTTAGTATTGCGCACATATAAAATAGGCTTTACTCTGGTTAGTCTGTGTCAGGGTTGATCTGTTACACTGTCTTCTGCCAGCTAATTGAGCGCGGCCGCATGGGGACTACGCTAATTATAAAAGGTGTCGGTGAGTCTGAGACGCTGACACCATGCTGGGGCCGTGGGTAAGCGGTACTGATGCGAGTAGTATATAACTGCGGGCCTCAGCCACAGGCGAAATCCTATGTTTCATCGCCAGGAAAAAAGCTCCCGCGCGGGCAACCGCCACTAGGGGAGCCATGGTGCTTTCTACGATCACGTGGCTTACTGCTCCAATAGCGATGGTTCCCTCAAAAATAATAATTATTGGTTACTCAAAAAGGGACTTTTTCCTGCTCTTATTCACAAAACTCATATGATTGGTATGACTCATAATCCTAATATATACATACCAATACAACTGCTTCAAAAACGCAGGATGTCCTAATCGTTATGTATGCATAGCCTACGTGACATGCCTTATCGTATTTCATATTTATGTATATGTATTGATGATATACCGTCGGCTGGATCACCTGAGTAAATACCATATAACTGCTCCGTCTGCTTATGTTCAGGGAAATATTGTCGAATAAATATACAGGGCCATATACAATCCCCCTCTCGGAGTGCAGTATATATTCATATACCAGGCCGAGGTATTTGTATTCGATTTGTTTACAGCGCTGAAGCATCGGACACGCAGATATACTAGTGTGGTAGCATAGAGGATCGTTAATTAGACTCTATCTCTTCCCACGATTAGCTTAGAGCACTCCCTGGGGGGGGGGGGCGGTAAAGATCGTTCATGGGGAGCTGGTCAAAGTAGTGGTGGGTGATGCCAGATGTTGCTGATGGTAGAGGCTTTCAGAATTTGTAACTCTGAGAGCAAGATAGGGCCAGGGCCTACAGGTGCACCCCCGAACTGCTTTGCTGTTGCGCTCACGCAATAGGTGTCGCCATTGGCGTGCGCAGGGTCGATGGCGGGTCGATTACATGGAGGAGCGCGCTCAGGAGCGACATGGGGGTGAGGCCTATTGTCCCACGCCGCCTGACCCCTATTACCAGGCTGCTTGGTGTACGACTCACCCGAGCAATATACGACACTGTGAGCAGCTGGCGGATGCCGCGTGACGCCGGGGCATTGACCACTAGGCGGCAGGGGAGCGATGCAGTGTCCGCCCGGGGCGCTCCCGTCGAGCCTCCACTTGGTCGTTGGGAAGTGGGCCTTGTAGTGTTCCGTATTGACGTGTTTTCCAAAACTAAGAGGCCCCTTGAAAAAAATCAAAGTTGTGTAACGCGCAGACTTATTCACGCCGAGTGAGCTTTGAAGTGGCTGTCAATTAATCCGACAGGCTGTCTGTGTTTTTTGTTGTTTTGTCTCTTTACATTGCAGTCTGTTAAATCACTGTTGTCTCTATGATTTTCATCCCTACATGTACCTTGATAAGCATATATAGAGTTATGATAGGGAATAGTTGGGTAGCTGTGACATTTTACTTATACCGGTAGGGATTCATAGCACAGAGACTGTCCGAAACATGCTGGAGGTTTATATATTGGTTCATATCTTTGCATATAATAAAATAAAATTCAATAAAAACATATAAAGAGCCCCTGTGACAAATAGCTTGATTAAACCAATCCGTAGTCGTTACCATATCCTGGTCTAGGCCCCAGAGTAAGGGCCCCTCCATATCGATACTGCCGGACAGCAAATTTAATTACTCTGAGCCTTTTAGCCAAAGTAAGTCAATTGTTCTCGATTGGGGCTATTTAAGGTGAAATGCCTGAGGAGCTCTGGTTCGATCGACGCCGTTCTGACCTGACGTTGGATTCACCCACAGAAAAGCACTAGGATCTATTGGTCCAGTGATGCCTCATAGCAGCTTCAGTATAATGGGGTTAGTCCCTAAAGTAGGCGGCCCACATTACACAAGACCCAACCCCACTTTCGGTAAATCAGAGATGGGTATTTGAATGAGAGTTAGGTTTATAACAATAACAGCTGTCAAAGATGACCGATTGCCACTTCATTCATTTGGCAGGATTCCTTGGTTATTTATCAAGAACCGAAACTTTGCGGTGTGCCAAACTTTTCAAGGGGAGCGAGCATGGGAAAAGCGCACCCTCAAGATCTTTCCCAGGTTTTTTGTAGTATTTTTGGAGGCCTAGTCATTTGTTAAATTGCTCGTTGTCACACAATACTTACACTTACAAATTTAGAGTCACATTAAATGTGGGAAATGAACGGTAATGATACCATGCAGCAAGTGATATTAATTACGAGGTCTAAAGATAACGCATCATCAAAATGTCTCTGGTGGAATGGGTCCCACATTAACGTCGCTCCTTGGGTGGTAAACTTTTTTTCTTTTTTTTTTCTTTTTTTCTTTTTTTCTTCTATTTTTTTTTCTTTTTTGTATCAAGGGAATTTTATTCAGTTTCTTCTCAAATAGTTACATCTAGATAGTAACGCAAACTGTACAGCAATTTTTGTTCATTTCTTTCCTTCTTAACAGTAACTTTGATAGGCAGACAGCAAATAGTTGTAGTCGAATGAATTGTTGATTAGAAAAAATGTTACGCATCGGGTCCATCAGCCCGGCAGGGACTTTTTAGCCGCTCACAATAATTCCATTCTGATAAAGTGTGGAACAATGTAATCTTTGAGCAACTGAACAACACAGAATATAAATACACATATAGGGAGCAACTACAACGTGCCATATTTTAGCGATCTTTTTATAGAACGTAATTAGATTTCAAATTATGTTTGAGGAACCAGTTTTGCGGTTGGTGGTCTGGTAAATAACAGTCTAGGAGGACCCCTCCTGCCTGCCTGACGAGGTTGACTGTGTTTCCGCTAGTTCTGTGTGCCGGTGATTGGGAAAAAATTGGGAAACTAATGCAAGTTCCCTTTCGTCTTCAGCAAAGGTTGCCTACCTATTTTGGCAGCCGGTTAAATCCCGACACACGATCGCCATTTTTCTCACCCTTATTTCACCATAAAAGGAAAGCTGGCTTGCTTTTCAGCCAGGTATTGTCATCTGTCACGTTACAGATCATGAGTTGTTGGTTTTATTGAATCAAATCTACTCTTACCTTTTTTTTCTTTTATATTGACATTTACTGTCCTCGTCCCTGTATTTAATAAGGTTTACGGGATTATGTTACTGCCCTGCGATATTTGAGAAGATACCTTTTTTTCGAAAGTTTCGTCGGTTATGACCTGCAAACATAAAACTGTAAATGAAAATTTCTTTATATATTTATTCAATTCAAATTGGAGATTGGTGAGATGGGAATGAAATGATGTGTACAAAGACCTCTAATTGATGCTTAAGAAAACAGAAACCTTTGGAATCTATATATAAAACTTTAATAACCTATGCCTTGACCGTTCCAGTAAAAGGAGAATGAGATTCATTGCTCGGTTCGGGTATCGTAACTTAAAAAGTTGAGCGCTGCAACAAAACTGTGAAGTGGTTTGGGTGTAGTAGAAGCGCCCATCAATTCGTGCCACTTAGTGCTACCTAGTGCTACAATTGATACCAGGCATTGCTGATAAATGATGGATGAATATCTCAAAGTTGAGGTCATTTTACCATTTCGTCATCTAATTTCAAAAATCTAATGAGATATCATTGAGACCGTGCGACGATCCCTACTTTGTAGAATAACCCGGGTGCAGCTAACTGAACTTATAATGGTCGGAAAGTGATTAGGAAGCATCATCTTTAATTAAGAGTTTTAATATTTGGTACTTTGTGAGAGATGGTAAGTGGCTGTGGAATCAATTAGAGAATGGAATTATGAGAACGGGAGAGTGGACAAGGTGCATGATGGCAGCACAACACATTATTACCGAGGTTTGAACCAATTAAACGATTTCCTCGTTCATGATGACGCTACAACTTCATTACGTGTTTAATTGGTCTGGGGATTGCTTCACTGTTGTAAGTATGATGACATGTCAGACTCATTTCACCGTTAAATTCGTATCCACCATTAACTTGACTTGGTAAGGTAACGCATTAAAGGCATTAAAGGTTCTCCAAACAGGGTAAGCCCAAAACGAGAAAAAGACCCCATTTCCAGACAAATAGATTACCGTATTTGCCGCAGGCACTGCCTGGTGAATGAGCTTATTGTGAAATAATGACTACCCCCCCTTCCCAATGTTTCCCCACAGTCAGCTAATCTACACCCAATGCCTGCATCCTTTAGGCATAGAGACGTTTCCATGGGGCATGATCTTTTCATCTCGCAGTTTCGATCTGTCATCTCCCGTGAGCCAGTATGGCCATCTCATACCACATACCTAGAGGCCAGCACACTCTCCCCCCGCAGCCCACCACTCTCCGTGCGCAGTGTGCTGGCTGTGCCTCTTTCTTTTCAGCAGCGGAGGAAGCGACACCAGTGTGGCGTCGATTGGTTTTCTGGTCAGAGGGAAACGATGGCAGTGGGCAGAAATGGCATGGATAATGAAGGTACATTGACGGAATACTCAGCAATAGCTGAAATAAAGAGGAGGAATCTGAATACGTGCATATCAGAATTCTATAGGGGACAGAGCCATTGTTAGTTCACGAAACAGTCACTAGGTGGTCGGGGGACAAATCTGTATTCTGGCTATTTGTTCTTACAAAATTCAACTGCCTTTCAATATTTTACCATGGTTCCATTGACTCTCTACACCCATCCCAAAGTAGGATGACATAATAACTAAACCTAGGACATGATATTTTCCATATGGAACACTTTATATAAATATGTGAGCAAGGCTAAAGTTGTGACCTTTCCCAATTATCACTCACTTCTTTTCCACCTCCTTTAGTGAAGAACACCTACTTTTTCACCTCCTTTAGTGAAGAACACCTACTCGGGGGGCGTCATGGCGGCGCCCATGGATCATAGGCTATATGCCGTATATCACTAGTGCCCTATAGCAGAAATGGATGCTTACATAGGCTGAACACTGTAAATGTCATTTTTATGACCATTTAGATGACAATCCTCCCTCATCTACAGATTATGAGAGCTAAGCAAACGAACTTCAAAGTTCTCCTTGCTGTCGCCGTAATTAAAGGTAAATAAAACTCAAATTTCGGGATTCCAGGAGGATTTATGAAAGGAAGGATGATGAGCTGACGCTTTGACACGCTGTATAAATTGAGGATCTAATGGACAGATGAGATAGACCTGGGACCTGTTTCACTAGTTTCGTGACATGTCTAGATGGCGTCTGTGACACCATACGGACAGATCACAAGATTGCAGTAGATGACACACAGAGTTTCACTCACTTCTCATAGGAATTAAGCAATGACACTTTAACACGAGTAGGGGATCCATATAATCTATAATCGTTCCAAATATGAAGAAGATTGGCCACTTCGATCTTCTGATATTTGCTAGTCTTTTTCTGCTGTTGCTTGCACTGTTGGTGCCGCTGTTGATGTCTGTCTAGGCCTAATGTCACGAGATTACTGAAACAGGTCCCAGATACAGTAACTGGTATGAGAGGGAGTTAGGAGCATAAAGGCGTAAAGCTGACTGAAAAGAGCTCTTAGTACATTTTCCACTGAAAGGCAACTTGAGACCGATTCATATGCAGTATCGACCTGTCCCATTTCAAAACCTCAACTAGAACCTTCCTCGTCTTGGGCGGTTTATTGCAAGAAGGACCAATGTATGAGATGCGTAGCTGCCTCTACCAGTGGAACCCAACGTGGCGTATCAGCATCTGAAGCGCCCTATTTTTAGTCTCTACAGAATTGGACCCGTTGACAAACTAGATTACCTTGGTGACAAATAAACCGTTTACCCTGATCCGTGTGATCTGCCCTTAATCCGGATAAAGTGACCGGATTAAGGGTATAGTTTGCTGCCCAAGTATTCACCATCGTCGCCTGGGTGTACGGATTACGTGACATTGTTTATGCGGACACTTCGCGGGGCAAGGACAGGGGAGGTTATTAGGAGGATGTCCGGGAGACGGGAGACACTTAAAGGCATTGCAGAGGATGGGTCGATGAAAATCCTCAACCTGCTCGGATAGTGCCTTCAAGCAGACAACGTATACAAACGTACTTAGATTTCTCTTAAGACTCTTGCTAGGATTTAGCATTCGTTCTCATTAGATTCTGATCTCGATTTGGGTTATGGGACCATGAATCAAGAAAATTAAGAGGAATTTCTGGAGATCGCACTGTCCCCGCGGCGAATGAATGTGACACTAGTTTTACCCTTGAAAAAAAATGCAGTTATAAATCAAATCTCCACATACTATTTCTAGTCTAAAATCTAATAATTTTGGCATTGAACTTGATTTGAAACGAGTTCAAATCAAAAACCTTTCGCCCAGTGAACATTCCCAAAGGAGACGAATATTGATGAAAATGGTTAGTGCGGCTCAGTCGTGTGTGACTCTTCCTCACAGACGTATTTAGATAATCAATATCTACCACAGCCAGAATAGCCCAAAAAACTTGATGAAACTTGCGTCGCTCTAATACAATTTCTCTTTTACTTAATGACATTTTTCAGCGAAATGTCATTGGGACTGATTGGAATCCGTGATATGTGCGATCGGCGACTGACCCTAGATTAATCCTATGGCTTAGTGTACCGCCGTACTCCTAGCAGGGCTGGTGTACTACTTAACACGAGTACGGTACATATTGCACTCGCTAGCTAATGAGAGGAGAATCAATTTGCCGCAGCCTGTGATCGGTGCTGGCAACAATGACGGTTGCCAAAACGAAGGGAAGAGTTAGTCTCGCCAATGTACACGGACTCCAAGACACAAGCCAGGAATTATAGTACATTGGTAACGAGCCCACATTTTCTTTCACTGGTAAAAAGAGTTTCCCACGGAGACTAAAACACAAAGGCTCCGTATATATTGGCGTTTCCAGTCGACTGTTCAGTTGCTCAAAGTTGTTCAAAGCTCTCTTATACATGTTGGTAAAGGTGATAAGATTAAAGTCCCTTTTCCGTAAACAGCATACACAAACATAAACATATATATATATATATATATATATATATATATATATATATATATATATATATATATATATATATATATATATATATATTTCGTATATTAATATGTATGTGGTGTGTCTAGAAGAGGCGAAGTACGGTGATTCTGGGCCGGTCAATAATGAATCTAGGTTTTCTGCATATCATCACGAATGAGACCTGTAGAAATTATATTGTATGTTGTGTAGATGTCATTGTCATAGATGACGATTTGCCTCGGGACATGAATCGGGACGTGAACATTGTGTGGTATCTATCTGCATACCCAACAAACACGGTAGTGTTCGCACCCGAGGCATATATGTATATAAAAACTATATTTTAACACTACATAAACAGGACTCTTCTGCCTGTATAGCATGTAGTATACAGCCTAATGCACTTCTGGCCCCTGGGGGTAAGACGTCAACGGTACAACGTCGGATTGTCAAGTGAAGCCCACTATAAATACGTTTTCACGAGAGAAGCTGCCATCATTGTCCCATAGGATAGCAGTCTCTATAGATTCTCTTAAGGTTTTCAAAATTACCTAAAAATATGTATATGATGCATATTCTCTTTACTATATGAAGTTGACTCTCAAACCTTTGACCAGGCTTTCCGACCTTGCCGTTCCCAGGTGGTATCAAGGGAAGATACTTAGAAGGTCATTTATCATCCTCAAATATTGAAGGTATGGGCATTATGATACAGGATACTAAATCACGAGGAGTATATGGAACTGTTAGATTACAAAATGGAAAAGAAAACAGCTCAACAAGTTCCATTCAAAACGTTCATTTCTGCCATGCATCCTTCATAATGTACTCTATCCTATACAAACACTACGTCAAAAATCTACTTATCAATAAGACGTATGGAAACATACTGTATAGAATTTATCCATAGATAAATGCTCAAGGTAGTCTTGAAAATACAACATTTTAGTTAATGATTCCCAAAACCATACCTTCTAACTACTCTTGGCTGAACCATTCATTGCTGATACAGAAGGGAACAAGACAAGAATATAACGTGTATATAAAGCTTCTTTCCATTGGAAGTACTACAAATGAAAGAAAACTGAAATCTACTGTCTTCTCGATCGATGAGGAAATATAGAGATAGAGACAATCTGATTAAAGCATCAACTTGAAATTGAAGAGGGTAGTTTCATCTCAGGTAGATTAAATGTGTAGGGGCCCCAGTCTAAATTTCATATAGAGAGTGGGTCCCAGTTGCCCAAGAGGAACAACGATCTGTCTTTTAATTAGATGGAAAATGAAGGAAGGGTATTTGCTGCAGTAATTAGTAATGCCCATGTGTACTGAGCTCATTGGAGAGAGTGGAAGACAGACATTCAGAAACTACCTATTCTTTTATGGTCATTATTCAGTTTTGCAGTTGTTGATATGACACCTTAGAGGTTCCAAAGATAAGATAATGAAAATAATAAAACGAAACTTACCTAGAGTCTAAACAGCATTCTTTGCATCATAATAATGATGATACTGATAATAACAAACAATGATAAGAACCACTTTATTCCATTCCTCACCGAACTAAAGAGTCACCAACTGATGTGCGGCCGTGATTTGTATTTACGGTGGTTCAGCGTTATTCTATGTCACTTCATGGACAAATAATTAATTTTTCAAAGAATTTGCACAACTTTTTTTAACCTGATATCGATTCGACCCAACAGAGGCCGATCGTTAAAGAGACCGATCGACAATTATTCAGCAGGTTTACATCGTATTTTGTAATGCATTGTATACACAACACTCTGACTTGCTTTAAGTTTCTTTCAATATAATCTTAACTATAGCGAAAACATGTAAATTAGAGTTTACCCAGGTTCGTTTGCCATTTAGAACCCTCCTAGTTCAACATGACCCCTCATAATGCCCGCCTTTATCAAGGAACTAAACATACACTTTGTGACCACCAGAGAAGTACTCAACCAAATGAACTGGTCACATGACATAACTATGTTGACAGAACCTCCGCCTCCTCAGCCTGACCAGTCAAATCCTTTTTAGTCCAATACTGCAAACAACGCCGCATTCTTTCAAATAAACTCTGCATATGCAAGCAATATATCAGGGACTGCTTGCTAAAAGCTTAAAACGGGTGACAACACAGCAAGTGTGACAGATTATGGTATGAAGAGTGAGAATGCAGCAGGTTATAGTTGTCGTGGCTGAAAAATAATGGAGCGACAAGATCAAAGTACAACATACATAGTTTCACCTAAGAGGTTCAGGAACAGCAACTTTTATAAGTATCTTGACTATACCCTTGAACGGGCCT
The DNA here is from genome assembly GCA_950022655.1 of Alentia gelatinosa. Lineage (NCBI taxonomy): Eukaryota > Metazoa > Annelida > Polychaeta > Phyllodocida > Polynoidae > Alentia > Alentia gelatinosa. The sequence continues at coordinate 18,538,211 of OX465581.1, forward strand.
TGGATAAATATTGACCACAAGCGTGGGTTTAAACATGGTTTCGCTCTCTCGTGAAAGAGACTGGGTGGAATTCTAAAGAAGGCGGTGTTGTCAATTATGATTTCAGCTCTAAAGGAATTTAGAACAATCTCATTGGAGCTTGCCTTCCCATTGGTCCTGTTGATACCCTTCTGATCGTTACCTACTCAAGACCCCTGCCGATCACTGCTACTGATTATGGTATCAAGAACTGCCGACCGGTTATCTGGCACGAATTTGTCTGCAAGCAGAAAGAGTAACTTATCATAATAATTTTATTGTGGCTTTAAGGCAATTTATCTGCCGCAAGTCCGTTGTGGCCATTGTCACTTGTTTTGTTCTGAAATACTTTTCGTTTTCCTTACTGTAATATGTATTGTTGTATGTTTTGTCCAGCATTGCCTGTTGTTTGTTGGAAGCTTGTGATGATTAAATTAGGAGGTAAAGATCACCCAGCAGCACGGAAGACTGACTGCTTGACCCGTTTCCAGATTAAATATGTATATTGAACGTACTTGGATATGTTTTTTATCTAAGCATTTTTAATCCGTCGTGGCAAAACAAACGCTTTTCAGGTTAAGCATCACTGAAACATTGCTGTTATTCTGTAAAATATTAGTAATAGATAAAGATCTAATACAGTTATTGGACTACATTTATATGTGCACGTTCACCCCGTCAAATAAAAGCATTTATCTCCTTTTCATACATGTATTGATATTCTGCGCAAGTGGTAACCGTGTGTGCCTTCAAATGCAATCTAAGATAAAGTGTTGTATGCTTGATATATCCACTGATCTATCAAGGTGTATTGTAAGGCCTGGCGTCCACCTACTACGATAGAAATTTAGACCTACCGATATGGCTCTGATACAAAAAGTCAATATCGGAGACATATCGGGACGGTGCAAAATCGTAGACATGTTTCTAGACATCCCACTTCACTATGCATCGTAAGGTTTTTTTTTCGGTGCTTAAAGACAAATTCGGGTAGGCATCGAAACGCCCCCTGGTTTAACACTGGTGCTGCCATCTGGGGCCATGAAAATATAGCAGTTTCTCATAGACACCAATAGATAAGCACTTACCTTCTTCAGATGGCCTTCCCATTGAAATTGGCATGGTGACATAGTATTTTTTTAGCATTTCTCATTTGAAGATGTTCCCAACTATCATAATCCAGAATTATTTGAAGATAGCAATAGAACATCAGTGTCATTTAGCAACAAAGTAAAAATATTACATTTTCCCATAGACACCAATAGTTAAGCACTTACATTCATCTCATCATTACTTTCATCCTACTCTACCTATTATTAAGGTTACTTAAGTATTTTTGATCTCGATGTATCACCTAGTCCAATAATATATACATGCATTCACTACTTGTATCTGAAAAACTCGGCGTTGTCTGAGAGGTACATTTCCTAAATAAAAAAAAATTGTAAAAAACATTTTCAGATGGCCCTCCCATAAAAGTTAGCATGGTGACATGCCCTTTTTTGCATTTTCTATTTGCTTATATATAGAACTTATATTATCCTGAGTTATTTGCAAATCCCAATAGAATTTAGAAATCACCAAACTACCAGCATTTGTCTTTTATCGCAGAAACGTGGTCAACTGCCCCGATATTAGGTGACCTTCCGACGCGATTTTGATTTTTTATCGGAAGGTGCATCGTAGACCATATCGGAGCCATATCGTAGTAGGTGGACGCCGGGCCTTAGTCAGAATATAACTTGTTCTTCGCTTATAGTCATGATGTATAAAGAAACTCTTCTCGAAATATTCCTGAGATACATGAATTTATCAACAAACCAATACATACCATGTATCGAGTTATCAGGAAACGTCCTCACTGTTGATAAAACGATCTCCGATTGCGGTGTGTTGCACCATTGATATGTCCTAACATCGTAGGCGAATGAATGGACGACAGACCGAGTACGGAGATAGTTTCATCAACAGCCATTACCTTTGCTCATTATCATGTACCTGAAATAATAAAAATGTTGTTTAATGATGTACGAGTCGTCGATTCACAGCCTCTCAACCTTCCATATTTAGTTTTAGCCCTGTTATGTAATGGCGTATATCCATGCGTGAAGACTGAGGGCGATCGACATTGCGAAAGTAGGTTGTTAGTTCCAGTTGGCGGCTTTAAGAATAGCGATTGTATTGCCTACCTGTTCTAAGTAAGAATGTTTTTATTGTGTATGTATTTACTTTGATATCTATGTTAGTATATTTTCGTAGTGAATGACGTGTTTATTGCAATTCGTCGTCAGTGAATCCAAGACCGCCACCATTTTCGTTTATCGGTTTTGCTACGCACAAACCTCTCTGGCACCATTATATTTCGTTTAATAGTGAGACGAACGTGTCGGGCCAGCTGAAAGTACATAAGGAATGTGTTAGTGTAGGTTATCGTTGTAGAACCGATGCGCCCATTTGGTTTCTAGCTAGTGAATGATACTTGACAAACGTAAATGAAGATAGGGTCTCCCCCTCCATTTTCCCTCATATTCCGGCTTATGAGTCCGTCCAATTGCTGTGAAAATAAAAGGAGAGCTCTACTAGGACCATTACTCAATCTCATTCGTATGCCCCATGCGTCGGTATCGGTATACCTCGGCAGTGGCCAGCAGATGGCAGTATTGTCAGTGTCAACACCATTATAAAGTCAAGGCGCCCAGTTGCGCTTTTGTCTGCTAATTAGGGTGCTGACCTGAGTGACAGTGTGGGGTAAATACCGTATGGGAGATCGCCTGAGTGGCTCCTGTGAGTGCCCACGTTTATCTCTTGGAAATTGGATGCCGTAGTGCATAGCAATATGGGTTTCACTGTGCATATTTAGGAAAGGGAAAAGAACAAAAATATGGATGAACCGAGTGTGTACAGAAATCACATATCAATGCAAATTCAGATACTGTGCTTCTTGAATGGTATCATGGTTCCTTCCAAAAGTTACCTCAAATTCTCTATGTTCATGATGTATAGGGCACAGAGTAATTGCTAGTTCCTCCATTATCCGCCAGGAAGTTTAAAGATGGCGCCACTGTTTTCGGGGAGCAACCAATGTTAGCAGGTTTTGTAATCTATAGGAAACATGGAGATGACGCTACAATTCCTTCATGGCAAGTCCCCAAAAATACTTTTGACACAATCCATTGATAATTTGTCCCGCCAGCTGGTGTTTGGATGGTGTCGGGGGGCAAGATGGCCGCCTCAATTGCACAATAGCTATGTGCCCTATACGCGGCAGCTACTGCGACTCTCGAGCAAATGACTGTCCCAACGCTCTCCGTGGCGTTATAAGGTCTAATTTTTTTATTTATTCCTTTTTTCTGTACAGTGAAATAACCGCCTTGGTTCGTTTGATCACTTCACCGTTTTCCCACCTTTTCATTGGCTGAATTATCAGACAAAGAGTGGCGGGGAAAATTCTATACCTTCATCTTAAAATCTATAGTGGGTTCGGATTATGTCCGGAGTAGACAAATCAATGGGCATCGAGTGAACGAAAAAACAAGTTGCATTAAAGGTAACACAACTGTTGTGCTTCGGGAGTCCCCCACCAGACACCCAGACACCCAGACACCCAGACCCACAGTCTCTCTCTCTCTCTCACTCTCTCTCTCTCTCTCTCTCTCTCTCTCTATATATATATATATATATATATATATATATATATATATATATATATATTACATACATATATATGGGCGGGCAGGACCGAAATTTATGGGGAAAATGTTTTTCTCACAGACAACTGTTTGTCTTTTGGTCTCAAATGTGCCCCTTTTATTTTCACTCAGTTTACTGAGTTTACTGTTTGTTGTATGGCCCGCAGAGGTTTTGATAGAGTCTTCGGATATATTGATGACTTCATTATTGTCGGTTCCTCTTTAGAAGAGTGTACTTTGGCCACTCAGGTCCTTACCTCTCTTTTGGAATTTATCGGGTTTAAAGTTGCTGAGGACAAACTTATTCCTCCATCAACCGCTGTCGTATATTTGGGAATTGAAATTGATTCAATTTCCATGGATCTTCGTTTAATTACCCCGTGGACGATTAGAGAAAGTCAAGGAGTGCGTTGCTGATTTCCAAGGGAAATCAAAGTGTACAAAAAGAGACATACAGAGACTAGCTGGTCTCTTGTCTCATGCGAGTACTGTGGTAAGAGGGGGCAGACCTTTTACCCACAGAATTATTAACTTGTGTAATTCCTTGGGAAAGTGGACCTCCACTTGTAGTATTCCCTCTTGGATGGTAGATGATCTATCCTGGTGGGGCAAGTTTTTGTCCATTTTCAATGGTAGGCCTACTGCCAGAATTCTGGACAATGTATTTTTCAATGATTATGTTTGCACTGATTCTTCCATGTCATGTTTTGGCTCTACCTGAGGTACAGATTGGGTAGCAGGTATTTGGCAACCCACTGAACAAAATGGTAAAACCATCCCAGATGCTCACGTTTCTCAGGCCCCTACTGAATATTTACTGAACGAAAAAACAAGTTGCATTAAAGGTAACACAACTGTTATGCTTCGGGAGTTCCCCAACAGACACCCACACACCAGACCCACAATCTCTCTCTCTCTCTCTCTCCCTCCCTCCCTTGATAAAGGAGCGGAAGATATTGCGTAAGTTCAAATCCGAGGAGCATACAACAGCCTTTATCTGACACCGGTTTGTATTGTATCTATTTTCCACCTTTATCAAACAGGGAACATGCTTTGTTAGTTCACTTCAGTCATGCAGTATTTTTTCTTACGCACTATTTTCAGTATGCTCCGTGTTTTGCAGAACGGAGCATACATCATGTCCGTATGTGCTGGGTATGTCTATACAGAGTTTCTATAGGTTTACTCTGTGCACTTTGTATTAGGTGGATAATGAATGAATATAAAAGTATAATTAGTATAAAAGATATATTAGTATGTATTCGTGGATGCTTACACCTGTGCACGTCGGTCCTATGTTTACAGACATATGCTCAGTATATAGTAAAGAATTCATATATCACAGTGGTAAAACAATATGATATCAATAATATATCATATTGTTTTACCACTGTGATATATGAATTCTACTAGTGGCATACAGAATTATTATCATGTAATATTACAAAATCTAAGAGACCGTGGGATAAAATCAAAACCTGATTCGTTTTAATCTTGGCCATCGCATTCCACTCCTGGAGTTTTGGCTCCGGACTTCACTCTGCTTCGCCTCGTGAAATCACTATGCCAAACCCCAGTCGTGGCATACGGTGGCCAAGATTAAACCTCATCCAGTTTTACGATATTATGTGCCAGATCAATTTTCCCACTTTACTGGATAGCAAATTACAGTCGTAAGCGAGAATAATTACACTGGTTTGGGGTCTCTTGACGAATAACACGGATATCACTGAGGTATGACGTATTGTTTATTGCTATCCGCATCAACTGAAATTTCCATTAGACAAGGCATTTGCTTTTAGACAATTACTTTAATCCTGATAACAATTGTGCAAGGATTCCTCCTACCTTCAAGTCCACATCTAACAAAGTATGAACCTACACCAGGACTGAAATTAGGTCCTCAAAACACACACGTTACAAAGGAATGAAAAATTGTTTTTCACAAAGACACGTTTGAAGCTACTCTTCTGAAGTCTCTCCAGTTCATTGATCAGAGAGAGCTAGTTTATTTAGTTCCCACAGTGACCGCTTGGCAGGGCACAGAGGGTTCTCTGTCTCTTCTACGTCCAGCCATGGAACTTAAAACAAGCTTAATAAGCCTCGTCTCGCGTGGTTTCTTGGATTACCGGGACACAATAACGGCCGGCCGGAAGTCCACAAGGCCATGCCGGTAGGAATCTTCAGGAAAACCAATCGGCGGCCCCCATTTAACCACGTGATTCCGGTCCTGAATGAGGCACTTTGCAGATTGACTGGCCACAGGACGGCCACAGGAAGCAAAGTAACCGCCCTTAAATCGTCCATTATGACATTCACCACACGCCGCATCAAAAACGTTTCACTCATAATCTAAGATTCAAATTGGAAATCACTTGTTTTGTACTTCTGGGGAGAAACAAAAGCAATGGTGATTCCGGTTAGCGGCGACTGATTGGTATCCATGGAGGAGGATCTAGCCAGACAGCCTGCAAAGACAAAGTCAAATTGTGAGACTGATTTATTCATCCCAATACAGCACTCAGAGCCAGCCTAAAAACAGCATGAATATCGAGTATGGAAAGAGAGTTGCCACAATCCGTAAGAGATCGTATCTGAAAAGCTTGGGGGGGGGGGGGGGGGATTACAACCATGCTCCTTGAGATAGTGGTACAATGCAGACTTGTATTGTAACCATATCATACGTTTGGAGAAACCCGCCACACAAATGTCCTGTGATAAACTGAGAACATGTATGGCAAGGGCGAGGTTTTGAATGTACGCGGTTTTAATGCCTTTCGGAAGTTTTCCTATAAAACGCGCAATACACAAAGAAATATTTGTGCTGTTTTTCAGCTTAATTGAATTGTGTAATGAATTACCTCATGTTTTCATGTTTTTCAGCCGAAAATTACCTTCACCGTACCCGGGGAGGGAGTAATACTTTATGCACCTTTGTTAGAAATCGTGTGCCTGTTCGTTGTATTTGAACTGTTTGGCAAACCAACATATTGTGCAGGTACGGGCGGGTATACTGTGAATAGCCGACCGGAAGACGTATGTACACATATCGTCTGCCTACACAGACAGCTATGTGTATATACAATCCTGATGCTCGATAAAATACAATGCTGGTCAGTGCACCGACTCAATGCGCCGAGTATAGAGCTGCCTTCGGCCTTTTGTGGCTATAAAAGATGGCGTCACTATGATCTGCTCATGACATCACCAATCACGTGATACTGCGTGACACATTTAGGACACAAATCAGCCTCGTTCTGACACGGTTGTGTTGCAGCACCATTAAGGGCCATGTTTCACGGAGCGTAGAGACAACTCTTGTTGTGGCCAGTTTAATTCTCGTCGCCTAACGAGAGTCTTGCGTGATGGTCTTTATATATAGGTGGTTACACATGCCCGTTCTGATAGCTTCCACTCAGCATCAACCTGCGCTATGGGACGCCTAGACTAATGAGGAGACCCTATTCCCAATTGTTCCAATCTCCTTGGAATCGAAACAACCCATCAACTGTATCTAAATGAGGCGAATTACACTGTTTATGGTTCTGCTCACTTCACTGCAACATATTTGGCAAGTAATTATAGATATAAACTAAATCCTGAATTCCCCATATTTCCATAGAATAAAGATGCATGTAGCTGTGTCAAATGACCAAAATACATGTGGAGGGTATGTTGGCCTTTTCAGTACTTGCCCGGTGTATATTGCGCGTTGTCAGATTGGTTTAGATGCCCAGACGTCTCGCGCATCTCCCACGTCGACATTCTTACTGCCGTCCATATTGCTGTCCACTTTTCTAAGTGTCCATGGGCGTCAAGGACGCTCCCAAGTGACCATCCACTCCCAACAGTACCCCACCCTTCCCTCCCCAGCTATATCCAATATGCCGATGCCTCACCTTCTCGCCGGCGCCAAGCCACACACGTCCAAATGAGGCATTAGGCAGGTCCACTGCTGTTACCCTGGCGGCATATGGAGATAGAACCCTGTGGTCCCCAGGGGTTTACCCACCCCCCACCCCTTACTACCCCTACACACACCATCTCCCTCCTGAGACCTGGTGTGTCGTTGTTATCGTCTCACGGTCTTCTGCAAGAAGCGTAGGAATGTTGCCTTGATACATCTGCAGATGACATCTCGAGAGATGACGTTCGGTGGATGCACCCAAAATGCCCAGTCTGGCTCAGTGGGAACCTGTTTAGTTTGGCACTATGGATTTGTTCACAGTGGTCTATAAATATTCTGCCATTAGTTCGTAAGTATTTAAAAGAATCTATAATATTTGTAGGTTTTGATGCCTTGGGAGAACTAGGTACCCCATATTATCCTACCCCTAATAAAAAACGCCCTAGGTTTAGCATTGACTCAATGTATTTGACGGGGCGTTGAATAAAGTGTTATTTATCCACCGAGGTGAATAAAAAAAACGGACCAATCAGGGACCAGATAACGAAAGTAGATCCGGCAGTGTCAGAACGCTACTATCATGGATAATCATAAAATTTTCTCTGTATATCGGTGAGATGGGGTAGGATAAATACAAAACCGAACTCGAGTTAGCCTTGTCAATGTTTATGCCACTCTGGTCAGGTCTGCTACTCACTAAACTCGGCTAACGCCTCGTGTAGTAATACACAACCTGCCCATCGTGGCATAAACATTGACAAGGCTGACTCTCGTTTGGTTTCTACTAAGTATTCCACTGCACTGCCATCCTTCCGGATATAGTTTATGTATGGCGTATCTGCCCTTGACCCTGCAGTTCAAAGGGGAAGCTACCTTATTACCCCCTGGTCTACCAGGATCCGGATCCTATTCACTGCTGGGATCCCAACCAGAATGTCTTTGATCAGTCTATACCTCTGGTACGCTGCATCAATTTCGAAAGATTCCATTGTGACTAATGGACAAAGCCTGCAAGATGAAGCCTGTAGGGACAATATGTACTTCATATACCGAAAATGATTGGATTTTTCCTGGTTCAATGAATATCTTTTATACGGGTATATTTGAAAAGGATTATACTTTATAGTTACTAATGTAGAGAATGTTTTTCATACGGGTAGACTTGTCTGTTGGGAAGTGGTGCGCGACAGGCGTTAGTCCACTCTTCACTTAGCATATAGCTGAGACGACAACAAGTGGTATTGTGGGGAAATGGATCGAATTAGACCAGAACTACGTTCCCAACCCAGGGATTGATCGCTGACTGACTGAGTAATGCCAATGATTTTCTGACGCTTTGTCTCGTCGTTCTCTTTTTGAGAGCAGACATTGACGAATGCGGTGCGGCCATTCTCGTGTCATGCGCGAATAATGATTGATAATTAGAAGGGACTGGGTGTTAATGAGCTTGGACTGTTAGTCTAATCAGTGAATAGTACGGTCTGGGCCCCATTGAGCTCAGACAATAGCGGCAACCGCCCACGCTATTACATCAGTATCAGACAAACCATGTATTGGTTCACTGGAGTGTGATGGCCATCTTACTACCACCTTGTTCCTTTTTGTCCATCACACAGGGATCATGGGGACCTCAAGACGTAAATAAAACCGACAAACGTGTCGATTAGTGTGTGAACGTATTTCTTTTTGAACTTGATAATCTATCCAAGTACCTGACCTTAAGTGTATATATACATATGTGTGCCCACATGAACGACAAATATCGTTTACAGTTTGATGCTATAATCAATCATAAAGAGTGTAACCCTGAAAAAGAAATTAGATAAGCTCTTATCTCAGCTTCAATATTAAATATGAATGCAAGTTATTCTCTAGCGTATGAATATGCTTCAAAATGGGAAGTAATTGTGAGCCTGTTGTATACATTTTCCGGTAGGAATGGGAAATAAACCTCTTGTGCAGACTGTTCAAGACACCCAGTCACTCTTGGGGCACTTGGTGTATTTGCTCCCTAGGTCTTAAATATTTGCCTAATACAAATTGATTATGCATGAAGAGGAAATGGAATGCCCCTCTTTTTCCTGTTGATGTATAGTCTCACCCACCAATGTGAGATAGTTAATTGGAAGTGTGGCGGTTGTGTCGATCCTTACAGTGATTAATACCCATAACCCCTAACCTCGGCAGAATGAATATATGGTACTCCTTTTCAGATGAAAGAATTTTGTAAAAGATAAATGTGAGATCATGCTCCTCTCCTTCTCATGAATATTCTTACGGTTAAGAGGCAATTTTGTAGGGCATCATTTGGTAATATGAACGCACTACTCAAAACCTCAAGTACCTTCTCATATTAAATATTTCTAATCAGATTGGTTTGATAGTTGAGTGAAAGTTTGTAGAGGCTGTATGAGAAGTGCATACATTTGGGGTCTTGTGGTTCGTTTTGTCTCTTCAAACATGGTACACTTCGTCCTTTTTATGTGCTTCTGTAGCGTCATTGGGTTCGTATTATAACGATGACATCAAGAGCGCAACTTCTTTTGAAATACGTAAAATCATGTCTCATTAAGAAAGTTCAGTCACTTATTTTAGAGGAACTCTTTATATAACAACTATACAAGAACACATTAATTTACGTGTGTTCACTTATGGGTTTAAGAAACACTGTTGGCAACAACCTTACCCTTCTTTCAATACCCTCGTTGATCTGCGCAGTAGATGCATTAATTTGCCTGTACGGAACTTACCCTTTGTCCGTGTGGAACCGTTTGTCCCTCTGTACCCGCTGTGTTTTGGAAGGATCTATTGTATCTGATGTCCTAACATCAACCCAGCATCCAACTTGGCTGGGGTCCTGTTCAGCACAGGGCGATTTTGCCAATGTCTCAGGAAATATAGCTACTCACACCCACTACTCCTAGTTCAACACCGACACTTATCAGAGGCTTTCTATGTAAAGCAATTCCCTTATGTCGGAGCTAATGCATGAGTATGTAAGATCGGTTCGTCTTTATAAAAGTATAAGTCCTTGATTCAACAATAGGCGATACGTTATCATCATAGAGGGGGAGCTAGATTTTCTGTCACAGTCAGTGACCGAACAGGTATTCTTTCATGGTCTTTGATGACGGTTGTTGGTTGTACGGTCACGTCAACCTAAGGGAGTACCAGCAGCATCCCCTGGTTACTGCCCGCTTACACAACTAGTATAATAAATGACACTAGGGGACGCTACAGAGAGGACTGCTGGTTAATCAACACCGGCTGGTGCCAGTCGACCCTCACCTCAAGGCATAGTACACGCCGGCGCCAGCAGCAGATCGCTTTTCAATTAGTGTCTGCCGACGGCGACCAGCGACCAACATTGCTGCCCCCTGGCGGACGGCGCACACGGCACATCCGTCAGAGGGATGTAGGGTATCGGCCGCTGGGATTGTTAAGGGTCTACTCGGTTGACCACGGCCCGACGCCTACCTACATTAGTAGATAAAGTTATGCGTTTGCAGGGCGAGGTCAAACGTTGACCCTTCCTTCTCTTCACATCCCCCCACTCGTCCTTTCGACATTGTTCTGACAGAAACGTCCCTTGACAGATCGCTGTTGAATAAGGCACAACGGTGACATACAGTAGAACCCCGCTTAAGGGGACACCGTCCATTCCGAGCAAAGTGTCCATTTAAGCGAGGTGGCTCCTTAAGCGGGGTTAAAATAAACTAAATATGGACTTCTGTTCCGAGCCAACTGTCCCCTTAAGAGGGGTGTCCCCTTAATTGAGGTGTCCCAGAAGCGGAGTTTTACTGTATAGGGTAAATGTAGGAGTAGCTGTTTAGGTTTAATAGCCACAACTCCGGCTATGTTATTTGTTATACCTGCATGGCACCATGGCCCGATGCCATATACTACTAACACCAATCTGTTTCAAGGTAATACATCTCCACAGAGGGCAGTTAATAATGCCCAATTGGCTCGTGCACAGACATGACGACCCAAACACATCTTTAGTACATGGGTAATATGTCCGCTTGTTTTCAGATAATGCAGCCAGTTGACCCTTTGAACGCGTACACCATTCATATATTAAGCATGTGATCCACCAAGAGTGAGTTAGGGCTGGACGATGACCATATGGGGAAATTGTGGACGTCTGCCGCCCAAATCACTCATCGGCTCAGATTGGCTGGGACAATCTGCCTGGTGGATCAGCAAATGCCGGACCAGCCCATTGAAAACCCTGTTGCCCACAACCGTGTGGTCGTCACCTCTGGCCGGCTGGCCCTGTAAAAACCAGCCAGCCGGCTGCCTCTGGCCTTCTCTGAGCGTCGATTTGGTGGATCATGTGCTTTATTGTGATAAGTGTAAAAGGATAGGTTGTAGTACGCATCGAATCTCGGTCTCAAACCCACATGGTATAAAACGTTCTCATAGAAAAATCTCCAATGAAACAACAGTATATCAATACAGGGTGGGTATTTCATATATTTTAGTGAGGATCTTCGTTAAAGGTGAAAAGTAGTTTGTCATATATATATTCTCATGATCATTGGACGTAAATTAATACAAATAATCAAAGGCTTAGACAATGTCGACGAAGGGAACATTGTCCAAATCTATGAAGGATTAATATCCAGATATAAGGTTAGAGTACTTTTTATCAATCAATAAATGAACTGAAAGCAATATGTACTGGACTTTAATTCCAAAACAAAGACTAAAAGGTAATTAGTAAAAATAATGTATAAAGGATTTCGAAATGATTCCAATATAGTATAAGAATGCGTAACACTGCCGGCGTCGACCGGTCACCAACATTGCAGCCCCAAGGCCGGCGGCAAACACGGCTCATTCGTCAGAAGTGCAGAGGAGCGGATTGTTGAGGGTCTACAATTTTCAGGAATAAGGGAAACGAATACTTGATTATTATGGGATACGCATAAAGAGTAGGAATATGGAGCGAAAAGGTCCTGATGCAAATGATATTTTGTCCATCAATAACGTTATTATTGTTCAATCAACCGTCATTCATATAGCTTTTTAGTCGACTTTCAAAGATGGATTCTCCAGGTCACATCGCCTGTGAGAAGTCAGTTTCCGCGTACCTCGAACCAGACTGGGACTGCAAAGTGGATTTAAAGCCTGAAGGAGGCATTATAGAATCTCACTATATAAGCTTCTGACTGGATTTTACGCGGTACCTTGTGGTTTATCTTTGGCTTTTATGTAAAGGACTGGATAGTACGAGCTGGAATCCTCCAACAGACTCCCTAAGACTACAATCCCATTGTCGTGCCCATCCTCCCATAAAAAACACCGATCTCTTAATGTTAGAAGTTTTAACTACGAATTACGTTTTCTTTATCACACAAACTTTGCATTTTTTTTTTTTTTTTTTTTAACCACTTTTATTGGGTCTTGTCTATCGTACACATAACTTCCAGACTCGGCTGGGCCGTTCTTCCGTCTGGTCCCGTAAACAGAAGGGGACATTCTGGGAAATAATAGCATTGATGCATGATTTATAGTTACATGGTACATTTGTATAGTAGTGAATACGATTGTACCTATGAGCGCCGTGCACCAACATAATGATGAGTAGATGATGAGATTTTGAGGGGAAATAAAACAAGATTCACTAGATATCATACATGAGTTGTGATTTGTATAGGGTACATTAGGATTACTTTATTAGTTATAACCAAACCTACAGTTTGCTTGGTAATTTTCAAATTACATCAATATACAAGGACACAGGTTTTGTTTAGGGACTCAAGAGAAATAGTGTACAGAGGGGGGGGGATTGGATAACTGAGAAACATGGTAGCCAGTGCTAACAATTGTCGGACTATATATTTGAGTCCAGTTGCAACGCAAGCTAAGGAGCAATAATAACTGTTGTTTTGCAGGTACGAGATGATTTATGATCGTATGGTCTGAGTTGTAACACAATCAACAATCTACAGAAAAGGGAGGAAAAGAGAGAAAGAAACCGAAAAACAAACAAAAACCCAACAAAACCGTCAGGTCTACTTAGTTGTGTAACAAGCTAAGTATGTAAACCAGCAAAGCATTCAGGGTACGATCTCTTTATAGCCATTTTAAACTTGTTTGTGTCTTTAATTTTTGTGAAGCCAGTCTTAAGATTGTTCCAATTTTTTATCCCCGAGATAAAGAAACAATCCTCAAGGACTTTTTTCTTTAAAGGAGGTAAAAGTAGTCTGGTTCCTTCGTGGATTCTAGTGTGTATATCTCGTTGATCCAAAAGATCTGGCTCGGTTATGAGGTTGAAAGCATAAAACAGAGAGTGGATTTGCCTACGTTTGGTGAGATACATCGTTCTAGAGAGATCGTGGGTAACCTGGGTGCTTAGTAGTTGGTTGGGACCTAGTCTGATATTGTAACAAATCCGAAGGGCTTTATTCTGTAGGAGTTGAAGATCATTATTGTTTTTCTTGTTTTGGGTATCGTATATAATATCACAGTAATCGAAGTAAGGAAGGATAGTTGTTTTGTATATTGTTATAGCTATATCCTTGTCTATAAGTTTCCTAATCTTGGACAAGAGGTATATTTTATCGGAGATTGTAGAAGAAATCTTTTTTATATGTTCATTGTATTTCAGTCTATCGTCTATGAGGAGGCCTAGGTAGTTAAATACATGGACTCTTTCAAGTAGTTGATTGTTCATAGTTGGCATAAAATTAGTCAAATGGTCTTCAACTCCCCCAAAAGCCATCCAGTGGGTTTTACTCTCATTTATAGTCAATAGGTTTTGTCGACACCATTGTTCTACTTGATTAATCGCGATCTTAAACATGTGGGTAGAATCGGTAGTAATAACAGTGTCGTCTGCATATAAAATAGTTTCGGAGTTTAGTAGAATAGAGGCAAGGTCATTAATGTAAATAAGGAATAAAGTGGGCCCCAGAATAGAGCCTTGAGGGACCCCATAAGTAATAGCTGTAGATAGAGATAGGCGGCCATTGAGGTTCACAAGTTGGGTTCTATCGGTAAGATAATTTTTAAACCATGTACAAGTGTGATTATTGAGACCTATGTTATTTAGTTTTTTTATTAGTAAGTTATGGGAAACAGTATCGAAGGCCTTTTTAAAATCAAGGAATAATGAGTAAGAGGGGGAGTTTTTATTAAGGTTTGATAGAATATGTCTTAAGTATTTAGAGATAGCTATGATAGTAGATCGGCCAGGTCGAAATCCGTATTGGTTATCCGTTAGTATTTTGTTGTTTTCTAGGTAATTAATTAGACGTTTATTTATAACTTTTTCGAGGATCTTACCCGGGAGTGAAAGCAGGCTTATTGGTCTGAGGTTGTTTACTAACTTGGTGTTTCCTTTTTTGGGGATGGGGGTGATACAGGCCTTTTTCCAAAGGCGCGGGAAGATTCCGTGGTTGATTGAGGAGTTAAAGATAGTAGCTAACCTATCGGGTAGGGCTAGGAATGCGGTTTTTAATACTGATGCTCTGAGATTGCTTATGGCTGATGATTTTTTTATGTCTATTTTTCTAATAAAGCTAGTTATTTCACGGACCTCGATAGGGGTAGATAATAAGTCATGCTCAGTTCCATTTTCCAAGAATGGGAGATTATAGGTAGGGGGGCTCGGTAGTTTGTTTGCGAGATTTGAACCTATGGTTGCAAAGAAATTATTAATAAAGTCAGGTATTTGTAATTGGGGAATTTCTAGGTTAGTGTTGTGATCAATAAGATTAGAGATAGGCGGGGGTTGTTCCTTGGGGAGAATAGAGCGGATTCCTCTCCAGAATTTTTTTGGGTTGCCTTTGTTATTTTTTAGTAGATTATTAACTATGTTCTTTTTATTGTCCTGAATCATTTCTTTCGTTAAGTTGCGGTGAAAATTTGCAATACGCCAGTCGTCGAGGTTGTTAGTATTTCTTGCCTTCCTAAAGAAGTAATCACGAGTTTTTATTGATGTTAGAATTTGTTCGTTTATCCAAATCGGTTTGTATTTAGAGATAGTAATTTTCTTCATAGGGGCAGTTTTTGTAAGGGCTTTCATTATATTGTTGTACATTATGTCCCAGAGCTCATCTGGGTTGTTGTCGAGGGTAAAGGATGTCCAGTTACTATTTGTGTAATCGGCTATAAATTGCTGTTCATGAAAGTTCTTGTAGATTCTAGCTTTGATATTGATTTTAGGGACCTTGTTCCGAGTGGTTTTAAGGATTAAGTATATTGGAAGATGGTCACTAACAGAAAAATTAATTGTGTTTGATCGAATGATGTTACTTGCGTTGGTATAAATGTGATCTATGGCAGTAGACGATTCAGGGGTAACTCTGGTAGGGGTGTCAATTAGCTGCCTTAGTCTATTTCCTTTTGCAAATTTCATTATGTGGTTACGGTTTAGGGCTTTATCTTGGATATCAATGTTGAGGTCCCCTGCTATAATTATTGATCGTTCATCGGGTACCGAATCAACTACTTCAGAAAGCTTAGCGTAGGAATTTACTATTGGTGTATTTGGGATTCGATAAAAATTTATAATTGTAAAGATCTTTGAAGAGATAGTTATGCATGATCAGGAAAGGTTCGTGCTTCAATCAACCTTTGGCATTGTTTGTCATAATTCCGGTGGCAAAACACATTTAAGTTGCATGTCGTTTCGCCTGTCAGGCAGTTTTCTTTTATGGCCCAAATTTATTATTACACATCCTGACAAATGATACTACCCTGCGGGTTTTTTTATTATTATTATCCGCCCTTATAGGAAAATATGACCAAGAGAGAAAATCTCAAAGAAACTACCTTATATAGACGGAACCAGTATTGAAATAGGAGTATTCCACTTTAACGATCAAAAATTCGATGGGCTTGAGAAAAAAGGGGAAAGCAACGAACACTAAAGGTAATTATTTGTTGGTTTCTCGGCGGAAACTTAACCTAACACCCACATAGCTGTATCAACATGACCCGCATACAACAGGGTCAGTGCCATCAAACTTGGCCAACATGACGAGTCTCATTTGTCAAGTTCAAAAACCACAAGCGGCACTCGGATGACTGCAGCAGTCGCTGTTTTCTAATGACCAACATTCATTAAAAGACAAAAATTATCGACACAGGAGCCTTGAAGTAATGCTTCCCGCCACTCAAGAGGACAGGAAGCAGGTTCCCTCCGGAAACAATCTTAGTTTTTCATGTGATAAGCGGGGTACACTTTGTGCAGGTTGTATGCGTTAAAAGCTTGGGGATGAGATAAAAATGCTGGAAGAATTGCTCTGTAGTCTGCTATTTGAACAGTCGCCTACACGCTGAATTATTGGGATTGGTTGTCACGGACAGCCCCCGCAAGACAAAAACATCTACATATTTCAGATAATTTGCACACGCACAGGCATCAGGGACGAGATACTACCTGTGATTCGTACCACAATTTATTCCCCTCCATGTACACACTAAAAATACACAAAGGAGATCTTTAGTACTGCGTCCGCGTCCGATTAGCTTCATACGATGACCTTTGAGCGGAGTAACAGTCTCGTGGGTAGTTAGACACCTTCCAAGCATGCTCCTTTATGGTGAGAAGGATCCGGGTGATACTCCGTCAATAACCAATTGTGAGAAATGGTTATCCGACTGAGCTCACCTCTTCACCACATATCACCCCAAATATTCCCTGGATCAACACTCTATAACCACTGGAGCCACACAACGACCGTCTGCTGAACTAACTGCTCTTTCGGACACGCCAGGGCTGTTGAATACGCCTAATCCCCTGATGACAATATCGGCCGCCAGGTGCACAAATGGCCTCAGACGCCCACGCTTCTAACAGGACTGATGGCGCCTGTAGCCCTACCCCGGACGCTGGTCCCCAGCGTGAGGCCATTGGCAGGACGCCGTCAGAGGGCGGTAGGTCGATGTCAGTCGGGTACTTCCGGTAGCCAACTTTGTGGCGAGGTCGAGAGTCGGGAAATTACCGCGGGAGGGCGAGTCGGGGTGAGTGATTAAAGATATGGTGGTCAAAGGACACTAGTACTGGGACATTAGTATTGTCAGTGTGACCTACTAAATGAGTAAAACCAGGTTTTATATTTGATTCGCTTACTTTCCTTTCTATGTTTTTTCCTAAAATGGGTATGAATATACTTCTAATATACATAAATGTATATATATTTGTTCTGAGCACGGCTATGCTTTTAGCGTTAGCTCTAAACCATATCAGCTATTGATTACCAATGAAATAGAATTCTATGCTCTCATTTATAGAAGATTTGTCCGTTATACATTTTCAGAAATAGATTATAAATCCTCACATTCGTATCTACTTCCTCTCGGCATTTCTAGAGAACTATTAATGACATAGGCGAATCGGTTTTTAATTCGGCGTACCTACAATATGCCGATGATTTAGTTTTGTTTTATTCAGACGCAGATCCAAAAATAGCCATGGAAAAATTGCAGGATGACTTAACGAATTTATCTGTATGGTGTACAAAAAACGGATTAACTATTAACACTGGGAAAACGAAATCAATGTGGTCCGCTACACAAAATAAAATTCGTCAATGTCCTCCTTTAGTTTTAATGATGAACAATACTAATATTGGTACCTGTGATCATTACAAATATTTAGGAATTACCATTGATTCAACGCTGATGTGGAAATGTAGGGCAAATGAAATTATAAAAGTTGTGAGTAATAAGCTTTTTAAATTTGGTAAATTACGTAATTGTCTTACCTTAGAAGCAGCAAAAGCTATTTATAAAGGTGGTATACTTCCTTATTTTGAATATTGTTCTTTCTTAATTGATACTATGAGGAAATCTGATGTGTACCAGTTGAATAAACTGAATAATAGGGGTCTTCGAATTGTGCTTCAAACCAAAAATAATAGGAAATCGGTCTCCGATATGCTATATCTCTGTGATGTCGACGGGCTGGAATACAGGAGAAGTATGCAACTGGCAACAACTATGTTCAAATATAAAAAAAAATTAGAATGGCTGGATACCGTGGATAGACATACTAGGAGTGATAAGAAGATCAAGTTCAAGATCCAAACTACAAAAAGCACCACTGTCTTAAAGAGTCCTTATAATAGAGGAGCCAACCTCTGGAATGACCTACCCGGATGGCTACAGGAGAGTGACTCTAAAGAGAAATTTAAAACTGAATACCGAGGATACCAAGTTGGAAAAAACAGACTATGGAAAAACTGAAATGTCTGACACATCTATTAAAACATTATCATTATTTTCATACTCATATCTACATCTCTGTATTTTCGACTTACTCTTGTCAACCGTTTATGTAAATTCTGAATCTGTACTGTTGTATCAGAATAACTCGTCTTTATGTATGAGAGATACAATAAACCTAATAAAAAAAAAAAAAAAAAAAAACTATCCATACGTGTATTTACTCGATCAAGGTAACCGTTGAAAGTGCATATCAATATGGATATCGGGGTACAACGAAAGAATATATGTTCAAATCAGAAAGAAGCTATAAACATAGACGCACAAGACAAGATGATATATAATAAAATCGGAAATGATACAAGTATATGATTGAAAACCCTGTATGGTGTTTTATTAATCATTTCAATCCTTCACATCAGGCGGGTTTCGTAATCTATATTCATCCTGCTCATCGGACACATTTATTTTCCAAATAGACCGACACAATTACCAAAGAACAATCCATTCCTTGAATGAGAGGAAAAATCGTCCCTAGTTTTATCCCAGTTGTGATGGCCGTGCACGAGAGTGTGAAACCTATAGCGCATATTACATCTTTCTTATGACGAAAACAGTCATGTCTGATGCCTGTTAGCGGTGTAATAAGAAAGCTGCCTCTTCATGTCTTTGTGTAACACGATTCATCTCCTAATAACAGGGCCTTTGGTGGCGATCTTCTTCTTCTGTCCGTGGTCATTCTGGCGCCGCATACCGTGCTCGTCATTGTTTCTACTCGCATCTGTGGCCTGTCTTAGACAGCCGTTAATCTAGTTCTCTAATACACTTATCGCTCTGTCGATAAGCAAGTTGATGGCGCAGAATGATGAAGATTGGTTTCTTCTGGAATGTACTAAGATGAGTGGAAACGAAGCCTGGTGTGGCAGCATAATGAGAGTAGGGTAAAAGGTACATTCTTTTGCAGTTTTCCCCATGGCTGCGCCTCCTTATATGGTAGACATATAACCTGAACCTGAACCTGAACCTCCTATACATGAATGCCTTTGGATTGAAGTGAGTGAAGCACGAATACCTCTATGTAGTGCATCTAATAGTTCTCTGGATACTCTGTATAACTAGAGGTTCTCCTTCTAGGGCTACAGCAAGATCTGTGATATGGATTTCACTCTGTGCATTGCTGCCTTGGACCACTGAATGTAGAAATCTGAGATTGGAATACCGTCGCCGAAAAAGGACCCGTGTTCCATTTATCTGAATTCAGGCATCAAGTGGGAACGAGAACCTTGAGTCTGTAAAGGGAGGCACACACTGGGGTTTGGGAGGGTTTTACATTCCCGTTCATACATTTGGATCTAAATATTGTTCGAATCCATTAGCATTCCACCATTTAATGTTGTGTTGTGTTGTGTTAATACCACCAACGCCATTCATCGGTTATGATTGTGAATCACATTTTATTGCAAAATTTAAAGGTTTATGAAATGTACATTAGGTGTACAATGCTCTTTTCCTGAAGGCATGTGCAGGTACGGGCATGTTATGAAGAATATGATCGGTGCCTGGGTTCAGGTATAGAAGGCGGAATGCTGGTGACATTAGCATACTTAGTAGAAACCAATCGAGAGTTAGCCTTGTCAATGTTTATGCCACGATGGGCAGGTCGTGTATTACTACACGAGGCATAGCCGAGTGTAGTGAGTAGCAGACCTGACCAGAGTGGTTTAAACATTGACAAGGCTAACTCGAGTTTGGTTTTGAACTTATCCTACCCCATATCACCGATATATACAGAGAAAACTTTGTAATTATCCATGTTAGTAGTGTGTTGACACTCATCGGAGGATGGCCGCATTTATGAGTGCTGCTGGATCTACTTCCGTAACCTCGTCCCTTATTGGTCTATTTTTTTATTCACCTCGGTGCATAAATAACATTTTATTCAACGCTCAGTCAAATACACTGACTCAATGTTAAACCTATAGCGTTTTTTATTAGGGGTAGGATAAATTAATAAATCCACTGTTGGGAACACCATAAGCAACAACGAACTCAAATGCTAACCTTTTTATCAACAGGTCCTCATTGCCAATTAGTGGGGGAGCAGATACGCAATTTCCAGACACCCTTTACACACGAAATATCTCACTACCTTTTGGCACTAGAGACTCCGGGCTATCAGGCATGGCCGCTCGTGAAGTAAAATTGTGGAAGCAGTATATTGCTATGAAAGGTCAAACGTCACCAAATTCTGCTAGCTTCCATTCTTTTCACTGATTTTGGTCTAATTTCAACAGTTTCTGAGTTAAATGTCTAGATGAGACATTTTTTTATGTAAAGGGTGTCTGCTATGATTCTGTTTGGTGTAGGGGTGAAGTAATAATATGATTGCAGCAGTCCCTGTTTCCTATCTTTAATTCCCACTATCAAAGCTTTATGATAATCCTGAAAGCCTTGTCCTTGGAAAAATAATCTGGAGCTATGTGTTCATGCAGCTTTGTTTATTCCAGGTGGGTTTGATACGTTTGTGAACACTCCCCGCTCATTGAGCACTGTTGAGACAGAGCCGTATAATCCAGGCACACAATACTGGTGCTTGCCGGTAGTGCATGCAGTGAAATGAAGCATTCCATAGCGTGTAGACTGGGCTACCAGGGGACCTAACAGCAGAATCATCCCTGGCGGGTGTGGCACCAGACCACTAACACACGATAAATCTACATGATATAACCTGATAGCCCCCTTTCATCAGCCTTTGTCCGTGCACTGCACAGTCAGTGTTGTCCCCATTATTTGCTATTGTTAGATACCATATTTTGACCAAATTTGAATTTCCATATTCATTAAATTCGGATTTCCATATTCATAAAGTCTGGATATATATCCGTCATTCTGGAATGTCGTTATTACCCTATCCCCCCTGAATAAACCTTTAAAATGGTTCGAGAATCCTCACCTCACGACCTTCTATACGAAATGATTTAGGACTCTTCTTCCCTCGTGTTCTTCACAAAGTGAATGGCTTTGACGATAACAGCTCCTATATATATCATAGTAACGACATTGACCAGAGTGTTGTGACGTTTCCAGTGCCCCATCATATCATGGGGATGGGTTCAGTATAAGACGGCGGAGCCTCGAGTTATGCCTGACCTTTTATCAGCCCCATGAGGCAGTCCAGGATCGGCTTGCATGTCAAACGACCCCTGAGGGTATAGGAATGGTAGATTTACGATAATTCACGATAAAACTGTTCCCGCCCTGGAGTCACAAATTCCCATGGCTCATATAGTTCCCACAGTGGAATTTCCATCGTGTACAGGCCTGTTCCCCTATGTAAGGAGGAGGTAAGATTTCATCAGGTAATGGGGCCGGTAAACGATGAAGCACCTGTATTACACTGAAAGTGATTATACACCATTATTAGTGCCTTTGTCCTTATATACATTGGGCAAGAGTAGTTCACTCTTAGACAGGTTTTAATCGAAATACCTATATAAACTCATAAAATTGCGGTTTCAACAGTATATGTCTACACAGAAGCCTGTCTAAATAGTCAGCCTTATTCTGGTCTGACGATGTACCATAGGACCATTCTTTTTTTTTTATTGTGGAGAATATTTTATTTTCAACTTGTACAGGATATATACACACAAGTATTTTAGCAGGACCATTCTTTATGTTTGTTTCTCAATGAGAAGGCAAAAAGAACTACAATGTATCTTCCTATTCTTTGAACATATGGTATTGCCACACCTGGTGCGTGTTTATAGGGTTTTCTTTAAAATGAATAACCTAACCTGAATATAAAAATGGGCTTATATGAAAAGGAACTGCCTTCTCAGCCTTGGCTTATATGTTGCCATAGCTGTTGCAAGTATATAGTTTTTATTTCATTTAGAAAATAACGTGACTAGAAGTTCAATGTGCCCACCTAATACAAAGGGTCCATAGAAAACACGCGGGGAGTGTGTATCACCATACCCGGGGCATCCAGATATTGTTGTATGCTCCGGGTTCCAATAAAGCGCGCATACGGAAAAATAGTGCGTACTGGAAAATATTGTTCACCGAAAATGAACTAATATTGTCACGCCACTTGTCAGAAAAAGGAAGATATCAAATACAATATTGACTGGTTTCAGACAAATTGGTTCATGCTCCTTGGAGTTGACTCTGTATTCGCTCGGCTATTATTATTATTATTATTATTATTACTAGGCTGGGCAACGAGAGCATATCTATACCTGTAGGAAAGGTTGTACGAGGCCTAGATTCTAAAGAAAATCGTCGTGGGGGACAATCTGCCCAGTATCCGTGTTTAATCATTCACATATTCTCCACTTATTGAGAAGGCTCCTATCGGATAAGACCCCCTGGAGTCCCGTAGTGAATCATAATACCAAGAGCAGCCTTAAGCACCAGATCCACTAAGGCGACCAAGTGAATGCGTCTGCGATCCATGCGACTGTGCGAATCCCATGCGATGATATTCAATATATTGAATATTGTCGCAAGGTATTCGCATGTCCATGCGAACGTCTGCGAACCCAAATTCGCATGGAAAATCGCCTTAGTGGATCTAGCGCTTTACGTATCAATCAACCCAGCGGAAGTATGTTTATTTTAGTCTCTAATACAAAACTGCAGTGTCAGAGGGGAAATATCTGAAATATATAGTTTGATTCATTGATAACTATCAGTGATAAAATTAGTTAACAAAAACACAACTATGTGGCACTACCTGTACTGATTAGAAACTTAGACTGGTTCCCTGGCCCAATGAAATATGGGACAGGTAATGCAACGTGTGAATGTACTGGAAATGTTCATCTCATCTCTCATCCCCATTAATATCATCACCCCATCTATGTACATATTTGAACACGGATTGTTTCCGAGAAGAATGTTCATGTACTAGTTCGACTAAGTCTGATAAAAAAAACCTGCTATGCAGAAGATGGCTGAGGTTGTATATCTTTCATGCTTAATACTATAGGTCGTGCAACCATATTGGGGACTGAAAACTAGTTATTTTTGACTTAAAATACAAAAATTCCCATAACTTAGGCTATAAAAAAAGATACAGATTTACAAAGGATACCATATTAAACCAGAGATTATGGGCTTTATTGTCATATGTATTTTAGATTTATTCAGGTGATTTATCTGTTTTCATTTTTGTCATATTTTCTCTGAAATCATGCTAAAAGTTAGGCAAAATGTTGGACTTCTAGAATATGAGTGAAGATTCCATAGAATTCCATATGGAAGCAAATTCAACGCACAGTTTAATCAAGTAGAGATTTCTTTGAGGATGATTGTGATACCTTAACCTTTATTGTACTCATAGTAGAAGTAATAATGGACTGTTTTGTTATCAAAATAGAAAAGTACCAAAAAGCCCCTTTTTGTGATATGTGCCATATGTTAAAGCATTGTCGTGGTAGGCAGAAAATGAAGAAGTAAGGCTTGGTTGGAACAGATGCAATATTTTTACATTATAATTTCAGACAAAGTTTTTCCTTTAGTTACTAATTACAAACAAATGCTCACTTAAACTAATTAGATAAGCAGCACAAGTCAATCTATAAGAATTTTTAGGGAAACACTATTTGAATGCGGATTTCACCTTAGTCCCTAATATGCCTTCCTGACCTATAGCGACTTCGTAGATTCGTATTTAGCTACCACCTACCCCCTCGACCCTTAAATTCCCCCCACAAATTCAGGCGGGTGAACGGGAAACCATCGTAAACTTGTGGTAATCATTTCATATGACACAGGTGCATGAGCTGATCATCAGCGATCAGAATTCTATGGATTGAAACCAGCGAAAGGGTGAGATCTCATTGCTTTCTCTCAATGAAAGGAGATCAGAGAACTTTAGTTATAAATTATGTTTTTAGTATGGGTAGAATTAATCCTAAGGATAGAAGTTCATCTGAGTGAAGAAATACGAAAAAGAAAAGCAGGTTTCACTTAATCACTACACGAGAATCTCACTCTCGTGGCCCTTCAGTCTCCAAGCTGAGGTCTGGTTCACTCTATCCGTATGGACAGAAGAAGCTCCAAGCGGATCCGTCCAGAATCATAGTTTTTTAGATATGGTAGGTAATTATTATTATTATTTTTATGTACCGGTGCATGAATGTCTCATTTATATGCACTATCAGTATAAATTCCATTCGTCCACGCCGTGGCGTAGTATAAACAGAACACTACCCTCCACTTGGAGAAAAGAATAAACAAACAAAATGGCGGACGTTACCTGATTCAGAGCTATACATGTGTACTTTTTTATAATTCTTTTTTTAATTTTCCACCAACATTTCTACCTGACGGTAGACCTTCCAATGTAAGGAGTGATCCTTAATAAAGATTCTGCATCTAGATAATCGTCAAATGCAAGAAAAACATACGCGATAATAATGATGATGGTAATGTGTACTTGAAGTTAATACTAAAAGTTAGAGTATATATATTTGCTTCACACATCGTTTGGAGCTTTTCTTGCTTTCCAGATTCTGAGTTCCTTACTTACATAATATGATCGCCCAGCACTACCCTCGCACCCGAAATCACCGCACAATCAACAAGCAGCATCGTAAATACATACCAAATACAGAAATTACCATATTAGAAGATATCAAACAACTCCCCGACTGAAAAAAAAAATTCCAACCCAAGGATCTCAATATAGACCCTAGCGGAACGAAGAAATTCACCAAACTCCCCGACCGAAACACCGCTTTGAATTCGGAGCCTGACAAAAATTGACATTGTGACGTCATTGCTACCGTAGTTATACATACTCTCCCAACATAGATCCAGCACCTTGTTTCCCGGCCTGATTGGGTTGAAGCAGATGTTATAATAAGAGCGAGTGCCATAAGAGCTCTGCTAGGAGAGTGAGCCCACTAATTCACGATTGATTCTCTAGGTGTCACCGCACGGTAAGTGAATGGCAGGGTTTGACATTCGTTGTCTGAGGGTTAAGTTCAGAGGTTGAATGGAGATGAAATTGTATGTAAAAAGATGGTACTTCAAACAAATAATGATAATAACACTCATGTTACAAACCACTTGGGAAAGGGGAAGAGTATGAAAACCAGGCTTATAAGGCCTGAAGCTCACCCCAATTTTATTGCCTGATTGGTTAGACCTACATTGTGAGTTACAAAACTAAACTACATCTGTAACATCTTAAGTTGTACTGATTACTTCTCCAGCGCACAACAATGAGAGATGACTGATTTCTTCGGCAATAAAATGAATGTTCTGAAGAAAAAAATAAAGAAGCACAGTAAGTGTGACTGTATTCTATCTGTTCCCTGTGATTTTGGTTAAAGATAAGCACCGAGTTCAAAGAACTCGATGAGCATTTCAGACTAAAATATCTCTGAACAGATTCCATTCAGTCACACTAACTATGTCTCTCTATACTCCGCATCAATTCCTCGGAGCATACGACCGCTTAAGTTTGAAACCAGTCAATATATTTGAAACAATGTATGTGATGTGTTCATAGTTTAAAGTTTAAAAAACTGCCTTCTTAGCCTGAGTCTATAGATGCCTTTGCCATAGCTGGTGCAGGTTTATAATTGTTTTTATGGGGGGAACGTACATGAAACAATATGTGGTGTCTTCCGAGAGTTAAGTAAAAAGAAAGGATTCTTGGTCTATATGATGTTGCTGCAGCCAGACTGAGCTTAGCGTTTCTGTCATTTAAGCAAACATTTTGAACTGAAGTCAAACGTGCCCTGTATGGGATGGCTCTATAAAAAAAAGTGCCCTCTGAGCCTAGGTCTATGTTGTTGCCGCAGCTGGTGCTACATACTGTCTTCATTTCCTCGTCCAACTTAGTCCATTATCCCCTACAGCCCCGTCGGTCCATTGTTGCAACCTTCACGTAGGGCGCCTGGACATAAATCTGAATACTGACCACTGGGCATAGCTGTATCCCCTAGAAGCGCGGCCCCGATCGGTTGGTTTGATACGCATGGCGGTATGGAAATTATGAATGTAGAGAGAAGACTAGAATAGGACAGGTCTTGTTAGCATCTTTCAAATGCCGACCACCACAATTGCTAAAGTCTAATATCGGAGGGAAATAGCTACTTTCCTGTTCGTTGCTCCGTCGTTCTAAAATTTATTAAAAAAAAATTAAAATCTCAGAAGGTCGTAGAACTGTCCACTGGCATGAATAATCTGAAACCTGCCAATTGTCACGATTCCCATCATCTGGGGGGCCCCAAAGCCGTAGCCGAGGTTTACATAGAATCCGTTTGACTAAGGCGCTCCGCCGTACATCATCAGCCAAACGTAAAGTGGGTGTTAACATGAGTTGTCTCTTACACAGTAAGCCACATGGCCAGAGGCATCAGACAAACTGTTATGGATTACCCCGGAATCCTGTGAGAAAGCCGAGGAAAAATAATGAGAAGGCGACAATGTCTGCACAGACCCGGCGAGTCAATGAGCGGGCTCGAGGAAGCCGAGACAGTTGGGTATGACGTGTAGTAGGTGGGTGGGCGCCAGTTGTACGTCTGATTGATTAAGGCGGCCTGTGCCTGTGGCATCCATGTGGCGGCGCTAGGGTTTCTCCTTGTTAATCAGCCTGTGCCCCTGGGCACCCCATATAGCCATGTTTTAGTTACATCAAAAGACACTACTTTATATAAACTCATTACAAGATTAGTCCACTGGTGTACAATGAAGATATAAATCATGCACGACGTATGTGCAATCAGTATTATGTGGGCCTCAATACGAACACATTTTTGTCAGGTATGTTGTTCATCTTATTACTTTTTCTTTTTCTTAGTCAAAGAAAATCCGCTATTGCCAGAGGACCAATGGCGACTGGCGGTCTGTGATCAACTTCCGTCTTAAAGGCGTGTACCCCTGATGTTGTGTGACGTAATTAGTGACGTATTTCCGTCTGATGGGGGTCTCGGTGTTTAGCACACATTCGACCTGGCCTTTTGAAGTTCCCTGTAGGTTGTTTTCGCCCCTCGAAGGGAGGCTTTGGTTTCGGAGCCTTGTCTTTATTACACCGGCAGGAGTTTCACCTTCACCAGCCACTGACCTCTTTGCCTGCCCCTCAGCACCACTACCCGGCTTCTTTGATCCAACATCCACCTTAGAGTCCTACATCTAGAGCAACGCAGAGGAGCTCCAGAAGGTTCAACCACCTCCATCACACAACCGTTCTCACACTTCCCTCCCGCCAACCCCCTTCCTACCGACATGTCCTTTCCTCTCGGCCACTGCTGCTCAGTCTTTAATTTAGCCTTAAACAGGCAAGAGCAAAAGATAACGACGAAGAAGGTGGGGCTGCAGACCTGCATCAGCCTGGGCATGTCCATATATATATATATATATATATATATATATATATATATATATATATATATATAATATCATGAAACATCACGAAATTCCATATGATTGTTTATATGGCAAAAATTATATGAAATTGAGTGATGGTTAGATTTTATCCTACCCTGTCATATGTTTTTAACTTTATATGTCACCACTGGCATATAAATATTTGATGGCATAACCGTGGCATACAGGCCCACCATGTAAGGTCTATGGAGATTTATATGCGGTGTAGGATAAATATATGTGTGTGTGTGTGTGTGTGTGAGTGTGTGTAGGTGTGTGTGTGTGTGTGTGTGTGTGTGTGTGTGTGTGTGTGTGTGTAGGTCTCTGTGTGTGTGTAGGTCTCTGTGTGTGTGTAGAGAGAGAGAGAGAGAGAGAGAGAGAGAGAGAGAAAGGAGGAGACAGACAGACAGAAAGAAAGAGTTCTGTCTAGTCAAGAGAGAAAGAGAGGAAGAACGAGGAGACATAGGGAGATGGAGACAGACAAACAGACAGACAGATAGACAAAGACGAGGGGAGAAGCGGAATATGATACCAACAGGGAAAACTATGCTGGAAGGACAGAATAATGGTGGCGTTCCACCAACCATCCCAACTCGTCTTACCCACTCTCCAAACGAAGCCCTTGCACCGACAGTGTTGACCGGACTGGTCGTCTGATCATGGCTCAAAAAGCAGGCAAATTGATAGTCATGCTATCTCCACATCCTGACTGGCCATCACTCCAGCCACCATATATTTGCTATGATCTCGTACGAAGTGAGACCGAAAGTGACAGCAGTGAGCCCGTAGTCACGTGACCATCAGCAGAGTGTGGCACAGGGAGAAACGTCATAACTATCCTTCATATTTTATGAAGTTGTTATCACTTATACACTTTGAGACCAGACAAGGATTTTAGAGGCCCTGGAACCGGGTGATCGTAAACCCCTCTGGATAATAATTCAAATGGAAAGCAATGATAGTTAGCATACTGTTTCTGGAAAAAGTAATGAGCGATGAGACATTTAGAACTCATCTAAAGATGGTTGAGGGGCTAATTAAACATTCAAAACGAAATTTTCAATCGGAATATCTAGTCATTTGTATAACACAAGATACTGTTAGTATATCTTCAGCTGTTGTATTTGATTCATCTGAAGATAAATTCATTCAAATATTTGTGATTGAATATGTATTCTATCAAGTAGGTAATATTCCCAAAGAACTGACTGCATGCATATCACACATAAATCTTTTCATATCGTATTTCGCGAGGAATTGAATAGAATCTTTGCATTGTAATAGTGTTTCTCTCTATGGAACTGTAGACGTGAATAAAGAGTTTCAAGACCACTTTAAGAAGGAATATCTTTTTCGGGTAGGCAAGAGTAGATACGGTAGATCTCTCATATAGCTACTTAATTGATCCCGAAAGACAGTCTCCCTGGCCCAGGCCTTTTTATGAGCAAAATGGGACGAACATGATCACATTAAGGCCTTAGAGAGAGAAACGTAGGGATCCATAGGCTCAGGCTCACCTACTTAGAAGCTGTCCATATAGATCTGCCCCATCCTTTTCTCTGGAAGTGAAATCTGTAGAATTGATTTTCGGATTTTTATTCAGAAAGAAATAGGAGTATATCTCTCATAATAACGAAGAATGCAACTCCATGGCGATGCACAAAACATAATACGAAATGTAATACGACTTTGTTTCTGCAACAATTTATCACCAGTTGAAGCAATCGGTTGTGATCTAAAGCAGTTTATTTTGACCTTTAAATGAGGATTAAATCACCGAGCAAATAAAACAACGTAATACTCACGTGCGTCTATATGAGTTACTCATGAGGTACACACTGACACATGACCAACTATCATTAATAACACCGCTCTTTTTTGCCAACTTTATCCTAGCTACACTTTCTTGCAAAAGTCCTTACTAAAAGTCAGATAACATGTGGGTACTTTTACATGCAAGTGATTATTTGTATTATCCACGCCACAATTCATAAAAAGGGGTCTCTTTCCGGGTATTTGTCCAGTATAAATATAGCAAAAAAGGACTTATTGAATGCGAGCAGGAGTCCTGTGCCTCATGCATATGTTAATCGCTCTCAGAGAGAGACCATGTTCCAACCCAGAGGAAGGGATAGACAGCAATTAGCCGAGCCAGAAGAGTCCCTTCGGTGCACAAATGAACCTCTCAATGTTTGTGGTATTGATATTTTCCTCCTCTCCAGCAAATAGTGCGGTTACAATAAGGACGATGCCATTTTGGCTCCCACAATGTCTAAGACACAGCAGCAATTATATGATGACGCAATAATGACATCACGGAATCCTGCTGATATCCTGATGGTTTTTAGTGGGGATGCAGTGTGGAAAGCTGTCGCTACACGGCATCATTATTATCAACTTAATTAGCCTTGTAACAAGGTGCCACTGCGCAACGTTAGTTTCTGACTATGAGTCTCGCCCAGCTGGTTCCCATCGCCATGTATAAAGCATTTGTTGAAGTTTTTGGTCTGACAATTTCTGATCAGAAACAGAACAGAAGGTACAGAGTACTGTTTGCATATTTGTCAGATGTAATAGTACTGCATCATAATTTCTTATATAATATGTGAAACCATAGTTATGGTGACAATACAGGCTAGATTTAAGAGTTGTCTTGGAGAATTTCGTTCAGAAGGAGCTCTTTAGAGCGAGTTCTGAATGAAATTCTCCGAGGCAACGAATAAATCTAGACTGTATTGTCACCATAACCATGGTTTCATATTATCATATACCTTAATTCGGTCTTAAATAGCTAAAACTCACCATAATTTGACTCAAAGTGACTTGTGTATCACGTGAATCCCACACGTTTGATACCTCGACATTTGATAAATGTACACACTAACTCGTTCCGGGACGTCTGTCAGACGCCTCGGTATCGTGAAGTTAAGGAGTCTGCCATTTTTAAATCCTGCGCCTGGACCTCTGTTGTTGGCCTCTCAGCCAATCAGATTGCGTTATTTTTTTCAAAGCATGCAGTCTGTCGCTCAAAGCGTGCAGGCGAAGCTCAAATCATGCAGTTTGTCACTCAAAGCGTGCAGTCTGTAGGTGCCCAAAGGCACCAGTACAAAGATTCATGGCGTAGAGTGCAATCTTTATACAATAACTGTACCCGTAGGAACAGTACATATTTACATTGATTTAGTGCATAGGTATATAATGATAGATAAACTATTAGAGAATTAGAAACTGTTTCCAAGAAAAGGTTTTATGCAAAGTTCTGTACTTAACTACATCAATTATCATATTACTTTAAACTCACATTATTCATTTCTACGAGAATATTCAAGGTGGATCTTTTATGTAGTTGACCAATCTTCATATGCAGGCAGTTGTTTCCTAAAGATGCATGAACTAAACATGACGCTCTGCATTCCACTGCCATTCTGTATTAGAATATCATATCTTATAACTTCATCTCCCATCATATGTTTGTCAATTACAATCAAGAGGAGATGTTAACCATCATTTCAGGAATACTAGAATGGTATTCAGCTATTTGTCTTTATGATAAATCATGATATATATGAAATGGAAGTGGGTTGACAATCATGTAACACGCTGTACATTCAGTTGGCGAATATTCTACCGAACAACATAGCCTATGATTGGATGGATCTACATCTAAATATAGCATCTGAAATAAGTGAGCGCCTAATCATTCTCGGGTATAGATATTAAGCCGAGGGTATACAAACACCGCGCCCACGCAACCATCTTCAAAGAATGTAAGATCCATCCTGTGATGAATTTTACACCTCATTGATAGCCAGAATGGAGCTGAAGGCTAATTATATGTTAAGATAACATCATACTTAATGGAACCGTATAAGGGCTACACGGTCAGTGTATTTTTAGGTTTGGTTCTATCTGCATGTTCTGTTGCAGTATCAGTTTGAAGATAGTTTTCAAATATGCAAACGTCTTATATCATCTTTAGTTAATTCTATGGTAGTATGCACAGATAAGGTAGTTTTATTCTGCTTTTCTATATGGAGAAACCTTTTTTCAGATAGTTTATTTCAGATTATTTATGGTGTATAGTGCATTCAAAAGAACATCTACCTAGTCTTTTTCATATGTGTGGGAGGATTTCCGTGTTGTCTGAACGTGACCCATATTGTAGTGCAAACATTGTTCACCTGAGGTTTCTCTCTTCCCATTCCGAGGCACGAGATCCTGCCAAGAGGCAGTTCAGGTTTCGTTATATAGCAGAGCGCCTCCAACTAGGCCTGCACCTATTCCCACTCTACTACCTCTTCCCAGTCGGAACTGCATCTGCCACTGCTCCAGGCGCATCATCTT
Organism: Alentia gelatinosa; assembly: GCA_950022655.1. Classification (NCBI taxonomy): domain Eukaryota; kingdom Metazoa; phylum Annelida; class Polychaeta; order Phyllodocida; family Polynoidae; genus Alentia; species Alentia gelatinosa. Next base: position 18,570,743 of record OX465581.1, read on the forward strand.
TGCGCAACCGGAAGTGGATGTTAGGCGACAAACAGTCGCTCACCAGGTGGCGCCCTGTGTGGGAACAGAGAGAAGGAGGGGGAGCGGGGATGGACGTGAAATGACCCGCCGCCGGCCCCGCGCATCACGTGATGGGATGCGTACGTCCGCTGGGGGCACGGCGCTGGAGGTCGTTCAGACAGACTGAAGGGCATTAAGCATTGCTTGGAATCGTATTGCCCACCTGCGGGCCTCGCCACCTCCAGATCCCACCGTTATGGCCACATGACATGAACCCTTACTTAATGGTAGGATTCACCTTGTTTCTGATGATTCATGCTATTTCTGAGTAAGTGTGTTTAGCATTGCTTCTAATTTACTTTACGATTGTGCACATTGAGCATTAGGTAGCCTTTACTTCCTATTTGGGGATTTCTGCCTCAGATTCTAGCACTGTATTACATTGTATACATACATATAGTAACTACAATACATACAGCAACTCCAACCACATTGCTTAACATTGTAAGTATTTGGAGGCAGTGATTCTTGTATAGATATTATATCGGCTACCACATATCAAAACACGCTGATCGAAGACCCATCGGAATTACTGCAGGTGGATTAGATGTAACATCCCAGAGGCTTAAGGTTAAGCAATAGGGGTTGCTGAGAAGCCTAGGCAGGGCAAAGAGTTGGGAGGCGAATTGGTGTAAAGAGGCATAAGAGAAGGACGGGACATCAATGGCTCCGGTCGCGATATGTAGTCACGTCATGCTGCCACGTAAAAGTTTCTTCACGGTTACACAGCATGATGCGCCATTAACTGATGAAAGCAGTGGGTGAAAAGGAAGTCAAAGATTGCTTCATCTGCGGTAGCCACAGTGCACCCTATTTAAGTATATATGTACTTGTATTGGCAAAGGGCTTGTCCAAATTGCCGGAGAGATTTTCAGAATTAGCAGCCTTATATCTCAACTAGTGTTACGAATTAATTTGAGATGATAGAGATAGAGATGATAACTGTTAAAGCTCCCCAAATTATGAAACGAGCTGATATATGCGGAAACGCCAGGGTCCAAAGTTTGTTATCGATGGGTCATTGAATATCTGGAGTAAGAATATAAGCAATGTCATGCCGTACTCGTACCTCATCTAAGCTCAATTACCACCTGGGCCTGGAGGAGTGGCTTTGTTCCTGATCTCAGCAAAAAGAAGAGGTAATACCCAGATCCAATAATTAGCCCATGTCTGAGCTTGGCTCAGTGTGAAGAGGAGATGGGGTCATGCGGTGCTGAAAGAGGAGGACGAAGTTTGGCAGTCAGCCCGATGCTGCCTCAGATCTATCTCCAAACACAAAGTCCTCTCCTCACTCTCCAATCCTAGCCTCTGCCTGTTTCTACCCTACCTACTCTACAGAGCGAGAGAGCCCAATCAAGCTGACTTCCGCCTCTCGTTGGCTAGTCCTCTAACCCTGAGCACTGCAGCTCGGGTAGAAATCTACAGCTCTTGGGGGAACTAGCGGTACTAATTTACACTGTGGCTCGCCGCTTTAACTCACTAGGAGGCGTGCAAAATGAGCTTCCGGTTGGCGCTAAGATGAGGACGCTGACCCAGTGTCAGCGAAGTGCGAATCAGAGCGTGCACCAATTAGCAGTTCCGCATCCGCTTACTACGCCTGCCGCATACCCGTTACAACAGTCTCACAGGATCGGCAATGGCGTTCGGGCTTTGGTGAATGTCGTCATCTTCCGGTTTCCGTCCCAACCAATCAATGTTGAGAGTGTATGGCTGGTTTTGAGTTTGGCCGCTTATAGTTATGGAGTGGTGCTGTTGACGCGTTCTAGCTCAGCGCATAGGAAACCCTCGTGTCACCAACAACTGAGGGATCAAAGCAAACCGCAGGGCGCCAGTTCCAGAGTTTCAGAGTTATGACCTCTGGGTAAAATATGCACGGTAGCCATGCAGTCCCTGCCGCTGGGCCCTCATAGGGGGCGTCGTGTGAGGCTGCTCATGGAAGAGTTGGTGCCTGTGTTGTGGAACAACGAGCCCCCAACGTCTCTGATCTCCACATCCGCAACCTCAAACCACCCACGCGCCCGGCTGGCACTAGAGTCATTTTTCTCCCCTCCTGAGTACGTCAAATCATGTGGTGAATATTGAGTGTCCGCGACGACCAGTGCTGGTCCGGATGAGACGCCTCAAGTGCGGCCTCACACGGCATGGATTGGCTGTCCGGGTTTACGGCCAGCCAACAGATCAAGGCTTGAACCCTTAGGTCTTATAGTTCACAGCCTACAAATGCATTAAGCCCATAACCTGTGATCTTATGTGTTTAATGTCATAAATTACAGATTACAGATGGACCAGACAGCATGTCAATCTGAACTACTGGTACTATTAACAGAAAAGGAGAAACGAACCCATCTAGCTCTTCCGTCGAATCTATCACCATAGTCCCAGTGAAATAATATGGTGATTAATCGAATGGCATATTAGTCAAGCCGAACCACGTCTTCTATGACACGTATATCCTTGACTAAAGATGTGCTATGCTCTTCTTAAGTGAACGAAAATAAGTATGGCATCAGTTCGTTTCGCACTATGTGTAACATGTACCTTCTATAGTATCATATAGTAAAATTGTATTACCCAGCGATATTTTGTAATTCAGCACTGCAAATGCGAAGTTAAGAATGTCGGTTCCCTCAAATAATCTAAAACAAAACAGAAATCAAAATGCTCTTTTGCATATTGCACTGCAGGAAAACCCACCAAGAAATAGGTGAAGCCTGCGGTAAGTCAATTGATCTCTTGTTTATGTCACCTCCCATGGCTGTTTTGAAATTGAATATAGAAGACGTATATAACGAGAATTTGCTGTTATGCCAATGAATCATTTATATACATCACCGCTACGGAGTGGTGGCTTGCTCTTACAAAAAGTCTGATGTCTGTTGCGATACAACATTTGGATCTATTATTGGTCAGGCCATGTTTAATACAATGAATTTCCATGCTGGCAGAAAGCTGATTCTTATCACCCTTATGGATGGCAGGCCAGTTTTACACCGATCAAGTTCATAGAAAGCACCACCTGTTTACCATCGGAACATGGCCTAGATCTAGATGGGCAATCTCATGGAAGGCTATCTCTTCAGAGCCTGTTTCTGCTCACTGCTCCATATCTATATCCCAGAGGTTCACATTCAGATCTAGATCCCCGCATGTTACTCAGTTGGATCTAATAGCTGATAGATCGGGTCAGGTGACTGCACACACGTCTTTCCACTCGACCGAGATGCGATTCCAAAGTCAACCATGACCATGGCTCTGTGGTGTATCCCTCCAATCTCCCTGCAGAGATTCACGTCATAGTGGAGCGCAGCAAATCGAAGAATCTGTATAGAGAGTGGTATCACCACATGACATACGGTATTAGTTGTCACGTGACATGCCATTCTCTGGTATCGCTCTCACAAACACTAGTCGACGTCACTTTCTAATCTTGGCCCTATGATATCGAGCATTGTGATTTCAGAAATGGATTTGTGGCTGGAGCCCTACAAAGGTAATTCAATTGGCGACAGTCCTGATTTAACCCATATGTATGTATCTTATTTCTCGATTCCGTCCACTGGAGGCCTTCATCCCTGCCGTCTTTTGCACGATACCTCACAGGCTATTGTTATCCGAGGAGCCCGTAATCGCGATTTACAATGGCACACTGTCATCATTGTTACATGGCGAATAATCTGCTACCAGGTCAAGTGTGTTACACTCTCTCCGCCTGCATTACACCTAAGTGGACAGCGATCCCAGCACGGACAGAGAAGAATGGCGACTCAATGCAGTTAATCCGACATGCCCATACCCACCTGGGTGTTATGAGTATAGAGTAGGCGAGGTAATACCAGCAGGACTGGTGTCCGCCCACCCCCACCCCCATCGGCTCTGAAACCTCCACGGTCCGCCTCCTACCCCCACCGATAGGGGGTGGCAGGGATATCTGTGACGGTGTTATATTGGAGTCAGATGGTGGCACATTTGTATGATGTGTGTTCGGCGAGCAGCCAGTAGAACACCGGCTATTACATGGTCGGTCCGGGGTCGGCCGGCATATCAAATTCCCCTCACAGTCTGGTCATATATCCAAGAAGGATGTGGGGTCCACACAAAGGGTGGGGGGAGCTCGTATCGTCTAATAGATGGGATCAGTGCATCTCGATCTACCGCTAACCCCTCCCCTCCCACGACACCGTTCTACTGCCCTTACTCTACCACTTTGTTGCCCCTTTTACATGCTGCAGTCCCATGTATATATATATTTTTTTTTTTTTAAAGTCTTAAGAACCCATGAATGCCTCCATGATGTGTCCCCATATCTGATATGGTCAGCGCAAATGACAATAATCGTTTGCTAGAATGAGCTGCCTTATGGAGTAAAGACCTTTAGTTGATAAGCCTCCTAATAAAAACACATTCACACTAACTCACTTAGCGCTCTAGATCTGAACCCTTGTGATAGATTCAAATTTATATTCACGTTATATTTTGCCATGCACTACGTTTATATATGTGTGCCACGTCTTTCCCTTTTACTCTTCAAATTGATGAATCGTCCACCTTTTCTGCCATTGCTAGTAGTTGGCATTGTCCTTGAAGTTGCTCCCCCATACATGATGTCTTCCCCTACTGACCGTAGCTGGACATCCCTCCCATCCAACCCTCTGACCTGCTTCGAACCTCCAGTCCCTTGATATCAGACCCTAATGGCCATCCCTGATGTACTAGGCCCGTTACGTCGACCCCTGACCTCGCCAAGCCCTAGCTCTCACCACCCTGGCTCTCGATCAGTTTACTCCATGGTTTACGGCTGTTTATACCCGGAATATCGCACGCCTGGCTCTGGGTTCTCTGTAGTCGTGGGCGTGAAAACTGAACTTATCGGCGGTTCTTACACCTCCCCTCCTGAGGGCGGTGATTGCCAAGAAGGGCCGCCGTGCCCTGCTCTGTGCCCTGGAGAGGACTAAACACGTGCACGTCCGAGATTCATGACGACTAGAGGGAGGAACAGAGTTGGTCGCCCACCCCCTACCACGCCCCGCCGCCGTGCTAGGTGGTAGTCGGTGGGAGGGCTGCGCTATTGGATAAACCAGTCGCCCTCAACGCGAGGTACATATATAATGCGCATACGCTTCCTCCCAAGTGTGGAGTAAATATCCGCCTTCCTGCATACGCAATCCCAGGGTGAAAACTCCAGGCTCAAGACGAGGCGTAAAGAAGGGCACCAGGGATTAGGAATTGACGTCTAACGTTGGAGGGGATTTGTATACGAAACTGTGTATGATGAACTAACTGCCTGGCCCCCTCCCGCCAACCCGGTGGGTGGCCATAGAAGACATTCCTCACTTCCCGCCCTCACGGAAGCCATACGACAGATATCCGGACACTGGAACACGTAGATGAGGCTGTGGGTTCTGTGTGTTTAACTAGTTACTAGCGACTTCGTCGAGTCCGAGTACGAAAAATATAGAAAAATGAAAAAATGCGCTGCCAACAACGGGTTTCGAACGCCCGACATCGGCATCCCAAGTCGGAGGCCCTCCCAACTGCTCCACAAAGCCGGGTGCCATATGTGGGTCAAATACTTAATCTGTTGGTGGGTGAGGGGAATCAGCGGAGTTTTGAAAGGGCTACCAGCGAAATGTGAGATCTCATTGGTTTCTCACGAGAAAAATAGATCAGGAAACTACAATACTAAACTTTGATTTTGGCCTGGTGTGAAATGAATCATAAGAGAAGAAGTTTGTCTGAGTATAGAAATACAAAAAAGAAGAACAGGTTCGAGTTTTTCACTGCACAAGAATCTCACTCTCGTGGGCTCTCAGTCTCCAAACATAGGTCGTGTTCACTCTGTCTCTATGTGCGGGAGCCACTTCAAGCAGATTCGACGAAATTCTACCGTTTTAGATATAGTAGGTAATCATGCAGAAGACAGTTACTGTCCTGGAAAAAGCCTGCACCTGAGGCACAGTGACCTACACTACTTACGCAACCAGAGACACTGAAGTATATAGTTCCCCGTGTTTCAAGTGTAGTATATATTACTGATGTATAAATAACCATGTTAATATCATTATTATGGTTCTAGATGTTTTGAAGTGTGTCTGTTTTAAGATTTTTATGTGAGTTTAAGTAAGATAGAAGATGACTTTCGTGGCTGAGAAAGACAAAAACACATTGATTTGAAGAGGTTGACTCTGTATGCCATGGAGAGCCTTTATCACTAAGATGTTATGTTTCCAGATATAATGCATAAAGGTATTTCTAGCAAGCAGGTATATTAGATGTCATACCCTTCTTCATTTACTTGTTTGTATACAATATACCTTTCTTTTATTTGGTAAATATGCATGAAAGTAACCATCCCCAGGTTCGACCCACTGAGTAAAGTTCCAGTTCCAGGTTGTTTGACGTACGGTTTTATGTCTTTCCATCTAATAGATGGACATGTGTCAATGGCGGTTAGGAATCATGGAGATATGCTGTTTACGGGGCCGAATAAGCTGTACAGTTCATGCCTGAGTGAAGGGAGTGATATACAGGTTGCGTCCTAGTAATATAGTATCAGTACAGATTACTAACACATGAATATGTAGCAATTGCTATTCTCTATGGACCGCGGGGACGTATTCTTGCATATAGTTGCATGATTTAGATGCTGATCGTCTGGGTTGGATTCTAAGTTGCACCATGACCAGGGCTTTCAGGAATGCATACAAGTTAGATACAAAGCAAACAGACACAAAATTACAACAGGGGTATATTGTCTCAGGTCCATATAGCCCCAGGTTCTAAATCCGTGGTGGGTAGGAGGTTTTGTCGCCAAATGCTGACCTCAAGCCTGTGATTCTCTTTGCCCCGTGACCCGGCACGTCAAAACCGAGTTCTGTTGATCTAGCACACGAGCAAACTTGTAGGCAGGGACTAGACAATCAAGCTATTTTGAGGTCGCTCATCAAACATCGAGCAATAGGTTGCTGACGTGTGCTTTCGTAGGTTGTTTGGAGGCCAACATCATGTGGTCACAGGTCAGATCAATCAGAGACCAGCAGGTCAGTTTCACATAGGCTGACGCTTTGCCAACTTCCTCTCCTGAAACAGGTGCTTGCTCAACTGCAAATGAAGAGGATACATTCATCTTATCTATCATTCTATGAAGGCACTATTGCACAGAATATTCCATCTCGTCATATCGGTATTAATAGAAACTGAAACAGTTGCATTAGTTACAGCAATCATCCATCTTATAAGCATAAATAAATTTCCATAAAGAATCATTGTGTTAATAAATGTCGACTATCCAATTATTCACGAACTAGTTTAAGTTAAATGGGTTATATGTGATTTTTGTGTGAGGAAGCTAGGTTTCCTGAGGCATCTGGTGCTGTCGACCTGGGAATAGTGAATAGATATTCCAATTGATTCTGTGGGGAATGCTTGGAGGGGTGTGTGTCAAGCGGTCATTTTAAGCATCTTTTTTTTGTTGGTGTTTTAATTTCTTTATTGACATCACGATTATACAATTCCATCGACGTACATGCGTGTGTGAAGCTTTTCTCAACAAAGAGGCAAGGGCCTCAGTCTTTTTATAAGACTGGTTTCCATAGGGAGCCAAAGTGAACCCGCTGAAACCACAGATACCCACCTACAAAACACCATTTCCGGTGGCCAGTAAGAACAAGGCTTACTGCTAAAGCTATGGGGGTTTGAGGCTAGACTTATGTTTTTTGTCTTGTTTGTTAATTTTGAAGTGAAGTTTATAACTATCGTCTCTGAATAACTTTGTTTCAAAACTACGATGACAGTTGTTAAGTTTATTAAAAATTTGGATCTAAAAGATTGGAGAATGACACATATAATCTCGAACCTACATAGTCTAAGTATTGAGCGCCTATACCCGGAAATAGTATTTTGTGACCGGCTATTTGTGGTTGGAGCGGGTTCACTTTGGCTCCCTATGGCCCGCCTTAATCAGCAGCCATAAACCCACAAAGAAGTGAATTTTTAAGGTTTTCAAGATTATAGAAAAAGGTTCCCATTTAGTATCACTATCAACAGCATCGTAAAAACCTGACCAATCATTATCAAGCAGATATTCCCTAAATCTAGAGAATGAATATTTTCTATATGAACGTCCACATATTTCAACCTTGTTTGGCTTATTTCTACTGGCTTATTTAATTACAAAAGCAATCTGATGGTCACTAATAGCATTCCTTAGAACACCATTTACCAGTACATCCGAAAAGGATGTGAACAGTAAGTCAATAATTGATCTTTGTTCAGAATACCTTGTGACATCTTTGATATATTGCTTCAACCCAGTCTGCTCTAGCTCAGTTAACAGACACTTAGCCTTAGGTCTATCGATATGTCAATATTGAAATCTCCTAATATAACAAGTTCCTCAATATCTTCGCCTCTAAGACTCGCTATCGTCTGTTTTAACTGATTGATAAATACTATGTAGTCACCACGTCTGGGTCTATATACATTCAAAATGACCAGTTTTTTGGTAAATGGCCTTTCAATCAACACCACTTGAATTTCAATGTTTACGTTGCTTTGATTCAAGACTTTGAATCTGTTAGCATCATGAGGAATATCATTATGAACGAAAACACAAAGACCACATCCAGCTTTGGACTTCTCATCTTATTCGTTCTTTTTCCAAAATCTATCTAGTCTGAATTTATTATAACCTCTTAATAAGCAAGAGTCCTATACATCAAGATCAGTATGCCATGTTTCAGAGGCCGTAATTACATCCCAATTATTCTGTTGGGCCTCAACAGCAAGTGCCTCATAGTTAGACTTGATACTCCTTAAGTTAGCATGGATCATTTTGAACCCTTTTAGCCTAGACACAATACCTCCCTCAAATAAGTTGGTCATCATGGTAGAGAAAAAAGTCCTCGATCCCAAGCAATAGTGAAGAACTCTTAATTCTAAGACAAGTAGTAGCATACATCATGACAAATTTATCTAGAAGACCAACCACAAAAGCAAACAAAGGTGCAGTGAACATCTGCAAACAAAAAATAATAAAGGAAAAGAGAATAAAAACAACGTTCATCTCGACCATTTTTGTTTCTAGTGACAAGATAGGTGTCCTACCAGTTCAAGTCCGGACGGGGCCAGCACACATCATCCAAAGCAAGTTATAAGTGGTCACAAAATTTAAAGAGAACACTGGAGTAAATCAGGGAGTTAACCACTATAAGTAATAGCAGTTAAGTGTGGCCCATGCCAGGTACGGTGACTCGGGAAGTGAAATATGTAGTTGAAATAATTCAGATGAGGTAGTTGGATCGAGCACCTGAAATCATTTCCTATATCTAAAGGTAAAACCCTGGGCTGCTATGGCTGTTCATAAGTAATGAAGGGGCATTTACTTAACAGGGTGAATAATAATAATAATAATCTCACTTTACCAGGTGGTTTTGCCACTAGGGATGTATGCTTCTCTTGCTGTCTCTATTTTCCTCTCCCTCCCTCTCATCCTCTCTCTCTCTCTCTCTCTCTCTCTCTCTCATTTTCCCTGTGTGCGTGTGTGTGTCTCTCTCTCTTTTTGTCTCTGCATGGCTTTGGGGAATCATGTGTCAGACTAAATCGTTATATCCTCACTATAACAGGTCCAGCCCATCTTCGCCAAAATAACAAACTCTACAAAAGGTGAATCAGAAATGTTCTGACTTCAGAGTGACCTTGAACTGGTCAGGATGGAGAGATCCCGTACTTGAGCTGTCTGGCATGTGATACAAGTCCCTGAAGGCTCCTCCCTAAGCCCCACAGATATATATACACAAGCGCTACGTGGTCTGAGTTTATCTCCTCCAGGGTCAGACAAACAAACCCTGCGCACACGGAAGGGGGTGCTGTGACATAACAGTCCCTCGCACGGTGGCGCTATTTGGGGGCTGCTGTTATCTGACAAGCGTTGGCCATGGACGTAAAGTCAACACAAGGGATCTTACGCTGAATGTATATATCTGCAACCGCAAAAAAATCAACAAGCTTATCTCTGCCACTCTGATTACCTATAGCCCCCGGAAGCTCTGTAATCTTGTCTGTACCTGGATGTATGCCACAGTGTGTAATTAAAACATGAACTTGTTGATAAGTGATTGGACAGCCAATACTGTCTCCTCCCAAGCGAGCTAACACCCTATGCATGATGCACACTGGATACAGGGATAGATAACACACCGTCTCGTAATCTGTATGTTATCATCAAAGAGGAAAGTAGGTGTATGGCTGGAATATCTTTGACAATGAACATCACTGACTGCCATCAAAAGGAGGCGGGGAGGCCATATCATTCATAAGCATGAAGATGAAAATGCTAAAGGTGATCTATTCTTGAGATTTACTGTTACAGGTATTTCTTTTACTGATAAATTACCAGCCTTAAGATCCACGTATTTTAGAACTAGATTATCCCAAGTTTAAGTAAATTCTAACGTGCAATACATAGTAGAAAAACACATTGCTAGGAATCTTGATCCATCTTTATTTCCAAATTAGTATTTTATCAAGGTACATTTCAGTGTATATTTTACTAATCAATATCTATTGTAGATCTAGGTAGGAATGTGATTAACTGTAACTAGCATATCGTCTTCTTTCTTCGCGTTTTAGAACGTTGGCAAACATAACGTTATCAGAATCAATCAGCATCTACCGCGCCATTCATCGTGAGAAATATCAGATGATTCCTAATTGCAAAGGCAACGTCACTACACACTACACGGCCGACCTAGGAAAGAACACAATCTTTCAGCTGAGGCCGATTCCACTGATGCAAAAGTAGACAAAGTAGCAGATAGAGTACTTTATCCTACCCCTAATAAAAAACGCCATAGGTTTAACATTGACTCAGTGTATTTGACATAGCGTTGGATAAAGTGTTATTTATGCACCGAGGTGAATAAAAAAACGGACCAATCAGGGACGAGATAACGAAAGTAGATCCGGCAGCATTGATAACTACTAACATGGATAATTACAAATATTCTCTGTATATCGGTGAGATGGGGTAGGATAAATACGAAACCGAACTCGAGTTAGCCTTGTCAATGTTTATACCACTCTGGTCAGGTCTGCTACTCACTAAACTCGGCTAACGCCTCGCGTAGTAATACACGACCTGCCCATCGTGGCATAAACATTGACAAGGCTAACTCTCGTTTGGTATCTACTAATTGTCTGCTGCAGCTGAGGGCCCCGTTTTTGCTACCAAACCGGGTTTGGCTCTTAAGTTTCATCGGCTGTCTCACGTTCAGTAGTGTGGTATTCGTCATTATGTGATTATGGCTTGTTGTTTTACCACGTCGTAATGAACGGTTTTAAACACTACTTAATGCAGGGCACCCATGAGCGGACAGCCTCCTACTCACGATGCACACATCCTTCCAGGGGACCCTTGGAATCTGTTCTATTCCTACTATGTTTGTTTGGCTAAGCATCGGATGAGGAGCGACCAATATGGCCGACGGTGAAGGGGCAAGTAGAAGGGTCTGCGTGAGTGGGAGTTCAGACAGAAGGTATGAGCAGAGGTCGTGCATTGGGTCAGGTTTGAGCTGTTCCTTGTGTAGGCTACGAGCAGCTCAGAGTCATGGAAGTCAGGCTGATGTGTAACTCCGGCCGTAACGACGTCCTTTAATGACACATACAAGCGACCGGCAATAACACACGGTCGTCCGATATTACAAGAGAGCTGCTCAGTACCTAATGACCTGAGCCTCTGGGACGTGGACGATAATAGGAGTTATAGAGCAACTCGGAACGGGGTTATCGTGTGTCATAATGGATTTAAGGGTTGGCTATGAAGGTCTACTGGAAGTACCTACAACCAGTGATATTGACCACATTCATTTCGCCCTCCACACAGGAATAGCGCAGTGATCGCCGAATGATGGACAGCTCAGAGGACATCCTCACTCATCCCGCAACGTCTCAGGTGAGCACAGTGTCAGCTTGTAATAACTCGGTCGTTTTTTTTATTTGTGAGGTAATAAATATGATTACTGCTTTGCGTGATTCGTGTCCTGTCAGAATCAACGATGCGGTTCGGACTGATGGATACAGAAAAACACGCGTCCAGGATTCCAGGGGGTTAAGCTTCCGAATCATCCAGCAATGGTGCGGATAATCACCGTCGTAAACCCTGTGGAGACTTCCTAATCGGGAAGGTCGACGCACCAGATCAATTAATCCAGGATGGGCTTGTCAGGGAAAGGGAATGGCGGGGTTATAGGGGACTGCGGGGTAAAGTTTCTTCAGGTGTTCCCGGAGGAGAAAGAAGGTGGAGCTGAGAAAATAAAAGTCGAGTTAATCAATCTTGTTAATTTATACGCGATCACAATGAGCACTCAGTTGCCATTAAGCGCACCTGTTCTGTAATTAGTGTGAGATTGGTAGTACTAGCGTGGTGCGTGGTGTAAGGTAACCACCATTACTATCCCCAACCTGGAAGTGTCCAAATTCTCTACCAGATGATCACTATTGGACACTTTTTCCAATCATTCCTCCTTTTTTCGAAGCTAATTGTATTATCGTTTTCTTGGTCACAGTTCTTATCAGTGTTGCCTGGCATGAATTCGTTTCCGGAATAATTCAGGCGGTCCTGAGCGGTATTAATTTCCTCGCAGAATTAAGGTTGCTGGTTAACAGTAGCATTTTATAGGCTAATTTGCGGCCTACTTGCAAGCGGCTACTGGGAAAGCTAGTAGTAAAAGCCCTACCACCAGCAAGGTCGGGCGTCCACTGAGCTCCTTATACATACCAATATTACCATGATTTTGATCTGAGTGGCCGTATTCTTCGCGTAGTTGACACGTAGTAAAACTCCGAGCAATAGCGAGGAGTATTGCATAGTGTTGTCGCAGCCTTGTCGTGGTTGGTGGACGCACCCTCTTAGTATGGAGACTCCGTATCTGGTGGATGATAAACTACGATAGGTCTTCTAATGCATCTCCAGACACAAAATCGATATTGCGTTGGAAAGTCAGCTTTAATACGTAGCCGATACACCCGAGGATGCACCCCTATGAACGCATCGGAAGGTCCATCGTAGGGTATCGGGAGCTCAGTGGATACCAGGCCTAACGTGGTCCAACTACTAGTTTCCCTATTGTCAATTCGCATCTGCTTAATACGAAAATGACGATAATCAATGTCAATACATTGAAGGCCTGTTTTCAATATTTTCGATAGATTATTGAGATTATGATTTGCGATAAGGTCGACAGTGAGCGGTGGAAATAGTGAGAGATTGGTCTCCATATAAATGGAATGCTAAACTCAGTGACCGCCCATCGATAGTTAAATCAACTATGTCTACACACGTCACGCATGCACTTAGTATCTCCTATGAAGCCAGGGCCCGTTGAAAGGCTTGTAAATCTAATCTGCGTGAGCCATCGATCTATTGTGTAGCAGCCTCTGTTCCTTCTTAATAGTTGACTTAGATATGCTGTAGAGTATTATTGTAAAACTGGATGAGTTTTAAAGCCTGCCCCCACCTACCACGATTCTGGTCCTGATTGACCTTACGACGGCCTTCCCGACACCATTCCGATTGTAGCGTGAGGTCTGACAAAATCGTGGTAGGTGGGACAGGTTTCTGCGATTTCGTCTACGACAGCTCACGATAGGCTGCGATGAAAACGCCAATCGTAGAGGTCCCGATAATTTCCAACATGTTGGAAATTCCATAGCCTGTCGTAGGGTAGTCGTGGAGCTATCGTGACCATAGTTTATATTATTGGTCCTCCCAAGGCGTTGCCACGCTCTACGATTTCAAACTGTTGGACCTATCGGGGACCTCCCGATAGGTCACGATTTCCCCATTTCGAATCGTAGCGATCGGGAAGCATGCGTGGCCTATCGTGGTAGGTGGGGGTCCCCTCTTAATCTTGGCCACTGTTCTGCCACGACTGGAGTTTGGCACTGTGATTTCACGAGGCGAAGCCAAGTGAAGTCTGGAGCCCAAACTCCAGGAGTGGAATGCGGTGGCCATGATTAAAACAAATCAGGTTTAGATTTTATCCTACCCTGTCTCCCCGATTTCGGAATATTACGTGATAAAATTTCTGTATGCCACTAGTGGCATATAAAACTCCGTATGCCTGGCAGCGTGGCATACGGAAACTCAATGTTAAGCCTATGGGATCTTATATTAGGGGTAGGATAAGGTGTAAGGATGAATATCGAATGTGACCACGATATCATCGAGCGACCGCAGAGATTTAGCCTATAGAATACATCACGAGAAATGAGCTTTTTCTGTATGTGTGTGACAAAGATTTGTGTGATAAAATGATATTCTGAATGGCACTGAGTGTGCAAAGAATTTGTTCTCCAGTGCATCGGTAATACCAATTTCGTTTGAAAGAGGCGCACAATCATTGTCACTTACCGTCAATATGTACGATAGGAGTCAATTGCATTATCCTTAAGTCTGTTTATACCGATGACTGCCCCTCACGCAAATTGAATTATCAATAAAATTAACATGAGTAAGTAGAACGTACAAATAAGATATATGTAGACTTAGTAATCCTCTGTGTTGTTAGATTTTTACTCACTCAGGGGAGAAACTCAGCCACGACTTCGTGACAGTGACAGGTTTGGACTCGTTTATCATTCATGTGAGCTGTTCTCCTGTCCTGTTTTAACGATAAATCCGAATGTATGTCCCCTTCTACTACGTATAAATCTAGCCAACATGGGATCTAGGAAAGGAATAAAGTCCGCAGAATGTCCAAGAAGGATTGGAATACTTACATCCATCGGTGATTTATGTAGGACCTTATCACTTCCGCAGTCAGAATATATTGGGGAGATTATTTTAAGTACACTACAGATTCTGGCTTTAGATTCTGAAACAGTCTTAAATAATGGTCCATTCTGGCTTAACTCCTAGACTAGAGCCGTTATGTTAATAACCTTGATTTTATGTTTGTTTAATGTATAGTTCAATTAAGAGTACCTTAAACATTAACTACCTATTTTTTTCATTTTTCCCCAATGTTATAGAATAACTATGACATATATAGAATTTACTATCTTCACATCGCTGGTGGATACCGACTATTCCCTTGATGCTGAAACCCTTTGTCGCTGCTAAAATCACACTGTGTATGGTGTTTTTCAGCAGTTGTGTCTTTAATCTCATTCACACATTCCGGTCTGGAACCTTGAGGCTATGGTGTGAAAAGTTATTACTGTCCTAATTGGGAGGAGGGGTATAATGCGCCGTGGTAAATTGGAGATTTCGGGCGCATGCAGTATTGAATCGAACCTGGGCTGCCGAGGTTCAAAATAACTTGGGCTACCACTATCTTCGTCAGAGTTCCTGGCGGTGAAGTTTGGCGGTCTACATAGGATGTAAAAGTGTAGCTCTATATATGTGTATAAATTCATATATATATATGTATATATATATATATATATATATATATATATATATATATATAAATATGTATGTATCTAGATGTATGTATGAATGTATGTCTGTATGTATGGCTGTATGTATGAATCTATGTATGTATGTATGTATGTATACTGTATGTATGTATGTATGTATACATGTAGAATAATATAGAGAAACAGGCTTACTGTCTCCGTACCGATAAAATACGCGGTAAAATCGGCGATCATATGAACCGATGCCGGAGGCAGAGGTTCATCTAATCGCCGATTTTACCAAGTATTTTATCCGTACGGAGACAGTAAGCCTGTTACTCGATTATTATATACCGGTTTTTGGTTTTTGCCGCCGTACATGCCCCGTACGCCACATACATACCCCGTACGTCACCTAGGTGTCGTACGGATATAAATATGACATGGGTAGCAGCGGGCAGTATGTGTGGGTCATACGGCCATAGGTATATAATAAAGGGCGTAACCCACTTAACTGAACAGACATCGGGAAAGTGGTATTTTCTTACAACTGTCATCTTACGCCGCAGTCAATCTAAAGCCATAGAACCCCTTTAAAACTCATGGAAACAAATCTATAGCTAGGCTCGGGCTGTTTACGCAACTCCAAACTAGCTGGAATGCCATGCTAAATGAAGTAGAATAGCATCCATCAATGAGCATAGCATGCTTTCACGAACATCCCACTGAATCATTGAAGTGTGTAAGTGATTGCTGAGTTTCACTACGATCTAAAACATTCACCTTCGAATGCCAATAACGTACATTATTATCAAATCGGCGTCGCATGTGAAGCTATTTTATGCATGTAAATTGTAACTCTAGGCGGCTTTGCAGGCTAAAACTCTCGTCAGACTCATTGCTTAAAACGCCAAGGTAATCAACATTTGCAATGGTGATGAAGATGTAGCTCTAGTTTATAGGAAGACAAATCCCACATCCTTGTATCCATAGGACCCAAATAGGTCTGACAGTGATTTGCGTGTGGTACTTGATGTGATAGCCTACCCGTACTAAGCCATATATGCTCATTTATATCATTCCACATGGCTCCAGAAACCTGCGGTTACATAAATGAACTCTGGTACAGCCTGGGTGGAAGTGTTGGAATTTATTTAGCTCAGGGTATTACTGCAAATCTCCCACACATCCCCGAGCTTACCGTCCTCTCGACAGCGCCCCGCTATGGCCGTGTCATCACCATCAGTGGCTCAGGAGGTAAGCGGTACATACAACAATATGCAGCTCCATGATTGACAACTCTTTATGTAACCTATAGTGTGTATATATATATATATATATATATATGTATATATATATATATGTATATATGTATATATGTATATATATGTATATATATATACATACATATATATATGTATGTATATATATATACATATACATATATATATTTGGATATATATACTTATATATGCATACGTATATATACATATATTAAGTATGACAAACAAAGGGATCGCCACTCTTGCCGATTCAGGATAAATAAATCGTCGGCCACTTTATTAACATTAACACTTTAAACAATGATTTAAACAATAATTTAAACACAATTTTTCCAAACGTACACTTAAGCCTATAAGACACCGAAATTTGTTACCGATTCACCCCGACCATCGGCTTGGTGAGAGTCGGGAATAAAATTTCGGTGTCTTATTCCTATAAGACACCGACATGATGACTGTCCCCGATCACACTTCCCTCTTTTATAACCTCGTAAATTACCCGGGATAAGATCAAAGAGAGCCGCTGGGAGCCGAGTCGGGGTGAACCACAGGCCGCTGGTGTGGAATCATAGAAATCAATTCAAAGTTTAATAACTTTGGATCCAATTAAGATATCGGGAAACGGTTTTCCGGTTTATAATCGCCTCTGTCTCCCCTACAAATCGGTATAATCGGACTAGGGGATAGGTAGCATCACTATTCAAATGGCCAACTCAGAATCGGTAACAATCGGTGAAAGTGTGTACACCGAAATCTTAAGGTCGGGGACAGTCGGTCATATCTGACATGGTAGTGATGCCCGACGCGTCGGGAAAAGCAATAAAATCGAGTCGCTCAAGTGCGTACATCGACCCGATTGATGCAGATTGTCACAGACCCGACGGATCCGTCGGGGAAAGGTAGAATCGGGCACAGCCGTCGGGTCGGTGTCTTATAGGCTTTAGGCACCCGTAGGCAATGGCGGACAAAGAGCATGTGAAAACCCGCCAACTACATGTATGTAAGGAACATGTGACCTGATTAATTTTCATGATTCTGTGTCCTCCGAAGTATATCTATATAATAATGATTATATACGCCATTAACCTTTAGTATTCCTAGTCCTATAGTTCTTACATGAGACGCTGCCTTCCTTAAGTATTCATGAATACTTTGGTTGATATGATTCAATAATATGGGCGGTAGCTATAAGCTGTTCAGTATGTCTTAAGGTTTTTGAGATTGACATTTGATCTATAGGCCATCAACTTAGCCCAGTATCCCAAGTGCAGACCCTTGTATATAACAACCTTCTGTGTATGGAACCGTGACAGCATTTCCCCCGCAAAAGTGATTACAGTCTCCTTTTGGGGGATGGTACAGTGATAGCCCTACTAAGCCCGATTGATCGCCTGTATACGCACCATTACCCTCCTCATAGCGTCTCCAACGATGATGACCAATCATCTTAATACCCGGTCCTGCTGGCTGCACCCCTACTCCAATCTCATGTTTCCATAGGCTTACCTGATTCCTTCATACCACCTCAATATTCCCACACCTGAGGTCAGGTTCCATATTGAGGAAAATATCCAGTTTGACAAGATCCCTTCACTAGGACTTTTTTTAATTACTCACTAAGCTAGGGCCATAAAAGACATAACAGGCATTTATCTCTCAAGGAATAGAAATCCCTAATGAAATATATTCCGTTTTCGTAGTATTTCCTAATGTGAGTGACATATTTCGGAGTGTTTCACTACGTAGGATAATGTTTCAACTACGACAGTGTCATTGCTGATTTATTAATTGCAATTTGAATCGTAGGTGAAAACATAAATTAGGCGATATTTTTGTGTATTTTGAATTATGAGTCACTAATATGTACGGTTTGCTGTCTACCAATCACTCACCTCCCCGGATGAACCTATCTAGCATCTTATACCTAATCATCATATTCCTTCGGTGGCATGTCTTGATAATCATTTATATTTGCACGAATCATGCCTCTATGTCTATTATTCAACAGCATCATTTTCCCTGTATCGAAAGTTAATGATGTTTCAACAGTCATATCTTACCTGAATACCACCAGTATTAGTCCGTCTTTAATGATCGCCAGCATGTCGCTCGGTGGTATTTTGGAAGCCAATTGATGGGCCCCCTTCATTCGTCCCCCCTTTATTTTTGTGTGGTTACCGGGATGTATTTGTTGGATATTGTCAGTTACAATCGGTTAAATGAGACTTGCGATGTGAAATGTTTCTTTTTCTTCACCACCATTTAAAACTCACACTTTATTGTTAATTGTTTAGTGTTGTACTATGTCTTATTATGTTTGTTTGACTTTAACCACGACTTATAACCTGAATGGATGGACATCGTTCCACATACATTATTATTAGGTCTGAACTTAGTTATTGTGTCTAGCCTCTTCTGGCCTGTCCTTGAATCTGTTCTTGTCTTGTGTAGATCCTGAGATGTATACCTATGTCCTTACTGAGGTGGCTACTAAGCTATGGATATACATATGTAGATTGTTCGAAATGTAGAACTATGGTAACAAGCCAAATGTTGAATCTGGAAAAGAATCATTGGTTTCTGTTATATCTCATGATTGCTGACGTTGCTGGTTGAAAATCCTGCACTCTGTCCATGAATCCTCATTGCGTCAATAAAGAAATATTTTCAACAACAACAAAAATGTATCTGACGCCTAGATGTTGTCCATGCATACGAAGTAACATGTGAAACCATGGTGATGGTGACAATATGGGATAGATTTATGAGTTGTATCGGAGAAATTCGTTCAGAACAAGCTGTTTACAGCGAGTTCTGAACGAATTTCTCTGTTACAACGAGTATATCTATGCCGTATTGTCACCATCACTATGGTTTCATACTATTATATACCTTAATTCAGTCTTAAATAGGTAAAACTGACCGCAATTTGATGTCAAAGTGACTTGGTGCGACATTCAAAGACGAAGTGTACACTAGGAGACATGCCGGAAGTGGACGTTGTTCCGGTCTTTAGAATATAATGCATTTTGATTGGCCAAGAGCATGCCAAGGATTTAATTATCGGGATTTCCAAGAGCGGAGGGAAACCCCGATAATGATGTCACATGGGATTCCACCATTTGTGAGTCGCCCGATCGGCTCGTGAACGTATCCAAATCGACCGATCACTCATATCTAAGCTATCTAACATGTATCACATGAATCCTACATGTTTGCTACATGTTTAAATCTTGCGCCTAGAATTCTGTTGTCAACCAATCAGATTGCATTGTTTTTTTCAAAGCGTCCAGTCTGTCAACCAAAGCATGCAGGTGAGGCTCAAAGGATGCAGTCTGTCAGTATCCAAAGGCACCGGTACAAAGATTCACTGCATACAGTGCATTCTGTGTGCAATAACTATACCCCCAGGAGCAGTACATATTTACACTTAGTTTGTGCACAGGTAATTAATAATATGTTTCATGACACAGAACCTAGCAGTCTAGACCAGACTAGATGAGGTGGAGAAAACATCAGATGTTCTTAAAATTACTTTTGACTACTCAAGCGAACACTTGATTGATGTTCTGTTTTAGATCTTACATGCATAGTATTTATTCACGTGTCGAAGGTCATGGATGCCAAATTAGCGTGTATGGCATTGACACTAACAATTTACATTTATCTTTTCAATGTTTGCTCTTGATATCCCTGCTATGCAGCAGTATACCTTTATGTTTGGTCCTGTAGTTCTCAGATTAAAATGCCTCTAATCCTGCTGATACTATGACTTCCAAATGAAAGTTATTTGATACTCGATGAGATTCTTCGCAAGGTTTACAAAGCTCCTTGCGGAAACGTGTCCCTTTTAATCTTTCCATAAATGAACAATTTAAAGCTCATTCTCATGACGCATATTAAAGATTAACAATAATCACATCATCGCTACAGGTCCACACAAACCTTTTACCCAAATCTGAGAGCCTGACTTGTGAATTTTACTAAACACTGTTTAAACAGGATATGTGGTACTGCCTCCGATAATGTGATAATCACACAAAATGCATCAGCTATCTATACCATGTATCTATACCATGTATATATTCGCTACACACTGCTACACAAAGTGACCTGGAGTCCTTGTTTGGCTGACCGGTTTGTGGGTTGAGAGGTTTCAGGTTTCTTTACTGCAAAGCTGTTTACAAATATTGATTTGAGCAGTTGAGTGGGGTGAGGCCTTGGTCACAGCAAAGGGTCCGACATATACCGTGCAGCCTAGAGAACACTTCCCTAGGTCTAGTGCCCATCGGTCACGCTATACATTGTCTATGCTTGAATCTTGAAGCGGTATTATTATCTTTTTAAATGTACTCAAATATTAGCGAAGACCGTTTCATTTGCTGTACAGGCTTTCTCTTTCAGCACCACTGTAGTTGAGTAACATAGCAATACTTAGATCAGACCAAACAACGTGGCTGCCGGTGCCATCATTTTACACTTTATACAAACACCTATATGTGAACCATTCTGTAAGATCTAAACCATTCTATTTGATAAATAACACATGTAGGCTCCTGCTATGACAATAACGATAGAGCGCATTAGGTGTAGAACATATATCATGATATCTAGCTTGCCTGATACAAGTCAGCTAGGTTTACACAATAAGCCTGTTTGTAAGAGTTTGGCTGAGTGCGCCCAGTAAACAAGGAAGTAGCCTTGCTACCGGCTGGGCGTCAAAATCCTTCTTGTAAATTTGAATCTAGATTCAATGGGAAAAAGCATCAAGAGAAAAATGGCATATGAAAGGAAATTATGCCATGTACTAGCTCCTGGTACCAGAATTACGTCGCCTACTTCAGGCAATATGGTGTTATCCGACCGCAACGTTGTTTGTCTCTTGATACTCATACCCTTGGGATTTATTCCCCTCCACACGTGACTGGTTGATCACCCTCAAGTCTTATCGACCTCCTACAGGGCCATTTCACTTCTTTTGTCCACCACCAGCACAAGGGACTATGAACGTCCATGTGTGGCATAAACCTGCTCTTATTTGTGTTTTCTTCATCAACAATCTCGCATTTATCAATCCGAAACAAAATCGAGCCAACTATTTGTATGTCTAAAACAGGTTTTATAGTTTATAAAACGCCGCAGTAGGAAACCACTGAATAAGAAATGCCTAAAATATTCACTCTAGCATCCTTTGATATGTAGATCACACAAGGCTGCTACAAAGCTGTAAAAATCTAGGTGTTTCAAATCCGCAAAAGAGCAAAAGTCGGCCCAGTGCATATAAAACCCAGTAAATAAGAACTCTTCAATCAAACTCAAACCTATAAAAGTCTACCAGCCGTACTGTTTACTGAGGGCGGCCGCATATACCTCAAGTCCAATATGGTGCATCCATTTCACAAACCATCGATATCCCAGAACTGACGAGGCTCTCCCAACTGAGAGACGACAGGAGTATCGGGTTTTCAGGCATCTATAGACATATTTTCTCCATTTCACCATCAGAAGCACAATCTGACCTTGGGTGACCTCCTTCGTTAACCTATAAATGCCTGCGAGGTTATCAATAAATCTGTCAAGCCAGAAATGACGAGAGGCTGAGTTAGCCAAAGACTTATATACACCATGATATGTATGCTTAGAAATAAATACACAATATTACCATGATTTCGATCTGAGTGGCCGTATTCTCCGCGTAGTTGACACGTAGTAAAACTCCGAGCGAAAGCGAGGAGTATTGCGTAGCGTCAACTACACTGTAAAAAATTTCCCGTGAATTTTACAGTATTTCCCAGGCAACTGGGGTGCCAGGGAAATACCGTAAATTTTACGGGTGACCGTAATATATTTTTGACCGTAAATTATAACTGTCCTAGACTGTATTTCCCTAACGGTTTAAACCTGTAATATATTTCAGACCATGAATTTTCACTGTAATAAACTGTATTTTGAAAACGGTTCAGACCTGTAAATACAAAGGAGCAAAGCTGTATGAAATATACTATATGCACAGCCCTTCGTTATACATATACCAGAAATCTTGTTATTGAGGTTCTTGAGAATTGTTATATGTAGAGGGCCACCTATAGAGTATGTATACAGAATTTCTGAAATTTCAAACCTCCAACCCCTCCTCCCAAACTTTTATGCAATTGATCAATGAAAGAGCATATGCAGAATTTCCTAAATCCTTGACCCTCCAATCCCCCCCTCAGTGCACATGGCATTTTATGAATGGCCCCTGGGAGATTATGAATATAAAAGTGAATATTTTGTATTGGCTACCATCGTATATTCTCCATCAGCCTATTGGCTTATCAGTATCATTAATAATTATTATCAATGATATTTCAACATTTAAGTTTTTCAACTCTAATGTTATTAGTTCAAACTATTTTACAGGAATACTCATCAGAATCTGACAGTACAAGGCTGCATTTGATATAGTAGGATCAAGTCAATCCTACATATGTTTTAGAAATGTCCTATGAAAGTGGTGTCTAATCCCCTTTATGATATTGATGTCATGACAACTTGAGAATAGATGTGCTCTAAATGGCAGGAACTTCACAGGAGATCGATGAATATCTATTACACATTTTGATGAAGTTAACTCTTGCATTTTATTCTCCACTTTGATTTGTTGCTGATACTGGAGTTAATCTAAGTGTATCTAATATGTCCATATTTACAGATTTATACTGTAAACTGACTGTAGATTGGGTGGATTACAGTCCTGAATATTTTTACAGTTGAATACCGTTTTTTGGCATCAAATATACGGTATAGAACTGTGGATAAGATTACAATGATATACCGTCCATGTTTACGGTAGTATCCTGTATATTTTACGGAAATGTTTTACAGTGTACAAGGAGAATACGGCCACACAGATCGAAATCATGGTAATGTTGTATTTATTACTCACTTATTTTTAGATTTAAGCAATAAATATGATCGTTAGAATACTTTTCAACATAGTTAAGAAGTTATGTTTGGGACTACTTTCTTCTCAATGGGACTACTTTCATCTAAAAAATCTGTATCCTCCTAGGAGGGTACGCAGCTCCGTATCCTACCCAGTAGCGATCTGCAAGCTACATAGGCTTAGTATGGAGACTCCGTATCAGGTGGGTAATAAAATTGGAGACACTCCTCAGTGCAGATATGCATGTCTGCGTATGAAGTAATGATGATTAGATTATTAGTATTTACATACACAATAATGACTGGCTTCGTGTACGATTGGTTGTAATCTCAGCGTAGTTGATGCGTAGTAAGGCTACTAAAAAAAAACTTGTTTCTCATCACCGCGCGCATCTGCAAAAACGATTTTAGAAGATTTTTTATCTGGGGGGGGAGGTTAAAATAAGATGAACCTTGATAGAAATTATGAAATGTATGTGTATTTAGTATCAAATTAAAGCTCCTGATGCCAGGGATGCTTCCAATGTATAAACAGTATAAATCTGAAAACCCCGCATACGCAGACACCCCGCATAAGCGGACACTTTGGCCTGGAACAGAGGGTGACCGCTTACTCAGGGTTTTACTGTATATCTAAAGCCCATTTTATGATACTTTTCAGCCATCTTTGATCCAGCAACAACAACAACAAACAAAAAAAGAAAAAAGCGCCCTCATCATATTTTTCATGGCTTGGTGATGAGAAACAAGTTTTTTTTAGTGGCCTAATATCCGATCGATTAGCGAGGATATTACGTCGTCACCTACGAGGAGATTACGGTCACTCGTATACAGAGCCAGTCTTTATTGTATTCACTACCCACCTACACGATTAATGACAAGAATTGACCGTGTATCAACATAAAGGATGACTACACATTTGATAAGGCTATGCCTTAAGCATATAAAGCAATATAAACCTTTGATTTATGATAATAAATGAGGTAAATATTATCAATTTTAATTACATGTAATCAACATTAAAGTAGCCTCCAGACCTTGTCTTTTAGTTGACCTCAAAATCTGTAGGAACTATTTATCCGGAATCTCCTCCAGGAGATTCTGGCATATCAGAATCTCCGGGTAGCTAATTCCAGGAGCTACAGACATTTCCTATGGAGACTTCCTAATAGGTGGGTAATAAATATGCAGAATACCAGCACATTTAATGAACTTTCATACATGGCTTATTATCAATTAACATATAATTACTGTGGATGCTAACATCAATGGCCCACTGTGGGTCAAAAGACATGTGTTGGGAACGGTCAAGCAGCTCGCCCTTTTCCTATGCGACTCCGTCATATGCTCCTGGGACCTGTTTCAGTAGTTTCGTGACATGTCTAGATGGCGTCTGTGACACCATACGGACAGATCACAAGATTGCAATCAATGACACGCGGAGTTTCACTCACTTCTCTTAGGAATAAAGCAATGACACTTTAACATGAGTAGGGGATACATCTAATCTATAATCTTTTCAAATATGAAGGAGATTGGCCACTTCGATCTTCTGATATTTGCTAGTCTTTTTCTGCTGTTTCTTGCACTGTTGGTGCCGCTGTTGATGTCTGTCTAGGCCTAATGTCACGAGACTACTGAAACAGGTCCCAGGCATGTTCAGTAGAGGCATAACATATCAGCCGGCAGATCCTAAATGTGCCCCGCGTCACAAGGATGAATGACACTCTCTAGGTAGATGTCATATAGCAGGTATAAACGGATTGGTAAACCAATCCATCATCGTTGCCTGTTGGCATTTCCAAGCTGCGTCCTCTTCCTGCAGCGTGAGATTACAATTATACATGCTTGTTTTCCACTATCGCTGTGCCATGGTGCATAGACAGAAATGCGCCTCGGAGATTCGTCCAGGAATGACAGCTAATTTCGCTGTTCTCGGGTCCTACTTCCTTTTGCCTTTTATTGGTAGCTTCTCATTGTCATGGCCTGAGGAATATCAAGTGACGTCACGAGTTTGAGTCTGAGTTTATTTATGCCACGCATTTTGTTGGCTCCATAATTTCACGAGTCGAAGACGAGTGACATTACGGAACCAACAAAATGAGTGGCATAAATAAACTCAATCTCAAACGAGTGGCATCTAGATTTTATCCTACCCCGTTTCCATATTTTTTCAGTATCAGAAAGTAGTGGCATAAACAACACTTTATGTCACTACCCATGACATAAACAAATCCCATGTTAAGCCTATGGCGTTTTTTATTAGGGGTAGGATAAATTAGTTTATCACAGTTCATAAAATGTGCCACCATACCTATAGCTATTCACGAACAATTCTTCGATAGCCTCCAGACAAGCAACTGTCGTAGATATATATATATATATATCAGATAGTGCTGAATCATCTATACCATATATCTCACCGGCAGTCACTGTCATCATTACTTTGGGTCAGTGCACCTCTGGTTCATCCCGTACCTTCAGTCCCGCTCTAAGCGCGTCTGTGCATTATAGATGACGACAGCGCAGGCCATCTTCCCCATATCCGTCCTCTCTCTCCACTGTCAGACTCCTGCTGTCGTTATCTATGTCTGCGGGGCTGACTAATGGCCCCATCCCGATCATGAATTACTCACGGCATTATTCTTGCTTTCGGAAGTCATTTAGGGGATCTCTCTTCAAGGGTCTCGATCTGTCATCGAAGCTAACGGCGCTTTGGACATGGAGATAATGCAGTACTCTGATCCGTATCACGCCGCGGACCTGTATCATCACCAATAAACCCGTCCTGGGACCTGTTTCAGTAGTCTTGTGACATTAGGCCTAGACAGACATCAACAGCAGCACCAACAGTGCAAGCAACAGCAGAAAAAGACTAGCAAATATCTGAAGATCGAAGTGGCCAATCTTCTTCATATTTGGAACGATTATAGATTATATGGCTCCCCTACTCATATTAAAGTGTCATTGCTTAATTCCTATGAGAAGTGAGTGAAACTCTGTGTGTGATCGACTGCAATCTTGTGATTTGTCCGTATGGTGTCACAGACGCCATCTAGACATGTCACGAAACTACTGAAACAGGTCCCTGATCTCTCACGTGAGGCTCATATCTGTAAACCTAGTGCTGTCCAACGTCATTATAATTACTATGGGACTTTATTTTCATCATCATTCTACTCGTATCCTACTATATTTCCATAATTTTCTTATTGAAACGAACCTGACATTACCAACGTCAGGTGAAATTTCGTGTATGGCTGCATTAGATGTCACTCTTTCGCTCTTTGTCGGTCACCTCTATTCTATGATGGATAGATTCTCCAAGGAGCAAAATTAAATGTTTTGCGTATGACGATTAGAGAGGAATGACCCAATGTAGACCCTAATTACCCTAATCATCTTCCTTTATTACATTGGAATATTGGGGGGCCGAACCATGAAGTTGTCGTATATTAATGTGTAGTAAATGTTAGTTCTTTTCGTCCACTAAGTACATCCATTATGCTCGGGACTTTACCTACCCTTTACTATATTCATTTCCTACATTGTTCATTATCACTGCCATAAGGTCATTATTTGGTAGTTTTTGAAAATGACATGTGCGAATGTCTTTATTCCATGCTAGGCAATCTTTCCCTTTTCAATTAACAAAGGAAAAAACGGCCAACCCGATTTTTGCAAGAATATCCAACAATATATTGGGTATTCTTTTACGACAACCGTTATACGGACATTTGTTGATGACAAATACAGAAATGTATTTAATTTTCTCATTTTACATATTATGATAAATGTATGCGGAGGAATGTGTATATCTTTTCAAAATCAAATGATCAGAGTATCCAAGATGGCGTTAGGGGCAGATGTCTCTCACTCCTGCAACATTAAAACTGCTGAATCTCTAAATAGACTTGATAGGCATGGGATTAAAACACTACCGAATTGTTTTACGACTTTCCTATTATATTCCACCTGTGTAAACAACGTAGACAAAAACCCATTGATAGTAGCGAGTCGTGCTTTGTTTCGTCCAAGGCAGTAGACCTATGAACAAAGAGACAGAATCAAGTCATACCGAAAGAAATTGCTCAATCGCTGGAGGTCATGGTGATAATGAAGCTTTAGATGTGAATGCTGGGTACTTTACAATATGAGCAGCTCCTTGATAGAACTGGACTATAGAGGAAAACAGAGGGAGATTTGGTGAATGAGCTTGCTGGACATAACACTCTTGAAGGATAAGTGGGTCTGGTTTGAAGAAGAACTTCTGAGACCAAGAGATGATGAATCGGGTAAAAATAGTATGAGTACGTCCTGACTGATGATAAGTCAAGATCTGAAGGTGCGCTGCTGATAAGGAAGCATGGCTTAAAGAAGTAGGTTAAAGTGTGAGCTGCTCGCAGCACAGCAGAGCGTAGTCAATAGAGCAGTGTGGAGATCACTTTGGGGTCAGCGAGGACGAGGGAGCAGGTGAACGGGCCACGGTCAGACCCCTATTGATTTTACTGGGTGTAAAGTAATCCGATAAAACATTCATCCGACTCTCCACGTTTTCTCTCAAGAAGCGGCAGGCTCTTGCATCAGGGTCTGTGGCTGAGATGGCCGGCTGGCTGACTTTTGTCCCTCGTCGTCTGCAGATGCCTGCACTGACTGTTAGATGTCCCTCTGCCACTTGCCGAGCTCAACCTAACAGGTCATTCTGATTTCCCAGGCCGTCCCTGTTTTACATTTTACACACTGTCTGTGTAACATACACCTATACATTCCTTTACCACTTTGCCAGTAAAGGAACTAAAGACTGATGAAATGGATTATATCAGATTACTCTTTATCATTACGATATGAATAAAGCTAACTGGATAAATATAACGTGTATTTACCTGCGCATTAGTATGATTACTTTTAGAGCTTTACCTGCAATAGGGAGAAGAGACATTTTACTTCAAGTGAAAGGAGATTTTGTGAATTAACGATTGGAGTAACACACGAAATATAGATACATGGTCTATATTTTTCAAATACTTCAGAAGGATTCCCAAGTAGCTGTTGCGAGTCTGTGTTAGACACTAAAGAGTTAACTCATCGACACTCATGATCTCTGCATAGAAGCCCCAATATGAGCTTGGCGCTATGATGAATTAATTCTGCGTGTAGGAATGTCTCTGCAGAGGACTATGTGGCGTAGATGAGCACAGCCGAAGAGTATGTATCTCTCCCCGAATCTAATTATGTCAATTTCCCATACTCATATCTATTACAAATTTGATAAGAATGCCTCTGCACTTATTCATGCGGTGGACACTCTGTCGTAAATCCACAGTAGGTGTACATCCTAAACCTCAGATGGCACAAACCGGATGTAGGTTCCATTCTCTCTGGACTGAAAATTCGATTATTGCCTGTATGGAAATGGAATGCCGTATTTGAGAGCGGGGAGGAGGATATTGGACTGTTTAACCCTTTTGGGCAGGAGAATAGTATATGAGAATCTTTTGGCCATGGCAAGACAGGGCCATTACTGTGGCTGTTGACGGACAATATCATATGGTTTTCCTAAGTTCATGGTAGGACAATGCTGTGCTTGCGTTCCTTCACAAATTTCCAAAAATTATCACATAGATATAGTTGGCTGTGTATTGCCTGTAATTTGGTAGAATATCAGAAGGTTCAGATAATTCTTTATGAATTACTGGTAGATTTAGATTTGTAAATTTGTTTCCATCATGGACCACAAAACTCATAATTTGTGACACTTCCCATGTATATGCACAATGAATTATATGTGGCTGTTAAAACATCAACAATTGAATCTACAATAAACATCCCTTAGAGATAAATCATTAAACCTTCATTTTTGGACGGTCCTCTATACCATGGGATGTTCCTCTTCCTGGTTATTCCAAGAGTGTCTCTCACTGGCGGAGACTGTGTAGATGCTAAGCACAAAAGGATATATCTATATGTTGCTTTACGCCATTCTTTAGTTGTAGTTTGCCACTTGCTGTCTGGTGTTTGATACCATTCATATACTTATTTATAGATAATTGATCTTGTCGGAAAGCAAGACTTATAGAAACAAATGTGAACTAGGCCATAACAAATGCGTGATACAATGACTATCATATTCAACGTACGATATGTGTTATATGATACTGTGATATCTAGATGTTTGCAACCCACATTTACAGTGGAAGATATGCCATTGAGTAGATCTATAATGCTTATCTAAATAAAAAGAGTCAATGTATCTTCAAAGAGATATAAAGTTATGACATATCCTGGACTACTCAACGGTAGCAATAAAACACGGGTTTTAAAAAACAAAAGGTTCCGGACTTACTTCCCCTGGGGGAAGTTTGTAATATGAGGCTACACTTGTCTAGTGACAAATACGTGAGCGAAAGGCTGTCAATATCGATCCAAGTAAAGCCATAGCGGGACTCTGGCCATGCAAACGCCACTTCTGGATATTTGGCACAATGTAGAATTGTAAATAGGAAAATCAATACGGACTATATTTAGTAGTTCAATAACTGTTTTCTGGACAAGTATGTGTAATAGACAGCTTTGATATGTGTATGCACTGTCATTACTGTTGTCAAAAGTTTAGATTTTAATACGTCCATTATCTTTCTTACGGTCATTCTAGAGGAATTTGGAAACTACATGTATTATGCAAAATTCTTTCTCCTCGCTGAAAACAATAACACAATGATTACGTTTCGAAAAGGTAGATGTAAGTCGTCTTCATTTACGAAAATGTAAGGGTTCCCTCGATGACCTTTGAGGGTTTTGAGATTCTCTTAGTTCTTATTGCTTCCATCAAGTAAATATTCATTCATACCCTGCTATGCCCAAGGCTAGTACTAAACTAATAGATACCTAGCCTTGGTTGACGATACGTCGAATCATGGCTTCCGACTACGACCTCCAGATATGCATTGAGCGAATGTGTTAAGTATAAACTGTGCTCTCCCTGCATAGAATCTTTGCATTTGGAATTATCTTCATGGATTTTTATGGTCAATATCAATTACATGAAAGTTTCAACAAATATTGTCGTATATTGAAAACTGCAGACAATCCCTTAGAAACAATTATTTAAAAAACACGTTGTCAATTTGTTTACGGGAACCTGATATTTTTCTACGTACTATAAAAAGTTAGAAACTAATTAAGGTTAGCTTCTTATAATACAGGGTGTTTAAATTCATCGAAATGCCTTTTCCCATATATATATATGTATTTTTTATATTGATCATGACATTATTAAATTGGATTGCGATTCCCATTTACTTTCAAAATCAATGCTCACTGTATTTTTATCAAGATTTGTTATACACCTAATACAAAGTCTCCGTATTAGACTGGTAACGAATGTGTTATCTAGAATATCTAGTTCTACAATATGAAGGGGCCTCACTTCAGTATTCTTACTGACTGTCGAGTCTGTCTGGCTCTCATACGTTATTGCTGCATCGAAAATGCTCTTGCTCAAAGATATTATTTCAGAACAAGTTGTTGACGTGCCAAAATTGACACAATCCAATGCTACCAAGAAATATTACGTGCTTGGTATTGCTACGCTGCATTAGTAAAATGTAATAAATTTAAAAGTATTCAAGTCAAAACAAAGCTGTAAGCCTCGATCGATAGTGTTTGCGATCAATAACGCCTCATAAGGAAATACTGTCACAATGCACAATTTCACTATTTCATCAAAGATTTTGCAATGACGGAATCTTATAGGGCCAAATGTGGTTGACTATGATTCTGACAAAGGCATGATTAAAAGTTCATACCGGGAAGATACCTTATTGTTTCGGAGACTGAGGCTTTTCCTTAGATTGCAATGCTTTCATATTTTAATGAGTACTGTGAACAATAAAATGAGAATAAACCAAGTTATACCCAAGATTATCAATTTTCCGTTCAATTTCTCCACTATCTACTAATGGTATGCTCTCACATGATATCACACTTGAGCACTGGCGTCCTCATTGAGTACCAATGACCGTTTGAATGACCGTTTGGATTATGTTTGTAATCACGTAACCAACAGTAACCAAGAAACCAGGGAATCGGCCTGGTGATGTAAACTGGTAAATAAACAACCTCTGCCCGGTAGTGAATAACGTTACTCAATTCAGCTAGAAAGGTTTTGAAAGCATTGATACATAGGCATTGATACATAATCTGATTTGTTGTCTCCGTAATCCGTAAAATTACGGAGCCAACAAAATGCGTGACATAAATAAACTCAGACTCAAATTTGTCTCTTGATATTATGATATGTTAGAAAATGCCAATATTTTCAGTTTGGACCATGTGTGCACTGATGATGCTATAATGAATTTATTAAAATGCCGTTATGCTGCTGAATATATAGAAGAAAATATATGTCCAAAAATGTGTATGTGAGTACTTTATTGCATCATTTGTGTACTGCTCCTTTATTCTTGATAGTGGTCGAGGATATATTTGAAATTGAAATCGATCAATGCGTTGGATAATAAAGATTATCCTACCCCTAATAAAAAACGCCATAGGCTTATCATGGGATTTGTTTATGTCACGGGTGTGACATAAAGTGTTGTTTATGCCACTACTTTCTGATACTGAAAAAATATGGAAACGGGGTAGGATAAAATCTAGACGCCACTCGTTTGAGTTGGAGCTTATTTATGCCACGCATTTTGTTGGCTCCGTAATTTCACGAAATTACGGAGCCAACAAAATGCGTGGCATAAATAAACTCAGACTCAAACGAGTGACGTCTCTTCATATTCCCCGTGGAGGTGTTGCAAGAAACGATTGGCAGTACTGGATACTTGATAACATTAATAAGATTACCAAGGCTGGAGACAAGATAGACTTCTGCATGCCAAGCATTAAATAGTCCTGACTCTGTAGTTGCTACACCTTGGAACTATGCATAAATGGGAAAATCAATGGAAAGAATTAGGAAGTCTATCAACTTCAGGCTATTATGTAACGCTCGGAGTTTCAGCCAATGGAAAATCGTTTCATAGATTGTTACCCAAAGATACAATACCCTTGAATTGAATACTGATAATCCTTCACTGCACTTCAGGGCAACTTGTATGTACAAATAGTATGTAATGATCAAATCACTATTGTCTTTATGTATAGTCATGCCTCACCGTCTTGTCCGGTACGTATTATGTCGTTTACTTAAAAATGTTTTTAAAAGGGGAAGTTGAACTTTGATGAGTAGAGAAAATAACTAATAATAGGTACTCCAAAGGAATGTATCATTATGTAACGTTGGAACATGAAAAATCTTGCTGGATTGACACTGGTTCCTGATATAAAGCTCCTGCAAAACAAAAAATAACAAGGATAACAAAAACTGCGCACTGCGCTTGATATATGATTATCATATGTGACTGATAATGCAGAATATAACAACTTATGGAGTGAAACAATTCACAGAACTCGATGAATATTTACTATATACCCATACCGTATATACAGTAAATACGCACCGTTTCGGCATATGACGTAAAAATACAGTACGAACCGCTGGTCCGTACACTAAAATACGGACCACCTTGCAATACACACTTATTGTAATTTTGGTTGTCAAGAAGAATGAAATTGATTTTCTTTTCTAATTTCGGGTATATAATAAATATATAACGTCCAACCATGCTTGTACAATTCACAGAACTCGATGATAATTTACGGTTTGTACGGAACTCGGCATAAATGCCTCGGTCCGTACAAACCGTAAATTACCATCTCTTTCTGTGAATTGTACAGCATGGTCAGGACGTTCTATATAATTACTGAGTAGAAATCCCTGAGGGAAGTCAAAAAGGTTTTTATAGATGATAATTATTCATGATGTACCCTAAGTGGTCGGTCTATTCTATTTAGACATCTGTTGTACACCGGCCTCCTGAGGGAGAGTCCCTTGTAGGTTGGAGGGGAGGGAGGTTGGTAGAAGTACATGTTGCGGCTGCCTGGAGGAGAGTGCGGGTGGTCCCCATGCGAGGATTCCCGCGCTGGCTGAGGGGGGTGCGCACCTCAACTCGCTGACCGCTTAAATTAACATATGTCTCACTCCATATGACCCCACATCGGTTTCTATCATCATTATTTTACTTTTTACCATCTTAACATATAAACATGTGTATGTGTGTGTCTGTGTTTGTGTGTGTGTCAGTGTACTGTGAAACATTCTTGTAAACTCAGTGCATTTCGAGAGATACATTAAAGTAAAAAAACTTGGACTCTCTTGATTGAGGGCAACATGCACCTCAGCTACAGGGGAAGTACCTTGGCATATCACGAATGGTTCTATTGTCGGTGGATAGGCGTGTCGTCTTTATATAGCAAAAACTAGTAGGTTAAACGCGTGTAAATGTCTAGTTTTGTGAAATGTTAAAGGTCAGTAGCTGTAAGCTTTTAAACTAGGACTTTTTCAGAGACCAGGTATTCAATGGGCAGATCTATGGTGGGTTTTGGGGAGAGAAGAAATGTCAGTTGATGACGCATGATTCTGGAGATGACACTTTAGAACAAAATCAGGCACGTTTAGATAAACCTGGTAAATCACCAAGGGAACACTCAATGACCTACATCAGGTCTAAGCTTTATTTAAAGGAAATATGCATTTTACAAAAAGTTGTGTATGGGAAGCGGCTTTGGATAAAGTACTTAAGCAGAACTGTCTTTAGAACGCCTCGTGACGATTACTACGCATCCAAACTCGTGGCGTAGTGGTTCAAAATACGTTTCGAAAGCGGTTCTGTTTTTATCTCACCTCCAACACGGACCTTACAGTCGATTTTAAGCAATAATATAATCATGTATTGAATTGTTCAAACAATAGCGTCGGAACTATCATTGCTGCAGCTGCGGTTCAAACAATGGCGCCAAAACTATTTTCTTTTCCGCGACGTTCATTGGTTGCACCATACATAGATTCTCCGCCACTGCAATGGCAGAGAATTGACACTCTACGTAGGTGAGCGTGGCGTATTTTATTTCAACGTTAACTCAATGGCACAACCTGTACCAGGGGTGGGATAATGATAAGGGAATCAGGTAATAGGATTGGATAGAGTTGTATACCCCCCTCATACCCTTTAAAGATATGAGTTAATGTTACTTTGATTCAGCGGTGGGAATCAAGGTACTTCCTTGTATGGTTTTCAGATGTGGTGTCATTTCAGTAATTAGCATCTTACTAAACATTATCAAATAGGCTGACAGACAACAAACGAAACTGTCGACAGTAACAACAACATTTTCGGTAGCATGAAAAATAGAATCTTTAAAAGCAGAAGAATCGGAATTATTTACTGTTTATTATCGATATAGGAATCGCATCGCGACCTCTACCACTTAAGTAACCTACGAAAGGTAGATTAACACCTTTTTAATCTATCATTGACAGATCCTTTCCTTAGGATCCGATATCTGTAAAAGCCAATGTTATAATGTGTCTTCTCCAGTTCAAATTCTTATCACAATCTCATTGCAGATTTGTCTCTATTGCAAATAGACATGGTTAAAGCATCAGCTCTCGAGTATTCCCTCGAATTCACACTGACAAATTCTGTATCAGCTATATCTATGAAATGTCCAAATTGTCTAAAGTGACTAAAGTTGATGGCTTAATTCTGATTTTGGTACGGTAGCACCGTCTATGATATAGCATCGATTGTTGAAGCCCGTCTACCATGAAATCACGAGGGATAGAGTGGTATGCAGGATTGGGCATAAAAGTGACATCCTTTACAGGAAGAAACTGCCTAGGGACCTACGCAAAGGAGACGCCGCCATATATTGCACTAAGAAGCTTCCTCCCAGGGCCGAAGGAAAGAGGTGGCATGCGACATTTTAGTTAATGACGTTCCTACTAGAGGTCACCGGGGACACCCCCATCACGTGATATGTCCACAAAATACCCCTCCTCAGTCTCATCTGAAGCTGAAATGATGAGAGAGCAGGCACCAGCTTACTGGAGTTGTGCAATGATCGTATCTGCCCCAATGTACATCATGCATATTGATATGTACATTTCACAGGACGTATCGCGATTGGTGATCTTATGTGACATTATACTTTTGACCTTGGCGGAATCGATTGACCTTTGCAGTAAATTTTTACTTTAGCTCTTCAACGACAAATTAACAAACCATACTGATATCAAAACTCTGTAGAAACATCCATAAAAGCAACTAAGGCCCGGCGTCCACCTACTTCGATATGGCACCGATATGCCCTACGATGCACCTCCCGATAAAAAATCAAAATCGCGTCGGAAGGTCACCTAATATCGGGGAAGTTGACCACGTTTCTGCGATTAGACACCGATAAAACCCCCATACAACGCATGGTGGATTGGCTTGTCTAGACATATGTCTACGATTTTGCACCTTCCCGATATGGCACCGATTTTGACATTTTGTATCGGTGCCATATCGGGAGGTCTACGATTCTATCGTAGTAGGTGGACGCCGGGGCTAAGATCATGAAAGCATCTAAAAACGTTTCGTAATGACATCAGAGAATAGCTGTAATACCCGCCCGCTACTAATCAATTAAAGGGAGCTGACACGTATATGCAGAAGTGCAATATCTACCCGTGTCCTTATTCAAATCCGATCGAGGGTATTTCCTTACCTCTCCCTTCTTACCTCTCAGTGGCATGGCGGCTCCTTAAGTAAATACATTTAAGCCAGTCCTCTGATCGAGAAGGAATTGCTCCCACATGGGGGGGGATAGGTATATGGGGGACCTTTTCCACAAAGAAATAGATCGGGTATCATGTTAGAGCTCACTGCCCTCTGGTCTGCCATATGATCAATTAATCAGCCAGGATTACACACCGTGAAAAAGCCACGCCTACCCGTAAGACACGTCCTCCGGCGACACTCCGCCAGGTGACACTACTGGCCGTCGTCACCGATATCTCAGACCGGAAGTGGACTGCCCACAGTATGCGCGCGCATACCACTACTTTGGTTGGTACTCGGCGGTCACAGAGCTATGGCAACTAGGTGTCGGGTATCATCGACAGTTCTGGCTGGGATGTCTAACCAAACACGACGGAGATCAGCCAGAACAAACAGCGGCCGGTCAGCTATGGGCTGACGGCTTCCGGGTAGACGCCAGAGACGTGGTAGAGTTTTTTTTCTATTGTATGAAGGGTATATTTGACGAGTCTCCCTCAGCACCTATTTCAGAAAATGATGAGACGCTATGTAAGAGTATAGCCAGTAGGGGTGCCTAAATAAGACGGTGGGTGGATGAAGAGGGAGAGTTGAAGGCAGATGGAGTATGGCAGATGGTAGGAGGGGGACGGCTGTGGGCAGATGAGGGGTGGCGTATTGGCGGAGGGGGATGGCTGTGGGCAGATGAGGGGTGGCGTATTGGTGGAGGGGGACGGCTGTAGGCAGATGAGGGGTGGCATATTATCATGAAACATCACGAAATTTCATATGATAGTTTATATGGCATGAGTTGTCTTCGTGCATGATTTCCCAGGAGCGGAGCTGAGTGATATCTGTAGCGGAAGACCATGAATGGCATATAAACAGTTATATGAAATTGAGTGATGTTTAGATTTTATCCTACCCTGTCACATGTCTTTAACCTCATATGTCATCAGTGGCATATAAATATTATTATGCCATAACCGTGGCATACAGTCACACCATGTTAAGTGTATGGAGACTTATATGAGGGGTAGGATAATGGTGGAGGGGACGGCTGTGGGCAGATGAGGGATGGAATATTGGTGGAGGGGGACGGCTGTAGGCAGATAAGGGGAGGCATATTGGTGGAGGGGGACGGTTGTGGACAGATGAAGGTGGCGGATAAGGGTTGGCTATGGATGGTAAGAGAGGGATGGCTACGGCTATAGATGTAGTATAGCTTGAACGGTGAGGGGGTCGGCTGGAGGGGTAAGGTTATCTTGAAACAGGTTGGCTGGCGAATGCAAGTGAAAGACGGTACACTCGTGGAGGATAGTTGTACTCAGGTCGATGACAGTTGGCGGAGGGTGGCCGTTGGCAGGGGGAAGGTAGACAACAGCTGGATAACAGCTGGGGAGGTTGGAAGACAGAAGTTAGCTGCTATATAGTGGTTGGAGCTCTGTAATGGAGGGAATTGGCTGGTAGAAGGACCGTATAGAGTTGTTGGTAGAAGGATTAAGGCTTGAGCATGATGACAGCAAACTATCACAAATTATTACTCCTTACAGCGGACGATAGTGCACGAGGTTTAGGAGTTTCCCATTGTGAATGTTGTTGGAGGTTTTAAAAAAAGCGAGGATGAAGGATGGAATACTTCGGTGGATTGTGAGGCGGTTGGTGTTAAAGGGACCCCAGGACCATAGTCTCGAGCCAGCAGTACCCTGGCGATGAAAGGAGGAAGCCAGCGGTGAAGCCACACACTGATGCAAATTGCCCGCCTCAGATGCCGCACGTGCATCTCGCCAGGGGAGTTCCACAAGTGCCAGCGCCATACAATAGGGGGCGTAGCTTTAATAACATCAGACATCTGAACCACCTATCGTCTGGAAATAGCCCCTTCCCTGTCGAAGAGTTTGAGAACCAGGCCAGCTTAGCACAATTGGGTTCATTATTCCCAAAGCGATGACTTGAGTATCCATGGTATGCGAAGTACCAAGTGAGAATTTATGGGGTCTCAGTAAATGACTACCCATTATTAAAAAACTACCAGATACCATAACTATAGTATACTGACTCAAAGCCATTATATGTAGTTACACGAGGAATTATAGAGCAAAATATAGAGAAAAACAATAGTCCCTGTTGATATACCCTCTAATACATTGTGGAAAATGGATAAATTATTAAAACAAATGATGGCTTTATCGACAGGCGGCTCTGTAAACCACTCGAGGTTAACATCGGATAACCATCGCTGACGCTTTTGTATTACTACGCTTAAACCTCTCCTGGCCGCCTGTCTACAAAACCATCGAACATTGTCCATTTATTGTGAAGTTCTTGATAAGTCCATTCTAATCTCTCTCTGTGTCTCTGTGTCTCTGTCACTGCCTCTCTCTCTCTCTCTCTCTCTCTCTCTCTCTCTCTCTCTCTCTCTCTCTCTCTCTCTCTCTCTCTCTCTCTCTTTCCCTTTGTCTCTCGTACTCCAATGTGGAATATCTAGATATGTACTGCGAATATAACGCATGTAGGAGGGGCAGTTCTAAGAGCATAGAAAGGGGATAAACTCTCTAAACGTTACCGTGTGCATTAAAATCATTGCGTAATAATTTCTAAATCGATGGTAAATTTCAAAGTATATAAAGGGCTCTATACATTAACATGTACCACACTATGCTGCCTAATTTTGTATATTTCCGTGAGTAACACACGAACGTAATAATTTCCAAATTGATGGTAAGGTTCAATGTATATAAAGGGCTCTATATATTGATATTTACCCCACCATGCTGCCTAATTCTGTATATTTCTGAGAGTACTGTGTCATATTAAGTCCTATGAACATAGATGTGCACACATGCGCTGGTGTATATATTCTCATGGTATCATCATGTAGCGGTCTATGATCCCGCTTGGGCAAAGGGCATTGTCTCAGAACAACTCAATTACTTTAGAGGGAAACTATGTTCCGGTGAGCAAAAGTTCAAAGTTACGAGGTAAGGCTTGGAAAAATTACTGCCCAAGGCCTTGGCCGAGGGCAGTGATTTTTCCAAGCCTTACCGAGTAACTTTGACTTTTGATTACCGGTACTTGGTTTCCCTATTTCTATATACCTTCATATATTGATAAAAATGATTATTTCTTTTCTTGCGATAGCCCCAGAAAAATGGCAACCCTTATCGAGTAACTGCAATAACTAAGTTTTCGTCCCGCTGCTCTTTATGTCACGTGATCAGGCCGGGACGAAAACGTCAGCCCAGGACGAAAACATCAGCCTGGGACGAAAACGTCAGCCTCGCTACATAACTTATAGTTACTGCACCCCAAGCAGCGGTATGTAACTATAGAGGTTTCGGACATGGGTGTATAGGAATAGATGTTATGCACATGCATAGTGCGTGTGCAAAAGACACCCATGAAGGATCTTTCTGCATCAAATGATATATGCTATAACTAATTCTGAGTACCATAGGGAATCCATGCATCCGGATTCCATTAAGGGGGATTGCTTCTGCCAGAGGCCATGACAGTCATGAAATCATGGAGCAGCCACCACAGGAATGTTCTCGGCATACCTGCATATTCAACATATACATGATATATACAATACTATCGTAAAACTGGATGAGGTTTAATCTTGTCCGCCGTATTCCACGACTGGAGTTTGGCAAAGTGACTTCATGAGGCGAAGCCGAGTGAAGTCCGGAGTCAAAACTCCAGAAGTGGAATGCGATGGACAAGATTAAAACGAATCAGGTTTTGATTTTATCCTACCCTATCTCCTCGATTTTGGAATATTATGTGATAACAATGCTGTATGCCACTAGTGGCATATACAACTCCGTATGCCAGTCAGCGTGGCATACGGAAACCCAATGTTAAGCCTATGGGATTTTATATTAGGGGTAGGATAAAGTATGAAATGTGTGACCGCTAGAAGATACTGCGACCACTTATCCGTAGTCAATTTAATGGAAATTAATTTAGTTCCAATCAATAAGAAAAACATGGGGTACTTTTCAAAACAAAATGCAATACAAGAGAACCACGTTGTGCCGTTTGAGCTGATGTGACACGTTTTCCAATATCCGGAGCGTTAGAAAGACCATAATTTCAAAGCATATAGTCTCCCATTGTAGTGACTACAATGAAGAATAACGTTAATTCTCGTGCCACACATCGGAGCACATATTCAATGACCCTTGACAAACATTGGTCCCATGCGCAGGATTTCACCAATTACGCGCCATAAAAAGTTAAGTTTATTTCCCATCAAGCTTATATTATGGATCCACTTCATGAACCCGTTTTTCCAAATAACCATAGCGTTCAGAAGGTTACAGCCTATTTTTCCTACAGTTTCATGCTAACTGAATATAATACCAGCTGCATCGAAGTAAGTTGTATACCTTCATCATTCTCGTAAAAACACGTGCCTCACAGGTAAAACACAAGACATTGTAAAAGAAGGTAATACGTCAAGGCGTTTGTAAACGGCTAGCTGGAGGAGCAGCAAATATGCAATTTACACTGACTCACTTTATCTTCATCATTCTCCGATGGGGGACAAGTGCTTTGTGTGCCGAGCATAACGCCGAGTGTGATATGGCATTGTGAAGGGTGAGCAGCTCTTTTAATACGCCATGCACTTGAAGGGAATGCTTCACTAAGGATCCGCATAAAAGTCCAGCTCCATTCTCCATAATTTAGATAATAATGGCTGTCTGTTTATGCGGGAAATAACCAGACAGATAATATAGAGAAACAGGCTTACTGTCTCCGTACGGATAAAATCGGCGGTAAAATCGGCGATCAGATGAACCGATGCCGGAGGCAGAGGTTCATCTGATCGCCGATTTTACCAAGTATTTTATCCGTACGGAGACAGTCAGCCTGTTTCTCTATTATTATATACCTTAAAATATCCAATTTTTAACTTTGCTACTGGGGGAGTATTTGGATTTTGCCGCCGTACATGCTCCGTACGCAACATACATACCCCGTACGTCACCTAGGTGTCGTACGGATATAAATACGACATGGGTAGCAGCGGGCAGTATGTGTAGGATATACTACCACAGGTATATAATAATATGTGTTTCCCAAGAGACTTTATGGGATTGGTAACAGCTCAGTGTGTATGTGGAGGTCGAGGTGAGTAGGTGAACGGTTGTTCAGAGGGTTAAGTGCCAATACTAGCCGATAAGCTATGCGTGTCCCCGACTATCAGCATAATGTTTTCACACCAGAATCAGACTCAATCTCAGCCAAACAGTCCTGTCACGAACACTAATCGCCATTGACCTACATTTTAATGATTTGCCCGAAGCTTCTGTCCATAAGCCCGTGTGGCTCCCGTGTTGGGATCCAGCTGCTGGGCGTCTACGCCGGAACAACGGCCGCGTCCCATTACCTTATTCAAACAATCAATCCGCGGCCTTTTCCCGCTTCTCGCATGTGCAGCTCTCGTGGGACGTGGTGATGACTATGTTATATGTCGGAGAATGCTTTCAGCCGCGTGTCTTTACAGCCATTTTTTTTTTTACCAGTTTCTGTAACTGGCTTCCGTCCAGTTTTCTCCCCGGCCATCGGCACCAGCATCTTGGCTTCATGCGTCCCCTCGTGCCAAGTGGAGTAGTAGAAATGTCGTCTGCTGGGCGTTCATACTATTGTCGTCTGTTTGGACACAGCGCGGCAGACTCACGCGGCTATTTGCGTGCGCATGTCCGGAAGCGGTCGACAAGAGGGCTTGGAGTGTGTGCCGGGTGTGCCTGTGGCTTGTCCGCCACAATGAGCCCTTGATTCGCATGGCCAATGAGCTTGGCAATCCCCCCAAAAATCCACAGCATGTCCCATCTTCACGCCACCCTTCTTCACCCTTCCATGTTCTGCGTCTGTTCCCTTAACGAAGCTAACTAAGCTCTATTAAGGACAGTAGGCACTTATGGAGTAGATGTGCGTTGAGATTCCTCTGTCCAGGTGGTTTACTTGTTGGACATACATTGTACCAATGACCCTAGCTGGCCCTTAACTAGTTGTCTGTATTGACCGTCAGCTCTCCATTGAGCGTCTTTATGAAGAACATAATGACGGTTAGCTTTCGATGAAGGTGAGGAGGTTGGCCCGCAAGCTAACCCAATAAAAACTACAGCTACGTCTGCATTAATAAAGTATTTGGTATCTTAAAATTCAGAGAGATCTGCCTGTATTTCTTACAATAAAGTCACCGTATATTATCCTACCCCTAATAAAAAACGCCATAGGTTTAACATTGACTCAATGTATTTGACGGAGCGTTGGATAAAGTGTTATTTATGCACCGAGGTGAATAAAAAAACGGACTAATCAGGGACGAGATAACGAAAGTAGATCCGGCAGCATTGATAACTACTAACATG
Organism: Alentia gelatinosa; assembly: GCA_950022655.1. Taxonomy (NCBI): domain Eukaryota; kingdom Metazoa; phylum Annelida; class Polychaeta; order Phyllodocida; family Polynoidae; genus Alentia; species Alentia gelatinosa. The sequence goes on from OX465581.1 coordinate 18,613,484, forward strand.
GATAATTACAAATATTCTCTGTATATCGGTGAGATGGGGTAGGATAAATACGAAACTGAACTTGAGTTAGCCTTGTCAATGTTCATACCACTCAGGTCAGGTCTGCTACTCACTAAGTGTAGTAATACACAACCTGCCCATCGCGGCATAAACATTGACAAGGCTAACTCTCGTTTGGTTTCTACTAAATATATTCATTCAAAGAATGCCGTTCCATTATTTAGCCGCTTCAGAGGCAAATTAGATTATATTTTCTGTACATTTCAGTGGGCTTCTCAGGACAGAGAGAATTGATCTTACCTTATGATATATTACAGCTATGCTGTTTATGGATGAAGTGTCATATTCAACTCAAATGCATCATCAATTAGTGATGGGTTAATCTTACCAACACTATAGAGGCAAGTGGATTGCGGGCGGGTTAAATGTTAGATGGGGTAGGCTGCTCCTTAACCCTCCCCTCTGAGTCAAGAGGTCCTACCGAATACGATTAAACGATGAATCATTCAGTAGAAAGTTCATGAATGTTATAAGAGTGATAGAGACTCTGCTGTAATATATGGGTCAACCCAATGAAGAAGTCCAATGTAAAAGTTTGATATAATTGCAGGGCTCAGGTCTGTCCCACTGTATTTCCTTTTCCCCTCTCGAACCCATGTTGTCTCTTGCAATTAATTCATTATGTAGGCTGTTGTTCTGAAGCTGACTCTGAGCTCTACATATTCCCTCATTTACCCACACTCTGACAATACCATAGTGACTTTTTATTTGCGGATAGTTTCTACATCTGAGACTAGGGCAAGCCTCACGGTCATGAATGTTGGCCGAGGAAATTGAAGAGAGTATAAATTCCTGTCAGGATGATGGTTACAGTGGCAAGATGTGAAAAAGAGTAGCCAGTAAGAGCCTTCATTATATGTGACTAGGCATAATTCAGAATACGGGTAGGCCTATATGAAAAGGCATTCCTTTTTCATACTATCTCTTGTCATTGCCTATTCTTGACAGACCGGGTTTATTACCTCCACACAACTCCTCCTTGTTATCCAACCTTGGATTAGCCCCGTGATGCAGTTCAAGAAAGGATAGCCTCTGCTCAAAGAGTCCTATGAAAAATACACCTGCAGAGAATAATTTCACAGTTAATCAATGCATTATCCGCTTCACTGGCAACTGGCATTCCGAACCCTAATCATTTCATAAAAATTAATTATTTTTTATTTCTGGTTGTTTTCAATCATCCTTTGATGCCACTTCCTAGCCATCCTAACACTCTCTGTTATTGTTAGGGGTTCATCTCTGGTTAGGGAGGAGAGCAGCAAGTTCTGGAGTTTGACGAGGGATGGGTCAGCATCTACCATGGTGCTCACAACTTCCTCTTTGCCACCTCGGTACGTGCTGTGCAGACTAAAGGCCTCTGGGCTACAGTGGGCACCGTGCCGCAGTAACCCTTCAGCTACATTGAGCACTTGTTGCAGGTTTCCTGCTGTGCTTAGGCACCCGTGCAGCGAATGGCTGGGCATCTGGGCGTCTCCTTGCTGAATGAGCCTATAGTGGTACAGCACATATCAGTGACGTGTCTCAGACGGTGGCATTGTGCCGTGTTCGACCTGACACATGGTCTACTTTTGTCAATGTCCTATTCCCAATGACCACCTGATCTTGTATAGACTTAACATCTGGCCTACTTCTTGTATGGACTTAACATCTGGGACCCGTTTCACTAGTCTCGCGACATGTCTGTGACACCATACAGACATTGGGTTTGTCTAGTTTCGTGACACCACAAGTAGCTGCCTTTAGGAAATACAGACCCCAAACATATGAATTAGACAAATCAAGACACATCATGGACCTGTTTCACTAGTTTTGTGACAAAAGTGTTAGACAGATATGAGAAGCGGCACCAACAGTGCTAGCAAGAACGGACAAAACAAAGTCTAATGTCTAGTTCTTATGAAACCGGACACACCATCTAGACGCCATCTAGACATGTCACTGACTAGTGAAACAGGTCCCTGGTCTTCTGTCTGACGGTATTGTCCTGCAACATAGAAGCCTCTCTGGAAGAAACCTATCTTTTTTAACATGATCAGGGTGATGTCAGGGATGTATGCTTGGAAATCAGTGACCTGCCTCAGAATGCATTTCGGTATAACTAGCAACGATAGGTTGATGACAAGCAAAAGCACCGTTAGAACGCTCCCCAGCAGTAACATATACTTATTGCCATCAAGTGGTTTCACACATAATACAAAATATTCACTCAGATGGTACTATGGTTTTTTTCTACCCATCCAGTGATATACCTACGCAAATATACACAATATTAACTAGTTTCAGATACACGCAGCCGTAATATCCGAGGACTAGACGCGTAGGAATATCCGAGTGCATGCGAGGATATTACGTAGAGTCGGGTCCTAGGAGATTACGACCGCTTTTATCTGAAACCTGTTTATATTGTATTTATTAACCACCGTTCGTCCTTAATTACCATGCTTTAACATTTCCAAAGATTAGAAACTTGATTGATCCGCCTCCGATTGTTGATGTAAAATAGTTCCTAAATTGCCCGTAAGTTGACAGCTTTAGAAGACATGACGGTAATTTTGTGTAGCCATACTAGGAAAATATAGTTCTGCCATCTTTCACTTCTGTGATTTCATATATACTTTGTTCTATTATTCGTCATAACCAGAGACAGTATCAGCATGAGCAATCATTTTTTTAATATTCAAAGTTGATGTTTCAAGTTAAATATTCTCCCTATGGAAATGAGGTGGAGTCTGTTCTATCGAATTTATTCATGGTGGCCGGCATCATATTAGGTAGCTGCGAAGCTTGCCGGAAATATTGTGGTTATCGTCTGACCATCTGTTTGCCTCTCTATGTTTAATCGGCAGGGTTAGTATGTGAGTTCATTGATTCACATTTTGTTTTTCATTATGATTTTCATTTTTCTATCAGTACAATCCTTCTGTAGATTTCGCAGCTGTTTGTTCAAGGCTGTTAATGTAGCAATATTAGGGCATTGAGGCTGTGGATATTAGTTTGAAATGGCAAAATGGTTTAAGGTGAGTAGAATGCCAGGGTAGACAAATGACCAAGGGGAATGGTGAGTGAATTACCAGGTGGTGAAATGGCTGGACCATCGAATGTCTGGGTTAGTAAAGGAATGAGTGAGTAAATGGCTCAGCTTTGAGAAAGGGACTGGGTGAGTAGGTGTCCAGGTAGATAAAAGACTGGGTGGACAAATAATAATGTGAATAAAAATTGGGTTGGTGAAGGACCACCCAGGATATGTCTTGCACGTATCGAGCCAATGTCTATTAGCTCATGCCACCCACATAACATCTTGCAACCTCATTGATCACGACTTTCAGAAATAATTAAAATCATGATGAAAAAGAATCAAATGTGAAAATGTATAAAACTAAAACATGTTGTAATACTGTGCTGATGTCTTTTTTCGATGTGTTTGAATTGGACATGCATGGTTGCGGACATTTCAAGCGGACTTATGCCTAAAAGATCCCCTCCCCACCCTAAAGAGTGTAGATTTAATTGATGGGCCAATTTTGTTAGTACATTCTTGTCGTTCTCGTCTCCCGATCGGGAGACCTCTATCATCAATCATTGACAACATACAGCAATCTGTTATAAAACTGTTGCTGCCTCTCCAGTAGCATGCATACCGACCGAGTTGTGTATGGGAGATTAAAACTTTGCATCGTACAATATTCTAATGACCATCTATTTGCGTTGCATGTAAGAATCTAGCATCATCTATCAATGTAATATATGAGCCAGAGGAAATGTACCTATCCGGGAAAGCTGGCAAGTATCAATTATCCCATACAACTCACACTCTAACCCTGGCTACAAACCATGTTACAAGATATTTCGATATTGATATTTATCGGGATGGAATAAGGTCATAATAGCCTGGAGTAAAATCCTACACAGCATTTTCCATCAGGCCAATCAACAGCTCATTGTAATCAGTGTGGACTACAGGCTGAGTGGTGAAGTCCCGCCTCTGGTTCCAACACGACACGCCTCTGTGTGTGGTGCTATGCCTCTGGCTGCGCATCGCACCTTTAAGTGATCCATACGAGCTACCAGCAGCCTTATTGCGTTAGCCGGAGCTGTGGGGTTAACACCAGAGTTGCTCTAATGAGGTAATATATAGTTTGAGGAGGCAGGCGATATTTCATCCTGCGGACAAGGGCCACAGATGTGTCGCCTCTAGCTAGTTTAAGGTGATTGGGAGGCGGCTGATGACCAAAGTATAGTCGGATTAGAATTCTGTACGTGGCTTTAGTTTCAACAGTCAAAGTATTATGAAACATACCTACTGGCGAACGACAATTGCTTTCAAGTAAGGTCAAAATACTTGTTCCCATGCATTTATTCAAAGCGTGCTATCTTCTCCAAAGGACTACCAAGATTAGGCCCGGCGTCCACCTACTACGATATGGCTCCGATATGGTCTACGATGCACCTCCCGATAAAAAATCTAAATCGCGTCGGAAGGTTACCTAATATCGGGGCAGTTGACCACGTTTCTGCGATTAGACACCGATAAAAGCCCCATACCATGCGTGGTGGATTGGCATGTCTAGACATATGTCTACGATTTTACCCCTTCCCGATATGGCACCGATTTTGACATTTTGTATCGGTGCCATATCGGGAGGTCTACGATTCTATCGTAGTAGGTGGACGCCGGGCCTTATATGTCAGAAACCTTTGCGTACATAGAGTAGACTTCATCCTACCACTCATATAAATCTCCACAGACTTAACGTGGTGTGATCGTATGCCACAGTAATGTCATAATGTATCTATATGCCACTTGCGACATATGAAATTAAAATCATGTGTCGGGGTAGGATAAAATTTAAGCATCACTCAATTTCAAATGATTGTTCACATGGCATTCATTGCCTCCAGCTACTGATATCACTCAGCTCTGCTTCGTGACATCATTCCGCGAAGACAACTCACACCACATAAACCATCATATATGAATTTTCGTGACGTTTCTTGATAATATTATTTCAATGGGACAGCGGGCAGAGAATTAGATGATCCTATTCCTTATGTGTACTTGAATATCAAGCAACCAATATCATATCTGATATGATGTTATTAGTTCGTAGATGCAACTTGGTTTCCCTCTGTAATTAGCTGAGATCAGATATGTTTGTTGAAACAGCAGACATAATATCGTTGGAAATGACGGGGACTGTATGAGAGGAAAGATGAAAATCCCTCCAGCATAGATGGAATCTGAGGCCATTAAGCCGCTACTTTGATTATGTTACCATCATTTTCGTTCTTATCTATATGTCCCTGGTCGGCTGAGGCATAAATGTCTCCCTTGTACCGATGTTCATCATGACATGCCTGTTTTCAACTTCGGGGAGGCAATTCCTCAAATCCGTAAGCGATATAAACTCACCTCACATTAGCAAAGACAGCTTTCAGTAGGATGGGGAGGCTGGAACAGCTTATAAAAGTAATATTACCAAACCATTTACGTTCTATAGTGTCCCCACTCTTTGACCTATGTAAGGTAAGTTATCTGAAACTTCCGGAAGGCGTGTGTAGGAGCAGGATGCATGGAATATGCGGAGGCGGCATTGGAAAGTGGGCTGCTTCCATTGTGAATATGACCATATAACTATGACTGAAGCGAGGGCGGAGGGACTGAGAGGTGAATGATTAATGGCTGAATATGAGTTCATTTTAGCAGGTGGTGGTTAATGATATTTCCCACTGGTGATACTCATATCACACTCGCATGTCGAAAGCGCCGAGACAGTGAGCGTGGGTGTCGGGATCCGAGTCGTCAGCTGTCTCCACAAACTCTTTGGTCCATGATGCTGATTACGTATATGCTCCTACTTTTGATACCTTTATATCACCTTACCTTATTCTGCAGTATTCAATGGTGAACACCAGAGGGGTTCCTTTTGTTCTCGGCGTCTCCAGAAAACCGTTCTTCTTATGTCCGCTACCACAGAAAATACACGTTTTCCAAAGAGTGTCTCAGCCCAATGATTCCCACCATTAATGAATGTTATTCTTAATTGGATAGGATATAAAACAATGTCCGTCAAATAAAGCTGATTTGTTTGCATCCTGCCCGGAAGCTGCGTGTCTGCCATGCGCCTTAAAGGAATGTTATGCGCTACCTTGCTTGTTATTTTAGTTGTTCTCAATGGGGCAAATGAAGATAGACTGATGTTTTTGAAAATCTCTTTTTGTCTTTCACCTACACTCTGGGTTTTGGATATTAAGGAAGTGCTTTGTGTATAAATGTTGGTTGAAAATATAGATGAAAAGGTAAACTGGGCCGAAAACATAGACAGGCATGTTATATGGGTGAACATATGGGTAATCCGTTTAAAGCTTCGATGCGAATACATGTAGAGATTTTTTATTGAAAACAATTCAATTTCTTATTTCTTTTGAAAATGATTCAGCCACAGGGACATAAAATCATCCTAGCTAATGATCAGCACCACTGAAGCTAGATGTGCATGACTGGTTGTCAAAAAAATAGGAAAGCTACTGAGGAAAGATAATTTGACCAGATGTTCTGTATAGAGTTTTTGTCTTATCGGATTACGGTTTAACGTAAATATACATATGGCGCCTGTTGCACGGGAGTCTGGTTTGCATAGGAGTGTGTTTTTGCAGTCAGGGTATAGCTGCCAGCTTTAAATCAGGATGGTTCTAGTACAATGTATAAGGGGATGTACGGTGTTGTTTATCTCTTGCTGATAAAAACTTACTCTCATCTCCCAATAGATGTAGGCTTGAGGAATTCTTTCAGGCATAATGTCACAAGGGATACCTTGAAGTATTGCATTTTATCCAACCTCTGGAATATTTCTCCAGACGCTTAACATAGGAAACTTGTATCCAACGGACTATCGAGTAGTGTAAACAAAATACTCTACCGATGTTGGGTACGATGACGTTTGCTTTCATTGTATGTTTTAATGACGTTTATTATTAGAATTTAGTGTTAGGATAAAGTCTCGGAGAGGGGGGTTCAAGTCTCTATATTGATCAGCTTTATTGCAGCTTTGCAAATTTATAAATCAGCAATCCTACCCAATTTTGAGATGGAGATGTCCTGTTCCTAAATAGTCCAAACAAATATTTATCAGTATTGCAACTGTTACAAAATAGATGTCTGAAAATTTGTTTAAAACCCCATAGATTTACCACAATAAGAAACATGCATGTACTCTCAGGTATACCCATGCTTGCCAATAGGCGTGAAGCTCATATGCTAAATTATGTGTTTAAACGATCGAAGAACCCAAAATATTTAGAAAGAAATATTAGACCAACAAGACTTTTTAATGCACCTGTACTCCATACCTTCAAACCAAACTGTAATGCCTATATGTCCTCCTGCCACTATTATGGCAGTAAATTATGGAACGAACAATCTGCACTAGTAAGAACCACAGAGGAGTACAAATATTTTAAATCTTTAATGAAGATTAAATTACAGAATAGTCTTGTGATGTAATATAAACCGATCATGCTATTCCATATGTTATGAGGAAATACTTGGGTATCAATCTACCAGATACATTATTCTTGATGTCATGTATATGATCCTGATAATCACTACTAAAATTTACAGTACCGACGGTTTATGTATCAAACAAGTATACTTTTATTGTTCATTATACTCAACCATATATAAGTGTAATACTTTATACAGGGTTAGGCAGGGTCATGAAAATCAATTTTTACAGTTGAGACCTACGCCTCTTTATTGTTTACGCTAAAAAAACCTTATTTCGTGTTAATAGGAACAAAAACTGTACTTTGCATCTGGACAACAATAAAGGAATTGAAAAGAAATCAGTTAGAGTACAGACGGTTTTCCATCAAATGAATCCTCACATTTACAGGTTTATAATTTACAAGTTTATGGTCAACAAAGTGGCTTAGGATTTTACTATGCAATCAAACTCATGGCATATTAATAAACCATAACCGCTCTGGTCGGTTATATATTTTATAGGTATACACTTGTCTATGATATTGTATTTTAGAGCGAAAGGCTATGAGTTATAACAACATCCTCCTAGATTTTATCTATTTTAGAGTTCAATGCGCGAGGCATAAAAGAAAATGCTTAGAAATACCAGAAAGGCATACAGATCCCGTTTTAATGACGCATAGTGACTAATCAGTGACCCGTTTTTAAGACGCAATAATCGTTAGTAGCTACGATTTTGAGACCATAGTCTAATTGTCATATATTTGGCGATAATTTGGGGCCAATGGTCGTTGCATTTATCTTGAAAACCGTCTTGAACATTTAACAATAATTTAATGATAACTATTAATCATTATTACGTCTGAAAACGGGTCCCAGAATTGGGTAAACAACAGATACCCGTTTTGAATCACCTCTTCATTGACTAATTAGATGTCAACCAGAGGGATTATATATACACTCATGGTATAAAACCCAGCGTAAGCGGACACCCTCCGTTCCGGGCTAAAGTGACCGCTTACGCGGGGTGTCCGCTTACGCGGGGTTTTCAAGTTTCCTCCAGCCCAATACAAATGTGTTATGTACCGATAAGTAGGGCAGACAGAGCCGATATTAGATCTGAAATCCATTTTCTGATATCTTAATTGGGTCCGAAGTTATTAAATCTTGAATTACAAAATGTATTTCCTATGAATATACTAATAAACACTGATAAAAAAAAGACAGATTAATTTATTTTTGGTAGGTTTCCGTCGGAGGTGTCGCTTACACGGGGTTTTAGGCCTTTTCGTACCGAAATAACTGTCCGTTTACGTGGGGTGTCCGCTTACGCGGGGTGTCCGTTAGGCGGGGTTCTACTGTAAATAGCTGTCACAATATATTTTTTTTAATCCGTTCCTATTTATATATTTCAGACCGCCTGCTTGGGGATGGCGGCTAATTCCTGATGTTCACGTGTTGCTGCTGACCGCGGTGGAGCCCGTGTGACTCCTATTAACCATAAGAGCAGGTCATGGAGACCAACTACTCCATCATCCACAGTGAGCTGCTCCCAAACCGATCAGAGGCAGGTGTCCCCACGCTGGCCCTGAACGCCTCGGGACTGAGCGGAGGGACGAACCTGAGCGGCTCAGCAGGGACTCAGCGGGACGGCGAGCTGCTCCTGGACCGCGGCGTGGAGGAACTGATCACCCTGGGCATCCTGCTCGGCTGGATCATCCTGATGACGGTGCTGGGTAACCTACTGGTTATGGTGGCCGTGTTGACCAATAAGAAACTCCAGTGCCCTACGAACTACTTCATCCTATCTCTCGCGACCACTGACTTCTGCCTGGGGTGCGTGGTACTGCCGTTCAGTGCGCTGAACACGCTGAGCAGTCACTGGCCGCTGGGCTACATCTTCTGTAATATCTTCACGTCGACGGACGTTATGCTATGTACTGTATCTATCCTCAACCTTTTTGCCATCAGCTTGGACCGTTACTTCGCAGTTACCGCCCCTATGCGTTACCAGGGCCGCATCACGCGTAGACTCGTGTTGCGGACGTGCGCCTGTATCTGGGTTTTCTCCTTCGTCATGGCTTACATCCCCATCCACCTGGGCTGGAACACGCTTGACGGCGCAATGCAGAACAAAGACAACCCCGAGGTCTGTATGTTCGGTCTCAACAAGGTGTACGTGCTTCTTATTTCACTGGGCACTTACTTCGCACCGCTCATCGTCATGTGTGGTGTATACATGCGCATCCTGCTCATCACAAGGCGCCAGGTGCAGGAGATTAACAAACTCAACAAGGCCGGTCAGGCCACTGTGATGCTCAGTCCGGGTGAATCACGCCGACAAATGAAACTAGCCTCAGACACGAAGGCAACAGTGACACTGGCGTCTTTAGTGTTGGCCTTCGCTATCTGCTGGGTGCCCTATTTCACACTGTTCACGGCCAAGCCCTTCATTAAGGTAGAGATCAACATCCATGTGGATCTGGTCGTACTGTGGCTGGGCTACGTAAACTCCATGATCAACCCCTTCCTCTACGCTTACTACAACTCCACCTTCCGGGAGGCGTTCGCGCGCATTCTCTGCAAGCCGTGCGCCGCCAGGAGTCGCCACAGGTCACGGCTAAAGGCGCGCCATCTGGCGTCGACCACTTTCACCGATAGTTCGGAAATGTCTGCGCTTAATGGTCGAACTTCTATGTGACCCGCGGCCCATCAGGGACACAGCCCTAGAGTGAGCATTTCTAGGAATTTATTATCCATGGTATACATAGCTCCCATTGAAAATGTATAGGGACTCAGTAAACCACTACCCATTGTATAAAACCTGTCAGATACCATAACTGTGGTATACGGATTCAAACCTGTGGTATACGGCCTCAAAACCATGGTATACGGGAAAAATAGTCCCTTTTGCTAAAGAGCAAAAATATAGTTCCTATTGTTATACCTGTTATTATGGCAAATACTGGGTTTAATTTATTCGAAAAGATGGATAATAAATGCAACAAACGATGATTTTGTGGACAGGCGGCTTTGTAAACCACTCGCGGTTGACCTCGTAATACGCGTCAACCTCTTGTGGTTTACGGCCGCCTGTCCACAAAACCATCGATTATTGTCTATGTAATCTGCAGATATACAGGCTATAATTGTTTATTTTCAGCAAAGACTTGTTTGTCTTTTAAGAAGTCACAAGCAATTTTGAATGTTTACTTCTCTGTATCAGATTGTTTCCATCCTACTGTGAAAAAGTAAATCTCCCAAACCCACTAACTTAAAATCCTACTGAAGACCGAAGACATGGATGGGCAAATGGAATATAATTCGAAAAATATGTTTTATAAAACATTGAGAGTTCATCAGGAATAGTGAATTGATATATATTTGACATTAATAGCACCTTCATGTTGTATTCTGGTTTTTTTGCTAGGGTTTCCTTTGTTATTCGGTGATGTCAGTAGATAATTATAAGTGGTAATTCTCCCTTTTAAATTTCCAGGTCACTTCAAAGGCGGAGCTTCACTACTGTCGTCTAGATGGGAATGAGAGACCAGATGACTCCGGAACTTAAAGTGATAACCTACTTATTCGACAGTGTACACACTGAACAAAACACACAAGACTATCACATATGTCACTCCATGACGGAATTTATGTGTGAAGACTTATAGAATTGAGAGCAGTTGAGTTATGAAGTACGTCACAAAATATAGGAACTGATAAATTATTCGAGTGTAAGACTTCCTGTGGTGTTATACATTACTGCTTCTATGACAATTTCTCAGGCTATTGTCAGTGATAAATGACATTTTCGAGGACAATATGTTTCCATTTGATACTGCGCTTGCTCTGATTCACTCTGAGTCAGGCAGATTGTGACTGGAAGACGCTCTCACTTCATTTGTCCCCCTCAATGAACAAATCGAAGACAGATTCGGAGTGTCGGTGTCGGCGAAGTGCCAACCATTTACTCTTTTTTCTTGAGGAGGAAGAAGACGAGATTGCTCTGCAACAAAAAGCTGTTGTTTGCGGGGACCACGCGCCCTAAAAAGCCCGATAAGGAGTGATACATCACGACCACCGCTAATTGTCGTGTCAGTACTGAGTCTGAACAGGGTCGACCCAGCCTGGACTTTCTTCCCCAATGCCGGACACACCGATCGATATACCTGACGTCACGAGTGACGTAAATTCTCAAGTTGACGTCATGTCCTAAAATGCTGTTACATAATTCATACCATCACCGGCGCTACGCCGAAACATTGTGTACCTTGTGACTGACAGGGCTGAAACAATGGGCAACCAATAGCGCTGTTATGTACATAGAAGATCTATTTTTTCAAGATGTTATCAAGGTATGGATGTCCAAAGTACCATTTGGTCATAAACACCATTATGACCAATGTACTGGTATATAGATATCCCCAACAGAATATTGTGAATTTTCTTGGCAGGTGCTAATTAGTACGGGTTCTTGGAAAAATCGTGAAGTTATTATGAGCTTTCAGTTGAATTTCGGAATTATGGTTTTGCCATCGTGAGCAGCTATTGAAATCTAGGTTCCTCAATTTAGGTCAAGCTGATCTGATCATTGGAGGATTCACTAGATATATAAATCCTACATCTTATCTCGTCTTAGTGGCTGCTGCAGTCAGGTAACGATGTTTTCATGCTTACAGTAAATGTCTAATGGCTGATAATTAAGGTATGCCAAATCCATTTGAATTCACCTGCCCTACAGAGATGACAAATTTCTAGCTCTGCCTTTTAGTTATAATTGCATGTGTTAATGTCGACATCGCCAAAAGAAATTTATAACGGCAGGACGTGGTTATGTTTGCATGGACAGAATGTCAAGTCATGTCGATGCAACTGTGATGTATATATTTAGTCCTGTACATATTGAGTGCACACATGGTCCTTAATTTAATAGAACTACTATAATTTATATACCTTTATGGCACGATTATTTGACGGAGATACGGATGCTGATATATGATACTATCGATAGTCTTCTGTGTGGTTTGCACCCATGTCTTGCTTGATTGTTGGTGTAGCTGAGTTTAGGAATAATGGTGGTTTCTATGATGGTTCATAACAGATTGAAAATGAGGATATTTATTGAAATTTAAGCAATATTTTATGTACGTCCCGCTATTGTGAAATTGCCATTTTAAGGGAATTATACGCATGGGACCGTTTTTTCCGGGTGCTTTGGTTTTTGCCCAATTTGTAATTGAAATTAAATTGATTCTGTTGTGTAAATTTCTTTGAGCTCATTAAGGTGCGTACATGAATAAATGTTGATCCCTTTGTTCCTGTCTTTTTTGTTCTTGCCTACGATTAAACTGGACTGAGCAGAGAGAACAACAGGGGCACTGTGGCACGGCTTATAACATTGCGCTTGTGGTGCGGGGCTCAAGGGTGGAAATAATTTAATATCGTCTCAATGATATGGCAGTATCAATAAACAGCATTATCCTACCCCTAATGTAATATCCCATAGGCTTAACATTGGGTTTCCGTATGCCACGCTGACTGGCATACGGAGTTTTATATGCCACTAGTGGCATACAGCATTGTTATCACGTAATATTCCAAAATCGAGGAGATAGGGTAGGATAAAATCAAAACCTGATTCGTTTTAATCTTGGCCACCGCATTGCACTCCTGAAGTTTTGGCTCCGGACTTCACTCGGCTTCGCCTCATGAAGTCACTTTGCCAAACTCCAGTCGTGGAATACGGTGGCCAAGATTAAACCTCATCCAGTTTTACGATAATATCTCCTGCAGATAACAGTTATCGCTGGTTAGTCCCCCCCCCCCCCCCCCACCCAAAGAAAAGAAGAAAAGAATACAAACAAAAAAGTCTCATGAGCAATTTTTATACAGGATCTGCATATAGTGTTATAGACCTCCGACTATATGCATATTTCTGGCAATATCTGTCCCATAAGCCATGTATAAAGGATAGACTGTTTATATTTCAAGAATTTAATACATTTCAACGTCTTATTTCCGAATAACGTAGAATCGGAGATGTATTTTACATGCAAGGGTAAGCCTTAAAACAAAGTAAATCATTGTAATTTTTTAAAACGAAAATAGGGTTTAATCTTTCCTCGCTACATACGTTCGTGAGAATTTGCCGATCCGTAACAAAACAAGGCTATGTGAAATACCCGTTTTAGAATATAAATTACAAACCTTTTGAGAAAACACCCTCTCGTCTGCAAGGATGATGTCACTCCTTAAAGGGCTGTTTCCACCAACACGATGGATTTGTCGTGATACATCTTGGTATATCTTGTAATATCTTACAGTGTCGCGATATGTCGTACCTCCACTGTCGCGAAACGTAACCGTGCGGTGTCGGGTGTACGTTTTGGTGCTCCACCACTGCAACATCTCAGGACACATCGCGACAAATAGGCATGTGATTATTCAAACCTAGCCCAATTCAGCAAGACAACCAAAGCGTGACCAATCTTGCTATATCTTGTGTGTCGGTGGAATCAGCACATAAGGCACCACGATGTCCTCCTGATGGGAATCAGCCTGGGGCCTGTTTAATAAACTAGGATCGTAAATGAAGGCCCTTTTCGGTACCTCATACGGGGGTTATTGTTTGATAATATTTGTGTCTCTTCGCTAAGACAGTCTTAATTTTCAATAAGGTCGTCCATAAGTGTTGAATGAAGTTGACCCACATTGTCCCTGGGTCTCTATGGCATACAGAAAAGGGTTTACATGTACGATCCTAGATTATTCAACGGGCCCCAGAGGTATAATGTCGTTGTCATTGAAGGACTAAGTGAGCTTGAGATTGCTGAGTTTACCGAGAGGTGTTTGCCCTCTCGTACCTCGTCATTAGGGCAGAGGGTCGCACATATGAGTATGAGGTGAGCATGAGCTGGAGGGAGTTGGGAGGGGGTTGGTTGTTATGCAGTGGAAGCGCATCCCTACTATTGGATGAGCACACCAGTCTATTCACCCGATGCCTTACCACTTAGGAGCGGATGGTGACTGGACCGTCACCATGTCGGCTATATGGAACATACTACCAGTCTTTGTACAGACTAGGCCCAGACCACCTTCAGCCGGGAGTCAGAGGACACACACCAGTTAGGCTCCAGTACCAGTCAAGTCCCACCCCAGCCCCACTCCAGTACAAGATCGTGAGTAAAATCGGCTATATGGAACAGAGCCTTGCAGGTGACAGAGGCAGCGCTCCCCCGCGTCCAACCAGGGTGGCAGGCTTCTCCCCGACACATGTGCACGTCATGCTTGCTTCCCCGCCTCATTGGTTCACCGCCATGCTTGGAAGGTCAACGTCCTTCTTACGTGTTCAAGTCCCATAGGCGGAGGGATACACAATGGCAGCCCACATCCACGTTCAAAAGAAATCAATATTTCATTCCAGATTCCTGAATTATTCTGCGTCCACTCAAAACGAGGATGTTCATTGGTTTCTCTTCCATAATCTTTATGGTTGTTGAATGTAGAAATCTGACCAATTACGAAAAATGATGAACCCGGAATCCATTAAATCATTAGGTCGATGGATAAAGGATAGGCACGCCCACCTAACCAAGATTGAGCGGCACTCACGAAGCATGCCACATGTAACCGTAATATTCATAGCAGGTAGCCGCAATACAGACCAAATATACTTTTTGTGAATAGTAAGAATTTAGAAAATAAAAAGAATTCAGTCCAGTGACATAAGGAGTATTATAAAAGCATTAAAAAATACGAGGGATTTTTTCAGACGAAAGAAATGCACATCAAATCATTATGTTGTTAGTAACATGACCAGCAAACACCTACATTTTTATCTTACCGTTCAATGACTCTGGTAATTCACCTCTGAACTTGATCTCAATCACACGGACTCAGATGAATAGTAATCTATTTAATCTCCACAGAACAGGGCTTTTGAAATATTCCTATTTGATAAAATCAAATTTTGCATACCATGAATTCCCACGAATTAAAATGCAAACCATGTCTGCCGCCTGTAGGAAGGCTTGGCGACGCGCCTGCATGGGAAATGTTCTAGGACAGAGTAATCCACTGTTCTTTTACCTTACTTTACGTCGAAGAAGTTTGATTGCTTATTCCAACACGCTCTGCTACATATCAATGGTAAGTGAATGTGTGGAAATGAAGTGTCCCAATACATATCAAACCATATTACATCCATGTTCTGGGATTTTCGAAACAGACGATATATAAATTAGCATATGAGCACTATGTTACCTCTGGTGAGTGAACTATTTTATGATATACATGGATTAAAATACAGTGCGCTGCAGTGATGGATAGTTTGGTTGTGCGTGTGTGTGTGTGTGTGTGTTTGGGTTTGGGTTTTTAATGCAATCTGATGTATTGTTTTTTCAGGTACACGTTATTTCAGATTAATCCTGTTCGCGCCCTACAGTCGTAGAGAATGACCGCTTGCATGTAAGTGATTAAGATGGCGCGTTCTTTTTCATGATTTTCAGGAATATAATTGTAAGAAAATGTAGTAACCGAGCACATATCGGTAAACGTTCTCTTATCCTTGTAATACGGTCTGACGGCCTATATAACGATGAAAGACCTCTAACGTCTATCGCTACGGGCTCAGTGACCACGTTTGCTCATATTACGGTGTTTATTAGACTATTTCTCATCCTTCAACCAAATATATTTGGTTTGAAATAATGCGTCCGCTTTGAAATCTACTCGCCTGATAAACCTGCATGGGTACCGGTGATTTGAGAAAATAGGACAAGACATATTGAGAATACACGTGGACCCGTAGATGTATGGAATCTGGGACCTGTTTCACTAGTTTTGTGAAATGTCTATGACACCATACAGACATTGGCGTTGTCTAGTTTCGTGAGAACACAAGTAACTGCCCTTGGGAAAAGACAGATTCCAAACATAAAATTTATACAAATCTACACATCATACCTGCTTCACAAGTTTCGTGACAAAAGTGTTAGACAGATATGAAAAGCGGCACCAACAGTGCAAGCAAGAATGGACAAAACGAAGTCTAATGTCTAGATCTAGTTCTTATGAATCTGGACACACCATCTAGACGCCATCTAGACATGTCACAAAACTAGTGAAACAGGTCCCTGGTGGATGTAATACAGGGAGCTGTTTCAAAACGTGGGTTAAGTCTATGGTTTTGAAACAGCTCCCCTGAACCGCAAAGGCAATTAAGAACATCACAGGTAGAATAAAGAACCTCATAGGGAGAGTAAGCATCACCTGCAAAATAAACAATGCACCGGAAGTCGTTTCAAAGGCAGCCAGCAGGTGGCTTCTGCCCCTTTCTTTTCACTCCCAGTCATGCAGAAATTGAGCCGTATCGTCGACTCAGAGTGAGACTGCGGCCAACCGGTCTGTTCCCATAGCTCGTGTCAGCTCGTATCAATGTCACACCTTTTACTGGCCAGCGTCGTTACACACTCCGCGGTCCGAGCTGACGCCAGGATCAATCTACCATGAGAGGCTACCACGTGCTGTGCCGGGTCACCGAGTGCTCCTCGCATGCTGTGATGCAGCTTGACGTTTAGTGTTTACTACGATGTCAACTCAGGTGTACTTCAATGAAGTCTTCGTCCTGCTGAACTCTGAACATAGACGTTATATCTGTATACTAGCGACTTCGTCGGGTCCGAGTATTTTTTAAAAACCCAGAAAAGTCAAAAACCATTATGGGAATCGAACTCCCTACACCCGCATCCCTAGCCGAACACTCTGCTGACTGCTCCACAGAGCTAGATGTCTGAAGTGGATCAAATACTTAAAGTGGTGGCTGGAGTGGTGGTGGTGGGGGGGGGGGGGTATCAGCGGAGTTTCGAAAGGGGTACCAGCGAAAGATCCCATTGGTTTCTCACGAGAAAAATAGATCAGAAAACTACAATACTAAACTTTGATTTTGGCATGGCTTGAAATGAATTATAAGAGAAGAAGTTTGTCTGAGTATAGAAATACAAAAAAGAAGAACAGGTTCGAGTTTTTCCCTACACGAGAATCTCACTCCCGTGGGGCCCCAATCTCCCACCCTAGATCGGGTTCACTATGTCTCTATGTATGGGAGCAACTTCAAGCGGATTCGACGGAATTTTACCGTTTTAAATATAGTAGGTAATCAGTGCAGGACTCAAAACCCTTAATAGATGAATATTCAGAAGTTATGTCCAACTTTGATGTATATTTCTTGGAGTTGGAGTCAAACTAGAGGAAAAAACTACCATACGTTTTTATCACGAGAAAAAATGCAGAGTCCATAAAGCTGGTAAAAAGGAGAGTTGGGGGAAAGCAAGGGAAAAAGTCACGAGTCATGGCAATACCATTAGATTTTGAAGATTAATTGGATCAGCGTTAACGAAACGTTTGTAAATGGCTACTGCAAAGATTTATGCTGATTCCAACCATTCTGCTTTCGAAAATAATGAATCAAAGAGGAAAAAATTCCAAAGAGGAACGAATTAATGAAATCCTAATTCATGAAGTTTTCCTAAGATGTCCAATCGGGAAGATAACAATTTGTGGGAATGTTCTCTCTTGAACGGTCCATCTATCAGATTCAATGCATCGAAGTGAACCTCTACATTCTAATGAGAGGCCGTGTGTAAAGGAAGCCCATACTGTGGACGGGTATAACAGTGAATGAAAGAATGTTGTCTGGGTATTTACGACTGTTCACATTCACTGACACAATACAGGTTTTTCCGTTCAGCGCCGCCTAACGGCCCACTGTCTTGTTGCGCGGCCGCTCGGACAAACACTGCGAGTCCGACTGCATTCATATAGAGACATATAGCAATCACACCTAGAGTGTGAACGGTGGGTGTGATTGCAGGAGTGTTGTTTTTGGATAGTTTGGACTGCTAGAACAATTCAAGGCATTGTATCACCGAGTCTGGACTATCAAAACTATATAGTTGATAATTGTTTTGGTTTTAACTTGGAGAAAGATAAGCATATGATAGCTAGGCCTGCCAATGTATTAAGGTGTATTCAATTTCGGTAATGCCATGTTATCTATGCTATATCTAAAGTATTATTGAGGCAATATACATGTATGACATACCAGATTTGAGCTGGAATACCATAGAATACGATGCAATCATTATTATTTCTGTGAAAATTATATAAACAGGTATTATAAACGTATTACTTTCATACACTCAGTGATCCAATGCTAGAGCATACGTTGCCAGAGGGTTGTTTGGCTACAAGTATTGCGTAACCACGTAGATAACGTGCGACACCGGCCTATGGAAAAAGGCCTATTGCATCTGACCATAGGTCAGAATGGCAAAGAGCAAGGGATGTATCAGTCGGAGAGCACTGAACTGGATTATGGCTTCAATCCTTTCACATATTCTGTCAGTCATCCCCAGCAGACAGGGTGCAGACTGCAAATACATTTGAAGGGTGACTGGTCAACTCGTCCCTTAGTCAACTCGTGCCTTAGTCAACTCGTACTTTTTTGGTCAACTCATCCTTTTCCCTAGTCAACTCGTCCTTTTTGTATTCCAATTGTCTTACACCTATATATAACTGAATTATATAATAGATAACAACTATATGATGTTAGATAGCAATTGTTTACCTGAATTTGATATTAGTATGAGTACATTTCATTTTCATTTCATAAACATATGAGTACATTCCAATTTCATTTCATAAATTTCAATCATGAAAATACATTTGCACCTGAGTCACATAGTTTTTTATCACAGTATGTCACATATTGTACAATACACAATAGTAGGGAACAATACACATAGTATCACATAGCATCTCATCACAGTACAATTCACATTTCTCTTGGCCTCTTACTCCTGGTCCATATCCTCCACATGATCAGACAGGGCAGCACATCGTCGCAGGTACTCAGAGGTTGAGATTCTCCTGTTGGGACTCTCATACTCCTAGTGCTAATACTTAGTAGTATGCATGAATAAAAGCTTTATTTGTGTTCAGCGCATGTTTCCGAACATTCTGATGTATATACATTCAGGTTTACTCCATGTTTAATGAAAAAGGACGAGTTGACCAGAAAAAGGACGAAAAACCCGAATTGACTAAGGTACGAGTTGACTAAGGCACGAGTTGACTAGCATTCATTTGAAGTAATCCAAGATCAGCCTCGATATAGGTTTCAAATATGACACTGGTAATTGGTGCGCCAACTCTGTCGGTAGTCCCCTACTTCCCGGTCGCGCGTCGGCGTTACTATGGTTGTGTTAGCCCAGGGACACCTGGCCTAACATTGCCCATGATGATCCACGACAAAGCGGAAACCGACCAATTTCCCAGTTGCCGGGGCGAACAATAGCTCCAGGGTGCTGTCCTCGGTCACGGTGTTGATGCTTGTCGCACGGTCTGTGGACACCAGAGAAATGATGCTTTTAGAAAGCCACAAACCTTGATAATTTCTTGCACCACGTCAACCCTTTTCACTTGAATCTCGAGAGGATTAAATTTCTAGCTCTTTTTGGTCGCATCCAATTAGAGTGACAGTTGCCATCTGATACCAAGCTGCCATCTGATAATGGTGATGGCCACATGTGTGCGATAGACTGCTCAGGCGTTTCGGCTCAAAACTGATTGTGACATCGGTAAGACAACTATCTCTGCCAAATGTCAGTAGAGGAAGACCATCTTTAGGATGTTCTCGAGGATGTTCACTATCCACCTTGCCATGCACTGTGTTGCCGATATAAGGTGAACTATGTCTATACCTATATCATGTCATGCCGTGAATGGTATAATACACCCGTGTTCTTACTTTGAATACTTAAATCCCGCTGCTTCCTATGCCGTATTTATATTGTGTACGTCGCCGTATACTGTTACATGCATGCGGACCAACCGGTTTTTTTGGGCATGTTTTCTACGCCAATTTATGGTAAGACAATATCAATTTTTGGTACATAATAGATCAGTCAAGTAGTGGTGTGTTCGCTCTTCACCAGGGGACGCGGGGCGCCGGTCCCTATTGTGTGTTGTTTCCGGTGAGCCCGTTGACGGAAGTGCCACAGGTTCGCCCGGATTACATAACTTGGACTATACAATATTATAAGCCGGGTCTGCAGCAGGTCTACAGTTTACTCTGTGTGCTTCCTCTGTAGAGAGGAAACCCTTTGAAGCCTCACTGGTAGTAGGTTTTTCGAACCCTCCCGGTAGTTGGGCGAATTTGTTTTCTTGAGCTTATAAACTTGCTCCCCAGTTTTACCTGACTGTGTCAGGGTACTGTTGAAAAACTGTAAACGGAAGCAGAGCTTTATCCTACCCCTAATTAAAAACACCATAGGCTTAACATTAGCTAATTTTATGTGGCATGCCATGACATAAAGTGTGTTTTATGCCACATGGGGCATAAAAAAAATGGACCAATCAGCGACCAGATCGGGAGCTACTATGAAAAAGTTCCGGTTGCACTGAAGGCACCCATTTAAGTGTTTGCTAACATGATAGAGAGTATTAGGAATGATTTATGAAACCAGCCCGACCCCAAACGTGATTTTTTATATATACATCAAAAACGAAATGTGTGTGTGTTGTAGATTTCCATGCTGCCGAAGCAATCTACTTCTAAAGTAGATGCAATCGACCTTATCACACAAACCTAGTAAGTTTCACGTCATAATTTCCAGTCTATTGCTGGATTTTCCAAAATTGGTGAGTGTTCCCATAGTTTTTAATATTCTAAAATCCTGGAGACGGGGTAGGATAAATACGAAACCGAACTCGAGTTAGACTTGTCAGTGTCTATGCCACTCCGGTCAGGTCTGTTCCTCACTACGCTCAGCTATCGCTTCGCGTAGTAATACACGACCTGCCCGTCGTGGCATAAACATTGTCAAGTCTAACTCTCGTTCAGTTTCTACTAATTCTCTGGTGTTAGGAAAGGCACATAAATCAAACCTCGTTTTGTTTAAGTTGATGGAGTCTGGTGTTGTGTTATTAGGCTATGTTGTCATCCGGTAAAAGGTTTTTCGGAGAAATAAGGGCCCGACTTTTTTCGAGACGCTTCCCAACATATAAGTCATCCGGCTTATATATTCTGAAAACTCAACACCACGCTGAAGCAAGGTTAAACTTGAAGCTAACTTCAAAAATTCCAGCTTTCTATGCCAGTCACATCTGTATCAACTATAATAATTGTCTATAGAGTATCCTGTAGATCGTCTTTTCCTCCTTGAATGCATAAGTCATAAGAAACACAGCAATAACAAGTATTTATATAGAACGACCTGATTATGCTGTACATGCTACAAAAACGCGGTGGGATATTTTTGTTCTCTGCGGAACACGGCCTAGGGCCTCGTTCCACAAATAACAACCATTCCATCGAGTTTCGTAGCATTTACTAGCACGGTGGGTTATTAAATATTGATCATATACTCAGAATTGATAAAACCTTACCATATATTGGCATAAAAGACATGTCAATATGAAATCCCACAAACTGCTGATGTTTCAACGTGTTCAGTATAACAGTGCACTACACAGTGTACACAATTTATTTAGCAGCAGTACGTAATTACAAAATATACTTTATCCTACCCCTAATATAAAATCCCATAGGCTTAACATTGGGTTTCCATATGCCACGCTGACTGGCATACAGAGTGTTATATGCCACTAGTGGCATACAGCATTGTTATCACGTAATATTCCAAAATCGAGGAGATAGGGTAGGATAAAATCAAAACCTGATTTGTTTTAATCTTGGCCACCGCATTCCACTCCTGAAGTTTTGGCTCCGAACTTCACTCGGCTTTGCCTCATGAAGTCACTCTCCCAAACTCCAGTCGTGAATACGGTGGCCAAGATTAAACCTCATCCAGTTTTACGATAGTATGGCTAAATAATAAAATCCTTAACGGATACAACTGTGTCGTGTTCATGTAGTTTAGCAATCCTTGACTGACTTGGAATATCGCAACTAGTCAATCCCAGAGACGAATTTCTAGGCCACTTTATTCATAATTCATGAATTTAGTGATTCTCTATGTGATGACACCTGAGGTCATTATATGAATTTTGTGAAAATCACAGAATAAAACAGCCATACTGAATATCGAGTCCAGTACCTTCTCCAATGATGACAGTCGTCCATCCGTCCTTTTATAGGTGGTGGGAGTAAATAGAAGACAAGTAATCATCATAAATAGAATTCATTTAATACCATGATAGCATTATTATGCAATGACATCTAAGACCGTTTTAATTAGAACAATGAAGATTGTTCTAATTAGCAAAATTCCATAAGTCATGTATTATGAGTTTTGGTTTGATTGTCGTCCCCTATGCTGTTATTATATTATTAAATTAATAATTGAAATTTCATGGCAAAAGGATTATGAAAAGGTGATAGAATAGTCTTGTATCTTGTTAACCATGTTAGTTACTGTGACCTGACACAACTTCGTTTGCCTTGCTGTATATATGTTTTATTTATTGTTAATCAACTACATGAAACTGGGATACCAATATCTGTATGATAAGACTAGTGGCACATTGAAACCAGCGATGTTTATTGTTGAGTGCGACCAGTATAAATAAAAGTCTAAAAAAAAAGAAAAATCTGTATCTTAGGAGTTCATGGTGTATTCGCTTTCGCGTCAAAATAGTATTCTCAGTATTCTCAACGGAGAAAGTAGGGGCGGTGATGGAACCCTGCCGCCAAATGAGAGACATACGAAAACTGGGTTAATTTCCAAAGGAATTGGTATGACAGCCTTCAATATTTCTGATACTTAGAAAGCTTAAGGACGTCAATAAACAGATGGTAGGCCTCCGTGAATAGCATATGCCTTGCTATATATGAGTGCGCTGAATCATACTAGAGAAATATACATTTAGCCACAGGACATTCTATATCTAAGATATTTCTATTAACATTTAACAACGTTACTTTGATTTATCTACATAGTTCTTGTGTATGTGACTTTCCATCGATGATTTTGCACATTGCACATATATTTAAGAGAAGTACATGTATGTAGTATTGGTCAGTGATTTGACCCACGCATACCAATAAACAATTCTTTTGTATAAGTACATGTATCAATAAGTTTCTAAACTCTTCATTTCCGTGGGAAAAAAACTTTGAAAGTGGCGATTCTTCTGCATAGTGTAGGAAATCTACAATGGCTTAAAATATCTCAAATTCGTTCTGATCCAAAAACATGACACCCAGGCCATAAAATTAGGATATCCCTGGACGAATATTGACTGACTGGATGAGAATTGGGTACATTTTACGTAAAGATTAATAAGAGGGTGACACATGAGTATTTCCTACTTCGTAATCCGATAATGCGAGTGTATTGCATTTTAATTGATGTGAATTATTATCAAATGTGAAAGGGGACCAAGGTAACCTGAGACCATGTGCGTTGCTACAACCATAAACACATTGTAAAGATCTGCAGTCGATAATTCTAACTTTGTGGTATTTTGCGGCCCAGAATAAAGAACCATTCAGTCTTACCTGGATTCTGATACCTACAACATCTATGCGTTGACTTCAAACCTCTATTCTACGTATATAGACCGTTAAGCCTGTATTCCACCAACAAGACAAAATCGTTGCACAGCGCCCGTATGGCGGTTGCTGCGTTTGCTGGCAGATCTGCCCTATTTTAAATCATCTGTCGGGTTGGTGGAAGCACAAAACACATGTTTCAGCAGGCGTCTGCTCTCCTGCCCGACGTTTCAAGACGTCGGTTGGAGGATATTGGGTTTGATGGGATGTCGCCTCACGGTTGTTGAGCGTCTGGTGGGGCGTTTGGCCATCTACCAGCTGAAATGCGCTTCCACCAACCAGAATTTTCAGGCGGTCCCCCAACCGATACCCCCAACAACCCTCCACAAGATGTAAATATAGCGTCGGCCGAAATAACTGATTGATTAGGTTTTTATCGGCTGGAATTGGGCATTAGGAGCAGAACCGCTATGGTATAGCCTAGAAACTTTACAACATGATACACTTGGATTATTGATGACTAACACAAAGCATGGGTATGGACATGAAAATTATTGAGTATATTAGAGATACGAGATAACTTTTAGAGGTCCATCATAACATACATTAGAGATAAGAGATAGTTCAGGAGCTATTGTTGAGCCCTAAGGAGTAGGAGAGAATGAAGAGAAGAGACTGAAGAGTTTTTTTAGGGTGGGTGGGTGGTTCCTTCTCGTTGGCGGCCCAGGGTTGAAGTGAACGTCGGCGGGGTGACGTGGGGTGACCATGTGAGGGACACGTGACCGAAACGGGTTGAAGGAGTCCCTAGCGACCAGGGACCTGTTTCAGTAGTCTCGTGACATTAGGCCTAAACAGACATCAACAGCGGCACCAACAGTGCA
Source organism: Alentia gelatinosa (assembly GCA_950022655.1). Taxonomy (NCBI): domain Eukaryota; kingdom Metazoa; phylum Annelida; class Polychaeta; order Phyllodocida; family Polynoidae; genus Alentia; species Alentia gelatinosa. Next base: position 18,638,424 of record OX465581.1, read on the forward strand.
AGCAAAAGCGGAAAAAAACTAGTAAATATCAGAAGATCGAAGTGGCCAATCTTCTTCATATTTGGAACGATTATAGATTATATGTATCCCCTACTCATGTTAAAATGTCATTGCTTAATTTTTAGGAGAAGTGACTGAAACTTCATGTGTCATCTACTGCAATCTTGTGATCTGTCCGTATGGTGTCACAGACGCCATCTAGACATGTCACGAAACTAGTGAAACAGGTCCCAGGAGTGAGTCCCTAACGACCGTACTCAGTTTCGCATTAAGGCCAACTCTTCAGTTAGCCCAAATGCATTGTAGTGGTCACTCTAGTTGCTGAATGCTAGACCCGGTTCTGTCAAACCGTGTCAATGATCAGCCATACTGGGCAATTGGATAGTATATAGCCTCTTCTGAGCTCCCGATACCCTAATATAGACCTTCCGATGCGTGCGTCAGTGTGCATCCTCGGTTGTATCGGCTACGGATTAAAGCTGACTTTCCAACGTGATATGTGTCTGGAGATCCCTCATGAGGCCTATCGTAGTGTATCGGGAGCTCAGTGGACGCCGGGCCTTAACTGCGACCTTGCGGTAGACATACTGCACTAATCGTAGTTGATTGATCATTCTTCCATTAAGTTGTGATGGGTTCCCTGTTGATATCTTTTTCAGCCATATATGTTTACACAAATGCTTCTTTTTAGTTCACATTACTCCATTTGACAGTCCGCCTATTGAACGATAATATCTTCCACTGACAATTCTGTAGCCAACATGTTCCGATCACTTGAACACTGTCTGTATAAAATGAATAAGGTCAATTTTTTAAAAGGTTTTTATCATCCTGTAGTTGACAGTTAGGCTACACTTGCTGCATATCTTCAACTGGCTCCAGGAGACTTCTGTAGGCTATAACGTCATTGTATCAAACCTAGCATAATTGGTTTTATCTCTGCACTGCTGAAACATGTTTTGATACAGATTTAATCATTACAAGTAATATTGGTCATAATGATGGAGCTATATCATTCCAGTGGAAGTTTGGAGTCTTATCCTACCCCTAATAAAAAACGCCATAAGCTTAACATGGGATTTGTTTATGTCAGGGGTAGTGACATAAAGTGTTGTTTATGCCACTACTTTCTGATACTCAAAAAATATGGAAACGGGGTAGGATGAAATCTAGACGCCACTCGTTTGAGTGTGAGCTTATTCATGCCACGCATTTTGTTGGCTCCATAATTTCACGAGTCGAAGACGAGTGACATTATGGAGCCAACAAAATGCGTGGCATAAATAAACTCAGACTCAAACTTGTGACGTCTCTTGATATTATTGGGAAGCACGATGTGAAACAAGGATCGATTTCCCAATGAGTGATTCCAGCTCTTCATGTAGCATCACCTTTAGCTTGGTATAACGTGCGTTCTATTTCTGACGGATTTACGATTTAGGATTACTCACTGTGGACGGGAGATGGGGACGGCCAAGAAAGTTCCCTATATCAGGATTCACCACAGCTGCAAGTTTCCATTCGCCAACGACAAGATCGTCCTTAAGCTAATATTCTTGGCAGCAGCCCGAATCCATTAACGTTTTTCCTGAGTTTGTCTCTGAAATATAGTATTCTTACTGCCAAGGAATATAAAACCGGAAAAAGAAAAATATGTATATATAGTGGTTTATCTCTCGCACGTATCATTTTTGTACAAAGTTTACAATTAGAGTTCAAGAGTGTTACTTCTGCCATCGTATTAGATGAGGGCAGTGATACAGGTGTTGATTGTCATGGATTTAAGATTATGCCCCTGGAAAGGATGTTCTCAGGTGCTGTTTAGAGGAAGTATTATAGAGAAACAGAGAAACAGGCTTTTACTGTCTCCGTACGGATATAATATGCGGTAAAATCGGCGATTTTACCAAGTATTTTATCCGTACGGAGACAGTAAAAGCCTGTTTCTCTATTATTATATACCTTAAAATATCCTATTTTTAACCTTGCTTCTGGGGGAGTTTTTGGATTTTGCCGCCGTACATGCCCCGTACGCCACATACATACCCCGTACGTCACCTAGGTGTCGTACGGATATAAATACGACATGGGTATGAGCGGGCCGTATGTGTAGGATATACTACCACAGGTATATAATAATAACTGCTTTATTGCTGATAGGGCTAACTCTTTACTCTTGGCCTTGTTTCAGCTTTTGAAAATTGTCAAAATGTTGTCTGAGGAGCCGAAAACTACTTTTTGAAGAAATATAGTTCGCTGTTCCAACGTGAGTCTTTATATGCTAAACAATATCTTTTAAATATGACAAAGTAAAGCAAAGGGTAAATGTATGAAAGCTTATGTCATGGACGAGTTGGGTACAAATGGAATGAATATGCATTGTTGTGGTCGCAATTCAGCTTCTCCTAGTAAAGTGCAATTCATATGAAGGGATTCCTGTACCTCATAGGGTTGAAACTCCTCCTTATGTACCTCACAGGGTATTTGGGACAAATCCTGCTGAGATTCTGTACTCGAACACAATTTCTTCATTCCTTCAAATTGCAGCTGGTAAAGTGAAGTTTGCAGTCGCCAAATTGCCAAGTAAGGCTTGTGGTTGTCAACAATTCATAAACCGCATTTCTGCGACGTTGCTCACGTTCTGGCCGATGATTGGTCAATGTTTTTATCATCCTCGCGCAATAGATAGCACTTTACTGCACGCTCGTCTGAATACAGTGACCCAATGTTAAGCCTATGGCGTTTTTATTAGGGGTAGGATAAAGTTCTTCTAGGTATTGTCTTTTAGTCATAGCCCTCCAAAAGGCTGTATGTCATCCCACTGGGCAGACTAGCAATCTTGACACACGTTTTACAGACGCTGTGAGGCAGTGACCATTTCCGGTGTGACGGCGCAGGCTTCTCGGCCACTCAGAGGTTTCGTCTATCAGTTTTCCGCCGCCCTTGTTCACGCTCCACACCTCGTGTTCCGCCCAACCAATCAGCGTCCACGAAATGACGACCTCGTCTTTCATCAGTTGCCGTCCCGCGCTGCCCGACACCGTTTGGCGCAGTGCCGATCGCCTTGGGGGGTTTCCGACGCCAGCCGCCAGTCGGCGCTAGTCCCGATGGGCGATAATGAAATGAGCAACCGCATCTGGAACCGCCACCTACGCGCACTGATGGTGTTTACAAAGTGAGTGCACTGAGTTATTGATGGAGAATCAGCGAGCGGCAAGAAGTGATTTTCAATTTGTCCCGGCTGAGAGTCACCTGGGCTGTCAGGCTCACCAATCCGTGACCACGCTGGGAAGTCAACTGTGATAGCATGAGTGACGGGATGCGCTTGGCTAATTTTCTGGATACGCCCCTTGCCTTCCTTCTATAATAGTCAATCCTTATTAGAATCACTTCCATCATGGTTATAATTAAGAGAACCCATTAAACTGTTTGTCATTCGATGCGCTATTATTCCATAAGATTGAAATGAATATTGAATGGGGAAACTGAAAAAAAGCAAAGATTGATTAGAATTATGTTTTATAATAGATTCTGACTAGCTTTTGGACGTTTTGAGGATCTTCTACATTATGATGCCAACATACAAGCCAAGATATATTGAAAAGAGTGACATAAATTTAAAATTTTAGTATTGTTAAATGATTCTTTTCATTCAAGCAGCTTTACGCTCTGTGTGTAATACCGCGTTTTGGGTATCGTGAAGGGATATCCATGGATGGCCACTGCAAGAGATTTGCGAGGACAATGGATTTTCAATATGTGTTTTACGTTGTAAAAACAGTTTCGCATACATCATAAGGAGGTCAAAGGTATAAGCTGATGGGATAAAGCACTGGAACAATAGAATATGGGTCCAAGAAACCCATGTGTCATTTAGCTTCCACTTTCTGACGGCACAACCACCGTCCCCTTCCATATGGACTTAGAAGTTAATGGAGTACCAGCAATATTAATTGGAGGGCAACTTGTGATTTATAACTCGCTAGATATGATTGAGTTGCTACATTAATGTCTCGCCTGAATGAAATTCTAAAGGTACAATTCTGAATGGTTTGAGCAAATCTTTGTAATACAAACCCTAACCCTAACCTGCATGTCACGTATTGTTCTATGCTACAAGGCTAAAGTATGGTATATTGCCATGTACATACATAGTGGCACCACTGGGGAATGGGCCCGTACTATTCCAAATCATCAAACTGGACTGACAGAAGCTTCCCCAACGAGATTACTCATCAATTCAAGTAACGCTCAGTTCCCACAAGGCTGAGACCACGAGGACACATCCAATAAACCTGTCATGAATACCGTAAAAACATTGGATGATAAGTTACTTTTTCTCCAGAGCTATTGTAATGCCTTGGCTCTCTGGTTGATACCACTGCAGAATGATAGTGACTAAAAAGACACAACGCCCACGTATTTGGAACTTATTTCAGAACAGCTCCATGGAGAGATCAATATATTTTGCCGCTAAATTTGTTATATCTACCAGTTGATTCGTGTAAAATAATGATCACATAAACAAGATTCCGTGTATAAACACACCTGCCATGGAAGAGGGATCCACTACCGTTCGCCCGTGTAATTAATGCATTTCAATTATCCTGGGATACAAACTGACGAACAAAAATAAGTAATCATTGAATATTTCCTTTTTCATATAACCTCATGAATAGTCGTCATCATCCAGAAGTTCTACCCAGTATACGGTTCGCCAATCATGGCGATATTATCAGTCCAAATTGACTACAGCGTCAGATGCAGTTGCCCTGTTATCTCTTATAGCTATTATTTGATACATGTATACCTTGGCAATTAGATATGGATGATATTGTTGATATTTTTCTGTCGTTCCGTTGACATTGTGAAGGATGTCGTGGTTGGATTTCAACCATGACACAATGTCGAAAAAAAGTCAACACGACCTCCCCCCCCCCCCCCACCCCCCCCCCCCCCCCCCAAAAAAAAAAAACCCCAAAAAAACCTAGAGGTTAGGACGTAGAGAGAACGAACTCGACTATTTTTTCTGTTTGGAAAAATACAGGGACTGCGATATCCTCCCCCAGAATGAAATTCTGAAGGGAAGACCACAGAAGGTAATCTACCGCATCTTGCCTGATGAGACTGGAAAGCAGTCGAAACCACGAGTGACAAATATTCTCGCTACATGCGAATCAAATCAAATGCCAGAATAGCACACAACAACAACACGGCGTCTGAGTAGAAAAGAGGACACCAAAACAGTCAATGTACTGTAACTGGGAAGAGAATCCTTCCCAGTTATCAAGAGCTTTTGAATTATTAGCTCTTTCTGCTTTGTGTGAAACACATGGCTCCCCAAATAACCAAACAGCGACTGTCGGGTCAAAGAATCGCACGCCGCACGGTTCTATTTGTAATAGTGAGGCCAGCTCTCAACCAATCAGATCTGCTGAAACCCAGGGTATGCAGATGAGGCCGCGGGAACTTCCGCTGTCCCCTTCCAAGTTCTCTCTATTCGTGGTCGGAAAGTGGTGGGTGACAGGAGTGCTTTTGTTTCTGCTACGCCTCGTCTTTTTGCTATTGATATGGATGATATGCACAGTTAGGCCCCGTGTCCACCTACTACGTTAGACATTTCGACCTACGGATCGGGATACGATACAAAAAGTAAAGATCGTAGACTTATCGGGAAGATCTATATCATAGACAAATGTCTAGCCAAGCCGCATCGTAATGGGTTCTCTGGTAAAAGGGAAAAGGGGATCACAGTCCCAATGCACCTCACGATGTAACCTATGCATTAATGCAGATCTTGAGGTAGTATTTTTGTTTTCAAAAATGTAACACAATATAATTCAGGAAACGCTGCAAGGTTATGAATAATCTTTTATCAATATACACGGAACGGCATTATATATATTTCTCAGAGACTAAAAATAAAAGTAAAGGTAAAACAAAGAAAGTTTTTTGAGGAACTTAGATCTAAATGAAAATCACCATAATTACAGTGCAGAAGCACATCCAAATCTGCTATCTAATTCCAAAATCTCGTAATTTTTTGTTAAGTATCTCATACGTGAGAATACTCTACGATGCTCACATTAGCCACGACTTTTAATCATGATTAAGTGTCGTAGAGACCTTATGATACAGGGGCCAAATCGTAGACCCCATTCTCCTCAGAGCCTAATCACAGAGAGGTGATCAACTACCCCGATGAGAGGTGACTTCTGACACCATTTTGATTTTTTATCGGGACATACATCGTAGGGCATATCGAAGCGTATCTGGAGAAGTGGATGCCGGCCCTAACACCAAAAGTGACTACAAAACTGAATTGAACTGGGGTGAAAAGGGGGTGGAATCATTTTTAGTTTTAAAAAGTATTAATAACAAGGATTTTTTTTGTTTCATTATACATTCACACACATCTGGTCTCTCGTTGATTATTCATTGTTCACTAATGCCCGTATCGACGCAGGACTGGAGGACAAATGACAAGGTTTGTTACCAAAGATACATATGTGTCATTTTGAACGATTGTAAACAGCTGTAAACGCATTGGACAACAAAGGGGCCCAGCTACGAGGAAAGTATTAAAGTAGATGTAGGGTGGGTGGGTGGAAAAGATCAAGTAATTTTTCGACGATTGATTGGAGTCATGACGTCACGGAACGAGAAGATCAGCCAGGTGGCGTGGCAGTCTGCTAAGCGCGGGAGGTCGGTGATGCGGTAGACGGCGCCACCGTGATAGTGTCAGTTGCTAATAAATGTAGATTAACGTGATTAATTGTTTACTTGTGATATCAAATAGACAAAATAATATCCAGTAAATCTCACATGTGGAGTCCTTGTAGGGCTACTTCTATTGCCTGTGATTTAGATCAGGAAAAAAAACAGTTTCTTAATTCATAAAATGTATAAAATATCTTGCATCCTGGTTTGGTATGGATATAAATGTAAAAGGCGGATATGAAATATCAAGCAGATACTCTTACCGTCATGAGCCTTTTTTCTTTACCGAGGCTATGAATTACATATAGAGGGCCACACGTGGTATGCTCTACATAAACGATGATGATCTACAAGTTCATGACGTCTTCCAAAAGCAAACAATATCTTGATGGGAGCCCATCTGAATGTGGCACAACAGTCATGAAAGTTTAATTTCATTCCCAATGCAAAACATTTCAAATTAACATTTCCACTGACAAGAATGGAAGTATATTTCAGGGAACCCAATGGTTATCTATCAGATTTAAAGCAACTGCTATATAGATATCACTGTGGACAGGAAGCTCTCACCTTCAGGGGAAAATCCAATCTGAGACTAATTAAAGGAAATTGGCAAAGACAACTAAACAAACACCTGCGGACCCGATGACACGAGAGACATTGAAATGTATATTGTATATTGCCACTTGCCACACCCATACGCCATACCATCGGCGATCACCCTGTAAATTGATAGGATTGGCTGGGATTTCAGCTCACAAACTCTATGGCTATCCTTAACATTGCCTTCCCCTTGAGTGTCCCCCAGACCGATCTAACAAGCCGTTAGTCTACCGTGACTGAATCCATCTAAATGTTCATAGTCTTACCCCCGGTTCATGCCCGTTTTTTCCCTTTATCCTCCGACAGACACTGATCAGAAAAAGATGACTGATGATGACACATGCCCCTCTGCGCGGAACATTTAAAGTTGTGCTGTCCCCTTTCTCGGCCCCTCAGCTCCCCGCTATACCCCATCGTTCTAAAGCCCAGCAGAGCAACGTAACTATTAGAAAACTCCAACAACTTTTGATTAACTACCGCCACTTTGAATGGATTCAATTTACCGGATGTCATGGTGTTTGTCTAGAAGAATGGCTGATTCGATGGTGCCATGAAGGGCTTCTACCTTATGGGAATACCACCAGCAGCGTATTGTTCTCCTCGGAAACAGTATCCGTACAGGCTTTCTGAAATTGTCATCGGGAAAGTGTTACAATGATACAACGCTTAATACCATAGCTAATCTCTGGCAGCGCACATCAGCGTTAACCAATACGGAAGAAACAGGCTCTTATAGCACGGTGAATATACCTTTTTGTCCAAATGAAATGACCAGTACACTATAACAGTTAATGCCGGATGTCCATCTACCGATTTCGGTATGAACGATTAGTTCCCAAATCGTATACGAGTCGGTCACCTTGTCGCAGGCAAATTATGAAGCCCCTTGCTCGACCTGCACACTGATCAAAATCGGTGTATGGTCCACTAATCGCTAGGGGAGGGCAAAAACCAAAGAAACCGAGTGTGGTACCCCCTACAAGCCTCACCAAGCGATTACTGTATTTACTGCGTCGGTCAACCTATCAACCCTCCTTTCCCAACGTTCCGTTGTCGCCGACTACATTTATCAATATGTTGATAAACTAATCCCCACCGATTTTGGAACATTGAAACCACAACTTGTCGGCGACAAAAGGATGTCTGAAGGCGGTGGTTCACTAATCGGTGGGAAGCCTTGCCTAGCTATGCTACATCTACCGACTCCGTTAGGATGGGTTGCCTGAGACAAATTACCGTCCGTTTGTCGCCGACAAACGTACGTATATGTTCCAAAATCGGTAGATGGGCATTGGCTTTAAGGCCCATCACAAGTTTATCAAAAGGTTTAATCGATTTATAGGTACAGTAAAACCCCGCGTAAGCGGACACCCTTCGTTCCGGGCCAAAGTGTCCGCTTACGCGGGGTGTCCGCTTACGCGGGGTGTCCGCTTACGCGGGGTTTTCACGTTTCCCTCGGGCCATAATAGAAGTGTTTTATACCAATATGTAGGGGAGATAGAGGGGATGATAGATCTGAAATTCACTTTTTCAATACCTTAATTGGATCCGAAGTTATTAAACTTTGAATAATAATATTGTTTGCTATGAATGTTTTCAAACACACTCATAAAAGACACAGATTGATCTATTTTTGGAAGGGTGTCCGCTGGAGGTGTCCGCTTACACGGGGTTTTAGCCCTTTTCGTACCGAAATAACTGTCCGCTTACACGGGGTGTCCGCTTACGCGGGGTGTCCGCTTACGCGGGGTTAAATTAAACATCTAATAGAGGGGAAAATTTCCGTTCCGAGCAAAAGTGTCCGCTTACACGGGGTGTCCGCTTACGCGGGGTGTCCGTTAGGCGGGGTTCTACTGTACATGTAAAAGGATCACATGTGCCGAGTCTCTTAGTGGTCATTATCACCACACAACCTTTGTGCAGTATTTCTAGTGTTGGGACGAACGAGCAGCGGCAGTTTTGGAGGGTTAAGTAAGGTTATAAGTTGAAGTAAAACAGTTGTAGACAAATATGACCTATTATCGCTGTGGCCCATATAGCAAAATTAATTGCAATCTAGCCGCAATGGAATTAAATTTAAGGCACGTAGTAGAAAGGTAGAACTACCATTTTGGTATTCATCCGGTATCCTTTACCAAGAAGCCAGTCATAAGTGGGCGTCCCTTAACAAAAGCGAAACATCTAAAGATTCCTCTCGTGAGATCTCGTCCTACACACAGACACGCGGTGCACCTGGTCGTCATGGACACGTCATAGTAACGTGAAAATGTACAGCGACGAATCCAGATGAGGCGCATGGGGTATGGAGAGACGGTCATGGGAATATTCATCCCATAATAATTCAAGAGGCGCCCCACGGGCGGTTTAACATGCATATTACACTGATGCAGCCAACCGCGGGTTTCCAGGTCACGTGATCGGCCTAACAACGACTTTATATTTGGTTGAGATGACCGCAAAGGCTTAATGAATTAAAAAGTTAAGAAATTACTGACAACCCTGTTAAACTTGAACCAATATGAAATACATTATATCCGTCCATTTTATTATAATTCATATCAATTGTCGTGTGAATGGTAATGAATATGTCTAATAGGCGGAACAGTTTCATGGATGTGCTCTTCGGTCCGTTGCCACTGCTGGGCATATTTTTTTGTGGGATTTAAAGTTTGTTCGAGACTGCCTCAATCTTAGGAGGGTAATTTATTTTATTTTATTCTTTGATTGAATGACTTTGTTACCTATATGTGATGAGTTTACTTAATGTCTGTTTTTATTGGTCGATTATTATCACCGATCTCAAGATAAGATGAGAACCAACAACCGAGTACATACATGTACATGTTTACATGACAGTGAATGGGAACGATACAGTTTTTGAAATGGCTACCAATTGTTGAATAATAGTACAGTTATTCAATAAATCATAATTTTTCTTCTTGTAATTGTAAACTAGCCATGCAGAGACACACTGATCAATCTAAGAACTGATAACGACAAAATGTAGCATCACCAATTCACAATCAACATTACCAACAAAAACAATTTCCCCAAGAAATAACAGCAAACAACAAAGTCAATCCAGGATAACTTTGTTATTATTTGTCATTATTGAAATCCATTTTTAACCATAAATTATTGGAGAGAGCGAGGCGATAGGACTAATAAAAAATACAAAGACAAACAAATCGTCTTGTATTTTCGGCCTGAAGGGCTCTATACTTCAAAATTTTCTGTTGAATTTGAGTCATTTATTCAAGTTAATATCGCAAAATTTAATTGGAAACAGCAGCTTCCCCCAGCAATCGAAGGAAGGCAGGCTTGGCCCCTCGCCAAAGAAAGGAGACCCACAGTCAATAACGAATCGGATATGTTGACATATTTATACAGAACATATAAATAAAAACATCTTTCTCAATGCAAATTATGCAAAAGAATATCCTGCATTGTGTGAGGGTGAGGTGAGGGTAAGGAATATATCCATGGAGAACTCTGGTGAACCTGTAATAAATATGTGTCGCAATTACTTTTGTATTCTTGCACATCAATATGCATATTGGTGGGTCTGCACATGCATACCGCTCATAGTAAATGGGACTATCGGTTTCAGCAACACATGAGGAATGGATATCGAATCGGTACCCTCTTTCCCGGGACGTAGCTTCCTTGTAAGATTTTCATATTCTTAACTCATGGCATTTCTGTAGAGGAGCTTTAAAGGTCCTCTGGAGCACAATAAGTACCTGCCTGTAGCAAGGGACCCAGAGTCCCTAGTAGTGTGAGACGTGCACATGCCTTGTGGGGTTTACAGGTCATTAGAACACTGCGGCATGCAGGTATATGGCTCGGACTTGTTGGAGCAGAGTCTGTGAAAGGAGTATAGAAAGGTATGGTAATCCAGGTTTTATATTGCAGCTGGGGTAACCAGGCCCATTAGGCGGACGTTTTTTTACGCATGAAGTGGAGGCGACTCTGTGCGGCCCCTCCACCAGACCTCATTTATAAGAGAGTGCACTGTATAATGATCATCCAGTGGTGATGGAACCAGATGCCGGTATCCCGCCAGAATCCTGGGCAGAATGGCTAGCTATAGGTAGGTAGTCAATGGGAGGGAATGCTATAGTTGCTTCACATACTTACACATGTACGCTCTATACACATGAAATCAATATGCCTGAAACTACAGATTGTAATATCCTCTCGGATCGGGTGTAATAGAAATGCATTTATTTAGGAAGGACAGGGATTTTTACATTTTGAAAGAGGAAACCCCACATGGTCGGGACAGAAAATCTTGATTAATGTCAAATGTGAATAGGAGAGAGTTATGTATGTAACCTGATATGGCTTGAAATCTAGGTTAATAGTCATTCTGGACCCGGATTGTATTTCTTTTCAAGTCTTGTGGTATGACAATATGCAAAGTAACATGTGTTAATATGTGTAAGCCACATGACAATAATGTGATGGAAGAGATGACATCGTATGTCACAGGAGACACTCAGAAGATACCGTTTTTAAGTTGAAATTGAGATACCGTGATAAGCTTGGAATTAAGATTCCAAATATTGATTCTACTGCACATTCAATATGACGGAGAACACGAAGGAAGAGCTGGAAAGAGACTACAACATGTGTACATGCTGAATCAAACTGAAGTAGATTAAAAGGGAGTCTTACTGTTCTAGGAATCAGTCATTGCAAGCAGGATCCAAAGGACATCTGACACAGGCCACAGCAGTTTTAACTCCATCGTCCTGTATGATTTATTGCTCAAATATTCCTCTGCAAAAAAAACTAAGAACAAATACGAAGATGAAGTTACCAAACCCTCTCCCCCTTACCACTACCGGCTGACAGCAAATTTCACACCCAACCCGTGTGTTGACGACAGCACTCATCCCGTACTTAAAAGCAAGCCAGGTTCCCAACGCTGGCCTCATCACCCTGTGCCTGCACTCTCCGCCCATAGGTCAGGCCCTCTGAGCATTCTCCAAACAGAGCTGGCGCCTGCTGGGGTCGACGCCCTTCGGGACGCGGTGCCGGAAGAGGTCGACTTAAAACTGGAGGGTGCCGGGAGCCGATACCTGAGCGTTGGATGTTGGGTGGAAACGGTGGGGCCTGGGAGCGAGTAGAGAGGGTTGGGGATGATTTGTGGTTCGCGATCAATCACACGATTGTCACACGGTCTCCCTAGGATGCTTAAAAGCTTAGGCGGACAAACAGGAAGTGGTACATGGCGGAGGCGTTGTCTGCGCATGTCAGGTGGTTGTTTTACCAAGTGGCTCACCAGGTGGCGCGTGATGCACCACTGGTGTCATCGACAAGGAGGACATTGTTGAAGTGTTTCAGACGGCAAACCAAAGGAGTACGGCGCACATGACGACAAGGGATACATGTAGATCAGAAGATTATACACGGCTTGTTATCTTTTGATCTTCACGGAGACGCATTAATTAAATCACACTTTTAAGGCCTGTGATAGTATACGAGGCGTATCTTGACAGGACCTTTGCTCAGCGCGTTGCGACCATGAATAAAAATGTTTTTCCTACCACGGAGTCGCACGCCGGGTCTATTGGAACGAAAAAAACATACAAACACTTTTAAGGCCTTGGCAAACCTAGCGACATTTCCCATTGCGGTATGGCTGAAGAAAATATCGCCGACATTCCCCGTGTTGCACAGCGGGAGGCAGAGGGAAATTCGTCATCTTTAGGTACCCCTGGGGATTGGAGATAAATGTTGGCAGCGAATTTTGAACACACCTAGCGATTGTGAAGAGAATCGCGAAAGTCGCTAGGAAATATTTGATGTCAAACATGAAAGTCTCAACATGCAAGTCTGGTGGGGAAAGTCGCCGACAGCCACCCCCCCCCCCCCCCCCTCCCACAGCGTGGGGTTGGAAGGGAAAGAGCTTCGCTAGTAATCGAGACTTTTTATGAAAAACAAAAGAACCACGACGAAATAGGAAAACCTTTTTACACACGTGGGGTGAGATAGGAGGTTCAATGGGTGGTACCGTGTTTTAGTCGCTAAAGTGGGATTCACACGGTGGGATTCATGTACCTCACAGTGTTCAAAATCTCATGCGATTCTGTTCCTTTTTTGGTTGAATTGTCTTTAACAATTACAGGGGGGAAACATGTATCAGGGAAATGGAACCCTATAATTTAGACGAAGAAATTTTGTTCGAGTACAGAATCTCAGCAGGATTTGTCTCGGAAAAGCACCCTGTGAGGTATACATGATTCCCATCGTGTGAATCCCACTTAAGGGCACACACCTACAGCAACATGGTACCGGGACCCGCATTGCAAGGGGATTTTGTCGGCGACTTTATCCCCAAAAGTGCAAAAGCCGCCAGGTGTGTCTCGGGCTTAATATTTTCTGCATAGTGAATGAGAGGGTCCGAAATTGAGCCACTGGAGTCTCCCTGTGTCAAAGCATGCAATCGAAATGCGACTAATTGAGTTGTTTATTCTTTATTTATGAAACATATAACTTTGATCCATTTCAAATTCCAGCGGGGGTTTGCATCAAGAAGGGTCTAAACAAATTGCATTTATGAACAGCTTCCTTTGAATATAAGATCAAGAAATGCGTTTCAAGCTCCTGCTAATATTGCGAATTGGGCGAGGGTGAAACCATCAAGCTATCCGCTCCGTCACATTCTTATGCATCGTGAGTTACAGATATGTGACTGCCCGAGGCAAGTCAGCAGGGACCTGTTTCACTAGTTTCGTGACATGTCTAGGTGGCGTCTGTGACACCATACGGACAGATCACAAGATTGCAGTAGATGACACATGGAGTTTCACTCACTTCTCGTAGGAATTAAGCAATGACACTTTAACATGAGTAGGGGATACATATAATCTATAATCGTTCCAAATATGAAGAAGATTGGCCACTTCGATCTTCTGATATTTGCTAGTCTTTTTCCGCTGTTGCTTGCACTGTTGGTGCCGCTGTTGATGTCTGTCTAGGCCTAATGTCACAAGACTACTGAAACAGGTCCCAGGTGTGCGCGTAGAAGCACCTGGCAGTCTGTTTATGAAGCCAGCAAAACCTCGCTCATTATTCTTATCTATGTTAATGTTCATTGACTAATACGGATAGCCGTTTTTTCCATGATGTCTCGTACTTAGATCTCCAAGGACCTATACTAACCTCGAAATATTATATTACTGAGCTCTAGATTATTGATAACATATAGCTTGTCCTTGTTATGAAGCGATAACATTATTTGCCTCGCTATAAGTCTGATGAAGCAAAACACAGAAATTAAACAGGAATATTCCTCTTAAACAGGAAGCAAGGCATTGTTCGGTAATCTCTCTTTTCAATTCCTCTTAAAAAAGCAGATACAACTTTTCAAGTGTGTGTTCCAGTGATAGATATTGATTGTGTTTTATTGATTATCAGAGAAAAATAGAAACTGCCAATACGAGAACCAAGCACTTTCTAATCGTGACTTAAAAATAAGATCATGCTATGCTATCAATTAAGATATGTTCAGTAGTTCACTGTCGTATGACAGCATTAGCAACAGGATATCGCTTTAAACAAATTGACACTTGTAAGCGTGGGTTTATATGATTCGGATGTTAATTCGTTAATCATTGCAAGACAATTATCCGTACACAGAGAAGATTTCCCTGACAAGCGATGGAATTGCCCGTTCCCTTTTCCCAGTTTTTTTTACTTTTGGGTGTTTTCATTCGATTCTGGAGGGATAGAAAAACTAGAGTGCGGACCAGGACAAAAACTAGGACAGAGCATAAATGGACCAAACCTTTTTTTTATTCTGCAAAGAAACAGGAAATACATTATTGGTCCATTTTTCTTTCCTTATATTCAGGAAAAACAAACAAAAAAACAAAGCTTTAAATGGGATAAAAACTCAAATAGACTGTGCAGCCATCTGAAGGCAGAGTATTTCTGTCAACGAGCCGCGATCTGCATGGTCCTCGCCCATTCAATCTGCACCACAGCTCCCACCTGTACAACCCACCCCCTCCTGTGCATCCGCCATAAGACCGGGACGAACTATGGGAGCCGACAGGGGGCGCCAGTAGATGGATGTGGGCAGAGTGGTTCTTGTGAAGTGGACGGGGCGCTGGTGGTGAGGGGACGAGGCGTTTGGGACCGGAGGAAGGGGTGGTCTGTGGTCTGGGGACGTGGTGGTTATCGTAGGGTGTGAGCAGCTCGCTATTCCCATCCTTGAGTAAGTGTTATTTATGGTTTTTGATATTGGGTGGTTGTATCCTTAAATGGTACGCGTAAACATCGCGTGAGTAATGCTACGGGTCACCGAATCCGCCTGCTTATATTCCTGTATGCCATCCTGATCTGGATGTTAGTGGACTACGTTGAGCTGGTTCGCTATAAATCGAGACAGGTGCGATGAAGTGGGTATAGTGAGTTGTGGATTATATATCATACCACCATCGTTCGAACACAATGTGTCTCACTCCAACAATTTATGTGGCTTTTCCACCTGCCGACTAAAAGGCCACCGATTATATGCACCCAGTACAAAAGTCGATCGGTAATCTTTGAAACAAAATCGTTGGCCCTTTTTGTTTCCACCTGGCGATTATCGCACCCAAATGTAACATAATCGGTGTTATTGAGATCCAGCCATAAGTTATCTCTGACATGAGGTGCAAGTAATGTCTTAAGAAATAAATTGCAAGTCAGTCAAAACAGGGGTCTGAGGATATGTACGCGAAGCTTGATAGGTGAAATGTCAACTGATGAACTCCACGCATCCTGTGGTACTCAAAAATTGGAAAATAGAAGAAATTATTTATGCACTCTGCTAATGAGAAAGATAGCTGCAGGGATTGAGGAATCAGAGGAGCCAATAACCCGTACCCAACATAAAAGAACTATTAAGCTAAAAAGACCAAAGACTGGTTATTTGGTTTGTAAGAATGATACAATCTCTGTCCCCTTCCCTCCGGACATGTTTGGAACAATCCTCGACCGTTCTGGGGAATAAAACAGGCCAGGCACCTGTCATTGGGTTATAATTAACAAAGCCAGAAGTGCCAATGAATAATGTTTATTGCAGGATAAAACATTATTAAAAGTTGAATGTACAAAGACATGACAACAAGATTTCTGTTAAGAAACCTACAGTGGCGTGTGGATAAAAAGAAGATAAATTTGAGTAATAATAAATACAAGTAAAATAAATAAGATAATAAGTGAAATGCATACGATAATAACCGTAGGTGTGTGTAGGTTGGGTAAGAATACGTCGGTGTATGTCGAGAAGAGTAAGACATGTGAGGTCACGTGTGTATATGATTAATATCTTTAAAGGTAGAGTTGACGTCTCGCGAGACCTGTTCGATTATTCGTCTGAGTAGGAGCAACTTCATGGCGTGAATTAACAGCAATTTCCAATTACCTACCAATGCACAGTGAAGCCAACTTTTAACTTCGTGTAAGGTCGGTTTGCTGAACCCTAGCTCCTGACTTAGAATGGCTGACGGGTGTACGTGACGACTGTGACGTCCGCCGCTGGTGACGACACCACACGTCTCTTTTGTCCAGCGTCCCTTGCTTCCAAGCTCACATACCAGGTGGCGCCGTTCTCACAGACAAAGAGGCTTTGCTGGCAGGGTGCGCCCTCGACGAGGCGTGACACAGAACGTCCATAAAAACAGGGACAATGTCACAATAAGCTCTCTGAGGATCCCCTAATGCAGTGGCAAAAACCATTGGCTAAGTCACACTCTGACAAGGCTCCAGTCAGATCACCGAACAATGGAGACACATTCCAGAAAAAATGCACTATACCTCTTACTGGCGCATCACTGGACAAAAGGCCTGCCATATTTCATTTAACTATACGGCTATTCGCGGAGGAACTCAGAATGATCTGTAACTTTCATGAAAATGTGTCCGACTGCCCACATTGGGTTTCGTGCCATTTTCTGCACACTATACCCTAGGGTTGTTCGCTATATTTTCCCGAGGAACAGAGAAAGTAGGTTATTTGGTTTGTAAGAATGATACATCCATAACTGTTACCGGAGGTCATCGACTGTATTGAATTTTTGTGTGTGTGCAGCCTTTATAATGAGTTACATAAATACCATGTAGGGTGTGATATCTAGATAGAGAGACTTGGTTATGTTCATCACAACAAGGTTACATAGTAACATAATTTCAGGTACATCCATCATGATATCGTGTATAGTGAATTGAGCATAAAACTATATTTAGATTACGAGTACCTTTTTCTTTTTTTTTGAAAATCTTTATTCATTCTGCCATAGGCAGGTCTTCCATGAATATTACATATGATTACAAGGTCGTGTAGCATTATAGGATGAACAGATAAACATTCAAACAGAAAGGGATGAAAGATGAAGGTGATTCTTGAAAAACCGCATAAATACATGGTTATTTAGCTAATGATACCGATAGTCTATACTCGCGTGATCAGCTCTTTCCCTGCCATCTTCTTAAACGCGGTTTTTGTATTCGCATGCTGAGTTTCACAGCTTAGGTTTGACCATAAGGCATCTCCTCTGTACATGGGACTCTTCTTGAACCCCAAATTCCTAAACCTAAATTGCTTAAATTTGACCTTACCATCACTACGTGTTCCATGCTGGGTTATATCCAAATTACCTTCATCCCTCGACCTTTTATACATTAAGCTTAATAACTGACAATCTCTCCTACGTTTTAGTTTTTCCATGTCGCAGATAGCATGCAACTGGTCTACACCCATATCCCTAACACATTTCCTCAGTACGATACGTAACCCTCGGTTTTGTAACCGCTGCAGCTTTGTAACATCATCATCGTTGGCTCCGTCGAAGAGAAAACATGAGTACTCCATAACTGGCCTGATTGTGTTAAGATATACAAGCCGTGCAGCCTTATCAGTCAACAGATTTCTCAACTTGGCGAACTTGAACAGCCTGGCATTAGTGTTTTTTCTGACTAATTTCATATGATCCTTAAAGTTTAGCGCCGAATCCAGTTGGATACCTAGATACCGGTAGTTGTTGCAATGTGGTAGGACCAACCCATTACAGTCCAACCGCAGATCATCCAACCTCTTCAACCTGGGTTTAGTGCCAAACCAACAGGTCATTGTTTTCTTTTGGTTGATATTCATGCCGTTCTCATTACACCATTTTGCAACCTGGTTGACTGCAGCCTGCAGGCAAGAAGAGGCTGCCTTATCACTTAAAGACGATGAGTACAGGACAAGGTCATCCGCATACTTTAGATGGTGACAATTATCCATGTTTTCACACAGGTCATTGATATAGAGAATAAAAAGCAATGGGCCCAGCACTGACCCCTGGGGCACACCAAATGTTACGGGTTCTGTTTTCGAAATACAACCATTTATTTTTGTTAACTGTTTCCTATTTGTTAAATAATCGCTTATCCAGTTCAGGTATAAAGCAGGGAGTTTAAACAAGTATTTTAGTTTAGCCAACAAGAGGTGATGTGGGACACAGTCAAAGGCCTTACAGACGTCAACGAAGCAGGCGGAAGTAACTTTTGCTTCATCACGAGCACGATATAGAGCATCAGTAAAATTAAAGAGAGCATCTGCTGTCCCCCTAGCAAGCCTAAAGCCATATTGTCCATCGCTAATGAGTTTTCTACTGTCTACATACGTGTATAGCCTATTATGCACGATTTTCTCTAGTATCTTGATTGGCATAGGTATTTCAGGTACATCCATCATAATATCGTGTATAGTGAATTGAGCATAAAACTATATTTAGATTACGAGTACCTCTCTACAAATTGGCCCAAATAATGATAGGAGCTCCTGCTTTTGGAGTTAATGCTGTATGGTTCCGTTCACGTTAAATCGTATGTTGGTCAGATTTTCTCAAAATGTACAATCCCATGAATTTGGGCCAATTTCTTTACATAATCATGTAAATGAAAATACAGGACATGCCTCAAACAGTACCAAAGTGACAAATCATGAGTGAAGAGTTGAACTCCATCATATAATTATTTATGAATCGTAACACTCAAAAGGATTGTAAAATACTATATAGAATTCTGTTAGTCTTGTCTCGTATTAACCTTCTGGTCTTGGTGTGCGTCTGGGTCTTTGTGCGTCCGTGCCTATGTGTGTGTCTGTATGTGTGCGTGTGGGTGTGGGTGTGTGTCATATGTTTATGTAGTCTAGTCAACGGTTTATGTATATAGATCTGTGAATACAACTGTGAATTTAAAAGAAAACTGACAAACGAAATCTAACACTAAAATCAAAAGTCAAGTCAATACCTTTATCTTTATTCTCTTAACTAATAGTTTAGTTTTGTCCATATTGCGTATCTCTGTTCAAAACTGTTGATCAAAAGTTCGCCTTCAAACGGGTAATTTCTTTATTGGACAATGAACCTAATTCAAATAAAGTGACGTATCAGTAGTAACTGGAAATGGGGAATTGTTTCGGGCGACTTTAAAGGGCAGCATTTGGCACAATATGATCTCAATTCTTATCACCTTATTCTCCACTCTGCAGGATTACACAAATGAATCATAAAGATAGGTGATCAATCAGTATTGTTAATGAGCATTGGGAGCCTGTCAACCCCGTGTAATGGGATAATTAAAGGCAGACAAGTAGGCAGAGTGACATTAATTAGTAGCAGTCAAGACGGTAATAAGATCTGACATCGCTTAAAAGCCTCGTAACTGACGGCGTTCCGTTGGGCGTCTGTTATGTACAAGGTTGGCAGTAAGGCTGTATACACAGGAGCTACATATGTAGACTCACTTTTATTCAGAGTACGTTTATACCTCAGCTCAACCTTACAGGATTTAGAAAGAAGGAACTTTTTTTATGTTTAACGTAACAAACCTCCTTCAGTCACACCCATAAACATATCCTGAAATCAGGCATCAATCTTCTTGTCCACCGGCTTGCAGGCTGCCATTTATTTTACAGTCCCTTACCATTCCGACCCTAAATCTTTCAGGAATAAATGTAGTCAAACGGCGCCCCAAGACCCGCTGTCAGCCGCAGACCCGTTGTCGGGCCTAGCTCATGGATGCCGTTTTGAGACCTCTACACTTTATCCTATTTTCAGATAGGAAGGTAGTTTGTTGAGATTGGCCTCATTCCTCATTGGGCACCTATTGGCTGGTCGCCGGCCGGTCGCCCGTCTACGAGAGGTTCGGGTCGGCAAAGGGCGCTGCAGGGGGGCGGGCCGACTGGTGGCTGGGCATGGCACACGGGGGCTGGGACTCGGGTAAGAGGCGGCAGATTGGCCCCTTCCTACTCCCGATCCCTTGTGACTATAACTCACTGTGGTACTATAAGGGAACGGCGAATGACTTTGCTTCATGTGAGGACCCTTATCCTTATCTGCCAACTTTATACACATCCTCGTGATGGTAGATTAACCCAAAGAACATACACGTATTATAGTATTGATTGTGATAATGGACTACCGATATTGATTACAGGTTCTTCTCTGTCGGTTAATACTTAGAAGAAAGATAGGTCTCATATGCATTGCATTCTTGATATATAAGGGCGTGTTATAGATATAACCAAACTGATATTACCTCAGGTTACAAGGATTCCAACAACTACCTCTTATATTGTGATGTTGATCGGACAATCTGCCAAATACCTAAAGAATTACTACGTAGGGATTCAACCAAGGCTTAAAAATATTAGATAATGAACTTTTGGAATCCATATGTATATCACTAAAGATCACATCGAATATAAATGTGTGGGACTGTGAGTGGTTTATTTGCCTTTGTGTGATGATCGAATGCCAATTACATCAAATAACGTTTGACAAGAAAAGAATGGTGCACTAGATTGCCGCGTACTTTTACAGCTAGTGGCTGGCGGGTAGACCTACTTCTAGGTGACCCATTCACACAGCGCATGTGTCTAAAGTCTAAGGCCCGGCGTCCACCTACTACGATAGAAATTTAGACCTACCGATATGGCACCGATACAAAAAGCAAATATCGGAGACATATCGGGAAGGTGCAAAATCGTAGACATATGTCTAGACATGCCAATCCACCATACATTGTATAGGGTTTTTATCGGTGTCTAATCACAGAAACGTGGTCAACTGCCCCGATATTAGGGGACCTTCCGACGCGATTTTCATTTTTTATCGGGAGGTGCATCGTAGACCATATCGGTGCCATATCGTAGTAGGTGGACGCCGGACCTAAAGCCGTGATGACGGTATTACCCATGGCATATAAGAGTTGGAGACAAGGTACCAGTGGGCGAGTCTATGTCAATCACCAAACCCATTCCTGATTGTATTCCTTCAGCCACTCCCCACAGAGCCCGCGTTCCTATAGCGGGACCCCTCGAGGACGATGCGCAGACCTCCGGAGTAACCGAATTGTGGAAAAGGGTGACGTAGACTGCCTGTACACTCCGTCTAAAGGGGTTACAACGCAATGTGAGGCTGCACGCCACTGGCGCCTCCTGGTGTGGCCTGACGTGATTGCGTGGTGGCCTACGTCAAACTTTAAGGAAAGCCACCCGCCGGGTGAAGCGTGATTTGTCGGTTGTTTACGGGTCGGGGGTGGCGTCCGGAGGTGTGAAGCTGGAGAACTGGTGGGAAAACAAGGGCTGGTCTGCACCAGACGGGGCGGCGACATGGTAACGACATGCCGCTTGCCTTAATATGGAAGGCCTTTGATATCGTGGTCCGTATAGCATGGATCCCAAATGTGCCCCGACCGTGATGAGGCGTTGATAAGGACTAAACGTATGGTGTGACGCTAGCGTGTACAATATAAAAAGCTCATAGCATGAAGCTCAGCTGTCGTATTCTATATGGTTGTCCAGTGTCACGATGCAAGCGCGAACCAATGTGCATCTTCTTTCTCCTTGTATGTACAACAGTGTGACAGGCCTAGTGGATAATAAATGACCAGTGGGGACCTGTTTCACTAGTTTCGTGACATGTCTAGATGGCGTCTAGACGGTGTGTCCAGTTTCATAAGAACTAGACATTAGACTTCGTTTTGTCCGTTCTTGCTTGTTCTGTTGGTGCCGCTTTTCATACCTGTCTAACACATTTGTCACAAAACTAGTGAAACAGGTCCATGATGTGTAGATTTGTCTAATCCTTATGTTTGGCGTCTGTTTTTTCCTAAGGGCAGCTACTTGTTTTGGAACAAAACTAGACAACCCCAATGGCTGTATGGTGTCACAGACATGTCACGAAACTAGTGAAACAGGTCCCAGTTCAGTATAAAATGGAACTCCACCAGTACGATGCAGTTACCGGGCTAGGTCTTGCTGAATATCGCTGGAACGCGCTGCATTGCTTATTGTCTTCCTCATTTGACTTGCTGATGAAAACAAACCTTGACCTAGAGCTGTCACAACAGTAGCAACCAACTGAACTAATGCGATTGATGTTATGAGAACCAGAAGTAGGCCTACACGGTTTTTATTTTACCTTTTGTATAACCACCACAGATGAGTCTTTTACACACAAAATAACCTCTCCCAACCTAAAAAAAAAGAGTGATCGCAAGACCACGAGCACAAAACTGCATCAAAAACAAGTGTATTTCAATTTTTCTATCTGAAATTCAACCAACCTTTGCCCCCTTTCTCTGGCAATTGGACTGCTCCTAGCTGTCTAGACATAGCATGAACTAGTCTATTCTGATTATTTGGGCAGAATTCGAGACTTATCTTATGCCAGAATTTTAGCAGAATGAGCTTTGAAGTACGACAACTCTAGCCTCAAGGAGATACCTTAAGTCAATGAATGACATCTCTGTGTACACAGCTTTTTTGTCCCAACGATGTGATCTCCTTTCATCGTGGACCAAATCGGTCTGGTGGAGCATGTACTTAACCTTGGACTATTTGGCACAACTTATTACAGAGGAAAATGAGTTGAAATGTTTCACCAGAAGGTTCTAAACAGGCAAGGAAACTCGATTCATCGCGATTTAGAGAGACAACTACCTCGGGAATGAACTGCTTAGATCGCATGTCCTGGTGAAACACGCACAGGCAACATGATTATCATGTTAATTAGGATGTGGTTTCAAAATTCTGATGATTGATTGTCAATGGTTAATAGTAGGCGACAATTCAAAACAGGGTTTACAGGCCGGATGAACGAAAAACTGTTAAGCATTAGGACGATTGAAGAAAGAATACCATAGCTGATAACATCTTTACTATGGGGACTATTCTCGCCTGGATAGCCATTGAATTGCTAGCCTTATGCTACTTCTCAAAGAATACAAAATTGATTATAAAACATACATGCCGTTTGAAGATGCTTTCCCATCAGCTAACTGTCATGTTCAGCACACTTCAAAGCTGTACATCATACTCTAAGCCTGTGTCCTTCATATTGGGCTATCCAAGCCACAACCTGCAGGGAAGATCTAATGAGAGCTCCAGACAATTCCCATATTGAGAGGAATGGAAAGAGGTCTGATAAATGAAGGCACAATATCCTTTGTCGGTATAAAGAGTACTCACTATATACATATATCTAATGTTCTCTGGACGGCGCCATTTCGTCGCCAAGTAGGTGGTCTTTACATTAGACGTGAAATCGTAGCTGTTCTTTACTACTAGAAGTGTAAAGATAGGTGAGTGATCATACGCCACTGTCAGAACTCTAGCCTTTCTCAGAAATGTGTATAGGGGACAGAGCCATTGTTAGTTCATGAAGCAGTCACTAGGTGGTCGGGGGACAAAACCAGTATTCTGGCTCTTTGTTCTTACGAAATTCAACTGCCTTTCAATGTTTTACCAAGGTTCCTTTGACTCTCTAAACCGATCCCAGAGCAGGAAGATATAATGCTAAAACCCAGGACATGATGTTTTTTACATGGTACACTTTATTTACATATGTGAGCAAGGCAAGAAAAGTGACATTTCCCAATTATCACTCACTTCTTTTGCACCTCCATTAGTGAAGAACAGCTACTTTTTCGCCTCCTTTAGTGAAGAACACCTACTCGGGGGGCGTCATGGCAGCCCCCATGGATCATAGGCTATATGCCGTATAGAGTGCCCGATGTCCTGGGCTTCATCTTTCAGTAATCTTAATCTGGGATGGGTGTCGGGAGATTACTTATTACAACGAAGGACTTATGGGAATATCTTTTTGTGGAAACATTAAACCAAAATCTAGGGAATGTCCACCTAGTAGGGCTACTACCTTAGAGATACTACTGTCGGCCACATTCGTGAACTAACAATGTCTCTCTACCCTGTATTCGCATCTGTGAATTAAAGTATCGTTAACGGTGAGACAGGACAATGTCCCCAGCCTTCCGCATAACTCGTGCTATACACTGGCGTCATCTACAGTTAAGAATTCAACCTTCCCATCATGCCCTGCTCGGCTTCTTGTGACTCGAAGGATGAAATAAAAATAAAATGAAAGTCCTTGAGTGGACTATGGGTGATTGAAAGGAGGGCATTGAATGAAACATTGAGTCTCATGACTTACGTTAATGACATCACCATCAATTTATATCATCCATCGGGCTATATGTTCCAATAAATGACAAAACCAAATGATAGTTTCTGACATAAAATTAGCTAGTCGCAAGGTTGTCTGTTAATTTTTTCTTGGTATCTGCCTTAGGATATGCCATAGTAGATCGTTGCATCTGTGAAGAAAGTCTACATTTAGTTTGAACATGTGTGAATTTAAAGGAGTACGATAATGATTTGCATATGTAGATCCATATGTAGGTGAGTCCTAATTTGTTGATTTAGGCCTCGGCCTAGCAGTCTATCCCTCCCTCCTTAGTTATGGTAGCCTAATGATAGGCTTAGATTGATGTAATTGCCGCTCTATTTGAGAGGAATCAACAGCGTCTTTCATTTAGGTCCAATTACGATGAGGTCATGCAATCTCCTTTAACCAGGCATGGGATTTCCCCGGATCTTCCCGGTATTCTGCACTTTTTACGTCCCAAGGGTCATTCTTGAGATCAAAGTGAATGCGATGAGAAAATAAGCTAACATTATAAAAACGGACATTTTAGCTCTCAGCTGGGACCAGAATTCACTTACAATAGCTAAAAGAAATAAAGGCCCGCGAAACCCAGGCATTCTTTTTTTTTAAGTTGTATTGCTTCCAAATCCCATGCCTGTTTAATGCTCTGTAGGCAACAACCCTGGAATCCCCGTTATCGGGATGCCCGTAGACAACAAAAGACCTACCTTTCTACGAGCATTACCTGCAGAGAACCAGATAGAAGCCATCAGGCCACGGCTCTCGTATCGTCTTATTAAGTGTGCCTACTGACAGACAGATTAAATAACGAGTGCTGTTCATTGAGAGATTAACCAGAGTTGGGCAACAGAATGGGGCGTAATCCGCGAACACATTTCCCAGTAGACACTCTGTCAATTTACAGTTTCATATAAGAGTTCTTTTCTCCAAATTTCGTCCAGTAGGGAACCCACTGTAGTCACTAAATTCTATGAAAGACTGTAAACCAATTAAACATATTGCCCCTCCTTTAGAACAAGAAGCCAGTGCGCGAGTATTGTGGATCGTAGCGGTATGTCCTGTATCGATCAAGGCTTCTCTAGATGTTCAGCAAAACAAATTTTTATATATACACAGATGAACAAACACTGTAGTAATTACCAATTCTAGACACAATTATATTCAAATGTCTCTATGCCGTAATAGAAACATCTACCAGAAGGTGCTAGGCGTGTGAAAGACAGTTAAAGAGGCTCAAAGTATTCATTTCGCGACATCTGAAGAAAAAAATACATAACTGCCGTCTTGTAAAAATCCCGGATTTGGCCCCGGAGCTACAATGTGTTTGATGTGGGCGGTTAATTGGCACAGAAATAAACTGACGCCTGCAGTCCAATAACCATAGTACGAGAAGCCCGCTTCATGAACCAATGGGAAGTACATTTTCCAATGCTGAATACAAAGGCGTCGTTTATGAGAGCTCTAATGAAGGATTTTTATCAATTATAGTTAATATTGATATAGACAGATGTCCAAATGGTCTACTGTAGTAGAGAATTACAAACTTGCAAATTTGCAGATTAGTATCACCGAAATCTAATGATAAACATTTCTGTAACTGCAACCATTATTTCAGTGCTTAACATAATGCATGATTAAGAAAATCCCTGATTTATTGCCCAAATGTTTATAAGATCTCACATGTTTCGTCCGTAGTGGGTATCCTAACAGGTGACGTTTTCAAAATAACCAATGCTTATTGACACAGGCTGAGAACTTATATCCTTTCAGAGGCTTGCCTCCCTTCTATTTTTAAGATTTTCATTTTCAGCATTTCGTTAAGTGGAGTTACATCCAATATAGTTTTACTGCATTTCATATGGCTTCCTTTTGCCTTTCTGATCACGATAGATCTTTCCTTTACGGTTGTTTGGAAGTAGGACAGAGCCATAATTTGCAGTTTACGATTATGAACCATATTCCTATCCCCTGCCTATAGTACCCCTCATTTCAGGAACCCGACAACGTGATTCCTAAATAGCTATAAAGTGATATTACGGTATATTATCATACGCCTCATCACCTTGCTCAATTATTCTAAACCTTAGACACTTGCAGTAATGAAATATTCGAGAAACCAGGGGGCATTGATCGTATACGGGAGTTATTACAGAAACTAATACTTGTTCCGAGCGACAAAAGTGCATATTTGTGTCTATATTTTAAATGTCTATTCATCCCACAATGAATCATTACAATCCAGGGGGTGTTTTCTAGTCGTGATAGTCTCAAACTGAGATCCGCTGAGATCGGTGAGCGATCCTCAGACCATTTTTGAGATCATTGGAGGAAACACTGCGCGAAAACCACCAGTTTATTTCTATATACGCCATCGCGGAAGTGCAGGTATCGGCTGTAAATTGACTTCCTCTCATATATATACGCCCATAATTCACGCCAGCGTATGAAGCGTATACAAGACTGTTTCCTTTTGTATACGGACGCGTCTTGGCTGTATTTCACACCTGGCGTATACGAGAGGAAATATACTCTGCGCGATATATACATACACCGGGCGTATACATGATAAAAAAAAAAAAAAAAAAGAATCACAACCCACCGCGTGTGCGAGGGCTTCAGTGATTGTTCAGTGAGTGTAGGGTGTGTGTGTGTGTGTGTGTGTGTGTGTGTGTGTGTAGGTGTGTGTGTGTGTGTGTGTGTGTGTGTGTGTGTGTGTGTCGGGGGGTGATGGGTCGGAGTAGGTGGGGGGAGGGGGGGTTAGGCGGCAGGTTTAGGAGGGGAATAGGCTGGGGGGTAAGATGATTTTAGGATTCAACTGTAAGTTTGAACAAAATGCGGGGTTTAATATGTGTAATTAATCAATTTATACTCAACCACGTTTTATAAAGGTTTTATGAAATAAATTGGTAATATAAGATTGTATTTTTCATATAATACAGACTTGGATGGTTAATGGAAAATGAAATATGCTACCAGTGGTGTCGGAACTATTGGATAGTGGTGTAAATACAACAGAATCAGGCGTATATATATATGAATCAGGCGCCTACAGATGAGGCGTATATAATATACACGGGGAATAGGACGACCTTGTATACGCAAAAGCATACCTATATAAATTCATATATAAAGTGGTTAGTTTCGTGCAGGGAAAGTGTTTTTCAGAAGTGGTCTCAACTAGCCACAGCGGATCTCAGCTAAAACTTGAGATTTCTAGCGATCATTTCCTGCCAGGTACAAGATTCTGTAATCGGAAATTATTGATTTGAGATACTTATGCTTATTCAAAGTAGACCATATTTATAGCGAATAATTGTCCATGTCCATTTGATCCAATCCTAAAATCTCATAATTTTCCGTTGAGTATCCTAAAAGTCAGACATGTTTTACTTTTTGAATGGGTGTTGTTAGTTATAAATATCAAGTGACCTTGACAAATATAATCGAGTATTGCAGTAGGTTAGACACAAGCTGCCTGAGTGGTTCAGATATCCAAACCAATGCTTATCACGGACTTAATAACCACAGGAAAATTATGAAATTTGGGATATAGGTATGTCAGATTATTAGTACCTTTCACTCTTAATATTTTCTGATCTGAATAAGTTTTAGCACCTGAAAAAATAAGTTATCCCTTCAGATTGTCACAATTGAAAAACAGTTTGCCCCTCAAACAGTCTCAACTTGCGATTGTCACGACTGAAAACAGGACCCAAGGATGATTGATACCACTACTTTCATTTTATCCATTATAACTTCATTGGGACTACGGAACAAATATACAAAAGATTCATGAAGAAGGCATTTAAACCTCTTTAGGTTCCAGTTTAGATTTGGCCGTAGAATTGCTTAGATTTAAGCCTAAGGACTAAGCTGATAACTGATGTTCTGTTTCAGTTTCCTACATCAGGGCCTAACATTACTAACTACCATATGCCACGCAAACCATAGGCCTAGATATCCTAAATGACCCTTAGGTCTGTCTATGGCTAGATTGATTTCACTTCAGTTCTGATTCAATGACAATTAAACCCTGAAGGTTATATAGACCAAGATCTAAATCTACTATGCTTAGCTACCTCGGTTCCATTTTGATAGCCTGCAGACATAAGGTTGATATAGCATGTACATTAAAAGAATCATTATGCAGCCAATCTATACCTACCTGCCAATTAGGCAGAGAGCCTTAAATATGATTAGTCTTATGGGGAACTGACATTCCATCTGCTAGAAATACCAGACTGCTATTCACGACGCAAATGCTATTTTCATTTTTCAGGTTAATAAAAACTAGTTTTTTGTCCTACTTTACGCGCTCAGGAATGTAGATGTGGTCAAGACGGCAAAGTCCGGGGTTCCTTCTAGCGTCTGTAATTAGCTTCATAGTGCCATGTCAATGTTTACCGGTACAAAATCTTTCAAGCCAGAGAAGTATGATTGCATTAGATGACCCTTAGGTCTGTCTATAGCTAGATTGATTTCACTTCAGTTCTGATTCAATGACAATTAAACCCTGAAGGTTATATAGACCAAGATCTAAATCTACTATGCTTAGCTACCTCGGTTCCATTTTGATAGCCTGCAGACATAAGGTTGATATAGCATGTACATTAAAAGAATCATTATGCAGCCAATCTATACCTACCTGCCAATTAGGCAGAGAGCCTTAAATATGATTAGTCTTATGGGGAACTGATATTCCATCTGCTAGAAATACCAGACTGCTATTCACGACGCAAATGCTATTTTCATTTTTCAGGTTAATAAAAACTAGTTTTTTGTCCTACTTTACGCGCTCAGGAATGTAGATGTGGTCAAGACGACAAAGTCCGGGGTTCCTTCTAGCGTCTGTAATTAGCTTCATAGTGCCATGTCAATGTTTACCGGTACAAAATCTTTCAAGCCAGAGAAGTATGATTGCATTAGATGTCGGGATACAAACGCGAGAATGTATGTGACAGCTCTTCCCCAATATCTTGATTTTTTTTTAAATAATGATTTGCACATATTTTCATATAGAATTAGCATAGAGGTTCCAAGCAGCCCCAGACTTGATCATTCCTATGGTGTAAAAATGAAAGGTTTTGTCGAAATCCCCGATGCTGAGGGTACTTGTCATACACTACTCACGTATGATTGGGAGAAAATAGATTTACTTCTTTTTTTTTTTTTTTTTTTTTGTTTATTGCAGGTAATTCACCTCTGGTGAGATGGTCTTCCATTACAGCATGTTTGGACCTGTCCGGTCTATGTACATTGAGTGTTGTTACAAATTCCAGTTATAAAATACAAGTGAGATAGGGTACATAAGGTACAACATGTTGGAACCCAATTTACAGGTCAGAGCCAGTAACCTTAATTAACCCTGTACTAATCCATAGGGTGTGGTAGACGTAATAATGTGATGAGTATGAAATTCTTTAATGCAGACATGTAAGTCTCATATAATCTATCATTTTTCCATTTCAGTCACAATACATGCAGACACAAAAGGATTATAACACCATTTCCTTCGATACCGCATTTTTGAAAATATGTTTACTCGCAGACATTTTCACTACATCGGGCAGAAGGTTCCACGCCTTCTCACCTCTGTATTTTGGCGATTTTTGCAGGAACTCGCTTCTGGGACGTATTTGTACAAATAATAGTTTAGACTTGGAACGTAATGTCATGCCGGTATCGATCGTACAATTCGTATTATCCATATTGTCACCTTGGGTCACATCGATATCACCGTACAAACTGATGTACTTTTTTCTCATAAATGATAAGAGTAACTCAGTGCGTCTGCGTCTTCTATTATAGTACTGCAGAACTAGGAGCAAATGTTATATCCATTTATAATGGAACAGCGCGGTATACCTAAATCATTTCATCAAATAAAAGTAAGAGATATTATAGGAAATTATTGATTAGTAAGCCATTTGTATCATGTATGTGAGGTGTGTGTCATATGTTCCTAACGTTTTTTATTTTAACTTGTGCCTGGTCTAGCACACCACACATCCCATTCAACTGTCACCCTGACTAGTCACTGTTGTGACTGAATTTTTCATTGAGGGTCTTGGTCAACTGCCCTATTTCTCTGGCTAATAGGTCAACTATACCACTCACTTTGCTCTCTGATAGCCCCTTAGCGCTTGATGCACTAATGTTTGTTTGGCTTGATGGTACTTCATTTGGAGAACAACTAATGCTCTTGGTAGTCCTCTTACTAACATCACACTCAAAATACCTTAATTGTCCTTTATCTGTGCTCTTGAACTTTTTATAGAATCTTGGTTTTCATCTTGAGTATATTATACCTTGTAGATATGTGATTTCTGTTGATTTGCTACACTGCAGCACACACACTATCACAAGGTCACTCAGCCATGAAAGTTCTATTAAAAGGAACCAAGTCAGTAGGGGGGCAGGGGGAATAGCAAGACTTGATACTGGACCCCTGCTAATTTAACCAGGCCTTTATAGTTGGAACATTGATAGTGAAGTGTTAGATTCTCTGCAGTAATCTGAAACCCTGTGTGAGCATTCTAACCTTTAGATGACGTATATGAGCGCGATTTCCCGCGCTCAATAAAACAGGACATTGCCATACAGTATCGATACTAACCTATTTAATTGGTCTCCATATTATCCGAATCGGTACGAGATGGAGTCAAGCTGACTATACGAAGGAATACACACAATGGGACCGGGTTTGGGTGTAACTGTGTAATGTGTCTGATTCACTAGCGTTGATGTGTAATGCAGAGCGTCATTTGTATAATGTATTCTCCCTACAACGGCTTCAATAGACAACAGCCCATAATAGACAGGTTACCATGTCCAGTAAGCGAGCACTTTCAATAAATGTAAATTTATATAAACTGTAATTCCCAATGCCGACAATATGCAAATCTTCTCGAGATTCGGCTGTCAGCTATGTGCACAGACGTCAGAATAATCTGAAAGCGCACGTGTGATGGGAAAAATCATTGGCAAAACCAGCTGGTGATGAGACGATGGGAGTTCAGTATTAAGAACAAGTAAATTTACTCACCTGACAATGTAAAGTACATAGCATGTATACACATTGTTTATAAGTAACGTACATTTATGTTTCGTTGAATCTTCGAAGAAGTACCATAGTGCACTGATATTTGTAGGGATTACACGTTAATATTTGTGGCAGATTTCTGTATTGCGCCAAGTCTCCGTTTCCACTGGAAGTTGCCGTGTATCAGTTTCCTAATGAAGGACTGTTCTATAAAAGCTGAACCAATGAACATTTCCAATTTCAATCGTGGTATGTTGACATGTGATACCCATACCCATGTTAAGTCAAACATTCACTGTGTGGTTAAATATCAAATGATCCAGGAAATCTTTCCCATCTTTGCGTTATACAAAAATATTGTGAACGTACTAGAAGGATCTATGTCTGTGAACGAGGCGTATCTTCTATTGCGTCTCAAACCCACCGCTGTTGCGACCACTAATGGAGAGAACTGGGTGTCGGCACGGTGAAATTTCCCGCGCTCTGTCTGTCTACCCTTGTTTTCGTTGTCGCTGATTGGTCGAGGCGTGCACGTGACCCTCGAGCCGTGTTGCGGTTGGTCGAGCGTCGGAGTGCGCTCTGTTATACTCGTTCATACGGCGATGTCGAGTATGGGGCTCTGTGTGTCATTCCACACAGGTCCTATGGGGATCTAACCGAGTAGAACCCCTTACTATGGGATAAACCAAGTTTCCCAAACCCAGTGAGTATCACTCCCTGGGAGGATGCCCCTCAGATGGTGTTGTTTGTGGTTTTGACTGCTGTCATCATGTCTGATTGACAGCAGTGAAGTCTACCCTGAACGGCCAGCGTCAGGGTGTATGTGGCGAGGGGAGATTACCCTCGATTTCTCTCGTGGTTTCGACTGTTATCCAGTCTCGTCAGGCAAAATTGCGGTGGGTACTCTTCTGTGGTCTTTCTCACGGTCACTCTGTGCCGTGGGAGGATATGACAGCCCTAGATGCGAATTGGTGAATTCACAAACAGATGCTCTCTCCATTTTTTTGCAGTCCTAGCCTTTCCCATTTCTTCTAGTCCACACTGCGGGGATTACCTTTATGTTAGAATCTTTTCGTTCCAATGGATCACGTTAGTTCTCCGTGGTAGGAAAAAAAATTTTGACGTGGCGTTGTGGCAGTGTCGGAGCTGGCGAAAAAACTTTCTAGGGGGATTGTGTAGGCTAGCCGTACCTATTGTCCAGAGTGTTGAGCCCATTTGGTGCGGAGAACGGAGAACTAACGTGATCCATTGGAACGAAAAGATTCTAACATACTAGAAGGATCTAGGTGGGTATTCATTATATATTTCATCATGGAATATTATCCTACCCCTAATATAAAATCCCATAGGCTTAACATTGACTTTCAGTATGCGCCTGTATGTCGCATACGGATAAAAAATCGCTCCTAGGAGCGTACAAAAAATGGACCAATCAGAGATCAGCAGCTGAAAGTAGTTCCAAGCGCCTTCAGAGCAACAAGGAGAGCTATATGGAGGACTTCAGAAAGTTTTTATCATGTTTTTTTGTTATTATCCTCACATAAAAATATCGTTCACAGGGGGTAGGATAAAATCAAAACCTTATTCGTTTTAATCTGGGCTCCCGTATGCGACTCCTGGAGTTTTGGCTCCGGATATCACTCGGCTCCACCTCGTCATTTCACTACGCCAAACTCCAGTCGTCGCATACGGGAGCCCAGATTAAAACTCATCCGGTTTTACGATAGTATTGCGTTTATTCATCTCATTATAGAGCACTGGAGGGAGACTTGGGAGACTTTCATACTGATTACTGTGCCACGTGTTTTCTATTGTGGGAATGTAATGTGTCTGAGAAGTTCTCATCCATTACATGTTCTCACCGATTAAACCGGGTCGACGGGTTCACGTGCCTGACCTACCAATTCTGGCGCCCAGCGAGTCATTGACGAGATGAGACGAAAGCGATCATAATGGCCGTTGGATGCTCGTTACACTGCTCTGATTGAGACATGATTCACATTTCGTTTCCATTTCTGCCGTGAGCTGCGTCATATCAGCCCGCCATCAGTTCTCCTCCCACTACTGCGTTATCAGGGTTAACTTGCAAGAATTGCTGACGTCACAAAAAACGGGACTGCCCCACCGGCACAACGGCAGTGACGACACGCATCTCGCGAGACTGTTGATTGTCTCGGAGACGGACCGAGACACCATTAACGTAAAAGACTTTTCTTCGAGTACCCCAGTTTGGGATTTGGCGGGGCGCACAGCCCTTTGGGTAATCTGCTTCTGCGGTAGGAAAAGGAATCTGTAGCGAATTAACGTCGGTTAGTCTGGCAGACGCTAGCCCACGGAGGACCGTTTCTTCCAGAAGCTACTCAACCTAGAGGACCCCCACCCCTAACTGTCAATCACGCATATTTAACAGTTCGAAAAAGCCACGCCCACAAAAAGGTCTAGCACGACGGATAGAGTGTAGAGTGCAGGAACGGTTCAGTCCCCGCGGACCCTAATTACATTTGCCAGGCACACCCACAGAGCGTCTACAGGCGTATTGGTGTGTTAACAAATCCGGATCGACTCGAGTTGCTCCCAACCTGGTTAGGGCGCCCTGCGTGCGGCTAAAGTCTGAGTGGGCTCCGAGTGAGGAGCTGAACTGAGTTACTCGCCTTGACCGGCCTATTAAACCCAGTCATCTGTATGTGCCTCACGTATTTCATACCAGAAGCCTTGGTTTTTTTCTTATGTTTTTTGGTGTGTTTTTTATAAATTTTATTTTCGACAATCACTTTCACCCAGTAACAGGTGTTTTACAAAGAGATGTGAGTATATTAAATGTTACATCCATATGGGCTTATCATATGGCGTTATGTGTTTTCGCTTGTACGCATTGTGTATGGTACTTATATCTGTTTTTAACTGTAGCCACAGATAGAATATTCAAGAGAATCTCATCTGTTCTCGGTTTTCTGCATCGGTTATTTTACAAACCAGTAGATGAAACATGTTTATTGAAAGGCTACAAAGTTTTATTTATTCCCTGACGTCTCAAATGTGCATAGATATAGTTTGCATTGACTATGAGGTGCCATTAGGGTATGATACGTGAGGGAGTAGAACCAGAATGCTTATATTCAACTAGAGCATATCCCTTCGAACGGGAATTCACCCCAATGGATGTAATAGCTGCTACAATGATGGTACAACGAAACAGCAGCTATTTAGCACAAGATGGTGTGAGTACATCGTTATCTTAGTGATGCAGACACTATTACAGAGACTCCTGAGACAATGGTTCATCACATTGAAAGCCTTTATCTCGCCCGCAGTGAATAAAATCCATATGGCTGCAAACAGGCGACTTGTTGAGAAGTATCTTGTGGTGAGTAGGCGTGTCTGTGGTTTTCTATTCGTCGTTGCTAAAACTCAATGGCTGTAAGATTGTTTTTGTCCTAACGGATCAGTATTTTGAATATAGTGGAAGCCCTAGGCCATTCGACAGATAACACAGTAATGGAACTCGTACATAGCTAAGGTGATTTAACACAGTGTTGGATGGAATCTCAACATTCAAGTGGCAATGAGAATTATGATGTGGCTTATTCTTACAGTTTTCGATAGAGTAGAAACTGTCTTTTCGCCCGAATGAGTTTAGATGAAACTAGTTCTGTGTCGTCTTTCGTTTTCCAGACAGGATTCGACAATTTTAGAGGCTTTTCTATTATACCGAATGTATGTTTTTGGTGCCATCAGAGAAGATCCAGCCGCTTCTATCTGGATCTGCACAGACTTTTCTGTGGCACAATTCTGACACATGGTAAAGACTAAAGACTAAATCTTTAATCTTCTAATAAAATGTTTTCCCAAGTTTCTCACTGCAGCAGTCACTTTACAGTATGTATTCTCTGTTTCACATTTGCTGTAGTTTTATATCACGTATAAGTCAGAAAACCTGTGTTTTTATTATGCATTCGAAATTGTGTAAAAGTACAAGAATCTACTTTTTCCCAATCCAGGATCACAGTTTACAAGTGCATTTACTCTAAATAGATTGTTGTCGCCCTAATTATCTGCTACCACCTAGATTGATACGATCCACTGCTCATCAACACCGACATTAGATTTTCCCCTTGCATATACTGAGCTGATAGATCTGTCCTGATGAATCAAGGATCTATTTTCGTTGTATATAGCTGAACCTACTCGCTAGAGTAATCAATGATATTCCCTAGCACACTATGCTGCCACACTCCCCTTGTGGTTGTGTCTGGCCACAATCCCAACACAGTAATCCCAGACCAACTGTAGGCTGAGATTCCGTTCTCCATCCGTACGTCTGTTTCGTCTACCGTTCTACTCTCCAAAGACGATCAAAGCACGGTTCCGCTTCATTGAATCCTCATCTGCATAGTGATCTGGTTACTAGCATGGCTCCTTCTTCTACCTCGCTTACTTCTCCACGCTACGCCACACCTCGATCTCCCACTACACCCATCTAATCCAACCCGCCCATCCCATGGCCCGCTCGCCCTCCGCGCCAACCCCAAAGCTGTGTGCCTCTTTGCAGCCTGCTGGTACTCAAGTGTGTATTGTCTTTAATAACCTAGTGTGGGCGATCAATCCCGTGGAGGGATACGGCGTGACAGGGGCCTCTTGCCGGGCTCTGTCATCTTCTTCCCGGTGTCCTACGCCACCACTCGGCCTGGTACCCTCCTCCAGCGGCCCAAGCCTCCGCTGTATAGCCACACTCCCCTAGGACCGGTATCCCACTCACGACCACACCTCCTCCTCCTCCGGTTCGCATTGATTGTCTCGTATTCCCCGCGAGTCTTCAAAGCGCGCCAATGAAATTAATCGCCCGTGTATGCCTTAAATTGGCCGCTAATATCTGCAATCCGATTGGCGCCGCAAAATTAAATCTGTAGCGCGTCGAATGGATTAGCGGCCAAGGCTGCGACACGGTGCGAGGACTGTGACTGCGGACAGGAGCGGTGAGTCGGACAGGAGCAAGAAGAAGATGAGACAGGGGCCGGGATAAAGACATTGGAGAAGTTAGACGGGTGGTCAAGGAGTAAGAGTTGGCTCAATTGGGAATGGGCATCATCAGGGACCTGTTTCAGTAGTTTCGTGACATTAGGCCTGGACAGACATCAACAGCGGCACCAACAGTGCAAGCAACAGCGAAAAAAGTCTAGCAAATATCAGTGGGTCGGAGGGACCAATTTTCTTCATATTTGGAACGATTATAGGTTATATGTATCTCCTACTCGTGTTAAAGTTTCATTGCTTAATTCCTGCGGGAAGTGAGTGAAATTCCGTGTGTCATCG
The DNA here is from genome assembly GCA_950022655.1 of Alentia gelatinosa. Lineage (NCBI taxonomy): Eukaryota > Metazoa > Annelida > Polychaeta > Phyllodocida > Polynoidae > Alentia > Alentia gelatinosa. The sequence goes on from OX465581.1 coordinate 18,675,615, forward strand.
ATTGCAGTCTTGTGATCTGTCCGTATGCTGTCACAGACGCCATTTAGACATGTCATGAAACTACTGAAACAGGTCCCAGAGGTTCACGTGTGAAGTGGGAAACAAAGGCAGTTCTATGGTATGGTAAAGCGATAGGGGATGGGAGAAATATGTAAAGCAGAAAGCAGAATATAGTCAGTCGGCATGAGGATTACCATTAATTAAGAGTACAGCGTCATCAAGCACGCCAGACTGGGAGGAAAATAGTCGGTGATTGTGCATCTATAACTGATTCAGAGCAGTATAGAGAGAGTGAGAGGTAGAGAGTTGGGGACAGAAAGCATGCAATGCAGGATGTAAAATGTGGCATAGGTAAGAGATTCAAAGCCGTAATTAGGACAATGGGTTGAGGGGCTTTGAAAAAGAAACTCTATACACAATGATGGCACATACCTTCCCATATTACGCCAGGAATATTCAAGCATAATTTCCTATCTTCCTAAAGAGTTCCTAAACGAATTGAACATTGATAAGTAGGAGTCACTTGTGCTGATTGGTTTGTAGTAAAATGTTCCTTTTGATAGAGAACGTAATTAATGAGAAGGTCTTTGATGTTATTGCCTGAAGAATAGCGATTCTAAATCAGTAAATTCTGGTAGCCAAACGCTGATGGGAAGTAGTGATGAGTCGGGATTAAATTTGGTGGTACTTGGGGGAAGTGGTCGTTCTCAGGGGATGAACTTTATGAGAATAAAGGATATTTGTTGTGAAGCCAGTGGGGAAAGCAGCAAACCTCAGAAAAGAGACTGGATCGTAGTCATATGGATGAGGCAAATAAGAAGAGGGATGGGATATCAACATTGGGATGGGATGGCAACATTCCAGCTACGAGACAGGATATTCTACGGCTGACAAAAGACAAGAATGAAAGGAGTCGCTGAGAAGGGAAGGGGGTCGATCTGACAGGAGACAGAAGATGAGAGGGTCCATTTAATTTTCTCATAATCTGCAAGTATACTTTCCATGATTACTTTCCTTGTCCCCTGACGAATTCTGACATCAAAACTACTTCGCCACTCACGCCCGATTTATTTGCGCACCAAGCCCCGCCTCTGAACTCAACGGGGGCATATTTGCCATAATAAGAAAGCCAGTCTTTGTGTCAAACAGAGATGTTTGCTAGGGTAGACATCGTTTTTCCACATGGGCCTTCTTCCCTCACACTCTACACCGTGCTGCATCTCTAAGATCTCAGATCGTAGTCCCTGGTGATTTTCGTTTTATCTCTTAAAGCCAACACGGATCAAAACGCTGTCTTTCTTTCTTATCATAGAAGAGTTGTCAAGTTGTTCATAAAATCCCGTAAGGTGATTTGGAAATTGGAGGAAATGAGACAGCTGCTTGCTAAATTCATCGTAGATTTTGTAATATGGCCGATGGACACACAGACTTGAAGTAGTGAAAAATGACTCTCCTCCACATTATGGAGACACTTATTCCTTTGCTGAAAGGATTTGTACAAGATCAGGCAATTATCCCGTAAGATGAATACCCTTTTTAAATTATTCCCAGGCACCGTTTGGGAAATGGAGATGAAGTAAACGATGACAATGGTTGAGAGGTTTTTTTGTACTGCTTCGCGAAAAATTAAGTTACACGATAGCATTATGGTGAGGTAAATCCTCAATTTATATAAGAAAAACTTTTTTTCTGTTCATTTCTCAGTCTGCTTTTTAATCTTCTGTAAGCTATGTCATCTGATGTAGAATGTAATCATCTATCCAACGTTGTATATATTCTATGTGTTGTATGGTAATGTCATCCGACAGGTTATAGTATAATCTACCTAATTTAGTACACAAATGTTTCAATGTTGACAAACATAGATATAGATTGAATCATAGCTCAGCATAACGCCTGAATAAGATTCCATTAACTTGTATGATGTGGTGTAGACCTGCATATATACCGACACTAGATAGATATTTCAATGCGACAGGTTTTAGGATGTGCTCTATCAAGGCAATACATTCTATCGATGATGTAATCAAATCAATTGGGAAAGAGAGAATGTGGGAATTCGGGCTGCTTTGACACCTTGAAGTATCATGAGGAGATTCAACTATACAGAACGAAGGAAATTGACACCTTATTGCTGTTCTGTTTCTACTCTCCATGTGTCATTCCTCATGTCATGTTACCACTCAGTAGAAAAGGATAGTCTCCTACTCATAGTGCATGAGCTACCCACACCCTCTGAATATAACATTTATCCAATGTGTATTTCATTCTTCAGACCCAGGCAAAGATGCAATATTATTTATATTCCACCGAGAGAATCCTGCTATAGCGATAGATATATACTTGAAATCTTCGATAATGTCGCCATCTATATAATTGTGAGGAAAATATCACTGAGTCATAAAAATTTTAATTTCTAAGAACGATATTGCTATCATAGGAGGTAACTGCGTTACGCCCTGTGGACGCAATTATTTAATTTGTAATATATTGATAATCAACATTATCTATGGCCCACTTTAAATAAGCATTACATTCATTCATTGTGAAAAAAATATTTCTATCATTTTCATTTTGAATAAAGGAAAAATAAAGTATGCCAAGTCCACTTCATGAGATCAAACTTGGTCATCAGTTGGACTGAATTACAAACCCGCAATAAAGTGCAGTCACTATGTCCACCACCTTCTATCTATGGAAATGGTTACTCTATAAGAGGGTGCGTCCACCAACCACGACAGGGCTGCGACACACGCCGACAAGAAATGTCCAATCGGTGCCTTGTCGCAGCCTCCACCTAAATATTCTATCGTAGACCTCTGCGACACGCCACGACACGCCACGACACGGCTCTAAAATCGAAAATGTTGTCGTAACCTTGTCGGAAGGCCCCCGACAGGCCCCCGACAAGCTTCATGTCGCAGCCTGTCGTGGCCTTGTCGTAGCCTCTTGTCGGGAACTGTGGTCCACCAACCACGACAAGGCTACGACAAGGCTTCCAATCGTAGAGCTGTCGTGGATCTTGTCGGAAAGCCGTTGTCGCAGCCTTGTCGTGGTTGGTGGACGCACCCTCTTATGGTTCTGCTCGATGACCACATCTCTGAAAATGATGATTAGAAATGGCACAGGGCGACAAGGATGAGTTTACAGTTATCGCATCCTTATATTGCTATCAGGTTATTTTATCAATCAGCCATTTCAGGCCTTGTATACAACCACGTACTTTCATAAACAGACATCCCAATACGGGAGCCTAATGGGATCGATCCATTTTAGAGAACAGGATATTTTGAAACAGTTGCCGATAAGACATCGACTCTTTTTCCGATTCATCCCGACCATCGGCTCGGTTAGAAATGAAAATAAAATGTCGATGTCATATACCTCTAAGACATCGAAGGCGCATCCCACGGCGCTCGACGGAAATTAACATTCCATTCTCAGCCCAGAAGCTCACTTAGCAGTCTAAATTTCTGTTGGAAATTAGAGCAGCGTAGTGTTTGGTAACTTAGCTGGGTTTTTTTTCCTGGGATTTGCTTCCCTCGTCCTTTGTTTCGTTTTTCGAATAGTGTGCCACGAATATGAAGTTCTCGCTCAGACCAAGACAGTCAGAAAATACACTTAGTATATGATTGATAATATTGTGAAATTCCACCCTCCTATATATATTCACCAGCAAATATTTAGTCTCGTCTGTTTGATTTCAACTGATTATAACCTTTGCTATATTTGTCTTAATCACTATATATATATATATATATATATATATATATATATATATATATATATATATATATATATATATATACATGTAATCTTCTCTAATCGATTTCGGTGAGGTGAGGTGAGGTGAGTTTTATCAAGTATCTTATGACTAGCAATTTGAACGAATTGTTAAAAAACGAAACGATAAGCTGGATCCAGGAGTCGTGTCAATATTTGTGCAATGCAAAACGTTGGACATGGGAAAAGATTGAGGTTATATGCAGCCTCACCGACGAGGGCCTTATCCGAATGAAGCCCTGTCATCCATTTCGGTGTAAATGCCATTAAAAAACTCCTTCGCTGATAACCAACTTTCGGGTGAAAACTGATACACGGTTGCACAAATAGTAGTATCTCTCATGTTTTTTTCTAAGAAAATAATGGCTAGGTCGCTTCGTATTACAGTATCTTCGGTTAGTGATTGATTCATTACACAATAAGGGAAGCCATGGCAGTAATGATACGGGAAGTGTTTTAAAAGACCGCATTATGATTTCAATTACGCGATCACATTAGGCTCCCATACGGAGATGTCTGTTGATGAAAGTACGTGGTTGTATACAAGACCTGAAATCACCATTATATCCCATAAGTTTTATCTGCTAAAATGTAATCTCAGACAAGTACGCATGTACATTCAGCTATACTGCTCATCCTTTCACTGAGGTGCACTATTTATCCAATTAGGTAAAGATATGTGTTGAACAGTAATGGTGCGTATTTTGAAGATATGGAGGCCGACGTTTAATGATTGTCTAATGACATTTCCGACATACATGGGAATAATTTCAAAAAAGGTTGGCATATATATGATAAGCAGTTTTGAATATATCAAACGTCCTGGTCTATACATGCCTATCGCGGCATGTAATATTGGTTTCTATGATCAAAAACGTCCATATTTATTTATAACAAAATGACTGAATTTGAACGGTCGCCATCTTGGACTCTCCTTCCTCCACCCTGAAGTTTACAGTACAACTACCATGCTATAAATGGCTTGTTCGTCTCCCATTATCGCTTGCTCTAGTTCCTGGCATGCCCACATGGTGGCAGGGAACACCCGGCCATATAGTGTCAGGGACACCCTCATGGTCTCGTGGGACAGTCCAGAGCGATTGCTCCACATTTATTATCCATCGTATACAAAGCCCCCATTGAAAATGCATAGGGACTCAGTAAACCATGACCCATTGTATACAACCTGTCAGATACCATAACTGTGGTATACGGATTCAAACCTGTGGTATACGGCCTCAAAACCATGGTATACGGGAAAAATAATCCCTTTTGCTATAGAGCAGAGAAATAGTCCCTATTGTTATACCATTTATTATGGCAATAACTGAGTTTAATTTATTCGAAAATATGGATAATAGATACAACAAACGATGGTTTTGTGGACAGGCAGCTCTGTAAACCACTCGCAGTTGACCTCGTAATACACTCGCTAGCGCTCGTGTATTACTACGCGTCAACCACTCGTGGTTTACGGCCGCCTGCCAACAAAACCATCGATTATTGTCTATGTCTATTGACTGCAGTACAATCAGAGTGATGGCCGCTGTTACAAATCCCAAATTTGTTTTTTGTATAAATTGTATTCATTGGGATAAACCTGATCATATGGTCTGAGAAATTGGCTTTTTTATAAACTTATTGTGATTTTATAGCACATATTAGTGCAGCTTTATTCTCAGTAATATATTTAATAGATTGGTCTGTATAATATTCCTTTACCTTCACTGTACTAAAGATTTGAAGATATTTGTGTGTACTGTGTAATATTTACTATGCTTGGAGAGCGTTATAACAAGAATGCTGCGAGAATGACCTGACCACTGGACTAAGTGACCTTCACCTTGCACCTTGATAGGGTTGAATCACTTGACAACCTGTTGATTGCTTTGGAGCAATTATGTTCCAGACAGTCCGGCACCAGCAATCCACCTAAGGTGTATAAATACACAATATTGACTGGTTTCAGATACAAGCAGCTGTATGCTCCGAGGAGTTGATGCATAGTAATATCCGAGCGTATGCGAGGATATTGCGCAGAGTCAACTCTGAGGAGCATACGACCGCTTTTATCTGAAACCAGTCTATATTGTATTTATTATCCACCTTTGCTGGACAAGTCGCATGTCGATATCAGTTCGTTTTAGTTATGCACTATTTTCCCTCACTGACTATTTTTCCGTATGCGCCACCCAGAGCATACAACATATCCATATGCGCCGGGTATGTCCATACACACTCACTATGTGTTTTCTATAGACACTTTGTATTAGGTGGATAATAAAAGACCAGCTAGAACCCGACTTCTAGATAGATCCTCTCTCCCTGTAGAAGGTATAGGACCGGGCTACCTCTACAGGAACCTCCCTCAGCCAGAGGCCCTGCTCCAGCACCATGGAGTTGTCCCATTACCTTAATTCCATATAAGGAATACAGTAGACCAAGTAGCCAATGACTGCATTCGCAGCAAACCCCGACCTTCACCCTGACCTCCTTACATAATATTTTCTCGCGCCTTGGGACGACTCTGCAGTCGAGAGTTGACCTCGAATCTTAGGGGCCACAACCACCCTCCCAGTGAATCCTGCTCCAATGCTGCCACTTTCACCACCACTCTACAGAGGGGCTACACTGTACCAGACTTACCAAACACTGCCTGCTGAAAGCTGTGACAACTCTACTTTGCTGATAGGTATACACTTTTACCTGATTTTCTTATGTACATGTGGGGAGTGTAGGGGTATTATTCAGATAGCCTTTCTAGTCTTCCTTTGGTATATTACTGAGATCCATTTATTGATTTTCTATGATAGAGTAAAAGTTTGTTTCACCATTTCAGTGACCTATACCTCTTTTATTTCACAGCTCTACTTTGCTGATAGAAGACCTGTACAGTCCAGTTACCCAGACCAGAGGGCCAGACTATACCTAATCAATATAAATATTACAATATACATTTCAACAATTAAAATTTATCAACCATCATCATTGTCTGTCTGTTTGTTGTCACTCTTTATACTAGTGAAAGAACTTTAATTCATAACAGCCGCAAAATCCAAACCTGCAGTGACTGCCCCTTCCATATTGTTTATAGCCCCCATCCACTGTGTCAATTTACAAATCAGTCATCTCTGGCTCATGGTTGCACCCTGTACTCCTATGTCTAACTCCACCTTTCCCTTAAGGTTTATACCTTGCCAGTCTGGATCCCTAGACTTAACACTGGTGAGAACCATTGAGACTGTGAAAGTTTCTCCATTCACATCACGTCTTTTAATGTCTATGTAACCTGAATACATATCTGAAGATATGCAAGATAGAGGATATCCAGTTTTGCAATAGGCATCGTGCTTAAAGTTAATACAGTGAGATGCATATCCTTTGTGTGCAGTTTGTATTTGCGTCACTTATTTTCATGTGGTGAACAGAAGGTCATGTAGTATATTCGCGCACTAGGGAAGTGCTAATTTCAACAAAATTTAGATTTATATTTGTTACATTTGCCCAAATCTAATGTGATTGGGGTTTTATAGGACCTCCTGCCTACAAGTGGACAGGCGTCTCATCTACAAGCTAAAGCAGTGAGTAAATTGCTGTAATAATATTACATTGATGCGAATTCCGAAAGGTAATAGCAGACTGAGTATCACTGATGATTATAATAGGCCAATATTTGGCTACTTTGCTCTGCTAATGTCAGATCAGTAAGGAAGAGAAAACAGGGAGGATGCAGTATGTACTAAGTCAATTTTGATCATCTTAATGGCAACTAAACTATTTAGGATTACTAACTGCAAGAGTGAAGGTACTATGACCGACCCTCACACACTAATAGATAAACGACAATATACATCTAATAAGAGTATTACAGGTTTTATCCCTTCGGGCATTTTTTAAAACGGGTCAATTACAAGTAATAGAATCTGAACATGCTATACTTTTTATCCTATTTATATTACGTGCAAGTCAGTTCACAGCATTATTCCGAGCATCCTCAAATTTCTACTTTGAGGAAAAGGAGAAGCTATACATTATAGTTACTATAGCTCCAGCATACAACACATTTTTGCTGAGAGAGCGAAGCAGGAGTTAATTGCACGGACCTTTGTCGGGTGGCGAAAAATACAAATACTATTTCCAATTATATAATTTCAAGAGAATAATAAGACATATAAATGTTTTTAAATATCTTCACGTGATATATCACTTTGACATTTGCAATTGATCACCAATTTCAATAACGGATTAGTGTCTGGAAGTCCAGTATTGTTCAATTCTATAAGCGTGTTGATTTTGTAAATACTGTCATCTCCATGAACTAAATAGCTAATTTCCACTACCCGCCATGGGCAGGGACAATGCCAACGTAATCAGAAAATCGCTATGAGATGATAATTGGGCTGCTGGGCCCAGTCTTTGGATCTCTACACGACAGAACGAAGCGTCATCTCCTGAGAATCAGAGAAGGCTGTTCTGAGCACCCCTCCAACGAAACGAATCCAATTGTCATCCTTTGCACTGACTGAACAGAGGCACTGACATTTAGGAGGGGCTGTGTACATGCATTGCACGCTAGTCGACTACTTCACTCACTAATGTCATATAACTATCACAGATAATGAACAGATAAAATCTTCATGTGTGGTCAGTCGGTACTACAGACCATTTAATATGAGCCCATTTCTTAGATCGGTCACGTGGGGGGCACTAGTGTTATGACTGGCGCTGGTTGCCGTCGACCGGCAGAAAAGGCCCGTAGGTAACCAGCGGGTGAGTGGCTTCGCGGAGGACGTGACCGGCCGGAAGGGACGCAAGAGTCGCCCTCTAGCTCAGCTACAGGGGTGTCTTTGTATAACGTCATGGACGTGTATGGCAGTGCTGTTGACGGCTCTTTTCCCGCCCTGCCCTCCTCTCCGTCGTGAAGGAGATTAATGTCGTCTGCTCTCGACTGACAGACATCGCGCATACGTTCCTGCTGGAAAAGCATGTTGTGTGTGCTGCGTGGGGTCGTCCCATGGCGGGCGTCTGATAGTATGGAACGCGCGGCGCCCGTCGAAACTCGGCCTGGCGTCACAAAGTTGTCTCTGCGTGGTGTCCCGCTAGGAGGCTGCTGACCAGTGAGCTGCGAGAGTGTGTTCAGCTGAGGGAAAAGCGGTTTACTGGATTTGAGGCGTCCAGTGGACCTCGGCATCGACCAGCTGCTGTTGCCTGCCGTACACGCGCTCTTGGACCGCTTGTGAAAGGCAGCGACAATACTTGGATCGTCGTCCTTCCATGGCGACATGAGTCGCGTGGCCAGCGACGTGTGACGCCCATTTTGTCGCACCTGGGACGCTTGAATTGGCTCCTGTAACGACGTCACAGTAGGCGCCCAGAAGAGACTCTCCGTTCGATAGCTGCCAACGGACGGAGAGCGATCCACTGGCGTCCCAGCGCCACTTCCGCCGACAGACATGGAGGACCTGAACTTCTGGTTGTTTGAATCGCGGCGCGACATGAAGGTGCGGTTGGATCGGTAGTAGTGGTGGTAATTTGGCTCTGGTGGAGGGGCTTCTTCAGCCGGGTACGGGAACATGTGTGTGGGGCCCAGTGGCACAAAGAAGGGTCCAGTTTCCTCCTCTTCTTCTTCCTCCTCGCCTTCCTCGCCCTCTGCTAAAGGAGTGCCATCAGCTGTCTTTGCTCGCTCCGCTCTGCTTCCCCCATCGATCGACAAGGAGCGCTCTGCGTCCGTTTGCTGTCCCGATTTTGATTGTTTCCGTTTCCGGTCACCTAAAAGAGGAAATGTGAACGGAAATTGTGAAAGTAATTGGGGGAAGAATTGTAACAGCCGATAATGTTGTCCTATACTTCTTATCAGTATTTGATTAATCCTTATAATAGTGAGTAAAGTCAAACGTTGGATGTAGCAAGACTAATAAAGTCTCTGACCATGCCAGGGTATGAGCTAAGTTGGTCACACCGTGGCGAATTGTTTTTAAATAAAGAGATATGCATGCCATTCCCGTGTAATAGAAATCGTGAGCAATTATATATCATGAACTGTATGCAGAAGTCTGGATTAATTATCAACTATAAGTCCGGCTGTCTTTATCCCCTAGCTGTAATTATCTAATCTCTCTAATTCCCATTTCAGATATATTAGTCGGTAAATGATACCCCATGTCCATACACTGATAATTGCCGCGATCAGAAAATACAACGAATGAGAGTGAACAAAGAAGAGGCAACACAGATATGTTACAACCCCCATACCTGTTCCCAGGATTTCCTCCGGCAGGCTGCATGTAAAATGGTTATGATTACGTTTTAAGTGAGCTGTCGTTTGAAAAATACTTACGGGATTGTATGTAACATCTACGGCAATGTTGCCAAGGTTCTCATCGGATAGGTGTAACGGTTTTGAGGCCGCAGCATGTATTGCAGATCAGCAACAACCAAATTGAATAAAAAAAACTCTTTACCTTCTCCGGCTGAAGCTCTATCTAGAATTTCAATTGACCTTTTTTGCTTTGAAGGAGAAAGTATTGGTACCTTTTACTTCAGCATAGAAAATATTATGTATAGACACCACTGTTAGATATTAAACCAATTGTTGTTTCGTACCTACAGCTCTATATACATATATATATATACATGTATATATATACATGTATAACTACCATGGCTTATACATTATATATATACACATATCATATGTATATAGTTATATATTAAAACGTATGAATATATTCGAAAATATTATCTGAGTTGATATATCCGTACGTATACCTACCCCGAGTGCTAGTAACGTCAGAGAAGGCAAACGAAGAGTTGTAGGAGGTGCGGCTAGTGATGCTAGCATTGTCACGTGCGTCCTCTGACGTTGCTTCTTGTGTGGAGGTGCGGCGTCTATACAGGTGCTCCATCTGCTGGCGGCGTTTGCGTTCGGCCTCGGCGGCCTCGTTTTTCTCGCGGAGTTTATCGGCGAGCGGGCGCTTGGTGCGCGGCGTGCGAGGCGGGCTTCGGATGAAGGGCCATGAGTTGTTGTTGAGCTCATCAATGATATCCACGACATCCATCATACCGCACTCATACGCCATCTGGCGGCAGGAGATGGTATACCACTCCATTTCGCCCGTGGCTGGATTCTTTAAGTTCTGGTTGAAAAAAAACAATGTGATAGTGTGAGACATCAAACCATGTAAGTTTCCTGGATATAACTCCATTGACATATAACACAGGAACATCTGAATGTAAAACTGTTCTTATTCTATTGTAGCCGATTGCAAATCTGTCCATTCTTTATTATCCGAAAGTCCAAGGATTTCAACTATAGAGCAAAAATTACCATATCCTGAAAATATGATCACGGTTAGATCATAGAGGAAGAACACGAGGCTTTACCTAAATGATTAATCCTTATTTGCATTCAGTGTTGTACTATAGATGTTAAGCCTTTTGCATTATAAACTTCACTACTTCAAATACTGACCAGGCGGGACGCTTCGTAATTCTGATCAATTCCATTATCGAGCAGGAAAGCGGCCATTTCTGGTTCGTCGTTTCTAATAGCGGCCATCAGTAGATTTTCGCCGAACTGACAAAAAGAAAAAATATTTATTTTACATAACGGTTATACAAAGTACTCGCTATATCCTCGAGCATTATAGGTGAATGGTAAGTTACCGGAAATAGCAGATATTTTCTTAATTGCTAAGCAGTACAGCAAAATCTTAATTTTGTACTTGGAATAGTTCTCAAGTCAAATTCTGTATCCAGAAGTATATTTCCAATTGAATCAAGTCAGCGAACCGATCTTCTCACGCCTGGAAAAGATTAAGAAACTATAAAATATCATAGAACTATGGGGGTAGGCGTCATTGAAATGGCTAACATGAGGGAATACAATGGGGAGACTGAGTGTACATGTATCCTATTTTCACTAGGCTAACCGTATGCCATTAGAATTAGAATGCATATCAATAAAACACGCCTTCGGCAATTGCCATAGCAGCAGGAAGGGATAAGTGTACGTGGCTCAGGCCAGAAGATATGGGACATTGCAACCTGAATCCATAGAGGATCAGTTTGCCACCCGGCAAACACTGGACGCCATCAACAACATAAAGTGCCCCATGACGGGATGGCGTCCGGCTGAGGAGGGACGCTCAATATGGCGGCACCACCAAGTCTAGCCAACAGGGGGCGTCAGTAGCATACCGGAAGTATACTGACCCATTCCATGTTGATGTCGGCGCCCGGCAGGTCGAGCAGGTCATCGAGAAGGTCAATGTTCCCGTCACACACCGCGTCTGACATAGCCTGCAGACAAGAAAAATCGGAATGACGCTATCGAGTCGGACCTCTCCAGTAGGGTGGAGCGACGGGGGACTGGGGCCAGAGTTGAATGCTCATAAGGTCATCAAATCATTGCAAGGTCCACCAATTTACTTTGATTACCTATAACACATTTCAGAACGTGGATGGGTTCTTTTCCCTCTGGTCTTTGTTATTAATTTTGGAACCAAGTGATTCCTAGAGGCATTTTCTGAAGGGAATATATTTAGAACCAAGTCTTTTGATGAAGAAGTGTTTCTTTTCATTTAGTGGAATAAAATAAAGAAGCAGTTCTATATAGGAGACCTGTTAATTGTGTCCTTACGCCAATGACTGAGAGCTAACAGAGTTACGGAATTCAGGATTTACAACAAAGTGTTCTGAATATATTCACCTTCGAATACCCGTATAAGAAGTTAATGGTAAACTCTAAACTTGAGGCAATTTTTCATGGCAGTACGATATTAGGTAACAACGCTATCAAAGGCTTGAAAGCGGTGAGAGGTCGAAGTGTGTTTTTGCTAAGCCTCGTCTACAACCCTAACAAAGCTATCAAAAGTCTCAAAAGAGTGTGTTCTATTTCTCTTAAGAAACCGAGATAAAAATGCGCCCGAGATCATAAACATTTTTATCATCTACACCTGTCATCTTATGAGCTCTATTCTTGAATTGAATCACAGATATTATCATTACGTTACACAATTAAAGTCAGTTGTGAGAAGCATGTTAACAATATGTCTTAAGTTATATTTGTACGGTCCCAAGGTATTCATTATAGTTGAATCACAATCAACACAGTGTAATTTTAAAGAGAACGCATTGAAAGGAATTCTTTCCCCAAGATCTTATAATATTCAGCTTAGCGATACAACTCAGAGAGTTCATACCTTCTTTTCTTCTTTCGTCATTTCAGTTTCCTGTTCTTCCTCTTCTTGCTCCGCATTACCCTCGGAGGATCCGTCTCCGAAAATAGGCTCTCCATCTGAGAAGACCTACGACAAACCAGAGGGGAAAGAAATAATGAAACTAAGTATCCATGTACATACCAATGGCGCCAAGGGTATTATGACAGTTTCAAAGCATTCGCAGATTCAAACTCAATAGCGTAGTCTTACAGATTATGATTAATCCAACATTAACCTGGCTTGTTTTCACCATACTTTATATTTTCGTATACCTATGTATCATGCAGGGGTGTGATACATTACATTTCCTCCAATTATTAATCTTGCTTGTCCTTCATTATTCTGTATGCTTGTAGACTGATAAATATATCATGTCTGTATCTATATATGTGGATATTTATCTACATATATCCATTCAAAGCAGTCACAATAAATAACAATCTTATAAAGTCCCAGTAGATTATTTGAATTAGAGAAGCATTTGGTGTTCTGCCAAAGGTGAGACCATAAAACACGTCACCTGGTACTCATATATTTAATGAATAGAGAATAAAAGTATATCATTCAGCCAAAGGGGTACGTATTATAGGCAGGAAAACCTTTAGGGATATATGGCAATATACTAAGGTCGGGAGCAGTTACATATTGGCAGGGCTCCAACGTAAGACCCATGCCCATACACAAAACACGATGCCGTTTACCTGGTATTCGAATTACTCTTTAATCCGTTTTGTCAATATAATCTTATATGATTCAGCAAGCCTATTTTCTTTTGAAAATACGCTTACTGGTGTGTGAAAAGAAGAGTAAACTAATTCTGACGAACAAGCTAACTGTAAGTGAATGATATGTAGACAGAGATCTCGACGCCGAAGTGAAGTAGCTATGGTTGACATTAATTGAATTTACGTCTTTGCCATTACTCTCTTCCGTGAAAACAATAAGTTAGAATTACTAGATATTTGGTTAAGGCTATCTCTACAAATCCATCTATGATCACAATGAGAATTTAAAAGGTCACTCATGAATAGAAATTTCCTTCTGCTGATTACCTATTATATCTAAAAAAAACTATGATTCTGGTACAATCCGCTTGGAGTGTCTCCCGCACATACAGACAGAGTGAACCAGACCTAGGCATGGAGACTGAAGAGCCACGAGAGTGAGATTCTCGTGTAGTGCTAAACTTAATCCTGCTATTCTATTGTATTAATCTACTCAGGCATACTTTTTCTATTATGACTTATTTCGAGCAAGGCCGAAATCAAAGTTTACTATTGTAGTTTTCTGATCTACTTTTCTCGTGAGAAACCAATGAGATCCCAACTTTCGCTTGTGTCTATCCATAGAGTTCTGATTGCCAATGCTCAGCTTAAGCACCTGTGTCATACGAAATGATAACCACAAGTTTACGATGGTTTCCCGTTCACCCTCTAGGGAGCCCAACGGCAATTAGAAATTATGGGGGAATAGGGGAGGGGGTAGGTGGTAGCTAAATACGAATCGACGAAGTCGCTAGTTGTATACAAAAATGGGTAAGTTTAGATGCATATCGATTTCTACACATAATTTTCAATATCAGTTAACCAGGGACAGGCAAGCAGGGATGTGCCGAAGCAGGAGACTGCTCAGCTGGGCTATATGGGGCTTCGCTTCGTTAGACACTGACCTGTTAGTCTGTGTAACGACCTTGATGCATTGCCCACTATCTACCCCATCCTCGTCAGGTCGTCTGTATATAACTAGCATCCCGTGATTGAGTGTGTGATAATATCAGCCCAGTCTACAAGACCCACTCACTGTCATTCAGTGCAAGTCGAGTCCAGGGGAAAAAGACAAGGGGTAATTTATATGCAGAACGAAGGACTTGTCAAAACGTGATGGAGTAAGACAATATCTGCAACCATGTTACGTCCATCGTTTCAAAAGTCTCATTCTCCATGATGAACTGATATTGACACAAATCTAAGTGCTGAATTGGACTACTATGAAATTCATATCGTTCGCATACGCTTTGACAAACCAAATGAATCTAATTGTCTTTCAGAGAACATGATTAGACCTTCCTCTCGGAATTTTACCAGATGTATGCCTACATTCTAAGGTATGTGAAAACGGGGCGGCAAAACTTCATTGGAATAACAAATACTACAAGGGCTAAATATATATATATATATATATATATATATATATATATATATATATATATATATATATATATATATATATATATATATATATATATATATAAATTCATACTGATAAACGCAATATACCCCTGTGTAACTATAGCTCGATTTGTCATCATTGGTGGGAGGGAGAGCAAGGGGGGAAGTACGAATTTTTATCCCGGCCGGTGTTTCCCAAGCAATTATTGGTCTACATTTCACCTATCTAAATAGTCCGTAAAGTACCCCTTTGTATAAACTAGGATATTGTTCCATAGAAATATTTCAGGAAAACACCATATCATACACTGTTACTGCAGAAATAAATAAAATAAGTACAGCTATTTGTTCTTAGAGGGATTAGTCATCGGCCAACGTAGGCCTACCTCGTTAAGAGCAGCTTGTAATTGATGGTCGACAAGTTTCTTTGTCTTGGTGACGGAGGTCTTAGCACCAAGTACGACTGTGAGTGCAGCCGACCAGATAAAGTAGGATTTGAGAATGGAAAAACCACGGGAGGGAATTTAGGCGGCCGTGGTCCGAGACCGACAAAGTTCCGTTGCCTAATGTTATTGCACCAAGGAGAACAACAAGATTAAATTCGCCCATGCGAAGCTTGTTAGTTCAGGAGACTTATTTTTGGCTGTTATTGTGAATATCAAAAACCCATCTAATGTTCAAATTAGATAGAATTGAGAGTATTTCAACCCAAATGAGACAGGTACTACTATGATAGAGTTCTCCTTCATGCCGATATCAAATTGGTAATTCCGAATTCACCCATCTCAAGATTATGTTTTAAGCATATTTCGTATCTAAGTGAAAGCAGCACACACATTCCCTTAGCTCCCTTTTGAATAATCGCCAAATAAGGGAGATCATTTATATTATATTAATATTCCGTAAAAACACAGTCGATGTGTACTATAGCGCAATGCATGATTAATGCATATTTTCCTTTAGTCGGATTTCTGCCCCATTAACTTTTATCACACATGGAAATGTTGGGAACTCCATATTTTGGTGAGATACCAAGCCTTGATAGCATTGTACTAAGGTTTGAAAAACTGAGGTTATGATTTGAACATCTAGGACCGGACTTGTAATCCCAAGGTTGTAGGACTTTGTGGGTTCGAGTCCCACCTCCAGCAGTGGTAGATTTTCTGCTATATCAAAGACCAATCCTTTTTATACCATGTCTATATTGTGTGGGAAGTAAAGAACTCTCACCTCGGTAAATGTGTAGGGGTGAGATTTCTACCTGAATTCATCACATAAATTCAATCACCACCCTCGTGGTGTAAAATAACCTTTAGAAAGTCTGGTAAGGACCTATAATGGTTGACTGGACTTTAAATCAGACCAAACAAACAAACAAACTAACTAAAACCGCCCTCAGCTCATATCTTAGAGCAAAGATAGCCAGTATACCCGGCCCTGTCCCCAAACAGGGCTGGGTGTTAACTCCATACACCCCCAACCCTTTCTTGTCATTCCAGACTGGCCACAGTCTGACAAAGTGACATGTATGAAAAACAAATTGAATTGATAAAATACCCATTTCTCTTCCCCAACCTTCAAAATAGCTGTCGCTTACTTTATATCTGCGTTTTAGAGGTAGTTTTCCAGTAGATCTTGGCTGGTTCTCAAATCCAGCCATTTTGTTCAGTTTTCCTCGCCGGTTCCCTAACTACAAAGTGCCTCGCCTAATAACATAGAATAGCTGTTTACCCCTGAATGGAGATCAGGGGTGAACCCAGAGCAAAGAGTGTAGACACAGCTTTGTCTACACTATTTGCTTACAAAAACAGGAACAGGACTTTGCTTTTGATAGCTATGATTTGCTTGTGAGGATTTGATGGTGTTTTCGTTATTTATCAAGATGGCAACATATATTCCTATTAACCCTTTAAGGACGGCTGCCTTGGGTCCAGCTACTCCCATAAGGACGGATACTGGTGGCAGTCTGTCTGGCTACAGGACAGCCTCATAATAGTTAAAACTGATATCTAAGTTTGTAATCATGCAATATGATACATAATCATAAATATCTTATTTCTTTTTAATAGAAATACTAAATATGATATTATATCTACATTTTCTGAAGATTTCATGAATATTGCTCTATTATTTCTTTGTTAAAACATTTTTCTTAATATTGGGACAATGATGCCTCAAGGCATCATGCGTCTTTAGTGCGGTGATGCCTCCAGGCATCATGCGTCTTTAGCGTGGTGATGCCTCCAGGCATCATGCGTCCTTAAAGGGTTAATGAAATGAAGTATATTTGGAGAAACCAATCGCCGGTTACGCTCTTATTCTCTCACCTTGAGTGTAACCACACTCTTGATCTTGACTTTTGCTCTACCCAACTTCCGCTTTACGTCGCTGGTGGCGGATGTGCGGCGACTACTGCCCCGCATTGTACTCTCACTATCACATGACGTCGACGTGGTCTCTCCATGACGCACTACAAGCACGTCACCGGGATGACGTGCCAACTTCATTTTGACGTCACTGCCACACATTAAATCACTTCCTAGTCTCGAAACGTTGCTGCCACGCTTAATAGCATCACCTCCACGTCTCATGACATCACTACTGCGCCTTATGACGTCACTGCCCTGTCGCGGTACTGATGTCAGACTATTACCGGAGATTCGTGATCCAAGGGTCATCTTTGTGTCGTGGGAGGTTGGCGCGAAGAATATGAATTAAGCCTACAAAGCAAGAGAGGTCACAATGGTAGACGGTGTAGGCATCCAGAAACCGGTGACTGTCGCCATTCGCACTCACCCCAGAGAGAAATGTCCACCATTATTCTCAACTGGTAACAACTAGGGTGAAATGATAATTAGACTTTCAGATTCCCAAAGATTATCCGCGTCCCTCTGGCTGTATTTGGTAGATTGGATGTTGCTCGTTAGTGTCCACATGGTTATCCACAAAAGTTCCTTTTAAAGCATCTATGGGCGACAGGCAGGTGTGTCGGGTAACCAGGTATACGAGGTAGTGATCACCAGGGCGTAACACCTGAGATTACTCTGTACCAGGTAAGGTGTGACGTTATTTGGTCAGTCAATGCCCAGTCTTCAGATGGGTTTGCCAATAGATCGATACATGCATGGTTAGCCCTCCGAGGTTTATGGATGCATTATCAGTGTACAGCTCACAACCGGTCCACAGCGGAAAAGGACGTACTACACGACAGGCCCGTCCAGCACCGGTCCCTCTCACCTGACTGGAATGTCCTACCTAGGAATGTGTGAAATATCCAGACAAACTTCACAGGTATGATTGTCTTAACACCTGCTTGCCACAGTCCTTGTGTATATGATACCAAGCCCCCCCGCCGTCATTGCGGGGACCGTATGCTAGACATAGGACCTCCCGGTGTTCCCCAGCAAACGTTCAGAACAGGCCAGTCTGGGCCACGATCCTTTGCGGACATGAAAAGGGCGTTTGTCGTACTCTGGTAGCGCTCTAGTGGCACTCGGCGGCCTAAAACTGTTTGTCAAACAGCCCGATACAAGCGGATCAATTCTAGGTTCGGACTGATGCCGCCAGAGACCGAGATTACCTGTGTACATATGGAGAGTGGGCAGTGGGCAGTGGCCAGGCTTTGTTGTGGGCCAGGCCAAGGTGCCACACCCTAAATCCACTTCCTAACATCCAGCTAGCATGATGAACTATGGTATTTAGAAGCCATACCCATCCAGGTCCCGCACGCCCGTCGCCTTAACTCATAGCCACAATCTAAAAAGTCCTGGCAATTATAGCCATTAATCAGCTTATACACGGCTAATGCGACACACAAACTCCAGGTGGTAATGGCTCGCCGGCTGTGACGAAGCCGACTTTCAACAAGTCGCAGGATATTACCCTTCGTTGCCCGCCACACGTTGACGCAAAGGGTGCAACTGAGCACCCACAGACACAAGCAATGTGGGGCAGAAGTCTTCTTCTTGGCATTTTATCTAGTTGCAATTTCTGGACCCCTCCCCTCTCCGAAACTTTTTAACTTCAGTTAAATGTTATTCCATGTTGTCACACAATGTCAGATGAGAAGAAAGATTAAATCAATAATTGTGTTAGAGCCCAACAGCAGCAGTGTTCCAGTGCTATAAATAAAGCCATCTCGACTTTCTTATTCGCTAAGTCTATTGCTTTAAGAGAACCTTCTAAAAAGGCAGTTCGTGTATTGCGTACCCGTCAGATAAGTTCACCATGGACAATTCATATTCAACATTCTTCGCTTACAATCTCCGTTAATCGATACACTGTTCAAGTTACATTTCATGTATTGCGGTCTTTTTTTATTCAGAAAAGGGTTTACAAACGGTTACGTTTCATCCAGGTAACATTGATGACATGTTCACTCGGGTGGTGATAATCTAGGATCGTACATGAAGAACCTTTTCTGTACCTCGTACAAGGGTTATCGTCTAATAATATTTAAGTATGTCGGCTAAGACAATATTGGCCGTCCATAAGGTCGTCCATAAGTGTTGAATGAAATTGACCCGCATTGTCCCTGGGTCTCTATGGCGTACAGAAAAGGGTCTGCATGTACGATCCTGGGTTATGAAACGGGCCCCTGGGTTTCCGTCAGAGCGACAGGAAATCGGAACAGACGAAGCGCGAAGGTATGTTCGTTCAACAGAAGAAGGCTAGGAATCAAATAAGTGTAATCAACGGCAGATCACAGTTCAGTCAGTTTCAGCTGACGCGAAGTGAGCGCATAAGGTGTGTTATCGAATGTTATATAACCATGCTTGTCAATTTCTTTGAATTCCTCGGTAGACGCTTTGCAACAGTCGGAAAGCGGAACTACTAAGGGAGTGGGTTAATGGATCATTGATTCGTGCCCCAGCAGAAATCTGATTCTTGTTCAGTCATGGGTGGATCAGGGATTTCCATAAAGAGAGGGGACAAGGTGTGTGTACGTTTGTTGAGTCAAATGCAAGACTGATTTTAAAATGCTGCTCATGCATCTTATTGTTAAGCGGATTTTGACTGTTTCAGGGATGTGTTAACTATTTCAAAAGGACGTGCTATTGGAAAGGACCATCGGGGAAGTGAGCTGTAGAAGGGATCTAAAAGATAAGGCGGAGCAGGGTATACATGTTTTGGGTGAGGTTATCTAAGTTCCCTATTATAAACCTATACCCGGGGTCTTTAATGGGGGCATGAATGGAGGCATGAATGCTGACGCTCTTACCTAGGTTGGTTTTTTTATTGTGCTAAAGCAAGGTGTCATCTGCATGTGCAGGTACAACGATTAACTCTGTAATCGTAATACATATGTCTGTTAGAGGGGACCCCCACCTACCACGATAGGCCACGACATGCTTCCCGATCGCTACGATTTGAAATGGCGAAATCGTGACCTATCGGGAGGTCCCCGAATCGTAGACCTCTGTCGTGAGCCAATCGGTGAATCATACGCGCTGACCACGATATCTTCCCGATAGGCTACGATACCCAACGACAGGCTATGAAATTTCCAACATGTTGGAATTTATCGGGACCTCTACGATTGGCGTTTTCATCGCAGCCTATCGTGAGCTGTCGTGGACGGAATCGCAGAAACCTGTCCCACCTACCACGATTTTGCCAGACTTCACGCTAGAATCGGAATGGTGTCGGGAAGGCCGTCGTAAGGCCAATCGGGACCAGAATCGTGGTAGGTGGGGGCAGGCTTTAACAGAGAACAATTCCGTCGTGATATACATAGCAATCTACAAGCCCGTGAAATAGTGCAATGAGAAAATGTGATGAAGATGAAAAATGGAAAAATTTCTAGTAAACTGTTCAAATGTTCAGACAAATACTTTCACTTCCTATACATTAAGAATAGTTCAATGATCGGATAGATGTCATAGGAATACCCGATGGTCCAACTTCGCAGATGTCGCAATAATCTATTAGACAACTTTGGTAACAAGAGTCATCACATAGATTAATGTTATTTGATATCTGCCCCTGAGAAATGATTGCACTCTCATCGTATATCAACCTTTCTATATATGTATAATGAGGTTTATGCTGGCCATATATTGAGCACTCTGATAACTGATTTTATGTGAATATTTGAGATCTGATATTAGAATCGCATGAGACATACTCGGTCATCAGAGTGGGAGGAGCTAAACGTTAGCCAATGGTAAGGACCCTTTGATTGCAACACTCTGGCTGAAATACAGACAGCGCAGTGCAGCATGCCCCATGGCATGGTGCCTAATAAAGAACAACATTGGAGGCTCAAAAATGTCCGAAAACACTCCAGTGCACAGGTTACTAGGATACAATTCCCTGCTTTATCCTGTGGCTTGTATTTTTTCATAGGCAACCATTGATATAGTATATTTACACATTGTCGTATATCAATTACCAAATATCAATTACATGGATGTTGGGTTTTTTCAATATTTAGAATTGATAAAAGATACTCTCATTACGTATCATTCCAGGAATCACGTTCGGTTTAGATACTTATAAGAGGTTTCCAATAAAAGCTACCGAATGCCTTTGAACTGGGTGGATCGTGGACAATATATTGTGCTCTAGGTGCTGAAGATTGGATTGCCGTCACTCTTCAGTACAGCAGGTTTTGATATTTTGCTCTTCCCATTACGCACAGGCCAAGTCCTTGTGTGTGTTACCCCATGCCCTATATATGCCTATCCTTTTAATCATACAGAAATATGCTTCTGAAGATATTGGTGCATCAGTTTTATTGCATTTGGACCAGGTGATCAAAACTCTAGCTTTATATGTGTGTAATGTACTTGTATATCAACCATCTGTATCCGGCCTCCCTACAGAGGCGCCCCGGTCAGGAGGGGCTAATCTGTGTGTACCTCAGTTAATTATTAATGTCCCAATATTATCGTAATAGCATCCTACCCCTCTGTACAATATTTTAATATTAGAATCATGAATGAAAATCATTAAAATTTCGTATGCCCCTAGTAGCATACAAACGTTCGTATGCCAGTCAGCGTGGCATACGGAATCTCAGTGCTAAGCCTATGGGATTTTATATTAGGGGTAGGATAAAGTATAGGAAGTGATGCGAAGTTTAATACATTCAGATCTATCATAGATAACCACAAACGGTTTTTAAATCTATGTTCATTGGATTCTCTTCAACGGGCTGCGTGTCCTGCAGTTGACCTACCAATGCTGATTAGACATTTTATGAAGTGTTCTGCCTTCTTTGGAGGCCTATGTATATATATTACCTACAGGACTAGTACTGCCGCCTTATGTTAAGTTCCGTTGGGATCCCCGCATATAACGGTACGAGCATTGTGAACGAGGTTTGACTCATTAAGCTTGGCCATTGACTCACACAAGGAAACTAAACTGGACTAACGCTAACAGCATTTCTGATCCTACCTCTACCATCAGACAATGCCAGTTGAACCACGGCCTTATATAAGCGCGTTACAGTGGAATTAGGATCAATGTGTGAAGGATTCAAAGATGTTGTAAGCAAAGAAGTGGATCTACACCCATTTCTCAGCAATGAGTTTGATATCAAAGATCTCTCTTCGTTACTGTGTTAAGAGTATCCTCACAAATAAAAAGATTTGTACCTTCCTTTCTAGAGCTCCTCATTTGTTGACTAAACCTTTATATATCTTATGAACACGACCACGAGGAGAATAACGACTTAATGATGAATGAGAGGGCCTTTCATCTATGTAGACCTTGGTCTATTGAAGGAAAGATGAAAGGGTTCTGATGAATCGCTCCACTTAATAGGAAAGGGTTTTGTGAAGGCAGCACTAAAAACGCGTTTATTTAAAGGTTCGCACTGAAGAGCTTCATTAACCATGCAATATCGCATAGGTTCATAGATGTCCTCTATAAAATAGAGAGCTTGTTCAGAAAGCTACGCCCATTTCAGGAATAAAGCTTGATAATGTCCTCATCGCAATAAATAGCCTGACCTGTAATTATATATATACGCGGGGTTTTACTGTATATATATATATATATATATATATATATATATATATATATATATATATATATATAGTGATTTAGTAACATTTGATGTTTACTCTTTATATCTCGATTTCTGGAAACAAATACTTCTAGTAAGTTAAATATCTATTGCCAAGGGAAATGACAAAAAATGGCCGCGTCAAGAAAGAATTTGTGATAACACAATATTAGGCATGCGTGGAACTGCTAACACCAAAAATACTTAGCCCAGGTGGAAAGGCTATTGTTTTAGATTCCTATTATTATATTCCCTGGACGTTGTGAAGGCACAATAGAACAATCCGTTGGTTGGACACATAACTGTCGTTGTTCCAGCTATTTCAAAGAGAACTTGAGATGTCAAAGATTGCTCTCCCAATACGCAATATGAATAGATACAGTAACCACCAACGATTATTAAGGATATACTCCGTTATATTTGTTTGTCAAATGTGTTTTTAACTTAAAAAACTGCTTTAAGAACGTTTGTATAGTTGTTTTCCAAACGTTTGATAGCTTTGCTCCATGAGTCAATTTTGGCTTGGATTTCATGGTAAGATCGATAAACAAAAATGCCAAATTGGAGTCTAAATGAATTTCGGGTGTACATTACGTACCATTAAGCTTTACTTTTGTTAGATTTATGGCTGACTGGAAAAAAATCTCCTACATGTTTATGCTATGTCTTACTTCTGTCCCAATTGTTGAGGGAAAACCGGAGAGTCGAGTAACAACGGGTGCTCACACCCGGTAGATCACTACCGTGGTACTCTTGCGCAAAAATAAGTCTACTAAGTGGTTTTAATCAATGCAGGTATTCATCCATCAGGAAGTCACCACTATGTTTTAACATGAAATGAATCGCTTACGTGATGCTTGCTCAAGCTCCTCCTAGCATTTATTTACCGTGATCTTCTATATAACGTCGCATCATTCTTAAGTATTTTAATTCCAGCATTGTAGTATCACTATAAATGTACAGAGGGACCTCTGACCACCATGTGTTCCAATACACAAGCAATTTACCCGTCATTCAAGCTTATATCGGAGGAATTTATGCAATCTTTATCGATGTGTTTTATGATATTCTAATGTGCTCGTAAACCAATCATTACTGCCTTATTGACGACCTTGACTGACTAGTTTATTCACTGTTGTGCAGACAGAGAGGTGTGTTTTAGAGATTTTTGAGTCATCAGGAGCATCATAATGTTTGCTCAACTAGACTGACCATATGAACTATCGTTGGAATTAAACCCCTACACTTTATACAGGAAGGCAATCTTATGATATAACCACGCTGTTTGGATGAATCGAGCATGATTTGTATTTCGTATTACGTCAAAAGGGCCAGGGCTCTCTATGCTATAAACTATAACTAGATCAATGGAAAAAACATCAAAGAGGAGCATAGCTTTGGCTCCCTTTACAAGCTGTGCGCTTTGGTTCTCTACAGTTCTATCTCATGTAGTATCTGGCTCTCTCATCGACTGAGATCAAGATGGATGCTATAGTGCGGTCGTGTCAGATGACATTCAGCTCCACGAAAACTGCGTTTACACACATACCATTAGGAAATTGCAACACGATTCGGACCTCTCCAGCTCTAGTAATCAGTTTGGATACAGATTTATGCCTCACTGGCTTGAAACCAAACCACTAGGAAGATACCAATCTTAAGTTGTTTAAACTAAGTGAACCCTAGACGTGATGTTCATGTGGGGTCTAATATGATTGAATGAGTCCATGATTTCTTTTACTCACTACAGATCCCATAAAACAACTGGAGGACCTATACTATCTATGATGAAGGGGTCGTATGAGCAGGAAGGTGAAAAGTGCTCAATACATGCTGCTTTTATATCTAAAAACGAAAGAAAGAAAGAATTGGTCAATAAAAGGATACGTTTGTCTGCTAAAAAGGAGGTTAATCAAAAAGGGAAAAATCGTATTGTCATCTATTGCACTGGCCCAATGAAGTGAGCAGAAAGATTACGATACGTATCGCAATATGTATTTCAATTCTGAAATCTTCCTGCTTCATTCATATTCTACTCAAAGGTTAATTGACTTTACGACCTTTCAAAGCTGGCGCCATCGAGCGTTTGATTGTCGGAATAAAGTTCACTATCCCAGGGGTGTTCACCACCATACCTCAATCCTCATAAATGCGTTGTGAGGCTGCTTCCTCTATCAATCATACTTTGTATGCAGTGTATATTGACTGAACTAAAGGGATTACATGATGATACCCTTTGGTGTTTGGTGTTTTGCGTTAAAACAACAGGCAGGAACATGCTATGTTTGTGTGACTAGCAATATATCAAATTCGTATGAAGACGAAGACAGGAAAGCGGCACAGCACAGTAGAACTAGCGATACTTGAACGCGGTTATAGCTTGCATCGGCCTCTCCCCATTAAGGCGTATCCCGCCGAGAGATATCTCTCCCTCCATATTTGGCCTTCCCTAAATCGCAAGGGTTGTCGACCCCCATAGTGGGGGTGTGCACAGCAGGGTTGGTACAGGAATTGCATGCGTTTTGGGGGTCCACTGTACGCTTTGTACTGACTGTTTTCTTGAGATAAATGCCCTTCCCCTAGTCGCCAAGAAATGTTCCTTAAGGCCTGAACCCGCACCTTTCCCTGCGATAAATGTACAGCCTTGATGAATGTATGATATTGATTACGAACTTCCAGTGGAAGATCTGTCTCAAATGGACAGAACTGGTAGCAATAAATATAATTATAATAAATGGCCCCTTCATCCCGAATCGGATTCCTGGATGTCTCGGCCCCTTTGGCATCTCGGACCCCCTACGGCACCTCGGACCCATTGGCACCTCGGACCCCCGCTTTCATAGCTTTCACGCCTTCATGCGCGAAAGCGGGTTATGTGTTCCAATGTGATTACTTACCCAAAATACGGATTCCCAAAGACACAAGCTTTGCTGTATTATATTATTTGTCTATTATCCACAATAAAGAATCTTACATAACAAAAGCATATCTTACAAAACATGTGTGATAACTCTATGCCAAACCTTAACCCTAACCCTATCCCAAACCTTAACCCTATCCCTAACCCTAACCCTAACCCTAACCCTAACCTTAACGCTAACCCTATCCCTATCCCTATCCCTAACCCTAACCCTTTCCCTAACATTAACCCTATCCTTTACCCGCGAAAGTGGAAGTGCGAAACACGGCCGTGAGGGGGCCGAGATGACCGCACAAAAAGGGGTCCGAGATGCCGAAGGGGCCGAGACGTCCGTGTACCCCGAATCGCCCACTAGGTTCTAGCTTGCGATAAATTGCCCCGAGATTCCGGTACCGCCCCCCGCGGGGGGGTACCGGTACAATTTATCGGCGACAAATTTTACGTCAGAGGGGCCCGGAATCGCATACGATAAAATTCCAACATTTTGTTCCTAGACTCCTGTACCCACCGCCCCCCCACCCCCCGCTCCCCCCACCCCTGGCAAAAATTGACTGTACAAAGCGCAAAGTGGACCCCAAACAACGTAAGCCTATACGATTCCTATAGGGGACAGAGCCATTGTTAGTTCATAAAACAGTCACTAGGTGGCCAGCAGTATGGCAGGCTCATTTGGGGGGACAGATCTATATTCTAGCTCTTTGTTCTTACGAAATTCAACTGCCTTTCAATGTTTTAACATGGTTCCCTTGGTTCTCTACACCTATCCTAGAGCAGGATGACATAACGATTTAACCCGAAACATGAGGTTTTTCACATGGAACACTTTATACATATATATAGAATGTCAGCAAGGTTAGAGTTGTGACACTTCCTCATTATCACTCACTTTTTTCACACTTCCTTTAGTAAAGAACACCTACTTTTTCACCTCCTTTAGTGAAGAACACCTACTCGGGGGGCGTCATGGCAGCCCCCATGGATCATAGGCTATATGCCGTATACCAATCCCTGTTGTGCACACCACACTGTGGAGGTCGACAGGCCTTGCGATAAACTTCCACTCCCTGCGATTTAGGGGAGGACAAATATCGCAGGGAGATATATTGCCCAGTAGGTTACGTCTATTATGGTTTATTGCATCACCAGTAAATCGCAGGTAACCTGATATTCCTCGTTGGTGAAAGCTTCAGGAGGCGGGGCTGACAACCCTCTGTACGGGGAGTACAGGGCTCCAGGAACAGAATCACAGGGGAAAATTCAAACTCTCCGGGGGGGGGGGCGGTACCGGAATCTTAGGGACGGGAATCGCAACGTATAAAACCCACTGGGCGATTCTAGATGGAGGGGCTGGTAATCGCAGGGAAAGGAACGAGAAGCGCACAGTGGGTCACTACACTTTGCCACTTATCCATTGCATAATGTTCATGTCAATGACGAGGTTATCCCAAAGAAATTTGGTATCAACTATTGAATTAATCTATCAGGTGAATTTGAAGTATGGATGTATAAGATAATTGAACTGACTCCACAACCACAAAAGATCGTTCGGCCGCCGCACGGCCGCCGTTTTTCAGTTGGTTATAGATGCAGTGGAGTAGACAACATGCTCAACGGCAGCGGCCGCACGGCGTTGTAACGGGCGCCGGCCCATATAACTGTTGTTGGGTGCCATTGAATTTATCTGTGAGTTTTTACAAGCTTGTTTGGCAGACACTCGACGATGTCAGATTCACATGTCGCCAGCCCAATGTAAAACCCCTTTCTAGTAGCATAGAGATGCATATCCGATTGAGGATATGCATAATATAGGAAGCGTCTGAAATATTATTAGTAGGGGATAACCACATGTAAGATGAGCAAGAGGAGCAGCATAGCCGCTAATGCATCTTTTTGGTAATCCGCTGTTTATTTCCTCGTAATCCATGTGGGAATGGGAGAATATTATCTTTTGGGTTGAATGAATAAGACATCACGCTGCCAGCAGAAAGGCATCCATATTCACCGTGCCATATTCTCCTTTCTATAGTCGTCATGCATTAACTTCTATATGTAGTCTTTACCTAGTCTATACGAATTAATTAGTTGTCTATCCAATCTTGGATGGGGGCTCATCTTTGAAATTGTTGCCACATATTTATCATAGCTATATCATATGTGTGCAGTAATGAGTAAATGATAGTGGGCTAAATATTCATTCCAGTGCACCTGCAGGTAGTATTCACATGCATCTATTAAACTATCAAGAACGCATTTCTACTAATGCCCTAGACGTTAGCTGCACCTATGAATGGACAAGGCTCTCAAATACACTGGTAACTCAAACGGCATTGTGGCAAGGATCAATTTTCTACTATAGAAGGCTGTGCACCGTTCTGAGTGTCCGTTTTACCACGTTTCCTTTGTATTGCATTTGGTACTGAAAGACATCCAATATCTATACTATAGTTACAATAGAATCTAAAAGGTCGTAGACGTGTTCAGTTGTGCCTTGGGTCTTCAGCCCTTCAAGCCTCATGTAAAGTGTTTCGGGTAAAGGCTGCTTCCTTTTAATGACCCCAGCTAATTGCCAAGTCATTAACAATTGGCCAATGGTCACCGCAGGGAATGATATGCTCAAGTCTATAAAAGAGACATCTGGGACCCTCAGCTGAGGTTATCATCATAATTCCTCTCCAGATGGCGGTTGAGTACCACGTAGTAGTTGATATACCCAAACATGGATGGCGCCACACTAAACGCATGGCTCACAGCAGATACACAAGAACCGCAGAACCGCAGAACCGTTATATATGGTAGTCTACTGGGCCATTCATATAACCAGGAAGAGCAAATGGCTCAGCTTGTTCAGTTGTACCTTTTTATATGATCAGGCACATGGTTTGAATGCCTACCTCTGTTTGGTAGTGAATGAAACGTCTTTGCCTTTACACATGGGTTACCATTGATGTCAAGATGAAAGCCCACTAGTATATACTTTTATCCCACCCCTAATATAAAATCCCATAGGCTTAGCATTGAGATTCCGTATGCCACGCTGACTGGCATACGGAGTTTTATATGCCACTAATGGCATACAGCATTTTTATCACGTAATATTCCAAAATCGAGGAGACCGGGTAGGATAAAATCAAAACCTGATTCATTTTAATCTTGGCCACCGCATGCCACTCCTGGAGTTTTAACTCCGGACTTCACTCGGCTTCGCCTCATGAAGTCACTTTGCCAAACTCCAGTCATGGCATACGGTGGCCAAGATTAAAACTCATCCAGTTTTACGATAGTATCTGACACCAGAGGCATGTGGTGAGCCATAGCTGTGATATATAATAGCCAATATATGATACCGCCTAAAGTATCAATGTATCCCATCTAATCTCCGGCATCACAGGACACCGATATATAACGGAACGTTTGTGGTATGGACATTCCGTCGTTATTACTGCATATGACATGATTATCCTATCAGCCTAGGGGTTTGGAAATACAGGCCATTCAATGTTCTCCGTTTTGAACATCATTGGTGTTTATATATTTGTACGTTCATAGCCATATGTAATTATTAAGTAGGCGCCAGTTTAATCAGGTTAATAGCATACCCCTCATGCTGACTTCCCAACAAGGTTCTTGCTGGACATGTTTGTCTTGTCCATTTAATCAAAAACGGACTTAAATAACTATAGGAACCATTTTGAACTAGTGTCTTGTGTTTGCCCTTTAAAGGGTCCTCAATTAAGTAACATTGAATGCTTTTAACTATACGAAGCTAAATAGACATTTATATACAAGCCAAATGAGAGAATGGAAAGGTGATCATCTGGGTTATGTTAAACCCAGCGGCTACTTTGTTGGTGCATGTTTATTCATTTTTGATCAGTCATGAATGTATTCGTTATATGTTTGATGCCTTATTTTAACTTTCTGTCCCATTCATATACATCCTGTTATATTTAGCGTATCATGTTTAGGTATCAGTCCAGTTTATGTTTTTCGTGTCATAGTTATTTATTTATTAAGTTACATCAATAAATGCGAGTAGATCTAACTCAATATCCAAGATTCTGCTGAAGGCGCCGATTTAAAACACGACTGTCAACTGGAAATTGGAAATGAAAACTTTGATGTACATTTTATTAAGAAAATGAATTATCCTTTTATATAAACAAAAAACAAAAAAGTCCTTCCATAATTGGCATTTGTCATTAGACTATTCAAAAATTTTACCCTCACAGAAAGAATAGATCAAGCTCCTGGCAAAATGCATTTTCTTGGAACCACAGGGGTGACTCAATTGGCGACAAATATGACGTGTGTGGGCAATTGAAATCTAAACTGCAACGTAAATATTTCGACTAACACCTGCATAGCCACGTATAGCTTCGTGGCGGTCTACCGGGATCTAGATTTATAAATTCACTTATCCTCCATACAAACATAGCGACTATGGCGAGTTCAATTTAAAGTTAATGTCGCATTGTATGATTTAAGAAAACCTAGCATGTTCTCTATAATTCCAATTCAAAACATCATACTATATAGAATAGAATCCGAAGATGCATTTGGTGCATTTTTCATTTTATTTGTGTGTGTAACCCTGCACATGTATGTTTCTCTCGTGGGCAACTAGGTGTTGAACATCGAACCCTGAATGCCCTGCAACAGCATACACATGAATGTTAATTTATGTCCCGAGTTCCGCCAGTTCTTTTAATATGTCTACTTTAATCTCTTCATGTTTCATTTCGATCTAAAAACATGTGTGGGAACGATGGTGGTAACCACCCGACAGAGTACAACGTACCCATTGGCATCGCCTCTACTCCTCTGTTCATAAGGCTACTAGGAACGCATGAGACCTTAGAGTGGAGTGCTCACCTTACCACTTGTGGTCGATGGTAGCCAACCCAATGAGAGGGTGTTTCAGAAAACACCTCTGTGGTCTGTGTTAGTTGAGGTGGAAGGGCCACATTAGTAGTGCGGTCATTTTGAGGTGATTCAATACATACACAGATATGTTGATGTTATTACAGCAGGTATGCTTACCGATTTCCGGCTATATTAAAGATTCTATAAAACGAAGCACAATTATACCATTAAAACAGAAAATCCATAATAGTAGATATAGCTAAATCACGGTAATCTAACGGTAGAGTTTTACTTGTATGTTGTTGTGGGAGTATCCGTTTAATCTGCATTTATATTCTCCAACATGTTAAAGGATAACCAGCTAGAATTTATAATCTCGTTACTGACTATGCACAGTTATAAAACGCCTACAACACAATAGCCTTCCCCAAGCTTGCCTCGGCACCGTAGTCATAAAAAGACCCGAGCAACGAATGTTATCAACTTGTGTTCGTGCAATCTATCAAATCTGGTCAATCCAGTGAAGATCCTGATTTAATCTACAGGAGTTGGCCCCATAGGTTTTGGTGGTGTGTATATAGCCTGACGATAAGTGCGTTGTATCACCTGGGACCTGTTTCACTAGTCTCGTGACATGTCTGTGACACCATACAGACATTGGGTTTGTCTAGTTTCGTGAAAACACAAGTAGCTGCCTTTAGGAAATACAGAACCCAAACATATGAATTAGACAAATCTAGACACATCATAAATCTGTTTCACTAGTTTTGTGACAAAAGTGTTAGACAGATATGAAAAGCGGCACCAACAGTGCAAGCAAGAACGGGAAAAACGAAGTCTAATGTCTAGTTCTTATGAAACCATACACACCATCTAGACGCCATCTAGACATGTCACTGACTAGTGAAACAGGTTCCAGCTGGTGAATCCGAGGTGCGTAAACTGACGCGACTAAAATTACAATAACCACCTGCTGTCATTGCACATGCTCTCCACGGGATTCATGCTGTTTTAATCACTCATCTATTTATATACATTGCTATGATTAATGGTTAATTAAGCATTGCTTGTGTACTTATAAAAATGTATAGGTGTGTATAGATTGAGGAGAGTTTATACATTTTAATAGACAATATAACCTTTTCCATTCAACAATAACGATATTTTTTTTATAAATGGTTACTTGTTCCTGTTATTCGGTTTCACAAAGTATAGGTGAAATTGCCTGTTGTTGTATTTACATGCTTACTGCTTATCTACGCATACTAATTAGCAATATGTATTTTACTTGAAATATCATCTGAGTAAAAAATCTCAAATGTACATGTATGCCTACAGGTCTATATATTAGCCCCAGTAGGTCGTTGCAAAGAGACGAAATGCTTCTCACCTTGCGGTACATCATTGTATATTGTCAGCACAATTGCTATTTTTGACTTTTATATCGGTTGCACTATTTTTGAAACATCGAAGCTTTGTTATTGAAAGACGGTTGAACACAATCACAAACGATTACATCTCCTCTGGTTTTGATTAGGTACAATGTTGAACTAATCATTCCTCGTCCAGCAGAGAAATTTACGCCTTTGGAAATCGATCCCACTGTGAGTAATCAGAAAAGTATATAACTGGCTTATTTATTCCTCTCCAAATTCGTAAACTAATTGCTACGCCATTCTGTGCTGTATAAAAGATACAAATACAACAAACCAGATGCATTGGGATAGAATGTCCAATTTCCCAAGTGCAAATATCCCTTTATATCCGGATAGAGATTATCTGTGAATATTCACATAATTCTTTAAACATAAATATACTACAAGTAAAGCATAGTCGGATATGATATTTCTATCCCAAACTGAGTACTCATATCTAACGACTATAAAGATGCTAAAATATTTATTTATTTCCTTTTCCCAACTTGGTGTAGTGCAAGCATGCCCTTGGTGTAGACTACTGCACCCTCATATATGTTTCCTTTATTACTGCTCTACCAAAAGGTTAAACAGTGCTTTGGCCTCAACATCCGATATGACCATCAAATGAGATCGTAACATCAACAACTAATAGAACATAACCAGAAAGGTATTATGACTAATGGGTTGGACGCAGGGTTGTACTTAGTGATCGACAGATACGAGTACAAATCTCGATGCATGAGGGGCACATTGGGCTAATACAAAGCGACAACAATTGCTGATTATAGTTCAGGTAAAAACAGGATGTTGGTTCATACACTCGAATAGCTAAATGCCCTTCACATACATGTCCTGCTCTGTTGCTCTTATTTTCGATTAACAGTAAGTCATTCATGAAAATAGTGGAATTACATGTTCAGTTGCCGTAAATCCAATACTCGCTAGTTCACTGAGTGCAACATCAAAGAAAAAGCGAAATCTTTAAGTGAAGCAGCGTATCTTTCACGTTCTTTCACATCTGACACGATATATCTAGATACACAATGCTTTATCACATTGATGTAACTATAAACCATAAACCAAATTACATCTTGGTTCTCGTGATCTACTAATTACCTTGGTGAGACTTCAACGGAATATGATCTTATATGTCCAATTCGCTGGTTCACATATAATCATGTTCCACTAGGAACTATAAATTGTCTTTGAAACAAGATGCAATTGTCCTATTCCTGCTTCGCCACAGTTGCCTATAGAGCTCCATTTGTGGGCAATATATAATTACTGCTGAAATATAATGTATCTCACAAAATGAAATATGCTCTATTACAAAATTGTTATGATCCAATACAATATGTAGAGTTTGGAATTCATGGATGAAGCCACACATTTTCTTCAATCAAGGTGTTGCCGTTCAGCGCCCCATAACGGTGCATTGTCTAGTTAGGCCGCCGCTCGCACGAACACGACTGGCCTCAGACCTATTGAGATACTGCAATCACAGCTAGAGTTTGAATGCTGTGTGTGATTGCAAGACTGTTGTTTTTGTTGTTGTTGTTGTTGTTGTTGTTGTTGTTGTTGTTGTTGTTGTTGTTGTTGTTGTTGTTGTTGTTGTTGTTGTTGTTGTTGTTGTTGTAGTTGTTGTTGTTTTTTTAGAGGTATGTCAGCTGGAACCAACTAGGGCATTGTTTTAACGATTCTGGTCTGTCCAACCTATAAAATTGATAATTGTCTCGGTTTTTCCCGTAGATACAGATAGGCATACGGTGGCCAAGCGTACCAAAGTGTTATTGTGTAGTCACTGGGGGTGTTCCTGTGTTATCTAAATCATATCTGAAGTATTACTGGGACAATGTTCATGTGTAACCCAGGAAATTGGAGCTGGAATACCATAGAATATGATGCAATCGCTGGACCTTCTCTGGACATAATCTAAGCGAGTATTATGAACATAAATTAGCTAACACACTCAGTCATCCAATGCTAAGGAATACGTTGCCAGGTGTTGTTTGACTGAAGGCATTACGTGACCAAGTAGATAGGTGTGAAACCAGCCTTTGCAAAAATGTCTATTCCCTGAAAGTGTTATATCTAAAGACACTCCATGAAATTTCTCAGTAATAATGGTGGTGTAGTGAAACAACAACAGGCAATGTGTATTGAGCAATTATAGAGCTCAAATGTGTAGTAATAATGTGAAATGCACACATTTATCACCATGGGTGGTGTTATTTATAGTCTTATTCCCAGCCCGGTATTCTCTTCCGTTGAGGTCTATCCAAACATAGCCTGTTTCCCTATACAGAGGATAACAAATTGCAACAGTATCGCAGTATTGCCAGGTCAATACTGTATTTTAACAAACCAATTCGCCAACTTCACAATCTTGATGGCCTAATACTTATACTATTGGTTAACACTTGTGTATTGACGTCCTAGCTGAGAAAGGCTTGTATTTATTGACGCCCTGTCTTGGATTAGTGGCCATTGATTGGTTAAGAACTTCAGTACAGATCGCTGGTCACATATTGATCGAGTCCCCGGGATTCAGAGGCGATCGATGACGGGCACAACACGATGATGGGTCAGAGTGGAGGCGGGTGGGGGAAGGTGTTTATCAACAGTTCATATGTGCGCATGGAGGGATGAAACCCAGACATGACCAGTGTGATTCAGTGGGTGGTCGGGAAAAGGGTGGGGCCTGATGGCAGGAATATATATTCCTGGAATTATCTTTGAGTACTAATTATTCACAGACTGAACATCTCGCATCAAGGTTTCATACCCTGGCCGAATAGTAAAAGAGCGGTTTAGAATTTTCAACTTTTGTTAACAATGTTGTGATCAGATACCTTAGAAAACTCCATATCTAACAAGGGAAATCTGAATATAACAATAGCTTGGATCACTATTTTCCGCAGGTTTGCTCAGGTCCGATTGGTGTGTGCGGTAAACAGGGGACTTCAGTGTTGAATATATTTGACAACTCTGCTGCTTAAGCACCGTCTAAAGCATTAGATTGTCGGTCCTCTTAGAACTCCTTCAATTGTTGCTAACCTGTGAGAGTTTTAAAATGATTAAATATCATCTTTGGATATTATTGATTTGGTCTAGTTCTCTCTCTTTTCAAGCAAAATGACACTATAGGCTACCATATATGGGGAGTGAGGTACATAATATGTATGTGGTGAAGGGGGATTGGGAAACCATACAATAATTTAAAGTGACTGCATACGATTTGTACAGAAACTTTTATTAATCCAGTTGCTTTTATGGGATTATCTCAAGGTACAATACATGCCTTTTATGTTACAATACCGACACCAGTAGTATCAGGATGAAATTATTGTTTCTGATAACATGATATAGAGATTATATGGATAACCAGGTCTAACTGAACGGGTTTAGCCTAAGTTCACAGATAGAGACGTATGACATATACGTGTTTGATGCAGAAGATAGATAATGCCACGGTATCAGCGTATCGCGGCATGAGTATTACAGCAGAAGAATAATCCAGATAAGTGCTCAGGCTGATTAATCTGGCACCATGTCTGGAATGAGAAAGGTGTGTGGGGGGTGCAGGTTATCGTCTAGTGGCCAAAGGCAATATAGGCACTACTTGACCACTCAAACGCATGGACACTTGTAGGTTGGAGGCACTTTTCATGAGTACATGTGTACATGCATGCGAAGTATACCATATACATGTATAATCTATCCGGAGTGAGATCTAAGTTTGGTCCCTGTTTATTCGACACACATCCATATACAATTCCAGACTTGTTTTGATATATGTGTTTCATTCATCTATTATACTAAAACATAAACAAAATGGTGATCATTTGCGACCTTGAGCGATATGGAAGTATAGGCTCAACTATCTTTGTTTCTGTTCACATGCATTTCATTCACAGGTAAAGATTTCCAATCAAATGCACAACGGCTCCTCCTCCTCTTCATGTCATAAATTGTATGGCTTTTGGGAGTATGCTTGTACAGGTCCAGTATGAATCTATAGAAACACCCAGATTTGACAGAGTGTAGCTCATAGAATCTATAGAAACATCCAGATTTGACAGGACGTAGCTCCTAGTATTTCTTCCAGGTCATACTGTAATTCTACTGGTACTCGTCAAGTTCTAGCTGTGTTTGTATTCGGTACTGAGAGTCAACGGAAATGCCTTGATGGAGTATTGGCGGCCGATGCAGCATTCAGCTGGGACTGATCGCCAGTGCATATTGGTGTTTACATTAACCCACACAAAGCAGCTCCTTCTTTCTTACCTACATACAGGTGTACAGGTATATATGCACCAAGCCTACGAGTAGGTATACTAAGCCGTATGCACGGACAGGTATGCCCAGGCTGCATGCATTCACACCCAGAGGCTTGCCAATGTCGTGCACGCAGGTATGTTGAACTCTTGTCAAAATCTAAAAATACTATAGGTTCATGGTCTAGGAATTAATTCTGGGCCCTCAGTCATCAAAATGTGTACCGTAGGCCTAATTTCGGTAAAGTAGATTCATTTATTATGATGTTGATTTTACGCACAGTAGTAAAATGCCTTGGATGAACTCTCTTATATGTTGATTTGAATATTCATAAGATTTAATTGGAATATAGACATTATTTCTGGTAAGATAAGATGTAAATAGTTTCTTCTTCAACCTGGGTTCCCGGGCACTTTTAAGCCTCAACTAGATCACTTGGGTCTACAAAGAGCTGAACGTGAAACGTGTGGGGACGCCAGCTGAGAGGATTACATTGGTTAATTAAATCCTAATTCAGGCTTATTGTTTCTTGGCATTTACCAATTAACGTAAAAGACAAAGGGGTAAAAGGACTTAGGCAGAGCCCGTCTTTTAGTGCCTTTTTATGCCAGTTGCTTGGTTGGAAGAATGGTATTAACATAAATTCTATAATTTAAGCCTCAACTAGGTCCTATATGCCCGGACACATAATACATTTACCCCAGATATGATTGTGGAGAGTGGGTGACGTGTTTTGACTGTTTAGTGGCAGAGTTCTTCGTCATCAATGTTTTTTTAATCTATTTGCAGTAGGAGCCCCCAGTCTTGGTTTAATCTAACTAAAATGACCTAATGTTTGTATCCACAGACTGTTGCGCCTGATATAACCGTTATTGGGGACACAGGTTCCTCTCAGAAAGCAGTAAGTTTCGAAAAGGTATCGTGTAATTCACCCTCAGCAAGACATGTTTAGTCCATGTGAACTTTGGGTTACTGTCTCTGGGGTGAACTTTCACTATTGGGAGATAATTTAGGCGAATGAAAACCTCTCTCAAACTGACCACCAAAGCAAAATGTTCTCCATTATATTTGTTCAATTTCCATGTAGAATGTTTTATATGGATAAAGAGAGGGTCGCCGGAATGGTAGGTAGAAGACTTCTCTTTGTTAGTAGGCCTTTGTTACACCTGTGATGGACAAACACCCGTTCACTCACCTGAGACTCCGACCTGGACATAACACCTCCAGTATACGATCCATCGTCCTCCAGTCCGTCCATCTCCGGGCTCAGCACGTCCAGCCTCTCCTCACCCGTAACCATGGGGACCGCCCCTCCACCAGTCATAACGCCATCCTCACTGCCCACCTCCACAGCGGGTGATCGGTTTATTAAGTCATGGTCGTCCTCGCTGACAAGCCTGCTGCTTCCCTGTTCTCCTCCCGTGACTTCCTCCTCCATGGTTTGTTCAATGCCCATAAGGGTTTCGGCGTTGAAGTCCGGGGGCAACTTCTCCGTCTGTAGCTGACAGAATGCGGGGGGCGACTTGCGAGGGTGACGGGGTGGGGTGTCCTCATACTCCGCCAGCAGGGCCTCCAAGGTGGCGGGACCCTCCAGGGTGCTCTCCATCAGTGCGTACAGGTGAGGGCTCAGGCCTGCAGTTACATGTATGAAGGTGCACGGAACCACTGCCACCTCTGGCCCGGTGCCCCGGTGACACCCGGGGTCCTACTGGACCACACGCTGGCGGTTGTAGTGGGTCTGATAACTCATGTTGTTATCCGGGGCTACTATAGTAGCCAACTAATGAAATCAGAAACTCGATCGATCAGAGTAGCACTGCATCCAGTGTCCGTCGGGGTCGTCGTTATCGGGGTGGGGTAGTTATGGTGTATTGATGCCTATAAAACAAGACAACGCGATGCCAAACACACCGAAATTACTTCCACTCACTTTCACCGCACGTCTGATCGCTGGGAATGGTCCAATCACAGGTAGTATAAAAGTTGTGTGTTAGCGCGAGTGGGAGTGTTCGGAAACTGCCTTGACGCTATGAGACAGCAGGTCTAACAAAATCGTCCCGGAGAGTAATCACCATAATGAGGTTAGGATTAATTATGAATGCCAATTGGCTGGTCTGAGTAATCTTCGTCATTAAGAAAGCCGCGATAACTTCCTTTGTAAAGTGCAGCACGTCTGCTATTCTCTTGGGAAATAGAGTAAAGTGGGACTCATACTAGAGACTAATGTACCTGAGAAATGGTGTATTTCACACCTTTGCCCTAGTCTCAGAAAGTTCTCCTTTGGTACAAAATCCCATGGTGCGAATTCCAGTTTGAGTAAGAATCATTACCATGAAACAGAACACCGCAGGTAAACATAGATTCGTATGTTGTTGTTTTTATAGATATTTTTTTAATGAGCTGAGTTCTTTTATTTTCGGAATGCAGGTGGTTCGATTAAGGTTTTTTATAGATCTTTATTTTGAGTTACATGTTTATTCAATGCTCTTCCATACAAATGCAATCATTGCTATATTAAGTTCACAACATATACAGGAGTCAAATCTAACTGTTAATCAATTTAATTTCCTTTACTCATAAAAAAAATATTACAAGTTATCTTTGATTAGATATTTTTTATAATGATTGAGAAGAACATTGCAAACAATTGCTTAAGTGGGCCGGCGTCAATGTTACAGTATTGTTCAGAGGCAAATCCTACTTCTGGACATTGATAAGACATGCTTCCTCTATAGGTAGCCAAAGTGAACCCGCTCCAACCACAAATAGCCGGTCACAAAATACTATTTCCGGGTATAGGTGCTCAGTACTTAGACTATGTAGACCATGTTCGAGATTATATGTGTCATTCTCCAATCTTTTAGATCCAAATTTTTAATAAACTTAACAACTGTCATCGTAGTTTTGAAACAAAGTTATTCAGAGACGATAGTTATAAACTTCACTTCAAAAGTAACAAACGAGACCAAAAACATAAGTCTAGCCTCAAACCCCCATAGCTTTAGCAGTAAGCCTCGTTCTTACTGGTCACCGGAAATGGTGTTTTGTAGGTGGGTATCTGTGGTTTCAGCGGGTTCACTTTGGCTCCCTATACTGCAGCTTCAAATATTCTTTTTGATTCGCCTCGTTGTACACCCATATCTAGTGTATTACCAGATGTAATGCTGAGATACAGTGGAGATCTTCGGAACTTCTAAAAAGTGGACTTGTCCTTGGGTAGATCATTTATCCACTCTTCACTAGACTTCACAGTATTCCCAATAATAGCATCAGTCCTCTTTCTCTACAGGGTTGCACTTGTAAATCCCGAATTAAGTTTATGTTACCTTTTCTACTTTGTCTATAGTGCTATTGTTTACCCAGCTTCTATTCTCTAAAGCCATCCTCGTTGCCTGATATCAATCTCGATTCAATGTCTCATTTACCGTCTCAGTTGTACTTTCAATCAAGAACAATGATCTGTCAGGGGTAGAATATATGATTTCTCAATTTCTACAGCTGTTTTCACGTCCAACGGGTTTCAGATCCTTTTAATATAGTCAGCTGCTTATGAAAAGATAAGAGTTCATCAATGAATGCCCTTTAATAATTCATACATTTGACGGTTCTCAAAACTGCTCCATCAATTTTGAATGAAGACTTATTGATTTTGATCATCTTCTTTTTATTACTATGCTAAGCTAACTTCGTCTTGTTAGTATCGATTGTAAGTCTATTCGCCCTATACACTAGAGTTATGTTTTATAGATCTTTTTAGATGCAGTTCGGCTATTTTCAGGTTTGTATTCGAACTCACCAAGACAAAGTTGTCTGCGTACATAAGACATTGTCAATTCTTAATCATATTAGGTCGATCACTTATGTATATGATAAACAATAAAGGATCTAAAATTGGGTCTTGAGGAATTCCACAGTTTATCATCTTAAAGATTTTCCAAATAACTTAAAACCATTTCAGTAGATTCGCACCTATTCCAACTTCAGCTGATTTGAAGAAGATAATTTTATTATCCAGGCAATTTAAAGCTTTTTTCATGTCGATGCAGTATACTAAAGTAATTCCTTGTCTATTTTCTGCTTCACATAACCATTTGCTCACTATAATGAAAGCGCACCACCAGTACTTTATCCAGTCTTTATCAATTTGTTTTCCTGTGATTAATCGTTTCAGACCTATCGTAAAACCGGATGAGTTTTAATCTGGGCTCCCGTATGTGACGACTGGAGTTTGGCGTAGTGATATCCGGAGCCAAAACTCCAGGAGTCGCATACGGGAGCCCAGATTAAAACGAATAAGGTTTTGATTTTATCCTACCCCCTGTGAACGATGTTTTTATGTGAGGATGATAAAAAAAAACACGATAAAAACTTTCTGAAGTCCTCCATATAGCTCTCCTTGCTGCTCTGATGGTGCTTGGAACTACGTTCAGCTGCTGATCTCTGATTGGTCCATTTTTTGTACGCTCCTAGGAGCGATTTTTCATCTGCATGCGACATACGGGCGCATACGGAAAGTCAATGTTAAGCCTATGGGATTTTATATTAGGGGTAGGATAAACCACCGTATCAGAGTATGCTAAGATTTACCAACAGACTGTTTCTATAGACTGATTATGATGCTTAATTTAGGGATATGCCTACCTATATGAAGGTCTATGTAAATACTTGATACTATGATATGATCCCGTGCATATATATTCTACAAGAGGAGGTGTCTTTTTTCATATACAAAAGAAAGTAATTTCATGACAGGAAACTTAGGTATGCAATTATACTAAATAACTAAAAGCATATTATTGCGAGGGTAATCTTTTCGCAGGTAAGGCCAGGAGATTAAACACATCTCTTTCCTAACGCGTCCCCGGCGTTCGGTTCGCGTCGGTTATAATCAATCCCTACCGACTGATCAATGCATGCCGATCACTCTGCTCAGATTACAGTAGGCATTCCTGATGATCCATCTGACTAACCACAGTTTCAGTACTGGCGAACACTCCAGCTACAACACAGTTTCAGTGCACAATCACAAACAAACTCCAGTCTACGTATACATTCCTCACATACAAAGTACATTATTTACACGTGCATGATATATATTCATACTCGAGTATACGCGCTGTTGTATGGTTGTGTAATACCAGTGAACTCCTTATATGTGTGGTTAGTATGTATGTACATAAAGCACGGTGGTAAAGGTTGATAGAGTTGGTCTAACCCCTGTTTGTGTACCGGTTTGCCTGGAGCCGTCTGGCCATGGAGAGTTGTGTGGTCGCTAACACTGTGGGGAGGTGCCGCTGTGGGTACGAGGAGCTAACCACTTTCCCCAATATTCAACATCCCCACCAGCTTTAGGCAGGCGCCCTACTCGACGCCACCGACCTTACTGGAGGTGTGGGAGAAATGGCTACTTGTATTACACCACCTCTGGCCATATTGTACTTATAGATCTATGACTATTATTGAATGTGGAAATGAAACTGATATTATTTCCTGACATTTTTTAAATTGTACTTATACATAAATGTATCTAGGCCTTTACCCCAACGGTTTTAGAATATTTGCTTGCAGTATGTAACAGATCAATACCATCAAGTCTCACTGGAACTATGAAAAAAACCACGAATGCATAGTTTTGATAATGAAATAAAAGTGTATGCTTAGAATTAGACATTCCGATATATGTAGATATGTATCTATAATAACAGTGTTCCTCAACCAGAAGAATACCTTACGATTTTTCACAATATCTTCAACCGCTTATTTCGGGTTGAATCTTGTCTCTGGTGGATTTAGCGCTCTATGTGAAAGTGTTTGACTCTAGAATCTATCATTAAACATCACAATTTAGGAAAGGAAGTTGTCCTTCTCGTCTGGTAATAAAGTTGTTAGGGTTTACCTGGGGTTTCTGTGAGCACGCTACTCTAAGTATAGTCATATTTGCTCTTATTACCCAATCTGTTTACACGCTACTATCGACCTTTGTCCGAGGTGATACATTATAAACTAAAACCAAAATATCTATCCATTGATACCTAATATTGTGTGTGTTTTGTTAATTTCAGCACAAAGCAAATATTACAGAAATATTGTGGAAATTATGATATGAGATAATTCTTGAATATAATATGAATCTTCCTCCAAAATTCACCGATATTGTGCGCTATAAAGGCGTTCTTTTGCAACAACAAAAAACAGTATTGACTGAAAATACTAGTAATTATATAAGATTTCTACCAACATTCAATATTACCAAAATGTAGGAAATTGAAAATAATGAATCTCATGCGCATCAGCTATTCATTCTCCAACTATTTAATATTTTGGGCTGATTTATCGAATATTGATGTGTAAATACAACTTA
This sequence comes from Alentia gelatinosa, assembly GCA_950022655.1. Lineage (NCBI taxonomy): Eukaryota > Metazoa > Annelida > Polychaeta > Phyllodocida > Polynoidae > Alentia > Alentia gelatinosa. Next base: position 18,718,644 of record OX465581.1, read on the forward strand.
ATATCATACAGAGCTGAAGAATTTTTTCAAGCCATTTTGGTACTGCGTGCCAAAGCCAGAGCCAATGTGCTGCCTCACATATTCAGGCTTCCCCTAGACTTTGAAAAATCTTTTTCCATGACTTTTCCATGACTGACCCCTGATTTTCCAGGTTTCTCTTCCAGGCTTTATATGATGTATGCATAGACAATAATTGACAGTTTTGTGGTCCTTCGAGTTCTTCATTGAAAATATTTTATACAATATTGAAGGAAACTGGTTTATATGACCTGATAAGAAAGAAAATCTCTTTTCAAGAGGGAGATAAAACCTCTTATTTTCATAAAGCTATCTATACCAAAAGGACTATGTTTGTCCCACCAAAAATTCAAGCGGCATTCAAGATTATCTGAACGAACAAAAATGTTCTCTGAGACTTTTTAACTTTGATTGATGTGCTAATGCTCTTATAACCTACTGACTTAATCTAGATGTACACGTATCTACTAAATAATTCTATGGAAATAAAAGCTGCTTTATTGAAGGGGGAAAAAAAGTTCTTCGAGATGCTTTAGGTTTGTTGAATGAGGAATTTGCTCATTTGTCACAGCTTAACCTGGATTCAGGTACTGTACCCATGTTGTGGAAGTGTGTTAGAGTCGTGCCAATCCCTAAAGAAGGAAAAACTGAGAATATGGAGAACTGAAGGTATAATCAGTCTGCTACCGGTCACTTCAAAGGTATTAGAAAAAGTTGTACAGGGTTTTCCGTTATTCAGGATTAGCCACAGGTTCAATTCAAAGTTTGGGTATCAGAAAGGGTATGGCACTGATGATACCATCTTTAAGTTATGTGAGGAGGTATGTGGGGCTAAAGACGAAGTGAAAATAACTGCATGTTGCTTTTTTGATGCGAGAAAAGCATTTAGCTGCCTCCCTCGGGAAAACCTGTTAGCAAAACTGAAACATTTATATGGATTATTAGACAAATTATACCTCTTGTTGCGAGGATATCTAACGGACAGGAAGCAGATGGTCAGTTTTACTGGTACTGGGTCTAACATGGTGGAATTACCCTTCGGCGTTCCGCAAGGGTCAGTGTTGGGACCTATTTTGTTAAACTATTATGTTAATGACCTGACAAATAATGTGACGACCTGCCAAACAATACAGTATGCTGATGACTTGGTGGTGTACACAATGGATATAAGGCAAGATAGTACACTAAGGGAGCTGGTAAAAGGGATGGAAGAGGTCTCTACATGGTGTTAGAATAATGCCCTGATGGTTAATCTAAAGAAGACAAAAACGATCTAGGAGCTGTTTCAAAACGTGGGTTAAGTCTATGGTTTTGAAACAGCTCCCTGGTTCTCAAGTCCCCCACGCTTAAAGTATTTAGATACAATATGTATAAAATATCGAGGCACAATCATACCATACATAAGTAGTTATAAGTATCTAGGGGTGACACTTAGCAGTAGTTTGGATTTGAGTAAACACTTAAAAGACGTTTCAAAGAATGTTAGTCTGAGTATCTATAGGTTCAGTAAAATAAGACACATGATTACAGAGAATGTAGCTAGTAAAATCTACCTTTCCATCATAAGACCTAAAATGGTATATTGTGCTAAATTGTTCGAATCAACAAATCAGAGGGATACATTAAAGTGAGTATTCCACCAACCAGACGAAAACTTTGTACAACGCCCGTACAACGGTTGCTGGAACATCTTGTGAAATCATCAATTTCACCTTATTTAGTATCTGATGTATATGGAATGTAAATCTTGATGTACGACATCACTGGAACAACTGGTATAACAACAGAAGTGAAATAAAAACCTAAAAGATAAACAACAAAAAAAGAAGATGGCCGTAAACCACAAGGGGGTTGACAAGTAGTTAGGTCAGTGAGTGTATCACAAGGTCAACCTTGAGTGGTTTACAGAACCGCCTGTCTACAAAGGGATATTTTCCCATATACAATGGCCTTGAGGCTGTATATCATGGATTTGAATCTGTAAACCATGGTAATGATATCTGACAGTTTTTAAACAATGTATTGGTTTGCTGTTTGTTTGTGTTATTTGACGTCTCGGTAGGCTAGTTACATCTTTTTGAGACAGAGTGGAGTCCCCATACATCGTCAATGGGTATTTTGTATATGGTGGATAATAAATGGAAAGGTTACACAAGTTATCAGCCTCCTATCATCCCTACAGCTGTTCAATCCATAACACAACACAAGGCATTTCAACCAGCTTGCAACTGACTTGTTACAGAAGGTGGTCGACACTGTGCAGTAAAAGATTATTGCACTGTAATTTGTATCAAGTAGAGCAGACAGTGAATAATCCTATATTTAAAAAGGTCTGATCTCTTCCCCATGTCAGCTGCATTATTAAGGCAGATCTCCAAAACTCACATGGCCAGCCAGCCAGGCTGCTGCACAGGCCAGGTGTACGGGTGTGATTCTGTTGCCAACCTGGGTTGTGCATCATGACTTAGTTGGATTTGTATCAGTTGTTTTGGTGAGATATAAATAACATCTTGCTTGTCCTGGTCATAACTGCTCAATTATGCTTGCCTATCCTCAGCATACCCAGCCTCAGCATGCCTTCCCTCCCTTGGTAGTCTACCTGACCTCAACATGCCACCCACGGCATGCTCGTGCCAATTACACAGCCTGCCTTTATAACCCCTTTCCACGATTGAAATACCTGGCCTGGGTGTCCAGCTGATATCCCTGCCCTCAACATGCACACCCAAAGGAGGCATGCCAAGTTTGAACATGCTAGGTTGGCATTCTGAGTATGGGCATGCAGAGGACGGGCATGCCAAAGGTAGCATATCAAGAATGGGCATACTCAGTGACCATTCTGACGGTGGGTCATTCAGAAGGTGGGCATGCTACGCAGGCATGCAAAAGCTGAACATACAGGACAGGTGCATCAAAGGTAAACATTCTTAGCATGTAGGCTGAGGTTAGGTGTGTCAGCTGGGTATACCAAAGGTTGGCATGTGCAGGTGTACTTAAGCTGGGCATGACGGGTGGGCATGCTAAGGGTGGGCGTGTTGTGCAGGTCTGTTAGACGGGTGTGCCCAGGGTTGGTATGCTGGATTTTTAGTGTCAAAGGTGGATATATCAGGCAGACATGCTGAGGGTGGACTTGCTAATTGGGTGTTCCAAAGGTGGGCAAGTTAGGCATGTATACCGAGGAAGTGTGCCGAGGCTGGGCATGCTGGGTAGGCATGCTAAGGTTGGTATGCAGGGCAGCGATGCCAAAGGTTGCTGTGCTGAGTTGCCATGCTCAGTGGGGGTGTTGATTGCATGTGGATATGCCGAGGGCTTGCTTGCTGGGCCATAACAGGCAAGCAGGCCAATGATGGGGATACTAGTTTGGTGTGCTATAGGCAGGCAGGGTGGGTATGTATGCTTGGAGTGCTGAGGCTGGGCATGCTGGATAGGCATGCTAAGGTGGGTGTGAAGGTCAATAATGCCCAAAGGGTATGCTTGCTAGACAGGTGTCATGCTGAGCAGGCATGCATAATGTATGTATTGGGCAGGCATGCTGAGTGGGCATGTTGGCCTGTGTGTTGGATGGGTATGATGGATGGGACCCACCCTCTGCACACCCACCTGCCAGACGCATCTAAGCTTCAGAACTACTGATTCTTGTGGTAATAGGCTACAGTTTCCCGATTATACACATTCACCTCCAAGCTGCTATTGCATCAATCCACCTAAATAAATATCTTTTCAACTTCGACTCTCCCAATGAAGAGTGAAGGGCTGTTCTATGTTGAAACAATGGGTATTCACTCATATCTAACTCATAGGCAGTCATTGAAGGTTGTTTATGGTTCCTTACATGTATATAGTGACTAATGGCAATAATAAATGTCTTGCTTATAAGTGGTTATTAGAATACTTGAGCGTGTGATCCACCAAAACATACCAAACAGACGGTCCGCAGATGCTTTGCAGACAGGATTTTAACATCTAGCAGAGAATCCTCACCACCTACTGTCGGCCAGAAGCCCCTAAATCTCTAAATTTTCCAAGCTGATCCACCAAATCCTCTATTTCTGGCCGTGCCAAAGACCACAAGACGTCCACGCCACGTTTGGCAGCTCCTAGCGAGCAAGTCCACCAACTGCCACGGCCACCTGACACCGAAGCTAAATAAACCAAGAGCTTGATGTTATGAATGTGTGTGGCATGCTCTAGTGCTAGAATTCTGCCCAGAGTACCTAAACTGTCTGAATTTTCTGTCTCTGCTCACAGGTAGCGCATTGCAGTGGCTGTCCTTTCCATGCTGACAGTGTGTGTCAAGGTATATACTCATAGGAAATCTCATGGCCTCGTCGGCTGGTCGGCTGAAAATCAAATGAATCAGTATTCTCTAGCCAACAGAAATTATAGCCTGTACCGTTATGGGGCCTTAACCCATTCACAGCCGGGTAGTGCCTCAAGGCATCATCCAGGGATGGCTGGGTGATGCCTTGAGGCATCATTTCCAAAATATTTATTTTTGTAAATAAAATTGGAAATATTTTCTCAATAATCATGAAATTTTCACAGTATTTGGGTATATCATATCGAATATTTCTATGCTAAATGAAGAATAATATTAAGGATCACATGTCATGTCACGTGATGCAAAGATAAAGTTATTCCAATTAGGCCTCCATACCCGCCCTCTAGCGGTATTCACTGGCAATAGTACCCGGCTCCATTCCTGTGCTATTGCCGTGGGCACTCGGCACGATATGGTTAAAAGATGTTACTAAGACCTTGGAGCTGCTTGTTATATCTCTTACGAAGATTGTAGAAATGTCAAGTTAACTGTTTGTGTCCAGATGAAACTTGTTATAATTTCTTAGAACTGCTTGCTGCAAACTAGTTTCAGCTGCACGGTAACCTCACACATCTGAGAAGGGAGGTACTTAGGACAAACGATAAAGTCTTATCAATCCATTTTGATTATCAGAAGAACAATCCTTCAACAAAGTACAAGTATAGAATAAGGTTCAGAATCCTGTTCAGTACAAAGCCTGAAAACAATAAACATACATTACAAGTATTTCCTTCAACTTCGTTTCCTTCACATTTTGTGTAGTTCACATCAAATCATCAAATGATTCGCAACAGTTTCCAAAGATCCTAATAGTCCAACATTTCAGCACGGTCCTGAATTATCAAAGTTACTAACACAAATCCATCACCTAATCATTTCATTGCTCCATCGTTCTAAATCAGTTCTTTGTGGTCAGTCTACATGATTGATGAATGTCGGGATTAATCTGTAGTCAGAGGGAAGATTATTCCAGTGATATGTACATTTACACAGTATGCTTCTGTTGAAGCTAACATTGTTTATGTTATTATAGTTGGTACCAGCAGGGATGTCAGCATCCCCTGGAGAAACTCCCTGAAGTCATTTGCGGAGGCGACCCCCCCCCCCCCCCTCTCCGAACCCATACTCATATGTGCAATTGATGTTTTAACAAATGTCTGCATGGGACGTCTCCATTAACATCACCATGCTCAAGCCAGTCCCACCTGAATTTGTTCTTGGTTGAGGAGTCCACTTGTAAATTTCCACCACTGGTTATCTCATGTATTTCCATGTTTGATGTAAAGATTGTATAAAGAAAATGCTTGTTAGAAGAGCCAATATTATCGTAAAACCGGATGAGTTTTAATCTGGCCCCCCGTATGCGATGACTTGAGTTTGGCGTAGTGATATCCGGAGCCAAAACTCCAGGAGTCGCATACGGGAGCCCAGATTAAAACGAATAAGGTTTTGATTTTATCCTACCCCCTGTGAACGATATTTTTATGTGAGTATGATAACAAAACACGATAAAAACTTTCTGAAGTCCTCCATATAGCTCTCCTTGCAGCTCTGAAGGCGCTTGGAACAACTTTCAGCTGCTGATCTCTGATTGGTCCATTTTTTTGTACGCTCCTAGGAGTGATTTTTTTATCCGTATGCGACATACGGGCGCATACGGAAAGTCAATGTTAAGCCTATGGGATTTTATATTAGGGGTAGGATAAAGACTAAGAGTTGATACCATGCCGTTTGATATCCAGGTCACAAGCAGCTCACCCCAATCTATTTTTACCAACCACCCAGTAGTCTTTGACTGACTTCTTCAAGTCTTTATGAAATATTTTTAAAGACATATAATAGGATAACTTGGGAACACATGGCTCCATTGTCATTAGTATATAAACCAAATTGCCAAGTATATATATATATATATATATATATATATATATATATATATATATATATATATATATATATATATATTTATATATATAAGGGAAATAAACCCCTAAGGTTTATTTAAGTATAAATGCAGGAATAGGACACCAGAGGGACCCCTTGGGACCGCTTCCAGGGATCATTACCAGAGGGCACCACAGGCACCACCGCGGCACACCTCGACTTGGTGAATCAAGACACCAAGGATCGGCCTCTCCCTCCTCAACCACCGTCGAGACCAGACGTCAAGAATTTTTGGTTGGTCGTTTCGTTTCTACCCCATTGCCTTTGGCTTGGGACTTATGACTTGTAACTTGACTTGACTTGACTTATAACTTGTGTTTGTTTTAACCACTTGTATAGTTATATTCTCTTAACAATTGCCATGCGGCGTTGTGAAGTTTGTAATAGAGAATTCGACGGTAGATCCCATAAGGAATGCCCCTTTTGCAAGTCAGACTTGGGTAGAGATGAGGGAGAGTTTGACGACAGACCACGTGGAGGGGGAGGGGAGAGGAAACTATCTTCTTCTGCCCCTTCGCCTTTTCTCCAAGCTGTAGTTCAAGAGAACACATCCCTTAAGAAGGAAGTTCACGAATTAAGGAACGAGTTGAGTTATGTTATAAAGAAACTTAGATCTGCAAACCTTGATGACGACGACGAGTCTGAACAACCGATTGATACTCAACCGAGCCAATTGAAAAGTTCGTGCCAATCACCGGGGGAATTGCAAAGTGATTCGCCTAAAGTTCAATTGCCAAAAAGCGGTTTTTCACCGGTTTACCCGTCAGGAAAGGGTACTTTCTGTGTCCCTGACATACAGAGGGACTCAGCACGCTCGGAAGTTACGCATTCCTGCGCTACAAAAGTTAAGCGTAAGTGCAAATATTTTGCCTTATCTCCGTTTCTTCCTCCTAGTATAGACCACCCTTCATTCGATCAAATGTTGTCGGCCAGTATGGGTCTCCTAAGAAGCATTAACGACCAGGGTTTAAATGGTTCTGGCTATGCGGACCATCTGGCGTATATGGTAGACCGTCGGTCTACACATACGGGAAAGTCATTAGTTGAGTACGATGAAGCCGTAAGGCAGAAGTGTGATAAATTGGGCCTCGAACACTTTGGATACGGAGACACTTTTTTGAGTGGCAAGTATCTTAACTTTGAGACCACGGTTTCGTTCGTTAACTTAAACAAAAAGTTAAAAGAGACGGAAGGAAAGGAGAAATGTGGTAAGAATTTCAAATCCAACAACTACAACTCGAGTTCCAATACAGACAATAGGCCCTATGGGGTATGTTGGAAGTTCAATAGCCATGACGGATGTACTTATCACCCCTGTCAGTATCGGCATGAGTGTTCTTCATGCTCGGGTGGTCACTCGGTTCTCTTATGCAAGAGGGGTGGACACTCTAAGTCCGAAGACAAAAAATGAGGTAGAAAATACCGGATTAGATCTGGTAGGGTTAGGAATTTCAATGTACTATATTATAGTCAGGCTTCATGTACTACTACTAATATTTGTGCAAGCAAAATCTCGATTTTGCGTGGATCGCGAAAGTCCTGCCCAGTGGTTGTCCCAATTAAAGGGGATTCTATCAGTCCTTCTAATATTTCTGATACTAAAATCTTTAGAAAAGAATTATTGAAGTTAGATACTAGTAATGAAAATGTAAACTTTTTTGCATCAATAAATAAATTTCTGAAAAAGGAGAAGAAAAAAAACAAAGACCTGAGCAAGTCTAGAAGAGGGGATGTATGCCTGTGGTTGCATTGACCCTGCACTCTGTGACTCTGCAAGGCCCTTGGGCCCACAGCAGACCACCAGTCAGGCACTGCTAGGTGACTGTAACCGGTGCCGTATGTGTGCCTCCTGCTGCCGGCCGCTAGCGGATATCACTGCCGGCCGCGGGGTACCCACGAGCAGCCGCCTATACACCACAGTTCAGTGCAAATTTTGGATATATGTTGATGTGAGGAAAATCCCTGAAATCCTGAAATTCCCTGAGAACTGGCATCCCTGTACCAGTGTAGCCGTTTCCCCAAATATGATAATGTACATGTCGGATACGAATAAGTAAGAGTCCAACACAGCTTAAGTGTCAGCATTATTTGGAAACCACCTCTAAATACAATTGCGAAGTAATGAACTCTATCTGAAAAACTCATGTATTTTGAGATGATACTTTACTCTAATAAAAAAATAAATAAATAAATAAAAAAAGTAAAGCCGGGCACCCTCTGCTTGCGATATGGCTTCGACATGGCTATGACATGGATATGAATCAAAGCCTTGTCTTCCTTAGAGAAAACACACTTGTGTCAGTGGTAGAGTAGGGCTGAGGGTCTGTGGTGAGGTTCAAACCACTGTTCAATTAGCGTAATTAAGATACAATGCATACATCTTTGTTATACAAAAAAAAAAGGATTTCCATGGAAAAGTGGAAAACTGTCATCCCTGTATATGTAAAGTTCATGCTAAACCCAGTCAGCAACCTTTTTAGAAAATCCCTAATGTTATTTGCTGGGACAAACTCCATCCAACCATACCCCCACAGACTACAATGAATAAGCTTACTGGGAGCTCAAAAACGATGAAAACTGTAGGACTGGTACCACAGTCAGTGCTCTCCAAGCAGAGCCCTACCTTCCATGTCCTACTAATGTTAAACCAAATATGTGCATAGGAGATTGTGGTATTAAGCTGGTTTCTGGGGTTAGCTATGCATTCAAAGTGGTTTGTATAGGAACAGTGCAAGGCTTTCAGGGTTTTCAGGGATTTTCATTCAAGCGTTATCTATGGGAAGCTTGGCAGGGAAAACCCTGAAGATCATGTAGGTAATAATGCACATATTTATAGGGAAATCACGTATATGGGGTTCCTGAAACAATATGGGGATGACATACAAAGGTTCTATTGAGGCTTTAAATAGTCAGGATAATATTTCTGCATTTCATAAAAACCGTGATTTCAGGGATTTCCATGAACTCTGACATCTCTGGTCGGAAAAGGTTAACTTGAAACCCAGTTAATATATATTATAACATATAGTTAGTAGTATTGTGCTGGATCCATCCCTTTTGGGAAAGGGCTGGTTACGCTGGCTACAGCCACCTCGCAGTGAGTGATTGCCAAAACGGTTTGCTGAGGAACGGGAGGACGCAATGAAATCAGGTGAAAGTTGATCACTGAGGAAAATGACTTAGGACAAATGCGTATAAGACACACCATAAAGTTTAGAACAGGTTTTAAATCATTCAATACTGATGGGTTTCTTTGACTTCATATGTTTGGGGCTCTCCGGACAAACTTTTCAGGGATGTCAGTTGGGGTCAGGGAAAAAAGTGGAAATATTTTTCATGTGGATATTTTTCTGCTTTATAGGGACCAGAAATACCTGTCGGCCACGGTATGGGCTGAGGGTCTGTGGGGAGGTCTAAACCACTGTATTATTGGCGTACATGAGGCAATATCAATATTATCTTAGTTTGACACAAGGAAAACCAATTTCATATCCTGAATACAGAAAAGTGGATTTCCACGGATAAGTGGAGAACTGACATCTCTGACTTTTAAAGGCCAGCTCTGTCTTAGTGCGTCGTGGAGCATCTCAGTTTGACACGCTGCAAGTGCACCTTTAAAACACAAATGGCGAAACTAAATATGATACATATGTTTACATATTTATTTCTCATCAAACTTGTCAGTGTATTTACGTACACGTATATACAGTTAGAAAACGGAAATTGAACTTGATTTCATAATAAGTTTTTTTTCTTCATAGTGCCATAAAGTCATATCTTCACTAGCTTCGTCCAGAAATTGAAAAAGAAAATTCATGACATGTTTCCACTTTAAAAAAAGGGTAATAAGTTTTACCATGAACAATGCTCACTCAATCACCTATGTTCATTTATTTTCTGTATTCTGGTACGATAAATTGTAATAAACAGCTCAATTAACATTTGACAGAGAAAACGACAAAAGGTCCATTAAAATTTGCCTTTGATGATTTGGATCCACTATCATCTAAATAAACATATATCAATCTGGATGACATGAGACAGTCTTCAAATTTGATATACATCTGATAAACTCAACGTACAAGCTTAAACCTCGGTATGGACGTGTTCATCATTGTTATTCATTGCTTCAACAATTTGTCCATGTCTGTTAGATTTTAGTTTATTTCCTTGTCAGTAATATGCTTACATTCTATCACGGACGCTAGATTTTCTTTAGTAACATTTCTATACAAATATATTCTTTTATAATCTCGGAAATATCTATGTACAATCTAACATAATACCCATGGCAGTAGTCTTCGTTTAAGAATATCTAGCACAATATAAACAGCTTCCTATGCAATTTGTTTTTCTCCACTTTCAAATTGATATTCATTTTTTCTGTCAGTTTAGCTTTCTTAATAAATATACCCATCATGTTATTACGATAAAAATATTTTACAATTAACTCTGTGGAACTAGACGGTTTCTCAGTAAAACTAGTTCTCGAAGGTTTACTCGCTTTACGTCATACTCCACACACTACAGGTTGTGGACGTCTCGAACCACAGGGTGCCACCACAAACAGACAGCTCAACGGCTCCAGTAACATAATGGGAAAAGTTATGTAAGGGTAAAGTCCTTCCAATTGTGTAGATTGTGCAAGTGTAAAAGGCATACAATGTTATCACTATACAGAGAAGAACTACTGCCCAATGGAATTAACGGTTACAAAGTGACACATGTTCAAAAGTCGTACTCGCATTGCACTCTCCCTATAACAAATTATATATCGGTATATCGACATCGACAGAGAGTTCAATGAGGGTTGACAACTATCGGTACATTTTTATAGCGTTATATAGAATATAAAGGGTATATATGTATGCTTCTGAAAAAAATATTTTCCAAGTTTTTTCGGGAGGGGCACGCCCCCTTTCGACTGAAGGTGGGTGTTCCTCCGTGTTTATGGTTTGGAAAAAAAATTTCATTTTATATATGTATGCTTTACCAAAGTATATCGGAATTTATATATCAAAAAAGGCGATATTTAAAGATCGAGGGTTACTGATGTGGCATGGCAGTCGAGCCTGTGTGTATGTGGTGGCGGTGTGGGATGGTCGTCGCTGATAGGGTTACCACAGCGCCGACCGTCTACCGGCCTCATCCGCCTCCACCAGCCATTGGCGGTGGACTGGGACCACCTGCAAAATACCAACAAATGGTCTCTCATTACGGTGATCGACAATACCCTACTAAAACGCGATTTATAAAGAATCATATTTATCTAATATCTCCTCATATTCGATCTTCCTGATACATATATATCATCCATTTTGATCACGTTTATAAACGTGATCAAAATTATAAATATAAATTATATAAATAAGTACATGATTCACACCTGAAGAAGGCTGTCAAATAGCCGAAACGTTGTGTCAAACCATAATGAAATCCATCAAGTTTAAAAATAAATAAATAATTAAAAAACAACTGTATATATAATCTGATGTCTGTTGGTTATGTGAGTAGACTACAAGAATAAATTATATAAATATAAATATAAATACAAGGATTATAAGTTGGCATGGCATTGCCATGATTTCGGTTTCAACAAGTAATGTATACATGTTTTAAGAAATAAAAAAGATTATAAAAACAGGCCCCTGCTTCCATCCAACGCGTCTGGTATCGGCACCCGCGGAACCCAGCCGCTAGGGAGGGAGGGAGGGGTGGAGGTGGAAGCCTGTTGCAATATATATAAATACACTACTGTCGCCGGGTGCGGATCACATCTGACCAGAGCAAGAGGGTCTAATTATTCAGAATATATTACTTTAATGTATTATAATGTAAGCCGCAAAAACCGTTCCCCGTCTCCCCTAATATATTTTGGTCTTGACCTACAGGTCAAACCGAAATAATAAATATAAATATAAATATGATTATAAATATAAATGAGTGAGCTGAATATCTTACCTCCACGATTGCCAAAGCCACCCATTCGTCTCCGGGGGAAATCAGGTCCATCGCCACGCCTGCTCGATCTACGAAGAGTTATCAATGGAAATCATAGAGGGAATACATGTTCACACCAAGATTGTTTTCCTTATATACAAAAAGCAAAAATGTTTTTTACTTTAGTCATTTAGCATCTGAATAATGGAAGCGCCAAGTTTTGAAATCAGCAAGTTATCATATGTTCTAAAATTAGTGATAACACGGTTGTGCTGGAAATCTAATCAAACAACTACGAATCATTAACCCATTGAGAGCGAGTGATAACCTGAGGCATTCTCCAGTATTGTATTTTTGTTTGGGTAGTCTAACGTCCAATTTGTTAAATTAGCCTTATTCTCCAGTATAGGGTGAATGATTGCATTGAGGCATTCCCCAGCATAGGGCGATCAAGGCATCATTTACAATGCTTATATTATTGTTGTAAAGAAATAATGGATCAATAAACATGAAATTTACAGAGAACATACTTATGATACGATTTTTAACATTATCAAGTAAAACAAATAATGAAATTAAGGTTGAAGTGCCATATCACATGATTAAACAATCGACTCTGGGTTTGCAAAACAATAGACTCGCCCCCTAGTATTATACATGTCCCTGGTGCCTATCCCACCCAGCATGGTTCTGCCACAAACCCCCGCCTGTAAACGGTTAAGGCAGTCGTAAAAAGCAAATACATCAGCAAAATGCTTACCCGTTAGAGTAGTCCTTTTTATCTTTGCCGGGCTGAAAAGGCATATTTCATGTAAAATTAGGGGTGATAAAAATCCAATTTGTATTGTTAAATGCTCATATAAGCCAATGTGACCAACTCTCCAGACGTAAAGGAACACTACATAAGGCACAGACATTTGCAACATTTCAAAGAATTATGTTACTTTTGACTATTAATTTAACTGACGAAATATAAAGTACATAAATTATAGATATTGATAGATGATGACAGTAGCAAGGGTTTTCAGTACTCACCTGTATCAGTGTTGTAAAGCTGTAAGATACAAGAAATACGTTCTATAATTTCTGATGAATACACCTATAAAGCTTAATGCATATACTATGATAATAAAATGTCTTCTCAATTATAGAACAAAATCGTAAGCATTAATCTACAAATCTCACCATTCACAGAATGATATACAGTAAAACCCTGCTTCCGGGAGCCCTCGTTTAAGGGGCCGCCTCACTTAAGGGGCACCCCGCTTAAGGGAACAAGTTTTCAGTACAGAAATGCTTCTCAACCCCGCTTAAGGGGACTATTTACAGGGACACCTTATCAAATACACTCCAGATTATGATAGGGGGGTGGGAGCAAGGTGTGAAAGCATGACTTTACCTGGTTGCCTATCTGGGACTCTGAACCTGTTCATTGAACTGTGTTGGATGCTGTGAATATTCATCTATATATTTTATTTATCTATCTATTTGATATCTATATGGGGGGGGGGGGGATTAATTTTGTATTTATTTTCTATGTATTTGCCTAGAATTAGTTAATCAATAAACCTTTTATCTAATAGCCGACGTTTCCTTCATTTGTATAGGCATACTTTACTATGTAACCATTGACAGACTGAAAACTCCGCTTAAGATGACAACCCGCTTAAGGGGGCACTTGGCTCGGAACGCAGGGTATCCCCTTAAGCAGGGTTTTACTGTATATCTAAAACTGATATTCATTACATGATATTCATTACTATGGCTGGACTCTATTGTATCCCTGAAGAATGACTGGACCGTCCAAAATGTCGGCAAGGATTATCAATACAGAAGCTCGAAGTGGGCGTACTAAACTGTTTATATGTTTGTTGACTTCTTCTTTATTAGGGGTTTGTGGGTATCTTCTACATCGTTATAGATTTGTTAAATACCAACAAATATTCCAGTGAAATAGAGAAAATGTGAACTCACAAAAGGACAAAAAAGTTTATAATGCCCCAAAATGTTTCTGAAATAATGGAGAGCCTCCAGGGCGACCTCTCCCCGATCTGACCTGAAATTTAAAGGAAAACATCATAATTGGGTGAAAATATAGAAGTATTACTCATGCTCTTAATAATACAGAATGTACATATAAATAATAATTACACCTTTTAATGCATACCCCGGTAGCTATTATAGAGTTAAGGTTAGGCATAGGCTAGTTCAAATCAGTCGTGGCGTAGGCAGTGAAATTCTACTAATTTCTATGTGCTGTACAAACACAACCCGTCACTGCTTCACGTTGTTTTCACGATTAGGGGAACATCAGTGCAGCTAGGGCTGGACCACGTCTGACTATGAAAATTTAAATCCTGGCACATGAGCACACTAACATCTAGTCTTATTATATTGAGTGGGGGCTGGATAAATCTAAGGGACAAACGCCTGAAATAGAACATTTGCTTGAACATGATCTATTTCACAGTATACCTCTTCAAATTCATGGTAAATGTATATTATCAGTTTATTATCCAATTAAGGTTTTTTAATTCATTTAAACCACATTGCAACTTGCCCGATTTCCGTTGGCATTTGATAATTGACCCATTCGCTGTTTGATTGTATCTCGTGGGAGAACGAGAGTCAATTGGAAGATGGCTGCTGGGTCGACTGAGACAGTCATAGACAAAATTTAATCATTTGACAATACAGATATCTTTGTATCTTGAAGTTATTTTCTGATCAAAATCTATCAGGAGCAAGAGAAATATGTAAACTATCGATTCTGGTGGGATTTATTGTTGGATATAAATATCTAAAAATGCTAGAGTGCGAACCATCTTGGTTCGCAGAAATACGGGAACGTATCTGTTTGGGTTGCCACGACTAACCATACCTCTGTAATCAGCCTGGACACAGTCAGGTTCACAAATCAGAATAGCTAAATATTTCGCAGTTCTATAGAACAAGTGGTAGGCGAAGTAGATGGAAGAAGAAGAAATGGGCTACAGTCTGTGGTCCGGGGAATAATCATAACTGGGACGAATGAACTCGCTCAACTATAGAAAGCTTGTTGTTGTGGGCGATAATGAGTGACATTGACAACTTTCATTCTACACAGTGGAGCGGGAATGAAGATAAGTGGGAAGAAAGTATCTCTTTACTTTAGAATGCTATAATGAAAAGAAATTAAAAAGATATATGTCGAACTTATGCAAATCTGACGTGTTAAAGCCATATCAAGTGCTTACCTCCTGACACGTACGCCATGACGCAGGCAAATGTAACTGGTTTCCTCCGTGGTTTCGGTTACAATGAGCGGTCTGGGAACCAGCGGCACTGTCGCTGATTGCTGGTACCGCGGAGTATAGTTATTAAGATTATCCAATGACCAGCGTAGTATCTAGAGGCAGAGCACTACTACTCTGGTTCACCGGGTATCCGCTAGAAGGAGCATCGGGATTAGGCCGCGCACCTCTACTCAGTGGGATTGTCAAAATAAAACCGTTTTCCCACTACCAAAGCCACACACAAAGAAAAAATGCAACAGCAAGCCCCCAAAGAAAAAAACGTCGTCAGGATAGGGACCTGGAACACTCAAACTCATCACTATAACTCGTGTTTACCACGGGTGGGTTCGGAGCGTGACATCGACCGTTTTCGCGCTCGCGGCGAACTCCGTAACGGAAAACGGCAAATATTTATGTTCATTTAGAATAATCAAAATATAAACTCGCGTTCTGTCTTCTACATGTCTCTAGCTATCTGCTGCTTTTTATCCCGAGCATCTAAGATAATTTTCCGCGACGTTATGATGCGATGTGTACAAAGTATTTTGCTGCCCAGTGGCACTGGTCACGTGACCAAAAACGGCACACACAAAAACGGAAAACGACGCGATTTCGGGTGGTTGTGACGTCAGATAAAGTACACAGAATGCATTTGCGACGTTGCCAGACCAATCAGAAATCCCCTGCTCTCCAACCACATCATTCAAACGAAATTCTGAGGTGAGTACAGCTGTTTCTGTGAACTTGTTAACAAAAACAGGATTAGGAATGTATGAAGCCCCAATATTTTTCTTTGGTGGCATCCAGTTTTGAAATCAGAAAGTCATGCTCTTTAAAATCATACCCATGTTGTGTATGTGAGAACAGTATTAGTGTTACGGAAATTTAGATGAACATGCAGAGGTAGGCAGAATTCTAGTGCATTGAGCTGACTAAGTTTCAGTCCTTAGTCTATGGATGCGACGTTTTGTGACTGCAGCCACCAGTTGCTAACCAAACTAACTTACTAAAATTGCTAGATCTTGCTTATATAGGGTGTTTACCTTAATTTTTTAAATGCATTATATGACCAAACCACTGATTAGGCCTGATAGATCTCTGTACCCTGATTAATATGCTTTTTGAATTTTGTTTCTACTCCCAATTTTAGCCAAAATATTCAAGATTGAAGTTCTGAATTTAGGGTTGTTTGTGTGACAGCTCGTCCTATATAAGGAAGGCTAAAAAATGGCACAAAGACATCCCCAAAAGCAGCTTGTTAGTAGTCAGTGGCCAAAACCTTGGATTTAAGCAATACTTCAATTACTACTATTGCTAACAATTTCAGAGTTATTCAACCGATTTTGATCAAATTTTCAGAGGTCATCAGGCCGACTATGGACATTACGAGAAATGTCAGATAATGACCTTGATCCTATTTCAAGGTCAAAAGGTCAGAATATACCATTTCAAGGGTAGCACAAGACTCTATATAAATCCTTGATACTTATTATGTTAATTTTCTCTTTATAATGTAAACATCTATCTGAGTGCATAAAAAAGTACTTAAAATGACCTTGGTCGAAGGTCAAGGTCATCACAATGAGGTCAGCCATGATCCCTATGAAAAAAATTGTTGATTTTGCTATTTTTTTTATAAAGATGTCTTAAAATGCATGTACTTTATGTTACTTATTTATAAGCTGACCACCCAAAGGTCACCTCAAGGTCACAAGTTATGACCTTTGGTATATGAGTTCTAAATGGTATCAAAAGATTGACTTATCCTTTCGCACACAATCAAACTCAGGTTTGAGCTACTTTATCAATGTCTCAGCACCTCTGCATTCAATATCAAGGTCATTGAAGGTCACATCAGTATATGTCAGTAAGGGGCATGGTATGGTAGAGGGGCAGTATGGTGGAGAGGCAGTATGGTGGAGAGGCAGTATGATAGAGGGGCAGTATGATGGAGAGGCAGTATGGTGGAGAGGCAGTATGGTGGAGGGGCAGTCTGGTGCAGGGACAGTATGGTGGAGGGGCAGTATGGTAGAGGGACAATATATTTGAGTGGCAGTATGGTGGAGGGACAATATAGTGGAGGGGCAGTATGATGGAGAGGCAGTATGGTAGAGGGGCAGTATGGTGGAGAGGCAGTATGGTAGAGGGGCAGTATTGTGGAGAGGCAGTATGGTGGAGGGGCAGTATGGTGGAGAGGCAGTATGGTGGAGGGGCAGTATGGTGGAGAGGCAGTATGGTAGAGGGGCAGTTTTGTGGAGAGGCAGTATGGTAGAGGGGCAGTATGGTGGAGAGGCAGTATGGTAGAGGGGCAGTATTGTATAGGGCAGTATGGTGCAGGGGCAACATTCGGGAGTAGCAGTATGGTGGATGGGCAGTTCGGTAAAGGGAGAGAATGGTGGAGAGGCAGTATGGTGGAGGGGCAGTATGGTGGAGAGGCAGTATGGTAGAGGGGCAGTTTGGTGGAGAGGCAGTATGGCAGAGGGGCAGTATGGCGGAGAGGCAGTATGGTGGAGAGGCAGTATGGTGGAGAGGCAGTATGGTGGAGGGGCAGTATGGTGGAGGGGCAGTATGATTGAGAGGCAGTATGGTGGAGGGGCAGTATGGTGGAGGGGCAGTATGGTGGAGGGGCAGTATGGTGGAGAGGCAGTATGGTGGAGGGGCAGTATGGTGGAGAGGCAGTATGGTAGAGGGGCAGTATGGTGGAGAGGCAGTATGGTGGAGGGGCAGTATGGTGGAGAGGCAGTATGGTGGAGGGGCAGTATGGTAGGTGTGTCAATTGGTAGGTGTGTTGATCGGTAGGTGGATTGGTTGCTCAGACAGTGTGTCAATTGGTGGGTGGGACGATCAGTGGGTGGGACGATCGGTCAGTAGGATGATGGGTCAGTCAGACAATCGTCAATCAATTGGTGGGTCCATCTGTTCGTTCAGTCTGTGGGATGATCGGTCTGTTGGTCGATCGGATGGAGGGATGATTGGTCAGAGGGACGATCGGACAGAGGGACAATCGGTCGGAGGGACGATCAATCAGTCGGATGATCGATCAGTCGGACAATCAGTAAATGAATTGATGGGTTGATGGTTCGTTCGGTGGGAAGGACGACCGGTGGGAGGGATGACCGGTGGGAGGGACGACCGGTGGGAGGGACGATCGGTGGGAGGGACGATCGGTGAGAGGGACGATCGGTGGGAGGGACGATCGGTCGGGGGGATGATCGGTGGGAGGGATGATCGGTCGGGGGGACGATCGGTGGGAGGGACGATCGGTGGGAGGGACGATCTTGTCAGAGGTTGGAGGGACGTCCGGTCGGAGGGACGACTGGTCAGTCATGACGCTCGGTCAGAGGGACGACCGTTCAGTGGGACGACCGTTCAGTGGGACGATTGGTCGGCGGTCGGAGGGACGACCGGTCGGAGGGACAACTGGTCAGTCGGAGAGACAACTGGTCAGTCGGAGGGACAACTGGCCAGTCGGGACGCTTGGTCGGAGGGACGATTGGTCGGAGGGACGATCGGTCAGAGGGAAGATCGGTTGCAGGGACAATCGGTGGGAGGGACGATTGGTGGGAGGGACGATATAATGCATTAAATAAATTAAGGTAAACACCCTACCAAAATGTTGGTACCACCCCATGGAATTTTTTTTAAACATTGCTTGCCTTGAAAATACTGAAACAAATCCCCCCCCCCCCCCCTCTGAAAAATTGGTCCCCTTGGAAATACAACAAAAAGGGACGATGGGTGGAAGGGACGATGGGTGGGAGGGACGATGGGTGGGAGGGACGATGGGTGGGAGGGACGATGGGTCGGAGGGACGATCGGTCGGAGGGACGACCGGTCGGAGGGACGATCTTGTCAGAGGTTGGAGGGACGACCGGTCGGAGGGAAGACTGGTCAGTCGGGACGCTCGGTCAGAGGGACGACCGTTCAGTGAGACGACCGTTCAGTGGGACGATTGGTCGGGGGTCAGAGGGACAACTGGTCAGTCGGAGGGACGACTGGTCAGTCAATTTCAAGTGTCTCCAGAACCGATATTGAAGTATTATACACCGATATCTAGGGGAGACAGAGGGGATGGTAAATCTGAAATCGATTTTGCAATATATCAATTGGATCTGAAGTTATTCAATTTTGAATTATAAATGTATTTTCTATGAACATACTAAGACACACTCATAAAAACACAGATTAATCCATTTTTGGTAGGGTGCCCGTCGGAAGTGTCCGCTTACACGGGGTTTTAGGCCTTTTTGTACCGAAATAACTGTCCGCTTACGCGGGGTGTCCGCTTACGCGAGGTGACTGCTTAAATTAAAATGGGTTAAATTAAACATCTAATAGAGGGGGAATTTTCCGTTCCGAGCAAAAGTGACCTCTTACACGGGGTGTCCGTTAGGCGGGGTTCTACTGTATATGTATATATGCCTTACTGTTATACTGGGAAAAAGATCTCCACCAGAAATCCCCCCTCCCATGGAAATAACCCCCCCTCCGCCCCAATAAAATGAAACACCCCCTCCCCCAAATGTGTGCCCCCCCCCCCCCTCATTTGAAATCGCCACCCTAAAAAAATTATCCTCCACAATAATATTTTTTTCAAATCGACCCACTGACAGATCGACACCCTTACAGTTATACTGGGGAAAAAATCTCCACCAGAAATCCCCCCCCCCCCCAAGGAAATAACCCCCCCCCTCCCCCCAATAAAATAAAACACCCCCCTCCTCGAAATCCCCTCACCTGCCCCCCCCCCCCCCCCCCACCAAATAAAAGGAGAATGCATATAGTCCTTCTATGTAAATCACAATCCTGGAAAACAGCATGCATGCACATGCACTGCTACTGACCCATTTCTCCACCATCTAAAATGACATGGCCAAATTCAATTAAATTTCCATAGCAAAGAAAATTGTTTTATCTCATGTAAAATACCACCACTCAATAGGTCATTTCATCTAGATTGTGAATCTACCTGCCACCAAAATGAACTCCTAGTATTTTGGAAGATATAAGTGATTTATTGTAGGTTTCTCCATAGCAACGGCCGTATTTGCGTCGCTAACGTCATGCGCCATAGACTTAACACTGGAAATATGACGTCGTGAAGTGCCTCAAATAATGCAACCTACTCACCTTCAATTAAATTCCCATAGCAGTAAAAGTCATCGTACATCAACAAGACAGATATCATTTTAAAGAGAAATCCTTCCTGATTCTAAAACTGTGTGCCACCAGAATGAACTATGTGGGTCCCATACATTCGAATTCAAGTTTATGTCCACTAGTTTGTGAAAACAGTTCTACTCATGGTAGAAACATAGTTCAAAGTATAAGTAGATGTCCAGGCGATTTCCGTTAGGTCTATGTAGGTCAGACGTCAATCATACTTGTTACTGATGACGTCACAATCGCACGAAAACGCGTCGTTTTACGTTTTATCATGTGCCGTTTCCTGGTCACGTGACCAGTCCCACTTTTCAGCAAGACACTCTGTACTTCTCACGTCGTAATTCCGCGAATACTTAACGTAGCGACGCGAGATAAAGACCAGTAAATAGCCAAAGACATACAGAAGACAGTATGTAAGTTTATATTTTGATTATCTCTAGCAAAAATATGAATATTTGTCGTTTTCGGGTACGCAGTTTGCCGCGAACGCGAAAACGGCCAATGTAATGCTCCGAACCCACCCGGAGTAAACACGCTACTTATGATGAGGAATTTAGTTTGGTGGCAGGTAGTTTTGAAATCTGTGTGTAATGAGCTAAAATTTGATGGCAGTTTAGGAAAAATTGAACCAGAATTATTTTTACGGAAATTAGTGTGAAGATTGGCCTATGCATTTCAGAGATGCGCATTGTGTATAATGTAAAATCTTTAAATATGGCACACCTTTTACACCGAAAATCAGCCGTGAAAAGTCGGTCACATCATCATGTTATGTAAAATCTTCAAATATGCCTGACCTATTACACCAAAAATCGGTCACATTGATGTGTCATGTAGAACCAACAAATCGACCAGCATTTTTCATGAAAAATCAGTCATATTAATGTGTATTCTAAAATCTTCAAAAAAGGCCAACCTCCTACACCGAAAATTGGTCTGATTGATACGTCATATGAAACTGAGAAATACAGCTGACATTTTTCACCGAAAATCGGTCGCATCATCATGTTATGTAAAATCTTCAAATATGGCTGACCTATTACACCGAAAATCGGTCACATTGATGTGTCATGTAGAACCGACAAATTGACCAGCATTTTTCGTGAAAAATCGGTCGCATTTATGTGTATTGTAAAATCTTTAAATATGGCTGATCTTGTACAACAAAAATTGGCCACATTGATACATCACATGAAACCGACAAATATGGCTGACATTTTTCACTGAAAATCAGTCACATCAACATATAACGTAAAATCTTCAAATATGGCCAACCTATTACACTGCAATTCAGTCACATTGATGCGCCATGTGGAACCGACAAATCGACCAGCATTTTTCATGAAAAATCAGTCATATTAATGTGTATTCTAAAATTTTCAAATATGGCCGACCTTCTACACCGAAAATCGGTCACATTGACGTGTAATATAGAACCGACAAATTGACCAGCATTTTTCATGAAAAATCGGTCGTATTAATGTGTATTCTAAAATCTTTAAATATGGCTGATCTTGTACACCGAAAATCGGCCACATTGATACATCACATGAATTAATGTGTATTGTAAAATCTTTAAATATGGCTGATCTTGTACACCGAAAATCGGTCACATTGATACAGCATATGAAACCGACAAATATGGCTGACATTTTTCACCGAAAATCGGTCGCATCAACATGTAAAGTAAAATTTTCAAATATGGCTGACCTTCTACACCGAAAATCGGTCACATTGACGTGTCATGTAGAACCGACAAATTGACCAGCATTTTTCATGAAAAATCGGTCGAATTAATGTGTATTGTAAAATCTTTAAATATGGCTGATCTTGTACACCGAAAATCGGCCACATTGATACATCACATGAAACCGACAAATATGGCTGACATTTTTCACCGAAAATCAGTTACATCAACATATAATGTAAAATCTTCAAATATGGCCGACCTATTACACTGAAATTCAGTCACATTGATGCGCCATGTAGAACCGACAAATTGACCAGCATTTTTCATGAAAAATCAGTCATATTAATGTGTATTCTAAAATCTTCAAATATGGCAAACCTTTTACACCGAAAATCGGTCACATTGATATGGCATATGAAACCAACAAATATGGCTGACATTATTCACCGAAAATCGGTCGCATCAACATGTTATGTAAAATCTTCAAATATGGCTTACCTATTACACCGAAAATCGGTCACATTGACGTGTCATGTAGAACCGACAAATTGACCAGTATTTTTCATGAAAAATCGATCGTATTAATGTGTATTGTAAAATCTTCAAATATGGCAGATCTTGTACACCGGAAATAAGTCACAATGATCTCTTTCTGTCTATCCTTGAACTGGTGATCAAATGAAAGTTGAATAACGATCAAGTGAAACATTAATTTCAGGTATCACTGATAGTGATTTGCTGTACTTGTGCTAAGTGCTATACTGCATTCAGTTGAGGAGTATTGAGAAGTATCAAAGACTGTTGTGTTACAATGCAATATTTTTGAATTTGATGTTCATGTTGTTTGACTTTGCTGAGTTGAATTTGACCCTTTTGAAGGATTGTTTGATACACAAAAAACAAAAATGGAAGACACTACTTCACTGCATCTTACCGGATATCCTTCATTTTCAAGTGCTTTAGGAATAACAAGGGACACTATCAACGGTATACTGGCAGAAGATTTTCCTTCATTCCGAGTTATCTTAAACAATGGGAGCGTTCTGGAAATTTATGACTATGTGGGGAAATCTATGGCACCTCTTCATCAGGTTCTGTTGGTGCTGTCAAGGGATTCCATGATTGGAAGTCTCAAAACAGTCCAAACAAAGGTGAGGAGAATCTTGAAAACATTCCAACAGAAGAAGAAAACAAAGAAGACTGACATTGAAGAATACCTGAGTTCACCTTTTGTGACAGTGCCAGTAGCTGGGAAGGAAGCCAATGAAGATCAGAATCAAGGTCTGAAGCGTCCGATCGCAGATTCAGCCTGTAGTGGAAAATTCCTTGAAAATGAAGACATCCATTCAGAAGCAAAAGTAGATGAACTCAAGCAGAAAATCCATGAAATGAAGAACAGCCATTACAGTGATCACAGAAACCTCATGAAGAAAGTGAAAAGGCGAGATCAAGTTCAAGATGATTTGAAATACAAACTAGAACAAGTTAAGAAGGATAGTGAGAGGAAGCTCAGAGAAACCCAAAATCAAGTTGAGGAAGTAACAACAAAAATAAAACAGTTAGAAGAGGAAATTCAGCATTTAAAGAAAGAGAAAAGAGCCTTTCAGACAAAGTGCTGGCGTCTTTGAAAGAATCAGAAGGGAGGTGATGATGTTATCGCTAATTTGCATCAGGTGATTAAAAACCAAGAAGAAGATCTCCGTTACTTCCAGGACTTAACAAATCTTATGGAAAGTACCTCACTGGAGACTTTTCAGAATGGGAAGTACATCAACGAACTGCGACAGACCATCATGATCCTTCTAACTGAGTGTAATGTAAGTATGTCCAAGGTTAACAAGGTAATTAGTACTGTGATTGGTAATCTAACAGGTAAGTCTTTACAGGGTCTTCCATCACAAAGGGTCCTCCACAAACTCCTCTTTGAAGCCAAGACCATCGCATCAATCCAAGTTGCCGAGTCCATGCTGGAAAATGCAGACCCACAAGGTTTATCAGGACATGTGCTTCATTCAGATGGGACAACAAAACATCATCGGCACTATGAAAGTTTCCAGGTTACTCTTCCGAGTGGGAAAACCATGTCCATTGGCATCAGTGAGACTGCTGGTGGAAACACTGAAGAACTGACGGAGGCTTTTCTAGACACCATCAAAGAGCTCTCTGAGGCAGTGAAGAATGGCTAGGAAAACAATGTTGCCCAACTGGTAACATCTATCAAGCACACCATGTCGGATCAAGGTTCTGTAAACCCAACATTCAATGCAGCGCTCCAAAAAGTACGATCTGAGTTCCTAGATACAGTGATAAATAACTGGGAAACGTCTCCTGATATTCAAGATCAAGTGAAAGAGATGACAAACTTTTTCTGCAAGATGCATATCGTTGTCAACTTTGCAACAGAGGCAGATAAAGTTTTGAAGCTTTTCGAGGGCTCCATTGCAGAATGGAGGAATCCACATGCTCTAGGCACAGCTGAAAGTGGTGCGGTTCGCCTTGTTTGTACCGCATGCAAATCCTTCACCAGCAGAGGATGCGACAAGTCAGGAGTGCACAGTTTGTGGAAAGCATTTCTGGATGAAAAGAAGACCCAAAATAAGATGGTGACATTCAAAGGGAATAGGTTCAACATCACATTCTACGATGGAGGTGCAGTGTACTACCACAAGGATGAGATCCAGGAATTTATCACATCCCTCTCAGACCCAAACAATCTTTTGGAATCAGTCAACTTTGACATCCAGGAGCCTGCATACCTTGCAGGAATCAGGGCTCTCGGAATCATTGACAAGGTCATCACTGGTCCCTACTGGAGGTTGCTGGAACAAGATGGTGGTATCTACACCCTCAATGACCACCTTCTTCAGATGAAGACAACTATGGAAGTCTGGTCAAGAGATGCATCTCCCCTTCTAACAGTTGACACACCTCTCTTCAATGAGCATGTAGCTGATATTCATAAAGACGAAATTTATTACAAACTTTTGGAATCATCAACACCTGTAATCGACTCCCTGACACAGTTGGCTTTAGAAGTATTGATGTCAAGTCTTCTCATCATTCTGGAGAGGCAAGCTAAAGACAATCTTACTGGTGGTAAACATTGGAGCCCAAGTGATACCCAGAAAATGTCTGCCTGTAATGTCCCCAAAACCAACACATGTTCAGAAAGAGATTTTGCTATGTTGGATATGATCATCCGGAACAAGCCAGCAGCAGGCATTCATGTTTTGGAAGTCATCGTGATGTGGACCAACAACAAGACAGCAGACTGGCTGACAGATCTGGATCATACAAGGAAGACTCAAACCTTTGACCAGGCTAGAAAATCATTTCCATTAATGAAAAAGAAGTTGAAGGAAAGGCAGGTTCAACTAAAACAAAAGCAGCTACTGAAGTTAAAGGAGAGGCAAGCCAAGAAAGAAGCAGTAGATCAAAAACAACATGATAACCGTGTCAAACTTACAAACAGGATAACAGAAGCTGGAGGACTTTGGAAGCTGGATCAAGTTGATCAAAATATCGAAGCTCTGACCTGTGAAAAACAGAAGAAAGATGCGCTGATCACCCAACTGCATTTGCATAGGGATGTTCTCCGTGCCAAGGGCCCAAGACATCTATTTCAAAAGAGCCAGAAGGATCACCAGCATAGTGCTGATCAACTGACAACCCATTTGAAAGAGGTCTTGAATCTAAATCCTGTCACAGAGTCCCCACCCGGAAGTTCTGGCCTTACATATCGTCTACACAGAAGTAACAGCACTGGTAGGAGATATGAAGGTTTCTCTCAATCATCGCCTGAAGGAAGGAAGACAGAAGCGCCGGATCGATTCGACAAAGTCAAAGCTTCCCCTCTACGCTGGTGAACCTGAGAGACTCATAGGGCAGAAGATCCTCCATCGGTGTATTGAAGAAGATGAAAACAGAATTCTTTGTTCACTATGAAGACGACCCAGATGCAGAGTGGCACTTCCCGCTTCTACATGACATGAAAAAAGGAGATCTTATCCTGCTCTAACATGATTGACCGAACCAGATCACCTTTGCTGTTTAGACCCTAATGGAGTTGCTAGTCTTAGGATAAGTCAACTGTTCTGATCCTGGTGTTCCCCCGGTGGCAGACAGTTTAGGTTAATCATATTAAATTCTTCCCATCTTGACCCTGGTGTTCCCCTGGTGGCAAGTGGTGATAGGCTAATTTTCTAGGATGCTTTTTTGTTAGGGTAATGATAGGACTTTTTTCATGAGGTTAAGGAGCAAACAACTGGCTGTGATGTACATATTTTGCACAATTGTATTGATAGTCTTAAGATATGCAGTGGTGCCAGCTCATTCTGGAAAATTATGTTTCTGTGATTCAACAGAATTATCTGAAAAAATAAGAATCTCTATTAATGCTTCAAAATTACTCTGAAAAGTCAAACCAAACGACAACACAAAAGACCAACATGGGTCACTGTATGGAAAAAGGTATAATTTCAGCTTAAAAACAAAAAAATCTATTTTCTATTTGTTGGGCAAATCCCATTTCATGTTAAAATACATATATTTACCTATAAGAAAAATGTGATTATACTCATTTCCCATAAATGGTTCAGTTTTGGCACAAGTTTTAAAATTAATGCATCAAAATTACTCTGAAAAGTATTCATTAGGTTAAGTAAATTAGGCTGGCCACATTTACAAGCATACATGTACTAGATAAGTTTGATTTTACATGAATTATAATGAATAATGTATTTATATATACCTAAGCATAGCCAATGGAAATTTCATCTAAATATATATACTGTATATATATATATATATACAGTAAAACCCCTCTTAAGGGGACACCCTCCGTTCCGGGCCAAGTGTCCCCTTAAGCAGGGTGTCCCCTTAAGCGGGGTTTTCAGTCTGTCAATGGTTATACAATAGAGAATACAGGTCTACATAAATGAAGGAAACGATGGTTATTAGGTTAAAATGTTCATCAATGACACATAATTAAGTAAATAAATATAAATTATATAATATAAATGAATATAAATATACTAAAAAATAGATAATAGAGGTTAATATATAGACTGAGCATTCCCGAGCGGGCCCGGGCGGCCGGAGTGTGTTTTTTCATGGTAATAATCACATCTCTAGCGGCTCTGGGCGGGCCACAGTGAGTGGATATTAGTACCAGTGATTTTCGCACCTGCTGAAGGTGCCAGGTAAGAGGCCCGCTTACAGGTTAGCTGTGGGCGACACAGGGAGGCTGGGGGCTTTGAAGGTGCGGTATTCAGTGAGCCATTGCAGCTCTGGGCGGCTCAGGATGAGTCCTTTTAGGGCTGCTGATTTCTCTCAGAAGTTACTGGGGTGGGGGGTGGGGGGTGGTATGGGGGCATTGACCGGGGGTATAAAAAGGAGCGAATTTCACAAGGAAGGTATATCCACCTTCATATTGTTGTCTGTCCCGTACAAAGGGGCACCATAAACTTGGATTTTCAGTGTTTTTGATATGATTTCCTTCCAAACTGTCCCCTTAAGCGGGGTTTTTAAGCATTTCTGTACCGAAAAACTGTCCCCTAAAGCGTGGTGTCCCCTTAAGCGGGGTGTCCCTTTAAGCAGGGTTAAAATAAACTCTTATTAGTGGGAAAAATTTCCGTTCCGAGCAAATTGTCCCCTTAAGCGGGGTGTCCCGGAAGAGGGGTTTTACTGTATATCAATTATAATGGATAATCAGCAGCATACATCCAACGATAAAATTCACTGCGGAAATATAGATGGTACAGGTAAGTTTCTTGGACACCATGGTAAACTTCAAACAAGAAAAATGGAGAACTCTACACCAACCTCTACACCAAAGAAAGAGATGCAAACACCTACCTATAATACTACTTAGCACACCCATCAGCGACGCAAAGGAGCCTACAATACTTAGAATTCCTATGAATAAAATGAATATGCAAAAAGAGAGAAGACTAAAGATGACACTTCGAAAGGAAAACCAGGGAACTGAAGAAAAAAGGGCTAACCAACAGAAATCATCGAGTCAAGAAAGAAGAGAGCCGTCATGTAAGAGTGAGAGAATCTACTACAAGACAAAGGAGAAAATAAGAAGAAAGAAGATGAAGAAGAGAGAATTGTGCTAATCACAACATACCAACCAGGAAAAAACTGAATCCCAGAGATCGTGAGAAATGATAATTTGATTTTACATAAATTATAATGAATAATGTATCTATATATACCTATGCATAGCAAATGGAAATTTCATCTAAATATATATACTGTAAATATATCAATTATAATGGATAATCAAAAGCATACATCCAACGATAAAATTCACTGCGGAAATATTGACGGTACAGTTAAGTTTCTTGGACACCATGGTTAACTTCAAACAAGAAAAATGGAGAACTCTACACCGACCTCTACACCAAAGCAAGAGATGCAAACACCTACCTACAATACTACTTAGCACACCCACCAGCGACGAAAAGGAGCCTACAATACTTAGAATTCCTATGAATAAAATGAATATGCAAAAAGAGAGAAGACTAAAGATGACACTTCGAAAGGAAAACCAGGGAACTGAAGAAAAAAGGGCTAACCAACAGAAATCATCGAGTCAAGAAAGAAGAGAGCCGTCATGCAAGAGTGAGAGAATCTACTACAAGAGAAAGGAGAAAATAAGAAGAAAGAAGATGAAGAAGAGAGAATTGTGCTAATCACAACATACCAACCAGGGGAAAAAAAGAATCCCAGAGATCGTGAGAAATAATAATTTGATTTTACATAAATTATAATGAATAATGTATCTAAATATACCTAAGCATAGCAAATGGAAATTTCATCTAAATATATATACTGTATATATATATATATATATATATATATCAATTATAATGGATAATCAACACCATACATCCAACGATAAATTCACTGTAGAAATATAGATGGTACAGGTAAGTTTCTTGGACACCATGGTAAACTTCAACAAGGAAAATGGAGAATCCTACACCGAACCAAGAGATGCATACACCTACCTACAATACTACTTAGCACACCCACCAGCGACGAAAAGGAGCCTACTGTACTCACAATTCCTATGAATAAAATGAATCTACAAAAAGAGATGTCTACGGATGACACTGCAAAAGGAAAATCAGGGAGTTGAAGAAAAAGGGCTACCCAACAGGAATCATCGAGTAAGGAAAGAAGAGAGCCTACATGCAAGAGCGAGAGAAAGCTGAGAAAATTGTGCTAATCACAACATACCAATTAGGCAACAACAAAGTCCCAGAGATCGTGAGAAACAGTTGGAATCTACTGGCGAAATTGACAACCACAAAGAAAATCCACAAAAAGAAAAAAGTGAACGCCTACAAGAGACCAAGTAAGGAGGTGAAACGACAACACAAAAGACCAACATGCGTCACTTTATGGAAAAACATTTGCATCTTAAGAGAAAATTGATTTTCTACTTGTTGGACAAATCCCATATCATGTTAAAATATATATATTTACCTATAAGAAAAATGTAATTATACTCATTTCCCATCAATGGTTCAGTTTTGGTACAACTTTGAAAATTAATGCTTCAAAATTACTCTGAAATGTAGTAAGGCAAAAGATTTTCCAAAATTAGGCTGGCCACATTTACAAGCATGTACTATATAAGTTTAATTTTACATGAATTATAATGAATAATGAATTTATATATACCTAAAAGAGAGAGAAACTACTACAAGACAAATGAAAAAAGAAGAAGTCAGGAAAGAAGAGAGCCGACATGAAAGAGTGAGAGAAACTACTACAAGAGAAAGGAGAAAAGAAGAAGAAAGAAGATGAAGCTGAGAAAATTGTGCTAATCACAATATACCAACCAGGCAACAAAGTCCCAGAGATTGTGAGAAACAATTGGGATCTACAGGCAAAATCAACAACCATGAAGAAAATCCACAAAAAGAAAATAGTGAACGCCCACAAGAGACCAAATAATGTAATCATACTCATTTCCCATCAATGGTTCAGTTTTGGCACAAGTTCAAAATTAAAACTTCAAAATTACTCTGAAAGATATTTATGCACAAAATTTTCCAAAATTAGGCTGGCCACATTTACAAGGATGTACCATAGATAAGTTTGGTTTAACATGAATTATAATGAATAATGTATTTATATGTACCCAAGAGCGAGAGAAAATATTACAAGATAAAGGAGAAAAGAGGAAGAAGAAAGGAGACAAAGAAGAGTAAGGGCGAGAACCGACTTCAAACCAAACAACAACACAAAAGACCAACATAAGGACAACACAAAGGAGAATAAATGCGAGAAGGCAAGCTGCAAATACTGCGACCTACTGGACATGAGTGGGCAAATACAAAGCAAAACTACCAAGAAAGCCTACGAGACAAAATGGAACATGACATGCAAAAATTCCAATTATAATAGATAATGTATTTTACACATATATCTAAGCATAGAAAATGGAAATTCTACCGAAATTTGTTAGATGTGTAAGATTTGATTAATGGTTTTCTTTTTCTGTCTTCACAATTAGATTTTATGATTATACATTTATACTATCATTTTGTTAGTTGACTCATGCTCAACTCCTAGCCTGCACTAAATGCCTTTTTAAATTTTCATTAATGGCTAGTATACTGTTGACAGGTGATTCCATCCTGTGTCATGTGAGGCATCGGAAGATGGAAGTCCGTTTCCATCCAGGGGTCACCATCGACCGCCTCGTCAGGAAACTCCAACAGATGGAAAGGGAGTATCGCCATTTTCTTTTCATTATTATTCATGTAGGGACCAATGACCTTCACCAAGGCATGGCCACTTTCAGGGCAAGTATGAAGAGCTAGTGCTGTTCATGAAGGTGACCTACCCACAATGTAGGATCTTCTTCAGCAGTTTGTTGCCACGCCCTAGAGACCTACATACACTGCAGTATGAGATGGTCGAGGTCGCAAACACCTTCATTCACAGGTATGTGCATCACTATGATGCAGGAGAGGTGATTTTTAGTCACAAAGCTTTCCTGCAAGATGGTAAACCTATCCCTGAACTTTTTTCTCAAGATGGTCTACATATCAACACTGCACCAGGGGTGTCAAAATTTGTGCACACCCTGATGACATTCCTGGGTCAGTGGTGCACTGACCACAACACTTCCATATCCACACAGCAGTTGTAAGACACTAAAACAGATAGGGACAACTGCTGATGCACCATAGAATATGAGATCGTTGCCATTTCTTCAAGTGTAAATTCAAGTGTTAATTCATGTGCATATTAAATTCTGACCATCCTGACCCTAGTTTCCCCCTGGTGGCAGGTGGTTTAGGTAGGATATTGTATTTCTATGATAAAATTTCTTTTGTTGTCTATTTCGTCAGAATTATTTATATTGCTGATGTATTGTTAATTAACTTGTTTATTGATTAAAAAAAATTCTTCTGAGGCTGAGTATAAGTACATGAGTGGGCAAATACAAAGCAAAACTACCAAGAAAGCCTACGAGACAAAATGGAACATGACATGCAAAAATTCCAATTATAATAGATAATGTATTTTACACATATATCTAAGCATAGAAAATGGAAATTCTACCGAAATTTGTTAGATGTGTAAGATTTGATTAATGGTTTTCTTTTTCTGTCTTCACAATTAGATTTTATGATTATACATTTATACTATCATTTTGTTAGTTGACTCATGCTCAACTCTTAGCCTGCACTAAATGCCTTTTTAAATTTTCATTAATGGCTAGTATACTGTTGACAGGCGATTCCATCCTGTGTCATGTGAGGCATCGGAAGATGGAAGTCCGTTTCCATCCAGGGGTCACCATCGACCGCCTCGTCAGGAAACTCCAACAGATGGAAAGGGAGTATCGCCATTTTCCTTTCATTATTATTCATGTAGGGACCAATGACCTTCACCAAGGCATGGCCACTTTCAGGGCAAGTATGAAGAGCTAGTGCTGTTCATGAAGGTGACCTACCCACAATGTAGGATCTTCTTCAGCAGTTTGTTGCCACGCCCTAGAGACCTACATACAGCGCAGTATGAGATGGTCGAGGTCGCAAACACCTTCATTCACAGGTATGTGCATCACTATGATGCAGGAGAGGTGATTTTTAGTCACAAAGCTTTCCTGCAAGATGGTAAACCTATCCCTGAACTTTTTTCTCAAGATGGTCTACATATCAACACTGCACCAGGGCCCTGTTTTTCAGTCACGACAATCGTTATTAACGATACCCTAAGATCATACAGCGAATGTACGACACTTTGGAAGACAAAAGATGGCGGGTGTTCTATAGACACGATCGTAGTGCGCCACGGACGATCGCCGCAATAAACGTCAGCCGTCACGACAAGTATAGGTTATATCTAGGAACCAGGGAACCGTTATGGTTATATCGGCGAATCTAATCGACCGATCTTCTTCATATTTGGTACGATTATAGGTTATAGGTATCCCTTACTCGTGTTAAAGTTTCATGGCGTAATTCCAACAGAAAGTGAGTGAAATCTTGATTCCGATCCCTGTACCACCCTGGACCTGAGAACCGGCTATGTTTCACTCTCCCAGCAGAGATTCTGTGCTCTACTTCCTGCAGTCGGGGCTAGCATCGCGAAAGATCTGGGGGGAGAGTGGCTATGTTTGTCACGTGACAGCTGCAGAAGGTCAAGGTCGCCGCATAAATTAGCGGAGGGGTGAGAGTACACTGGCCACTCGTGCAGCTTTTGCTACGACAAAATTCATATGCCGATTCTGGCGAATCTAATGGGCCGATCTTCTTCATATTTGGTACGATTATTAGTCATATGTCTCCCTTACTCGTATTAAAGTTTCATGGCTTAATTCCAAAGGGAAGTGAATTTCCGCTTTCAGTACGACATGTCCTTAGATGTCTCAGGGCTACGACAGTTTGGGAGACATATTTACCCACGTGACCTTACATTTGTCGTGACTATAGCACACCTCACACTGCCCTACGCGTCGTACACGGGCGATATGTCGCCCATTGCCAATTATATCACGTCTATAGGACACACAAACCTGGACGATGTCATTATCAACGATTGTCGTCACTGAAAAACAGGGCCCAGGGGTGTCAAAATTTGTGCACACCCTGATGACATTCCTGGGTCAGTGGTGCACTGACCACAACACTTCCATACCCACACAGCAGTTGTAAGACACTAAAACAGATAGGGACAACTGCTGATGCACCATAGAATATGAGATCGTTGCCATTTCTTCAAGTGTAAATTCAAGTGTTAATTCATGTGCATATTAAATTCTGACCATCCTGACCCTAGTGTCCCCCTGGTGGCAGGTGGTTTAGGTAGGATATTGTATTTCTATGATAAAATTTCTTTTGTTGTCTATTTCGTCAGAATTATTTATATTGCTGATGTATTGTTAATTAACATGTATATTGATTAAAAAAAATTCTTCTGAGGCTGAGTATAAGTATAACTGCCATCCAAGAAGTCTAATTGAACAAATTGGACGTTAAACTACCCAAACAAACAAAACAAACACATCTTAAAAGGAACTGATCAGTACTAGTGATACGGTACTGATGCCAGTGATGGTAACATCACAGAGTAAAATAGATACTCTACTGAGGCACTTCAGGAGGAGGTGTAAAGTCTGCTGATACACTGATAGTTTTTGGCAGGTCCAACTCATGGTCGCACAACGTGACGCGTGCGACTTTTCAATTTTGAGGAACTTCCCCTTTGAGGAATTGTTAAAAAGCCATTGATCCAGGGTATCTGCTTGCGAAATCAGAATTAAAAAATATAGATTTCCTGCAAAATGGCAACAGGTCAAAGTGAAGGCTTATGTTTGACCATAGAAAATTCCATGAAGGACTTTTCAAATTCTTTCAAGACCATGTCAAATGCATTTTTCATGTAATGAATGTGCTATATACAAAGTTTCATGTGAATTTGGCTTTGCCCACCCCTTTATTTTACTTGCCCCAAATTAGTCATGTTGGAAAGTTTTCACTAAAGTGAGGTGAGGTGTGTGTGACCACTCACACTCACTACTGCACCAGTGGCCGTGCTACATGACCTGTGCGACTTTTTAATTTAGAGGCACTTTCCCTTTGAGGATCTTTATGACCTTAGGCTTATATGACTGCTATTGATTTAGGCTGTATGTTGGTGAAATCAGAATTAAAAAATTTGATTTCCGGCAAAATGATAAAAGGTCAAAGTGAAGGCTTATGGACTTATGTTGAACCTCCAAAATATCCATGAGGGACTTTTCAAATTCGTTCAAGTCATGTCGGAAAGTTTTCACTCAAGTGAGGTGAGGTGTGTGTGACCACTCACACTCACTACTGCACCAGTGGCCGCGCTACATAACCTGTGCGACTTTTTAATTTTGAGGAACTTTCCCTTTGAGTATCTTTATGATCTTTACCCTGTTGGATAGCCATTGATCCAGGGTATCTGCTTGCGAAATCAGAATTAGGTCATCTGGGGGTCTGTATATCGGTGAACTGTTACAATCTTTAAAGGAAATTATGTGAAACATAACAATCACCTTGCACAGACAATTTCATGTCAAAATGACTAATATTAAATGAGTTATGTCAAATCAAACTTAATAGTCTCAACAGGTGAAGGCCTGTTACATGCCAAAAATTGTCCTTAGATTTGGTCATTTCATTGCAGAAATTTTTGTCAGATTTGCCTCACAAAAACTTGAATATCTTCGTAACCAGTAGTGATACAGACAAAAATCAAAAAGATTATCAAATCATTCAATGAGGCCCAAATGGCTACTAGGTTAGTTATGTAATTAAACCTGTTTTAAAATTTCACTAAAGTGCCTACTCTACTCTGTGGTAACATCTAGTTAAATACCGTACGCAGTAAAACGCTGTGTCCGCTATCACTACCCACAGACCTAGTGAGGAACGAACAGTCTGACTACGTCTGACTAACAAACATCAGAACAACGTGAGAGATACACCCTTTATTACACCGGCGATAACACCAGCAATGGAGGGGTAGGCCTCATAGTCATACTATAGTCATAGTAAGAGGCCTATTCCACCAAGAATGGGTTTCCCCCGGCTGGGCACCTTGTGTTCGCCTGTAGGTGTCCGGGGGAGGCCGGCGGCATTTCCTGGCTGGGACCATCTCCCGGCGGAAATCTGCTTGGTGGAATAGCACACCCGGTTCGGCAGGGTTCACCCGGCTTTCCCCGGCTGTCCCCGCCGGGCGCCGGGTGAACTCCTGGTCATGCTCTGCATCTCCATAACCCGCCGGCAGGGGACGATGGGACGATATCGGTGGTCTGTGATGTGAAACTAACCGAAAAACAGGAGGCCGCTGCCCTTAATCCACTACCAAGCCTACCAGAAAAGGATAATGTGGATGTGGAAGTTGCCGATTTGCCCGATGTTGATGAACTTCCAGATGATATTTCCGGGAAGAAACCTTCTGACGAACCAGCCAAGACCCTGGAGAAAACTGTAACCGTGGTACCAACAATTACAGAGAAAAGCGTTGGAGAAATGGACGACCGCAAATTGCAAGCAGAAATGTGTCGTCTGTGGGAAGCCCATGCGAACCAATATGATATGACCGACCCCAAGCACCAAGATGTTAATGCCAGACGGTCGTCGCTTGATGCCATTGCTGCAGAGCTGGGATTGACTGGTAAGTTTGCCTAGAAATATTGCACTATAATTCAATTACAGTCTGCCTTTTTGTATGTCTCCTTTTTATAAGTTAAATCATTATGTGAATTTCAATAAATACAATCAGTTGCTATATTTATATAAGACAATTTATACCGTAGCGTACATGCTTGTTCTTGAGCAAACAAAGTAAGCGCCAAGATGGCGGCAATTTTTTCGCGCCAAAATGATAATGTGTACACTACACGGGCACCCTGTAATCACTTTGTTAATCCAGTAGAGGATATTAGTGCTTTTACTAATAGTCATCCTGGCATTAACATCT
The DNA here is from genome assembly GCA_950022655.1 of Alentia gelatinosa. Taxonomy (NCBI): domain Eukaryota; kingdom Metazoa; phylum Annelida; class Polychaeta; order Phyllodocida; family Polynoidae; genus Alentia; species Alentia gelatinosa. The sequence continues at coordinate 18,754,987 of OX465581.1, forward strand.
TTTCTATCAATAGTGTTTAAATGTGTTTAATTAAATAAGATCACTTGCTATATTTACATAAGACGATTTATACCGTACATGTGCGCTCGTGCATGCTTGTTCTTGAGCAAACAATGTAAGCGCCAAGATGGCGGCAATTTTTTCGCGCCACAATGCTACTGTGTACACTACACCGACACCCTGAAATCACTTTGTTAATCCAGTTGAGGATAAGAGTGCTTGTACTAATAGTCTTCCTAGCATTAACATTTTTTCTAATAATAGTTTTTACATGTTTTTCTAGGAAAATTTGTATTGGTTGGACAGAGAAATACATTAAGTATAACAATTACTTGTTGCATTGCTAGAGAACGAAGTATTATACATTGAACTTCAACTTATCTTACATGTTATTTTTTTTCTTAATTCAAACAGTTGAACGCCTAAAGAAGATGATGAATACGTTGCGAACGGCTTACTCCAAGTTCAGGAGCACAAAACTGGCCTCTGGGGCAGCTGCCTCAAGATTTACCTTTTGGCAAAACGAAATCCTGCGGTTAGGGTCGTTCTTGAACCGCCACATAAAACACCCATCTTCAACATCTAATTACAAGTCGGCAAAGTCGGTAAGTAATGATATAAACATTAATATATATTGTTCTCATTAGATTATCATTTGTTCTATACCTGTTCACAATGAATTCTGTATATCAAATTAATAGTTTTCTATTGTTAATTTCAACACATTATAATCATTTCAAAATGAAAAAATAAGTACGTTAAGAAATATAACTTAACGTACGAGCGAATTGCCGCATCGACAGAGGTGCGTCGCTCACCACGTGTCCCGAAAACAAAGGATATGAGAGACTACGTAACAGGAGCAACAACCAAGGCAAAAGTTGTTGAGAAGCCTGCAACAGTGGTTAGATCTGAGCCGACGGTCCAGGAAGAAATGATCGACATCGTCGAGGATTTCGGGGTGGAACTTCCTGACCAGATTAGAGAAGATGACGATATCACTCCACCTCCATCCAAAAAACCAAAGCAAGCCAGGAAAAAGTCTACAGAACGTGAGGAGAGGACTGTGCTCTGGAGCAGCGGAATGTGTTCATGAACGATCAAATGGGTGACATCACTACTGTGATGGCTCACATTGCCACTAAGGACGATCACCGAAAATCCTTCCACAGAAAACAATGTGATACCATCGCTGATATCATGGATGGCATGCTGCCCCATGTCAGGAACAACTTTTGTCGATATCTAGGAGAGGTCCTGTCTAATGCCTTGGATGCCTTAGAAAATAAGTGGGACTTGTAACCTGTCATTGTGCCAAACCGACTGATGGTATTTTCTGTGGTTAAATATGTTTGACTTTTTTTTTTTACATAAAAGTATCTGAAATTGAAATAAAATTGATCTTCTGAGACTTTACTTCCTGTACCTTTTTCAATCATAAAAATAGTAGAAATTCCAGTAGGACAGACAGTATAATAATGTATTAATATGTCAGCTATGAAAATTCCTTAAAAAAATCACTAGATTCTTGTTCATGAAATGGCTGAAATAACATGTTTATTTCATTAATGAAAAGTTAGCGCTAGATATCAGCAACAAACAAATTGTTCTATTGCCATGAACATGCTATTAATATTAACATACAATTCCAGTATGATAGACGGTATAATAAAGTATTACTATGTCAGCTATATGAAATAAAATTACTGGATAGTTGTTAATGAAATTGCCGAAATAACGTGTATTTTTCGTAAAAGAAAAGTTATCGCTAGATATCAGTGACAAAGAAATTGCTCTATCGCCATGAACATGAAGTTCATATTAACATGCAATTCCCACCTTTGGCACAGATAACATTTCCCATACAAATATAATCCAATCTATACATTATAAGGCCTTAAATGAAATTAGAATACCTCAGCACACCCAGATATTACACCTGAGATAAACATTTCGTCGGTCAAAAGTCAATCACCTATCGACTTATGTGTACGACATTTGGTCTACAGTCGCCGGTGGCGCTAAGAAAGGAAACGGTCAATTTCTGAATCAAACTATGACAATGTTTCATTGCCAATTTTAACCACCAGATGGCAGCACCATAAATACTGTACTCCGCAGTGAATGCGGAAGTCATCAACATTAACAGTGTTAATCAATCTGGGACATCAATTAATAACCACAAGAGGATACAGATAGATTCATAAAAATAGTTTTTCTCTAATTATACCTTCGACTTACCGAACTGATTTATAAAAATTATAATTAGATAAACTGATAAGATAACAGCGGTAACGCAGCAAAGATAGAGACAAAGAACTTGCCACGTGCCACCACAGAGCGACAGACAAGCTGACGATGGGCCACATGAAAGCCATAGAAGTCGAGCGCACCATCTGCCTCTACTGGGAGGAGAATAGCGTACTCTATGATGAATCCCACCCGATGCACAGGATAACGTGTGGCAGAGAGGCTGCCCTTGAAGATATTAGGGGAATTGTCAACATGACTGGTGGGTAAAATACACCAAAATAGACCGGTGCTGAAGGTTATCAGACGATAGAGCGATGGGCCTACTGTCTGCCGATGGTTTGGGTTAACGGTATTGGCTGGTTTATTTGCTGATCTATCAACATTATAATTTCGGGAGCACTGTCTTTGGGCCTACAATTGCCGCCATCTACCACGTGGTGACCATGTGGCGACCACATGGCCATCGGTGGGCCTTGATGGATTGGCCACCTAAGTATACCATATAATATGAACTAAGAAAGAAAATGATGAATATTGCAGTTTGAAAAATTAAATCTGGAAAAATTTCCAATTGATTTTCTAAATACAGATAAACGCTAACATTGAACCATGAATAGATTGTGTAAGGTTACTAATTTTTAATCTTTCAATCAATATTCAGTGTTCGATCTTAAACGCCGAATGAAGTCGCTGAGGACCTCCTACCAGAGGATTTTAAAAGAGGGGGCGACAACGGCACGGCATAGACAAATCCTGGAACGCTGTAAATTCCTTGAACCCTTCAGCAAGGGAAAAGATAGTGAGGTACTTAAATCATGGCAAATCAATACAAATAGTGTTATCAGTGTCTGTAAACAAACTCTCAGTAATAATATGTAACATCTTAATTATGTTAATAAAGCCATACAGTAATCTCAAAGTATTTATAATGCAGTCGGGTATCAGAAATTGACATTACTATACGTGGGGAAACAATAAAATAAAACATATTAATCCAATGTAATTAAATATCTAGCAGATAAAGATCAGTAGGCCACCACTTCGGGAATGCAGAGGCAGACCAGGTCGTGCACCAAGAGGCGGTGTCAAGTTCTGGCCGTGGACGAGAGGTATGTTAAACTCTAACTTGCTTGTTAAAAAATTGAATGTTGTTTTGCACATGTAAGCCGATAATGTCTTTTTTTCAGGTAAATGAACTTATTTTCTACAGTTTTATTGATAGGAATTTGGACGATTAGTTTTAGTACACAACAATATAAACCTTTATAGTCCACTGATTGAAAATATACACTATTTAAAAATAGGGCCGATGCGGCGATGGAATAAGAATAAATGAGATGATAATCAATAACAATGAGTTAGTAGCCGACGACTTGAAAGCAAGGATTAAATTGAATTGATAGATTAGAGGTGTTATGATAAATTTGGCCATACTGAGTTGTATTAACTTTACATTGATCAAATGTTATTTCTTATTATCTGTAGTCTTCAGATGAGGAGCCGGTCCCGGCAAAGAAGTCAGCTGGATCCAGGAAACAGCGTGACAATGTGAGTTATTCTCCAAATAAGCAGCGAATTTATCTGTATAAAATTTATATCGGCGACACAGCAACAAAAAATCTACCCATTAAACGATAACCAAACATTATCCATCTCAAGATGGCTTAAATGTGATCATCAGGGATGAAAGTCGGAACTGATGAAAAAGTCTGAAACCAAACACAAAAAATACTGGGGCGTATTCGGGGGGAGGGGGGGACGGCACCCACCCCCCCCACCCCCTGCCGTCAAACAAAATTTTGGCACTTGACGGAACTCTGACGGCAGTGTCAACGGCCCTTGGCGCGTTTAACTGCCACCAAAGTACTGACTGGAGGTTTATACGCCGTTGGTTAGCTTTGTTAATGGTCATATTTCAAGATGCAGAAATTTGTGATTTCCGTCAATTGTCGGCAAACTTGCATCCCTGGATCATAGAGAACTGTTTTTATAAAATCATCAGTTGAAAAGCTATAGCCACCCGTAAAATTAATTGTATGAATCCTTTAACTATGTAGGAGACCCCAGAGGGAAGCGCCTGAGACTAACGAACCAGGCCACCCACAATAAGTGAAGTGGGCATCTTAATTAAACAACTACTCATAATAAATGCGTTAATTGGCAAAACTGTACGTAAAGTATTACAGATTAGTGGCAATTTTAACCTTAGTATAGATACTTGTTTAATTCAATGTTATTAGGAAGCTATCTTATTGGAGACAAGGAGCCGATATGATGAAAATTAGTAGAATGACGTTTTGCTACATTGTTCTGTTGCTCAATGGCTGAAGATTGGCAATGAAACAATGGAACAACACAATGTTATTAGTCTAATTCACTGTAACAAATTTATTTCTAGGTTGATGCTGCCGATGTTCTGTTGAACATGATGGACCAACGTCCATGGGGAGTGGAGTTGCCACCAGGGTCATCAACGGTGGTGGTAAGTACTACAGTAAAGCCCCTCTTAAGGGGACACCCTCCGTTCTGGGCCAAGTGTCCCCTTAAGCGGGGTGTCCCCTTAAGCAGGGTTTTCAGGATGCCAGTGGGTTATATAATAGAGAATACCTACATAAATGAAGGAAGTGATGGTTATTAGGTTAAAAGGTTTATTAATAAATAAGCAAATAAATATAAAACATACAATATAAATGAATAAAAATGAATATAAATGTAAAATGTAAAATTTAAGAATAAATAGATAAAAGAGGTTGAAGATGGATATGCCTTCCTTGTGAAATTTGCTCCCTTTTACACCCCCGTTCAATGTCTTCCAAATCATTTTCCCAAAATTTTACTTCATTTCAAAGAATGGAAGCCACTCCACATGTAGATTCTAACCGTGTTAATAATAAACCTTCCAGTGCGATCAAGGAACCGACGTGGCTGCGGAGGGCCCCCCTGTCCAAGACGACGTCCCCCCCCAGCAGCCAACGGCACCCGAGCCCAATGAGCCTGAAGACAACGCAGAACAACAACAGGCTAGGGTGAATATAAATTTTGGTTTTCAGTAAACCCCACACTGTTGGTTACCAGCAATGTGGCAACATAGGTCAGTAGCGATAGGGCAATGCGGCGATGGAATAATTGATTACTGATATAGAATAAAAATGGTGTGGGATATGTTTTGGTAAATGCCTTTAGGTTGGATCACGTTAGAGAGTGACTAGTAAAATTTAAATGAACATCTTATAAACTAGAAACTAGAAACACAAGCAACAAATCGGACATGTTAATCAACTACCTCATTTGCATGACATCTGTAACAAAATATCAAGTAAGTATAGGCCAAACAATGATATAGTATACTAACTCAATTCTATTTGACTATACAGGTCGAATACGGACAAGTCATCGACCATGCCACGTTCCCCCTGTACATCAACCAGGCGGTTCATGTAAGTTTTAATACTTTTTTTGGTGTTTTTTTTAAGGTGCTTAAGTACCATTGCCCAAAAAATGTAGACCTAAACATCATGAACTAATCTCTCAACTTTTTTCCGTTTACAGGCATACACCCACTGCGAGGTCGCCGTCCAGTTCGGATTCTTACATATGTTGATTGGACAAATGAATAGAATGACCGATGCCGAGCGGGACAAGTTCAGGGCAAAAACCATCGCCTTGGCAAATACCATTGTTCATCACTGAATTTTGTTGTTGTTGTAAATATGTATATAATAAATCTTTCTTTTAGGCAATGGTATCTAAGCACCTTATCTTTTTCATTCTATACATCAATCATTTTCATTACCACAAATAGAACATCATTTACCAAATGCTTTTTCCACTTGCCACTTAACCTCACCCACAGGCGAAACACACCAGTCGCACAGTTGTTGCCGAATAGCCTTGACGAAGCGGGTGTGTGCGCGCTTGCTTGGTGTACATGGTTCGCAAGGACTGAATGACTCTGCAACAGCCTGGGCCCTGTTTTTCAGTCGAGATGATCACTAGCTGAGATCTGCTGAGATCTGTGAGCGATCCTGAGACCGTTTGGGAGATCAATGGCTGTAGGTGTTTCTCAGTCATGGTCTCAGCGCGCCATAGCGGATCTCAGGGTGATCTCAGGTTGTGATCATTTAGCTGAGAACCATAGCGATCATTTCCTGCCAGGTACAAGATTCTGTGATCGGAAATTATTGATTTGAGACACTTAAACTTATTCAAATTATACCATATTTACAGCGGATAATTGTCCATGTCTATTCAATCGAATCCTAAGATTTCATAATTTTCTATTAAATATTTCAAGAGTAAGACATGTTTTACTTTGTGAATGGGTATTTTTGTTATTTTATGTATATGAAGTGACCTTGACCCTACCCTGCTAAAATAAATTGAGCATTACAGTAGGTATACACAAGCTGCCTGAGAGGTGCAGTGCCTTCATTTTTCAGATTTCCAGACAAACGTTTATCAGTCTTAATAACCACAGGAATACAATGAAATTTGGGATATTGGTATGTCAGATTGTTAGTACCCTCCAATCAAAATATCTTCAAATTTGAAGAAGTTTTAGCATCTGAAAAATAAGTTATGACAAGTATCAATTGGTCTCAGGTTGAGACTGTTTGGGAGATCATTTCACTTGAGATCCCTTGAGATCATCACAACTGAAAAACACTAAAATCACCCAAAACAGTCACATCTCAGTCTCAGGCTGAGATCCCCAGAGATCATCTCAACTGAAAAACAGTTTGGCTTCCAAACGGTCTCAACTTGAGATCGTCTCGACTGAAAAACAGGGCCCTGGTCTAGATCATATTGGTGCATATTACCAGGAGTGTATTCCATGGGCGACTTGGCACGAAGAAAGTTGTGCAAATTGACGGCGGCCAATGAAACCACCTTGACCCCTTCAGGCTCCATATCTTGTTCCCGTCTGAAGATGCGGAAACGTGTAGATAGGATACCAAATGCATTTTCGACGATACGTCTTGCCCGTGACAGTCGGTAGTTGTAGATCCTTTCTTTGGGTTGTAAGTGTGTGAGGAGGAAGGGTTTCATCAGGTGTGGTCCCAAAGCGAAGGCATCGTCACCCACCATGAAATATGGTAAAGGTGTCTTTGTTCCAGGTAGTGGTCGCGGGCCTGGAATGTTGAGTGGGTTTTCTGTTGAGTTGAAGTCTTGCTGGAATGGGCTGGCCCTCCATAATCCGGAATCTGAGGCCCGACCTTCGGCACCCACGTCAACAAACAGAAATTCATAGTTCGGCCCAACCACAGCGAGTAGAATAACTGAGTAAAAGCTCTTGTAGTTGAAATACAATGAACCTGATAGAATTGGACGTCTTATACGCAAGTGCTTGCCGTCAACGGCGCCCAGGCAATTGGGGAAATTCCATCGCTTCTCAAAACCTTCAGCAATCTTGAGCCATTCGTCCTTGGTGGATGGAACCTAATAATAGAGTTTAAATATAATTAAGAGGCATGTTAATAATATGGTATTTCTTTTTAATAAATATTACAATATTGAACTATAGTAGATCTACTGCTAGAGTCATATTTACTTCCTTAAATTTACTGAGAAAAAAGTAATAAAAAAACTATTTACTGTGGTAAGAAAATGAGGATATAAAAGGCAGTACCAACGACCATTGAAGTAATTTGATTATTTAACTTCATGTTAGTTTTTGAAGTAAGAAAGTTATTGCATGACATGTTTCATTATTTTCTTCATACTCCTTACCTTCAGATATTTATCTTGTAATGCTTTTACAATGGCAGAACAGGTGTCCCGGACAATGGGTAGAACAGTGCTATGGTCGATGAGATATGCAAGATGCAAAGTGCATACAGAATCTCCTGAAATGTGCAAATAAATGTTTTTATTCAGAGTTATTCATAATTTGAATAATATATATAATAACACAGTCCATATGCAAAATTTTTTTTTTTACAAAGAACCCACTGTAATACTATGGTGGAAATCTATATTTATTGCCAGCGCGATATGTTACCCGCAGAATCATGATATAGTTTCTAGTGTGTTATTCAAAACATTAAGCCACAGCAATGAAAAGTATAAGGCTACATGGCAATAAGGCGAAACATTAGCAATACAGCAATTTTCATGTAGAGTAAAAGAGTTAATTTTGAAAACAGTGCGTAGCAACCTTTATTGAATTAGCAAGTGGAAAACATCATATCAAAAATATGTAGCAAAAATCATGAAAAATGGTATTTCATTTGTCAATTATTAAATGTGTAGTAGATCATATTTCATTTACCTAGGGCAAGATAGTGAAGGGTAATGGACAATCGTTCTTCTGGTGTGTTGGACGCCCTGTAGTTGGTGTCCTGTCTTTTAATCATCGGCCTAATCATTTCTAGCAGCTCACGGTAGGAATCGCCCGACATCCGCATTGTCACACGAAATTCTTCATGAAACCCACACTGAAATAGGTCCAATATACACATTAAGAACGACCAGTAGAATATTAGTATCGTAAAAAAAAGTTCATAAAATGATTATTTAAGACGACAATTTTGGCGCCAAAAAATACCGCAACTGCGTTGTCACAATAGTGCCAATTCACCAATTATCGCCCATTCGAACAATCGCCTACCAGTACTTAACAGGGCTTGAAATTAAAATACTACTGCTCGGATCATGACAAATAGTGTACCAAGGTTTTATATTAATGCATGTGTGCTTTTAAGATTATATGTAACAGGGGTAAAGCAAATGATTATGTCAATATTTGTATTTTACTATACTGAGACTAGAAATGTTTATATTACCCGTAGTAGTTTAGCCTCAAGTTTTGCTAGGGTGTTTCGCTGCTTCTTTTCTGTCCTATCAAGAAAATAAGGTGACACCAAATACTTGTGTTTCCTGCGAACATACTGAGGCCTTTCCACAGGGGCATCGTCATAAAAATACTCCAATAAAGCGATACATCCTAATGCCCCGAGACAAACAACAACATCCACGTTCTCCATGTTGTTTACCGCTCCGTGTGCGTTTGGCGCCAAAAACCCAAGCTGGTTGCTGTGAGTACATATCTAGAGCATGGGTACCAGCGACACGGCGAATGCGCGATGGGCAACTTGCTGGCACAGGCAGGGTCAGGCCGGCCAGCCAGCCAGCTGGGTAGGAAAAAAGATTGGTGGAATAGCGGCCCAGGGCGGGACAGGCCGCCTTGTGTCGCCCGTGTGTTAGCCATCTGTAGTCGTCTGGCTAGAAATGGTTCCCAAAACGGGCGACGCCCTGTTATGCTACCATTTTGGTGGAATAGGCCTCTTAGGCTATAACATCAAGACAGAATTCACTATAGAATTAATGATAGAACATGCAAACTAGTCGATTTGGTTCCTTTACTAGGCTTTAGAGGGTTTGGGGGTTTGCCTTTGTCTTTTGGCATAGCTAAAGACAAAGGCAACCATGTAGTGCTTAGTAGGGGCATAGGCCCTAGAGCAGTAGCCTACTGCTCTATGCTGCAAGAAAGACCACAACAAAAAGACCTAGAAGCAGCCAAAGCAATGGTAAGTAAAAGATCAACTCTACTAGTGGTGACAGGAGATTTCAATGCAAAACCAGGTAGGCCTAGCACGCTCAAGACTCACAAAGAAAACATCGGTAGATATGGAAAAGGGGAAGCAAATGATAACAGAGAGGCAATTTTAGTACTAGCAAGTTGTCAGAAGCTTGTACTTACCAACACAAAATTTCATCATAAACTACTAGACAGAGGGCCCCGTACTGAAAGCCTCGTATCGAAAATACATCACACACAATGGAGAAGAGTGCCAACCCCCCAAAGGAACCAAATCGACTTCATCAGGGTTAGGGGGCATAACTTCAGGCAAGTAACTTACCCAAGAGCATTTAAATGTCAATAAGTCTAACCACCGACCAGTAATCATGACATACACAAAAATTCCTATCTACAAAACATCAAAAAAGAGCAAAACCATTGACTACGAAAGATTATAGGATGAAACCATCAGACGAGAGTATGGCAAAGAAGTTGACCGTGGCTCAAAAGTCCATTCTGACACCATGTATTGATTGGTTTTTGGGAGAGTGATAGTTCATGATAGCTGGACTAAGGCCCCATACCGTATGTATCTTTATTGAGTATGATGTCACCAGGTAACATATTCCACTGATAAATATTATATGAGATTATTGTAAATTCCTTTTTTTTGCAATAAAGATCTTGAACAAAAGAAAAAAAAATACTATCAACACCAGGTAACATACTATGAAAAGACGTCACGCCACTGTTAACTCAAACTCAAACCCATGACTAGTAACAGCAGCAGCAGCATTCTCTTTCCTTTGCAAGATAGCACAACATAACAGCTATTACATCTTTGACAAAGCTACTGCAATACACCATTAATTTAGACGGAGATATAACAGGACACAAAATTCCTGATCTCCCAAACCACTGAAAAGCTATTGATACTATACCATATTTTGCTGTAGTAATTGTTATTTTAGACCAGTCAGATACAATGCTGATGTTTTGATCAAGCACAAATCTAGTCTAATCTGGTGAGTTACTATTAAAATCAGCATTTCAACCTGCCCACCATATGGACACTACAAAAGTTGGCAGGTGGTAGCATTTGGGGATTTATCCTTGTGTATAATTATCAACCCCATAGTAAGCCATTTCCACCTGATGACTGTGCAGCATTTACTTCTTTGGTTAAGGGAGCACAGTTTCTATCTCACAGAGAAGTCTGGAGATGATCCCTTCCTACGCTACAGTTGAGTATATTTCCAATAAACAAAATGACAGGGTTCCTATATGTGCATAGGGTTAAGGTAGACATCATCATTGTTAGGGGAAAGGCCATCTTTTTCGTGGGTGGCGACCACTGAAGAATCCAGTGTGTGAACCTGCAGCCTGCCCGGATTAAATGTACCTAGATACATTTTATTACTAAGAAAATGTCATCAGGTGGTGCTAAATTGCTTAATTTTAGAGGGAGGAATAATTGACCTGAAGTTGTTAACCCCTATTCCACCTGATGTTTATCTACCCAAAAGTGTTAAATAGTCAGCTGAGGGTGCTTGATGTCATAATCAGCCAAAATCATCAGGTGAAAATGTGGCAATAGGCATCTTGCATCCCTGGCAGAAACCTGTCCTCATAAATCAGAAAAAAAGGAACTCTTCTAAGAGTAACATCACTCTTCTGTGAAGGAGCTATTTTCTAACTATACTCCTAACTATTTTGTCCTGTGTTGTCATTTACTATATACCCATGCTGTATATACTGTAAATACGCACCGTTTCGGCATATGACGTAAAAATACTGTATGGACTGCTGGTCCGTACACTAAAATACGGATCACCTTGCCATACATGTTCATTAAGAAATTGGTTGTTAGGCCAAATGAAATTGATTTTTTTTTAAATTTCGGGTATATAGTAAATATATAACGTCCAACCATCCCTGTACAAGTCATAGAACTCAATGATAATTTACCGTTTGTACGGAACTCGGCATAAATGCCTCGGTCCTTACAAACCGTAAATTAACATCTCGTTCTGGGGGTTGTTTTTCAGTCGTGACAATCTCAAGTTAAGACCCACTAAGATCTGTGTGAGATTGTGAGACCGTTTGTGAGATCAATGGCGGGAAGTGTTTTTCAGATGTGGTCTCAGCTAGCCGCAGCGGATCTCAGCTAAAAGGATCTCAACTTAATATCCCCAGTGATCATTTCCTGCCAGGTACAGGATTGTGCAATCAGAAATGATTGATTTGAGCCACTTATCCTTATTCAAATTAGACCATATTTACAGCGATAATTGTCCATGTCCATTTGATCCAATCCTAAAATTTCATAATTTTCCGTAGAGTATTCCATAAGTGAGACATGTTTTACTTTTTGTATGGTTGTTGTTATTTATAAATATTGAGTGACCTTGACAAATAAAAAACGAGTATTGCAGTAGGTTATACACAAGCTGCCTGAGTGGTACAGTGCCTGCATTTTTCAGATTTCCAGACAAATATTTATCACAGTCTTAAAATAACCACAGGAAAATTATAGAATTTGGGATATAGGTATGTCAGATTATTAGTACTTTTCACTCTTAATATTTTCTAATTTGAACAAGTATCAACTGGTCTCAGCTTGAGACCGTTTTTGAGATTATTTCACTTGAGATCCCTTGAGATCGTCTCAACTGAAAAACACCTACATCACCCGGTGTATAGAATATATAGATATATAGAATTTGGGATATAGGTATGTCAGATTATTGGTACTTTTCACTCTTAATATTTTCTAATTTGAACAAGTATCAACTGGTCTCAGCTTGAGACCGTGTTTGAGATCATTTCACTTGAGATCCCTTGAGATCATCTCAACTGAAAAACACCTACATCACCCGAAACGGTCGCATCTCAGTCTCAACCTGAGATGCTTGATCTGCGTGAAAATATTTTAGCATCTGAGAAAAAAGAGATACACCTCATTATTGTACCAGTATGACATGTCCACAAATGTCGTTGGTTCTGACACGTCGGACGACAATTTCACCTTCTAAAACCTATGATTGTCGCTACTATAGCACACCGATTAGCGCTCTATGTGTCGTTGAGCGACCATTGTTAGCTGATTCTCTAAAGTCTAACGTACACTGTGCGATTTTGCCCGTTTATAGCGGAAAAGTCGCTGTAAAACTCCCCTTGCGATATTTTCCCGGTACAATATCGCAACGTATCCCATGATGCTTTCCTTCCGATATCGCAGATATCGGACCTCTATAGCACTAGCGATGCATTTTGAATTAAGGGTATCCCATAGTTCCGTCAAGACAGCCAGGTGGCGCCATGCACAAGCATCTGACCACCGTGTTTCTTAACGGATGCTCCAGAAACTAAGTCGTCAATCTATGTTGACCACCAATGAGCAAAATGTCGTTGGTGGCAGTAGAATACAGCTACCGATAACGAGTACAATCTGAAGTAATCGGATAATGAGACATTTTGCTTGGATATTAAATCTTTAAACACAATCTCTCCTGATACACTTACAATACCTGTTTTTATAATATAAAGTACATGTACATATCAAACATTTCAATGACCTCAACATGCACCAGTTTCACGGGCAATTGTTTCATTTCAGGAAGGAGGGGTGTGTGTGTCACATCTCGGTCTTCTTTGGAGGATAAATATGGGGCCGGTGAATGTAGGGTAGCCAGATATGGCAAGTCTTTATCAAATGTATTATTATGCTTTGATTAAATATGTTTATATTTTTACAGAAAAAGTATTATTCAAAGACATTAGATAAAATAATGCCAATCTTAACTGTATTCCTGTCTCAGTTAACAGAAACACATATGGGCCACCTGCACGAAAAATGTACAATTGCGTATTTTAGAAAAAAAACAAAAAAACTTTCCTAAATGATTTCTTATATTTTTTTCCTGGTAGAGAAGGGTCTCAAGTGTACATACCTGAAATCTCCTCATCCTTTCTGAAATGGTTATCTCAGGAGAATTTTCTAAAGAAATGGTTCTCATAGCACATGTATTCACCGTCACGTTTGGGCCTGGCAAGCAATGGTTGGATATATGAAAATATCCTTAGTATCTAAATTAAATTTTCCAATGCACTCTAATAGCAAAGGGAAATGTCCTTAGGGGAAAACGATTTTTTAGGCATTACTCCTAGTACATTTCCATATTTTTCAATACCATTTCCAGTAATTTATAAAGAAATTCAGCTATTTCTTTACTTAAATTTTATATTCTATTGTCAGAACACATTAAAAAAGTATCAGTTAGTTCTAGATATTTATTTACTCTTGTCCATTAACTTTAACATGTGTACTTTCACAAAAACAAATCCCCTAGAGAAAGTCTTTACTTATGTACACACAGTGCTATCTAGGAAAAGTCGTGAAATAGCGTGACGGTGAATACAGGAAGTACATTTCAGCAGTATCACCTTTGTAAAAATTAGTATCAATAAATGTATGGAAATACAGTAATTTTAAATCTATTTTCACTTTATTATGGTCTATTCTTCTATTTTAGAAGGTGTTTATTGGCAAATAAATTATAAATTTCCACTTACGTAATATATTTCTGCTGTAGAGAACTGTATACATGTATTAATATCAACTACATTTCTAAAAAGAATTAATCAAACACATATAGTTGTAAATAAAAATAATCTTTTTATTAGTGTGGTTGCATTAATATTAACTTTATAGAAGAAAAACACCCATAGTGTACCTCTGACATGCGAAATCACTTCGTTACGGTGAATACATAAAGCGTGACGGAAGATACAGAAACAATAGGTTGGCTATTGAAGAAACTTCTGAAGACACAATGATATTTTAAAATAAATGAACGCCTTTTCCTGTTTGATAACACAATGAAGAAGCTGGGTAGGCAGCGATTTGGTACAAATTTGATTTTTTTTTTTATCAATTTAGACTGAAAAGTTGAAATTTAACATTCCACCACCTTTCACAAACCAGAAGCGAAGAGCAAAATACATCGAAACCTTAATATTTCTGTCTGAAAAGATACTCTAGACATTCAACGTCCTGATACATGATGAAAGGAAAGAGTTCGCACAATTTCACATGGTTTTAATGTCCACAGACATCACGTTGCGGTGAATACTTGAAAAGTGACGGTGAATACACACCACACACAGCTGAACAAGTTCAACTTACTGGAGACATAATTTGGAATTTTCAACAAATAAATGCCTGTTTCTGTGTGATAACACAATGAAGAAGCTGGGTAGGCAGCGATTTGGTACAAATTTGATTTTTTTTTTTATCAATTTAGACTGAAAAGTTGAAATTTAACATTCCACCACCTTTCACAAACCAGAAGCGAAGAGCAAAATACATCGAAACCTTAATATTTCTGTCTGAAAAGATACTCTAGACATTCAACGTCCTGATACATGATGAAAGGAAAGAGTTCGCACAATTTCACATGGTTTTAATGTCCACAGACATCACGTTGCGGTGAATACTTGAAAAGTGACGGTGAATACACACCACACACAGCTGAACAAGTTCAACTTACTGGAGACATAATTTGGAATTTTCAACAAATAAACGCCTGTTTCTGTGTGATAACACAATGAAGAAGCTGGGTAGGCAGCGATTTGGTACAAATTTGATTTTTTTTTTTATCAATTTAGACTGAAAAGTTGAAATTTAACATTCCACCACCTTTCACAAACCAGAAGCGAAGAGCAAAATACATCGAAACCTTAATATTTCTGTCTGAAAAGATACTCTAGACATTCAACGTCCTGATACATGATGAAAGGAAAGAGTTCGCACAATTTCACATGGTTTTAATGTCCACAGACATCACGTTGCGGTGAATACTTGAAAAGTGACGGTGAATACACACCACACACAGCTGAACAAGTTCAACTTACTGGAGACATAATTTGGAATTTTCAACAAATAAATGCCTGTTTCTGTGTGATAACACAATGAAGAAGCTGGGTAGGCAGCGATTTGGTACAAATTTGATTTTTTTTTTTATCAATTTAGACTGAAAAGTTGAAATTTAACATTCCACCACCTTTCACAAACCAGAAGCGAAGAGCAAAATACATCGAAACCTTAATATTTCTGTCTGAAAAGATACTCTAGACATTCAACGTCCTGATACATGATGAAAGGAAAGAGTTCGCACAATTTCACATGGTTTTAATGTCCACAGACATCACGTTGCGGTGAATACTTGAAAAGTGACGGTGAATACACACCACACACAGCTGAACAAGTTCAACTTACTGGAGACATAATTTGGAATTTTCAACAAATAAACGCCTGTTTCTGTGTGATAACACAATGAAGCATAACTAGAAACCACATAATTGTACAGAAAAGGCCAATCTGATTCAAACTTGGTACAACATACGATTGTGTGTTTGATTTGTAATTATCATCATAGCTTTCTTAAAACAGCAATACACAACTGGAACAGCTTATTTGTACTGTAGTACATAGGTGCAATTCCACCTAATCAAAGGGACTTATTTTCACTGTATCTAATAATCCTTTCTATAACTGAAATCAGTAAAAGTGGCGTTACGGTGAATACAATAGGCATGTATTTACCGTAACGTCATGCAGATATTTAACAGATAGAAACCGTATGTGTGTTTTTTGCACTTGCATTAACTGTGTGGGTCATACTGTCACCCACAAACACTAGGATTGTGTTACTTAACACAAAAATAAAGTCAAATAAGAAGGGCCACTCATAAAAGATTGAACATATATTTAATCTTTTATGGGAGGCCCTTCTGATTTGCCACTTAAAAAAGGCTTACACAGGTTGACACAGGAGTTGTATTACATTTTCTTTGCTTTACTCTTAATTAGTTACCTTTTTAAAACGTTTGACTTTTGTTGTGCTATGCACAGAAAAAAAAGGTCAAATAAGAAGGAAAACCCATCAGACATTAATAATTTTTAATCTTTGAGGGGTTTTCCTTCTAATTTGACCTGAAGTGTGGAGGGCTGAGCAAAATCAGGTCAGTGATACATTCAAAAGTAAATACTAGAGTATGTATGAACATGTGCACATTTATAAATGTCTTAGCTAAGCAAGATGATAGTATTTACTGATACTATCATCTTGCTTAGATAACAAATTTATATGTGCACATGCACATGTACTCACATGCACCCACCACAGACTAAATAATCTGTGGTGGGGGCCCTCTTATGTAAATGCATACTATTGATACTTTTTAAAACTGTGAACTCTCTCTTTGCACTTTGTGCTATACCCAATACTGTTGACCAGAAGGCGCCCACCACAAACTAGATTAGTGCATCTGTGGTGGGTGGCCTCTGGTATAAATACTTTGCCAATACTTTGTATCAGAGGCCACCCACCACAGACTATATTTAATCTGTGGTGGGTCGCCTCTGATATAAAACTTCTTTTTAAACAGTTTAAGCTGAAACATTCAACCACATTTAACACTTACTATACTAGATGCATGCACAAGATTGCATGTCTTTAACTCGTAAATATAAAATCCTTTTGAGTCAGGGCAGGGGAAGGGGGTGGGTGAAATCTCTTTTTACTTCATACATTTATAAAATACCAACAGTTTCACTTTCTGACTATAAAAATTACTTGAAAGATTTAAACGCCCGGATTATGGACCTCCTTGTCTCCGGAGAGATGCTGAAACATCCCTTCCTCCGGCGAATCTCTACTGGTACCGGAACCTTCATGAGTATGGATGATGTCTCAATATCCATCACATCACTCTTTCCTTTGGGCCACTTGAACACATCACATTGGCTGCTTGTCGGCCACATGAAAGTGACTGTGACAAGGTCAGAGATATTCAGAATTTGTGCCACAAACCACTTCTCTGAATAAACAACAGCTACATAGTCATCAGGTACCAATCCTTCTATACAAGAACGGCCAGGTATTTCAACATCCTCAGTCTCAGCTTGAGGCTGAGTATGTTCAAATAGCTGATCAGCTGCTTCAACCTCCTCAGGCTCAGTTTGAGGCTGAGGACGTTCAAACAGCTCATACTCTTTCCACCCCTCACAGTGCAATGTGAACTGGCCGTTTACAAAACAGCAGTCTTTGAAACATGAAGTTGCACGCAGGGAGACAGTGCCAGGCTGTTTTGAAACAGCTGCATGCGTTGACATAGTGCCCTTCACTTTACCAGTTGGGACAAGGGATTCCTTTAGCTGACTTGCAGAAATGGCGACTTCTGCACATGTCACAATAATGTGCGTCATTGCTGATGTGTCTGACTGTACACATGCCACATATTCTGTGGCTGATTGGATGTTTGCCCCCCGTTTCACTGCCAAATCGGCTGTGCGCTTTGAAGCTGCACCCACCCCATCACAGGGGCCCTTCCCGTGCCCTGACTCAAAATAAGACCAGCTTGCTGGTATTCCAAAGATTTCAGCATGTTTGCTCAATAAGGCAAACATGTGAATATTTCTGTATTGTGACGTAGGGGAGTCACTGAGGTAGTGAATGAACTCTACCCCAGGAATGTCAATCTGGAGTCTGGGGATCAAGGCACGCAAAAATGCTAACACAGTGCCTGCCATGTGGCTTCGTTCGTCGGATACCATGACATATGATTTATGATGAAGCTTCTCATCCTGCATATAACTAACCACAATAGGATGAACAGTGATCTCGTCTTTGGAATAATAGGCACTCTGTACCTCTTGGTGATACTGAATTGCCCAGTTTTGGGCAAAGTCTAGCTGAGCTGTTACATGGTTTGTTGGTAACTTGTTTTTGAGGGTCAAAATCTGAGAATGCTGAACATGCACTCTTTCGGCATGCGACTGAAAATCTTTTGTCTCCTTGATAAAAAGCTCTTTGAATTTGGACTTATCATGAATTTCTGTGACAAGCTTCAATTTCTTTGTGACTTGGCCTTCACCATATGTCACTTCACAGCGCTTCCACTGTTCTGTTGTTACAACATCAGGTAAAGATTCCTCAAGTTTGGCTTCCAAGGTGGGAACGTCATCCCCAACCTCAATGAATTTGTCGGGATTTTGCATGAATCCTAGAGGCTTCACAGCCTTCAAAAAAAGAGCCATGTTTTGATGTCTTTTACAAAGACAGACCATGCGGTTCATGTAATGAACAAGACGAATATTACGGGGCCTAGCCCGAAGAAACGATGCCAAACCGATCTTTTGATCAGGAAACTCGGACACATACTTTTTGTACAAAACGGACATAAAGTCAAGCAGTACAGAGATTTGTAACTTCTCTTTCTTAAAGGTCATACAATCCTTCTTACCAGGAAGGGTCATAGAGTTCTCAGGCCTGAGAAGAAACTCTAGTACATGGGCCTTCTTTTCGGCAGACAAAGTACAACGCTGGGTCTTTTCGGTTCTCTTCGGTAACCGCCGGTCAACATCAAGCTGACGGCTTATCTCGCTTGTCAAACGACTACTTTGAACGGGCTCACTTGCCAACAAATCCTTTCGCACAGTTTTACTTATACTTGTTTTCATTGCTGAAACAAGGAGATCTTGAGCAGACATAGACTTCATTATTTTGGGAACTTTACTTGGGCTGAGCCCATCTGACCTGATTATTGCTTCAGCCCCCAAGAAAGAATCATTTAGATCTGACCCGATTGTTACATCAGCCTCCACATACAAATCACCATCTAAAACCTTAGACTTTTCTGCATGCTTAGTTCTATTAAGCTTCTTTTTCATTCGCCACAACTCTCTGCGTAGACGGCTGTTCTGTTCCCTCTCTTTCTTAAGCTGCCTGAATGTACGGCTGACTTGACGGTTCACTCGTCTACGACTAGCAAATGACATTCTGACTTTCAAGGGTTCCCTAGGATACATGCAAAGAACATTCATAAAAACTGATGGATAAAATGTGGAAACATGTAAAGAATGTCAATTAATGAAAGGCCAGCTTCATTGGTTGAAAAAGATCTGAAAATGTAGAAGATTGTTACATGAAAAGGAAAATCACAGATGATCAATGAACTTGTAAGAAGAAAATTTTAAGTGGTCCAGCCGGTCTTCTCCAAAGAACGTTGTGTGACCTGCAGCACCTCCTCCTCCATGGTCGTCTTCCTGGCCTTGGCCCGTGAACTTTAAACATAAAAAAGAACAACTTGCAAATTTTACAGAACATGTATTATAAAATAGAAACATGGAAAGAGTGATGTGAGTTGTGGTTATGAAAAAAGAAAGACAGGAAATATATTTCATGTGGAATTTTATTCATGAAATAAACTGAGAAAACATGGAAAGAACATTGTTATGCACAGAACAACACTCATTTAAGTTAAAACAATTAACACTTACCGTGTCAACATCTGTGGCTGACTTTCCTCCCCTGTGGATGTGGAGTCCAGGGAGGGGAGAGGCTCCTGGGATGAGGAGAGGCTGTCATCAAAGGGGGGGGCTTGCGGGTCTTCCGCTGCCGACGTTGAAGCCCGTGCGGCATACCTCTGGTCTCCTGTTGGAAATAATGCAAGCATGCATTTAGTTCTCATTTCCAAATAATGTCTTTAATGATGATTGAAATTTGAATCTTTCCTTTTTTGTAAGCAGGGATGAAAGTTGGGAGTGAGGAAAAAATTGTGATAAAGTATGATTCATAACATTATTACTTTGGAATAGAATTACTCTTTGCAATGAATATTCTAACACTGAAAATATTCCTGGTGTATAAGAAGTGTAAGAATTCTATCAATAGTCATACGTACATAACTCAATAAAGTTTTGCTGAATGTATCTATTAGTAAGGTGAAAAATTGTAAACCACTTACTTGCAGATGCTCTTGCCTGAGTGGGTTGGCCATCAGGTCCCCCAGCGGAGCGTTTCCGCAGCCGGTGCAGGGCGGTGTTGATTCGCACCCTCTCCCGTTCCAATGTTGCTTTTTCCTCGTTCTCCCGCTCCATATCCTCACGCTTCACATACTTTTCACGGCACCGGCGCCGTTCACTCTTCCGATATTTCGGATCCTCCCGATGGCGGGCCCTGTAAAGTCGGGAACGCTCCGCTGGGGTCTTCGGTGGCATGATGACTAGACCTGATGACTTTTAAAGATTGGAAGTAGAAAAACACCATAAGTAAATAACTATAACATATATATAATCATTTGTTAGGTAAATAACAACTATTATTACTTTTATTAATTTTAAAGACTTCTTATGTAGATGTATCATAAAAATTCTACATGTAGTCCTTATTTAAATAAAAAGGCACCCTACAATTTAAAAAAAACATGGAAACTATGTACATCATTGTAGGCTATGAATTTCATATGGAAATACTGCAGGTGTTGTCAATGAAAATAAATTACAGATGAAACGGTGAATTAATGTATTCACCGTCACGCACTCTTTCTAGTATATTGCAAATAAATTAGCAATATATGTTGAAATATCATACAAATATATATTGGACATTGTTATAGATTAAATAATATGTATACAGTTTATGACTGAGAGCACCGTATGGAACTCAGGAGACAAAAATCTTCTTAAATGTATTCACCGTCACGAAATTTTGCAAGTGCGATAAAGCATCTTCATCTATGTTCATTATTACAAAGAGCGAATTCAATGTATTCACTGCAGAACCCTCCTTATTTGAGAAGTGAAAAACCCACCGTCATTTATATATATTATATGATTTAGAACTGATTTCCATAATTTCACTAGAAAATGTATTCACCGTCACGGAGTGAAACCGTTGTGCACACTACTGGGCCTCAATGAAGTCATCAAAATTTAGAAAATTCATAAATATACACCTTCCACCTACAGTTAATAATGAAAGCATTTAGAATAGCTGAAAGTTTCATTCAAGAATATCGGATATAAAAGGTACAGGTCGGTTTCTGTATTCACCGTCACGTTACCGTCACTCTAGGTTCGGTTCGATTGATGGAACCCTAGATTGCAGCCAGCAAAGTGCGGGAGCTGGTCCGAAAGTTTGAAAAACATCTTTTACAGGTTATAGAGTGAGAATACATATAAAATCATGCTTCCTCCATGATCTATATGCTATGTAGTAACAAGACATCACACATTTTCATGATCACATCATCAATAAGTGCCAATTAAATGGAATTTTCAAACGAGTACTCACCCAAACGACAGCCTCTCCTCACCCATGAACGCTCGTCAGCCAGTTCCGGTAAAAAAAGCTAGGAGGCGCCTACTGTTTCCGGTAGTTATCCGGGAATGTTTCGCGCCATGTATTCACCGTCACGCTCGTTGCGGTGAATACATAGAGGTTTTCGGGTGATAGTGGGCAAATATTGATAGTCTGATTTTACAAAATGTATTCAAATAGTTAGGGAACCATGGAGGGACATTGTGTTAGGTGTTACGTTGTGCTATAACCAACCATTTCAGCTGTACGGCAATGTATTCACCGTCACGCTTAACTATTACGCTAAATCTTCCAGTACAATTTCCACTCTGGGGAGAAAAGTTCTTAAGATACAAATTTGAAATTTTTCTCAGATATAGAGAACACTTTTTGCTTTATATATATATGAAAATCACTATCCTAGACCTTATTATAATATATTGTTGCTAGGTGTAAAGCTCACCGTGACGGTGAATACAAAAATTGGACCTGGAAGTGGCAAGTTCTGAAAGAATTAAATTTTGGCCTTGTGACTTAAATCTTTTTTTAAGAAGCTGGACATTATGTATATTTTTTGATATTATAAAGAAAAAACACATTTACCTTCTTTAACTTATAATGCACAAGAATTTCCCTTTTTTTTTTAGAAAAAGACATTCATTTTTGCACAATTTTCACCATTTATGAGCTTCTACTGCCTTCAATAATGGTTGAACACCCCAATATATATATATGCCCAGAAAGGTCTTGCCTGGGCCTACCTCATAATAAGTAATAGTTCTGTATTTGCCTTATTTTAAAGGTTTTATATACAAAAGACATGCTTTTTTCCAATTGTACATTTTTCGTGCAGGTGGCCCATATATTAATATATATCTTATGTTGGTGAAGATATAAAGGGGAATGGCTTACCATAGGAGTTGTCCCTCAGTCAAGTGTTCGTGTTTGTGTTAGTAGTCTAGGTTTACATGTAGAGCTGGGACGGTGGTGTGTAGGGGAGAAGTGCATCAAACGAGGCACAATATAAGGGGTGGTTTCTGTGATGTGAAAATGAGGGGATGTGAAGGTATGATTCAACTGGTATAGCGCAGATAGGTATTGTGTTATAGAGATCGCCATCCTGCCCCTGACAAAAAAGGGTGCAGTTTTCAATAGATTGGACATTTTGTGGGGTTTTCCCTTGAAATAGAGGTGTTTTTTTAGCCTAGTTGAACAATACTCAATGGATTATAACAAATGCTAACAGCATTTGTTACCATCTTAGAATATCCTAGGGGATGATGGTAGAACTAGCTATCACTCTGTGCCCCATGTGTTAGGGATATATTTGCAATGCGTTTCAAAGGCAAATGTACGGAGTACATTATGGTGACATGCATCTGAGGGGAAGCACTTCTAGCTATCAGCAGAAAATATCTTCTCGTGCACACTTTATTAGATCGTTGTCTATTATAGACTACATAAACTCTCCACTGTTGGTTATCAGAGGATCTACTTTTTTTTCCATCAAAACAGTTTTCGAGTGGGCACAAAGATAGCTTGACAAAATTAGTTTTCCACACTCCTGAACAATTAAAGAATTATAAGGCTTTCAAAAACCTTCCACCCAGTGTCGTTAGAAACCTGTAATGATTGGCTACCACATCATTTAGTGTAATCCATATATATATATATATATATATATATATATATATATACGTACTGTATATATACTATGTATGTATGTAGTGATATTTATAGTATCAAACTATCTGATAAATCAGAAAGGACGTATATTATGGGCCATGAATATTACTAGCATCTTTGAATATGTCACCTAAAGGCTAAACAGTGAAAGTTATCAATATTAGTGTCGGACATAAACAAGTCTACTGGCAATATGATCGACCGACACTGCGGCCTCCGGGACGTCTGTGGCAGCTGTCTCCAGCCCGTGCATACTCCTCACCTGACCCAATCCTCCCACACACTACCTTCCTGCATAGACCTGCACACAAGGTAAGTGACAACGGCTCAGCAGCAGAAACATTAGGGTGATTTATTTACTATCTTTGGGCTTATTGTGGGTCTTAGCTATTTTGTAGAAACTTGGAAACTTGCTACAGAGATGTTATATTGATATTTACAACCGTGTTGTTGTACAGTTTCACTTTGAGAGAACAGTGTAAGCCGACAGGGAGTTTTGATATTTGGTTATGCTGGGCATGTAGTCAGCTACTGTAGGAATATGTATCTAGACCACATGTATTTGTAAAGAAGTAAAAAACTACTCGAGAGACGATCGATCCATGTTATCTGTTCAGGTATAATCTGAATGATGGCCCATATTACATGAGTTCATATATATTTCACTTTTCAGACTACTTCTCACACTCTCCCGATACAACACCTTATACCATGGTAAGAGAATTCAGTATCAATAGTTTTTCATGGGCATTTTCTCAAATAGACATGTATAAAAGCCCTTTTTCAGTCTAATCTTTTCTTTTAGTAATGAATCATTCATAAGACTTGTTTACCGACATGATTCAGACTTTTTCAATCCTTCATCAGGGTATTGTTTTTTATTGCTTAATAGATAGTGGTGGTTTTATCACTTTCGGAGCGGTTTTACAGGAGCAGTTTTGAGTTAGTTACTAGGTTACTAAATATTACGGTTATCAATATAGGCGTAGTTTTATCAGTTAGTTGCAATACTTAAATATCTCTTGGCGTGAATCTGCTTATTTTCGTAATTAGAATTATAAATGTGCTTAGCTAGTCAATAACAACTTTTTCATATTGAAAATTATCTCCGAATTTTTGTATCCATGTATCGGGTTGGGTGCTGGATCATATTATTGATAAAATTAGATTGATGAGTCTTCAATGGGATAATTTCAAAATAAAAGCTAAACATGATACCACTACTAATATAACCATTTTATTACATAAATTCTAGGCCGATGTATACAGCTAATCTGCTAAATCTTAAAGTTATTCATAATCAAAGTAAACAACTGGATAATGTATACTTTCTGCTTTATTTTCAGGCTTCCAGTGGAAAAGAGACAAAGGTAGGTCTATACAGTTCTATGTATATTGACATTTGCAATGGATTTTTGGAGTTGTTGGTGTGGGGCATTAATGGATATATAGTACAGTATGAGGCACGCAGTTGACTGATCATTGGTTTTATACACTAAACCTACAAATGAGTCATAACACAGCAGTCAGACTGTCATTCAATGTTATTCCTGAGACGACATGTTTGCTGTCTGTGGATGTGTGGACCGTATTTCGCAGTCAGATGTGAATGCAGCAACATTATAGGACATAATAGGCTTGACCTAGTACACCCGCATCTCACACACTTGGGTGACATTTTATATCATATTCACATAATATCATGGACCATGATACGGGTAAAACGGGCTATCACAATGAGTCTGCAAGGACATTCAGAAACAAATATCAGAGATTTCTTTTTAATCCAGGTAGCTAATGCAAGTGGGGAAGAGGAACTTCAGAAAAAGGTTTAATGGTGGAATGTAGATCATAGCTCAAATGGATAAGGTCTGAGAAGAGGGATATTATTCTAATGGTATGCAGGTGATCGATATCAATATGGTTTGATTATTGATTATCATTCCAGTGGTATAATACTAGGCGTTAACATATGCTATAGAATTCAGTACCCTAAGTGAAATGTATAAATATTAGCATTTTTGTTGCTCAAATGGTCCTAATATTACATCTAGAGGGGATGTTTGTGGGATGTTCAAATCTGGGGCAATATATATAGAATTCCTTATAGGAAATAAGCTTCTCCGGTAGACTTCTCTCTTCGCGATGACTCTGAATTACTTGAATGCACCAAATATTAACGCGCCTGTAATAATTGGAAGAACAAAACTAAGAGGCAATGTAAATTGTTACACGCCGCTAGTTCTAGAGGTAAAAATTGCAAGTAACGCTTTACAAAACATGGATGCTCGAAACACCCGACGTGGTATAACATTTTGTTGTAATGCATTGTTGGTAATCTCCCTATTTTCTGCAGCCATCTGAGGCCACTGAATGTCAGGTAAAGGCGACCTTGAATATATCGGATTTGTGATGTCCTAATATTTACATCCCATTTTCTTGTTTTTGAGATACCTACTATCTAAATCTAGGTTTCATTTGGCATTTCATATATCATTCTCATCTGTGTCCTTCGAGAGAAAGGGTAGCTGCTCATACGAGCTTGTCTGTGAACCATACATGTATGCATTTATTATATGTATCAATGTACATGTATCAAGTAAAAACAGAAAGCGCCCCAGAAAAATCAATAAGAATCACCATTAACTGATGAACATGAAAATTTCGATTTTTATGTAAAGAGCATATCTTGAAAATAAGAATAATTTCGCTTTTTCAGAATTGTTTTATCATATTACACCCTTTCAAACTTGGTTGTTCAATAACAATGAAATTTATGTTAGAAATTATGGCAGATATTCTTTTTAATCTTGAACCTGTCTGTTCTATGCTTTAATCATCTTATTGTCTCTCGAGAAATGCCTCTCTAGGTTTGATAACTAAAATCTCGAGAGGCCAAATATCTATGTCTGTGCCTTAATTATATCATACCTTGATTATCTTATCATCTTTTGGGAAGTGCTTCTCATGGTTTGGTAATCTGGAGAGAAATAGCATTAATAACTCCCTAGAGTTCTTATATAAACGCACCTTCAGAGTCCAGCTGTTATAGAGGAAATATTCACTCTGCTTAGCCTCATTCATCAGTGTCGCACTTATGGAAAGCGACGAATTTGACCAAAACACGTTAGTTTCTTCTTAAGAAATTTGCGGGTCAGTTAGCCTTCCAATGACTCGCCCTTCAGATCTTATTTGTGCATTAATGTTCTGTTGACTGTTTTTTTTTCAGAGAAAAATCTTTCTGAAATTAATATGTGCCCAAACCATAACCGATTTATAGACTAACATCCAAACCAGTTATATAGCTTTTTATGGGAAATTTTAGTATAATTTGCAAGGAATGCTTTTAGGTCAATTTTTGAGCGTAGATTTCAAAAAACAATTTTACCAAGTTGAAAAATGTATTTCTACCCCTCTAAATGACATGGTAGAGGGCTAAAAATAGGTTTTCAGCTTGGTAAAGTTATATTTTGAAAGCTACACCCAAAAATTGACATGTTTCTAGAATGTTTCTAAAACACTTTTTGGTGATCTGATTCCAGTCTACCATCAGGATTTATCATTCATATTCAGGATGTGATAATTTTTTGAATGGATAATTATCCGAGGTGCTTACCAAGTACTGATGGGGACCTTTTTTATGTATTTCAAATTCAAAAGGAATCTCATTGACATTCAGCAAGAGGGGCCATCCATAAAGTATGTACGCAGAATATCTGAAAATTTGGACCCCTTCACCCTCCCACTATTAAAGGTAATAAAACAAAGGAGCATATGCTTAATTACCATTAACATTAACATTTTCGAACCCCACTCCCTCATTGCATACATACTTTATGGATGGCCTCACACTAAACACAGATATTCAATACGAAGGCATCTGCCTGAGTTCTTTTTCCGAATACCTCATCTAGATTCTTCCGGTGCATCTACAATCGATCCATTTGTTTATATAAATACCGGTTCTCGATTTTAGGTTTTCAAAGAATCATCTATAAAGTATTAAAATAGCCTAGCTGGTGGAATATACCCTCTATAATAACTTCTGCTCGACCTCGTGATCGACGTGAAACTTTGTCTAACTTTTCTTTTTCAGAAAAAGGGCGGTTTCTTCTCTAGTGTGGGAAGCACCCTGAGCAAGGTAGGAAAGGAAATTGAGAAGGGTGTGGACACAGCTGCCACATCTATCAACAGGACCATTGATGAGAATTGGAAGTCGGACCTCTTGGTTTGTTCAACTTTTCATTTCCCATTCATAGGACGTTACTGTTAAGCCCATAAGACAGCGACATTTTCCACAGATTCTCACTGATCCGATCACCGATTATAATCGGTAACAAGAATGTCGCTGTCTTATACCCTCAACGCCGATTGCCGATCACACCTTTCCACTTTATGACCTTGTACAGTGAACCGAGTGAGATCAAAGAGAGCCGCCGGGAGCCGAGCCGTGGTGAGCCATGGGCCGCTGGTGTGGATTCATAGAAAATAGTTCAAAGTTTAATAACTTTTGATCCGAATAAGATATTGGAAATCGGTTTTTAGATTCGTCATCGCCTCTATCTCCCCTGCCAATTGATATAAGGCACTTGTAAATCGGACCAGGGGATGGGTAGCAATGCTGTTGAAACGGCCTACTCAGAACCGGGAACAGTCGGTGAAGTGCGTACAGCGACACGATTAAGGTCGGGCATAGTCGGTCATTACCCCCACGGATTCGTCGGACAAAGGTGTGATCGGGCACAATGGTCGGGTCGCTGTCTTATAGGCTTTAGAGTAGTCTTTCCAAGTAGTGTGAACGACGACATATCTGTGACGTAATAAAGTATTACAACCTAGTACTCGCCAAGGATTGAATCGTATATTTCGAATTTTTTGTATGTGTATTCTTCAAGCGAGTTGAGTGAGCGTTTCTCAAATTCAGTACTGCTAACGTTGACAAAAGAATATAAAGAAGCTCGAAGTGGGCGTCTGAACTGTTGCTATATCTACTTGATCTCTTTAAGTGGGAGTTCAGGGGAATTTATCTTGAAATTTTCCTAGTTTTAAACAAGTAAGCTGCACGTGGGAATTACTTTCAGGATAACTTCCGTACCAACATGAAGGTTATGTTGGTGTCACGTACCACATTCAAGGCTCTGCAGTACCACGACGGGGTGCTCGACGGGCTGGGCACGTTAGGACCAGACAACCTTGGACCATGTAAGCAGCGATATATTTACATCTCTCAGTATAAGTCCTCATTATCTCAAATCTGAATGGCAATATGAGGATAAACCGTTTGATCACCACTGATACTACCGTGTGAAAAAACCTCAAATCTGTGTATGCATGGCGTGAAGCCTATATATATATTCAGTAACCCATATATAATGGTTTGGAAAAATTCCCATTTTGTATGGCATTTATATATTCCCCCCCCCCCTCTTTAATCCTTCATATAGAGGGGTGTAAAGTGTTAAATTTGAATTTTAACATTTAAGATGAGATCCAAGTTTTCTCCAAACATGTAACAAGCTGTATAGCAATTTTACTTCCGGTTTCCGGTTTTAAATTCCATATAACTTCCACATACAAAAACCTCACTGGCTGAAATTGGATACATAGACCTGCTATGCCTCACCGAATGGGGAATAAAGTATATATCCATTCCAGGTACCTGGACCGTTTTGAATGATGGTAACAACATCGTCCGCCTCTCCGTCGACAACAATTACTTAGCCATAGAGAACAAAACTGTAGTCATGAAGCATCATGTGAGTATCATGTAATTCTTATTCCAGAGATGAGGAGTCATTCTTTTAATCTTGCCGAAAGGTACTATCGTAAAACTGGATGAGGTTTAATCTTGGCCACCGTATTCCACGACTGGAGTTTGGCAAAGTGACTTCATGAGGCGAAGCCGAGTGAAGTCCAGAGCCAAAACTTCAGGAGTGGAATGCGGTGGCCAAGATTAAAACGAATCAGGTTTTGATTTTATCCTACCCTATCTCCTCGATTTTGGAATATTACGTGATAACAATGCTGTATGCCACTAGTGGCATATAAAACTCCGTATGCCAGTCAGCGTGGCATACGGAAACCCAATGTTAAGCCTATGGGATTTTATATTAGGGGTAGGATAAATAGATGCACTTATAGATCATAAGAATTTGGATTGAGGCGGTAGCATGTACTGTGGGGGTGGATGGCTCCCTAATAGTTTGTTACATCTATCAGGTTGAGCCCATACGGAATCTGGGTTTGTAGGCAGAACATCTAGTTTTTTTGGTTTTTTTAGTGTTAATTTTTATTCTGGAGTTATCTACTAGGGTATATAAGCTACCCTATTTTCAGTAGGCTCCAGGGCCATTGTTCAGTTCAGTTATGTTTATATATTGTATATACATAAAAGAAAGTGACAGGTGATACTAAGTGAAGAGTTAACAGGTTCAGTTTAGGAGTATACATTTTCAAAAGAACACTTGTGTAATACAGGAGAAGAGGTAGTATTTACAGAGTAAACATCTTTATATGGTTATTTTTAATTATTAAAAATTGTAGTGGAGCATGGCAATTGGGAATGGAAAGAAAAACAACCCTCAGTGAGTCAAGCGTAGGGCAGTGAGGTTTCCTTTGGTGTATCTTTTAAAATTTTCACATGAGTTTATTTTCCTGTTTTCGTTGTTCTTCTCTATGCGGTTGCGTAGAGATTGAGTTGTCTCCGAGTCCGGAGAGCAGTGTATGAAATCCGCAATGTGAATGGCAATGTCGGATAGGCCGTGGTGACCATCCTCGTTGAAGTGGTGGCCCATGTCCGTTTCGACCAGGGCATATTTAATCCGATAGAAGTGTTGTTGGAATCTGTTCATTAATCGGCGTTTGTGAGCGAACCCCATTGACAATACTCCATGAGTTTGGATGGGCCATAATCGTCATCGAGGCAACACAACCAAACGAGTGGAGTATTGTGCATTTTACGATTCGAGTGCGGTTCTGGATTTATCTCACCCCTTTCTATGACATTAATTATCATCATAATTAAAATATCCTTAGCAAATCCATGTGACGTCATCTCAAATCGACTACGCCACGGCCGTGGCATAGTATTGTCACTTTACTGGGGTGATCGTTGAGTATTTTTTTCTAATGTTATTCCTATGGCTAAACTTGTACCAGGGGTGAGATAATACCCACTACCGGTACTAGGGGTGCAGTATAAATAATGTTCGGGCGCACTGCCCCCATAGTGAATATTCGGGCGCACTGTGCCCACATTGAAAGCATCGGGTCAATAGGTGCGTACATTAAGTATATAAAATGGTGTTCTTCTTGATATTTAGGTATGTACCAGTAATAATAGGAAAAGATAGTGACTGAGCCCGTAGGTATGCAATTCTCGGCCTTTTAATGCAATAAATACATACCTCCGCCTGTGGCCTCGGAACGTATTTAAGACATCGGAAGACCTCGAACAGCCATCCCTTGGGGCTCAGTAACAACGTTTTCTCTTATTATTGACTATCCCTCTATCCGAATGAATATCACGTTAATGTTGACATACTGCTTCTGATCGGTGATTGCAGTTAGACCCGGCACAGACCGCGCCAGATACTCGCCTCCGCCTACAGCAGACCGGAGAGTGGCTCAGGCTGGAGTCGGTCAGTGACGCCAAATCTTACGTGGGCGTTAACTCTGACGGCATCATTAATCCTGCCGCCGACACCGTGAAGGGACTGGATGCCCAGTTTGGGGTCAAAGTCATTGTGAGTAAACACTTTCTTATTACTATATACGGGTGCACGAATGTATCACTTTTACGCGATAGGAGAAAAGATTTCATCCGTCCACCCTGTGGCGTAATATATATAATACTACCCTCCATACCACGTGACCACTCATTCTTCTATTTAGTGAGTTTTAGAATGGCATTCTTAATGATTTTTACGTATATAATAATAAAAAGACATAGTGAGTGTGTCTGAATTCCATCTGTTCCTCGATATTTTGGTCAGAAATACTCACCTCATTCTTTGAACTCGGTGAATATTTCTGACCAAAATATCTCTGAACAGATTCCATTCAGACACACTAACCATGTCTTTCTATATTACTTTTTCTGCGACCATAAAACAACAAAATTTCACATCTAATGAACCTAATTACATATTAGATGACCTCATGGATAGCATCATGAGAGCATTTCAATTATTCATCCCTTGCTGCTTTTAACTATGTATACAAGTATATATACACACTGGCATTATCTTTACTCCATGAAACTTGTAAATAGCTTCAGTAACTATTTTAGTGTAACGTTCACATAACTAGAGAGAGGTACGAATACAGTTCTGCAAACTAAATTATTTCCATTTATTTTTAGTATTCCCCATATCCTCCAACCGTGAAGAAATAAGGAAGCATCAAGGGTCAGTCTCCATTTCAACAGCTGATATACGGGCATTTCAACAGGAGCTTTGCCATTTTCGCTCCACGGGGAAACACTGTCGACTTACCGGAAACCCGGTGCCGCTTGGACCCTCCCTATACTAATTCTTTACGGAAACTAATTCAAGGAGAACAACTTTTGTTCTAATGTGATATCGGGAAATAGTTATCAGGTCTATTCTCTCATTTGCATGTAGACTGCATATATGTTAAAGATTTAGCATTGGCAAACATAGGCATAGGAATTTAGAGCTATTTTTCCACCTCTTTCATTTGCATTAATAGGCTTGTCATCTCATTTATATTTGGCACAACCCTTTTTGACAATGTTAAATCAAAAAGTCCGTCTATAAGCAAGTTTTCTCAGACTGTCAGAAGCTAATATATATGCAAAATTAATTGTAAATGGACAGATATATACTGTGTACAAGTAAAGGGTAACTGGAAAAAATAATAAAGATGTCATCGTATTAAACTTGTTTTTTTCACACTAGTAATTCTAGCTCCCAAGTCAGATTTTTTTGATTCAACGTCTAGTCTATCCTAATGTGTCCCATCCTGATTGCCTCATTCTATATTCTCCTTACGGCATAAAATAATTAAAAGAAATATATAATATATAAAAATATAGTTCAAAGAAACTTCTACTATACCGAACCTAGCAGATTATCAATACATATATCACTGTCTGCATATCTCAGACTTCAGTTATATTGTCAACAAATGTATGCAAAGAAAAAGACATCCGTAATAATTTCTTGCTATCTATAAACCACTAAAAAATCGTATTTAAATATCTCTTGAACAAAACCCTGATCAGCTTTCTTTTTCAAGTCTTCAAACATACAAGCATGGCACTTAGAAATGCAAAATATCCTGAAATAGGCTGCCAGCTGTTCGGGGCCTGCACTTTCAGTTACTTTGAGTGAATTTCTGGACCCATTTCAGAGCTGATTGACTTGGATTTACATTGATTTCAAGAATGATCATTGGGTCGAGAGTATACAGATAGACATTATATCATGTATGTCCTATCCGATCTCCTCGATTTTGGAATATTACGCGATAACAATTCTGTATGCCAGTAGTTGCATATAAAACTCTGTATGCCAGTCAGCGTGGCATACGGAAACTCAATGTTAAGCCTATGGAATTTTTTATTAGGGGTAGGATAAATCTTTGTCAACTATTTGTAGCCCTCCTTTTCACTTTCCATAATGTATTTTGACAGACAAAATTCGAAAATTGAGGAAACTTTAGATATCTTAACTGGACATTTCCTTCATTAAATATTTTGCATATCACACACTAGATCTTGTTTCAATACCCACTAAGCTGGCAAATATGTCAGTAGTCCCATTCCTCGTGCACATATTTTAGGACTAGTATCATTTCATTACAGGCTAAGAATATTTGCCAATACACATTTTTTTTAAATACGTTTTATCCTTAGAAACATGGGTCGTTAAAGCTACCTGTGTTACATATGTTCATGAAAAGATGACATAATAACATTGAATGATTCCTTCTTTGGATTGTAGTGAATTTTAATTATGAAATAGCACAATTATAAAAAAAGATAAACGCATCGTACATACATGATATAACATACAACATCGGGCGTTAAAGAAAATACAATCTATACATGATAAGGATACGAGATAATGAATGAGTGAGGAACTGCTATAAGTGAAAGGGTGTCATTTTGAATCGCGAGTCATCTCCGGGGTCTCGCTGCGCCACTCCGCAGCGGACCAGCAGCTGCATGTAGGGTGCCCAGTACCGGTCGTCCGTCTGCACGTACGGGTCGTTCCGGTCCAGACACTTGTTCATCAGCTCCTGTTCAAGGCAGACACACCAATTCGTAATCAAAAAGATATCAATTAAAGGTTTTGGAAAGTATCATATACATGTACACATTTTGACACAGGTGAACGTCACATCAATTAGTAAAAATGGAGAAACCCTTCATTCCCAGCTTTATACTTCTTTTTCTTTATGTTTTCTGGTAAAAACAAAAGTTTGACCACTGAACAACGTACTAGAAAATTTAACGTTATCTGTAATTATTATTACGGTAAAAATTTTGTAAATCCCCTGATCTCAATTCAATATGATGCGAACTTTTCATCCAGTTGGAGCAAGCTCTACAGCTGATTATTACATCAGGATTTCATTAACTTTTTTTTAAGTTCAACGTTGATATATACCAGTATATGGATAAAAGTCAGGAGTGAGGAAAAATGGGAAATTTAAAAAGCTTAAATCGATTTATCTTCTTATACAGCGGGCTTTTCCGATGTACAGTAAAACCCCGCTTACGGGGATACTCTCCGTTCCGAGCAAACTGTCCCCTTAAGCGGGGTATTCAGTTAGGTATTCAGTATGTCATTGGTTAGCCTATGTAGTATATATATCATCTTTTCAGGTGATACTATGGCATAGACATTGTTATATCCACAGACGCCCTACAGATGCCTACCTGACGCCTACGGGAGCCTACGCGGGCCGTTCCCTGGTGTCTGATCATCTAGACACCAGTCTAACCACCTCACACACATACCATAAACAAGAAATGGGGATAATCTGGAGTTGTGGTTCCCACACTGTCCCGTCAGGTTTTTATATGGTCTCTCCAAAGCGTCCCCTTAACCGAGGTTAAAAAATATTCCGTACTGAAATAACTTACCGTGTTGTCCCCTTAAGCGGGGTGACCCCATAAGAAGGAACAATTTTCGTTCCGTGCAAATGTCCCATGTAAACGGGGTGCTCCCTTAAGCGGGGTGTCCAAGAAGCGGATTTTACTGTATATGAGATGTCGGAATTCCGTCAAATGACTTGCATTCCTGTATATATAGTTTTGAATCGCAATTAAATTTGTTAGAACATGTAATTTGGAAATAACTTCCCATTGCGGATGAAGCCTCGTAAAAAAAAAAGTATAGATAACAATGTTGAGTGAATACCTGGACGATGGCTTGCATAGGTAACACGTCTTCCATATTGCCTCGTATATTCCGCTGTGAAGTTAAAATGAAAAATGAGCAATTTGCTAGTCATCAATGCAGATTCATGAGCAGACCATATGTATTTAGTTAGTAACACCTTTATTACCATATCATATTCCTATTATATCAGCAATTATTTTTTATCTTCCAACTTTTGACACACGGTACCTATGGCGATCACGATATTTGTTTTAATTAACGAGTAGATTTTTAGACCATATGAAATGCGATGTTTCCAGAAACATTGAGATCTCGGCATAAATATGGTGAAATGCTGTGGATTCGATGAACAAATCACCTTTCATATTGGAAAGACGTGTAGTATAAAGACCTAATCATTAACACTGACAGTCTAAATGCTGAGGCACTATCCATTTCTGATGATGGGAATATGATGACTGAAGGTCAACTTACCTTCTTGGCCCAACGTGCAATATCTTCTCTGGCAGGTTGTGGGAAATGCTCCTCAATAAATCTACCCTAAAACGATATAGGTTCCAATGACGTCAGAAGTTGGATTAAAATCAAATCTGATTTGTTTAAAAGCCTTTATTCCCACAGTATGCTATGCATACTGTGAACATTGTTTTCCTCGGTAGAGAGACTTGTACCACCACATTAAATTAGATCTGAGCTAGAAGGTCGGTAGATGTGATGGGTGTGTAATATTAGATGCCTCTCCCATATAGACAGTCTGAAGTCAATGTTCTCATCAAAGGGGCAGCTAGCTGATTTTTCTACGGCGAGCTCGGGTCAACAAAGAGCGACTTATATTATTCCCTAGTAGTACTTTCCTTCACTAAGTTGACCTTCACTAATAGATTCGATTGGACGTGGCGTAACTGAATGAGTCCTCTCCCACCGCTATATGACCTTCACTAATAGTCCATACCTTCATAACGACTGACAACGAATCAGATCCACATATTTGGACCTGCAAAGTTCGCTTAATGCCCTATATAAATTGTTCAAACTTCTTCGGTTTTTTTTTATGGAATATGAAGTTGTATAAGACAGAAAGGCAATATTCCCATCGCTATATTTCTGAATATCACAGCTGGTAGTACAACCTACTAGTGTATCCTTTAGGTATATAAATGGTTAAGCAATATAATAGTGTTCGTGTAAAAAGCTTTAACACAGTTTACTTACAAGTCGCTTCATAAGCTTGCGTTGATATATGTCAGCCTTCTCCTGCTTATTTTCTGCTTCAATTATGAGGCTGTAAATAACGAGGCAGGGACTTGAAACATATAATCATGTCTAGATCACACAATATATCCACAAAGTACAAATACAACATCAACATCACGAGTTTGTTAGCCATTGTTGCGTCGATTTAGAAAGCATTCCCTCGCCAGTCAAACTGAGATGCAAGCACGCACAAAGTTCAACACTGTGCATCATTCTCTGACAGCTGGAAATATTACATTCTAAGACATGTAAGTACATTTACTGTCTACATATATTAAAATAGCTTTCATTGAAATGCGCTAATTGTAAATACATTTATTGAGGAGAGGTTGTGGAGAGATTTGTTCAAAATATGAGCATGGTTCTAACAAGTGGTACTGACCTTTGTTCTGGTTGTTCCCCGCGATCTTCTGACTGCAGGGTCTCTAGCCGATGTGTTAATGTTTCTCGAATCTCTTCCCTTTGTTCTCGAAGCCGCTTTCCTCTGGAAACAAGATTCGGATGCGGATAAACATCAGACGTACACAATGTATTCTTGAGTCAATAAGAAATAACTAAACGTTATCTATTGGAGATATATTTTCTGCGTATTACCACGTAGGAGTGATACATGAGAGATCCAAAATTGTGTCTCACTTTTCAAGCTCTTCTTTCATTTCTTGTCTCTGTGATTTGATGTAGGCGAGGACGTCATACATCTCGGCAATTGACTTTTCCAAGTCAGACAAGCAGATCTTTTGCTGAATTGCTATGCTGTCAGGCAATACTGGAAGAGAAATACCGATAATGAGATTATACCAAACAGAAAATAATTCAAGAAGGACTTGGATTTATGTAATGTTGAATAGGCAAAAGCTCTTGAGCGACAAGAGGAAGGTATTAACGGAAGTCTAACCAGTGTGAGCAAATTATGGATGTTGTTGGTGTCAGAAAAGTGGAAATATTTGCATAAATTCTTACACAGAAAGACAGAAAACGTGAGAAACACGTCCGTCTTGATCAGTGTGGGGATAAGGGGGAATGTTAAACCAGTTTCATTGGCGTCAATGAGACTTAATGATATTATCCTTCTTTTACACAAAGGGAAATATTTTTATAAACAGAAAATGAAAACGTTGATGTCCAAAGAAAAGTCGAAAGCTACTATCTCTGGCTATTAGAATATTGATTGTTCACGAACCTACTGGTTTCTTTTCCGTGTAAGACTGAATGGTTCCCTGCAACAACTTCTCTTTGGCTTTTTGTATGGTTATCGTTGACTCGGCTTCGGGCCCCGCACACTTTGACGCCTTAGCCTTGACCAAGTCGGCATGTACCTAGAACAAACTTAATACCTAAATACACATATACCTTTACTATTACCAACCAAATTTACCATCTAAAATGCACCTAGCTGAACATGAAATTCTATCGCACTGGACATTACATGATTGTAGATAATAGAGGGGTCTAGACCTGTAAAGAGCCAAGATAAAACTGTAGAATCAAGCAAGGTGTCATATAATGCCAAATTTGCATTATACGACTTTGAGTATAAAATATTGTTGAATAATACAGTATTTGTATAATGTTCGTGCGGTGGCAAGTACTTTGCCGTCCACGAAAAAACATTACAAGAGAATATTCCAAAAGAATATTACAGTATTGCTCAAAGTACTGATTTGAAGAAGCTCACAAGCTAGCGTATCGTAGCGTAAAAAAAAATCAAAAATGAAATGAAAAAGAAATATACATGAGACCTTGCGGAGAGTTTTAGTGTATGCTGGAATGTTTTCCCATCTGCAATATCCTAACTTAAATCTAGTGGCAATGTGTTGTATATTTTTTGATAATTTAAGAGATACAGGTGGTATGTTGTTTCTGATTAGCAAATACCAATCTCTAGATCTTGAAGTGTGTCTGATCTCTAAGTCTTGTTCTTTTAGCTTTTCCGAGTAGAGTTTAGTGCTGGTTTATACATTTTTTATTTGTTATGCATAAATTTGTTATTGAGCCTAACAAGACTCAGTGAACTACCATGTTGTAGTCCCATTTATCTAGGGCTAATTTAATGGCTACTAGCTCGGTGGTGAGGGTGGACGAGTGATCTGCCCCTCTGGCACATGCCTACCTATCCTTCTCTAGCCAGAGGCAGCAGAGGCAGCCCTATCCGTTTTAGATATGACACTACCATCAGTAATTATATAGAACGTCCTGACCATGCTGTACAAGTCACTGAACGAGATGCTAATTTACTGTATGTACGGACCGAGGCGTTTACGCCGAGTTCCGTACAAACGGTAAATTAGCATTGAGTTCTGTGACTTGTACAAGCATGGTTGTACGTTATATATTTACTATATACTCGAAATTTAAAAAAAAATCAATTTAATTTTTCTTAACAACCAAAATCTGAATAAATGTGTATGGGTAGGTAGTCCGTATTTTGGTGTACGGAGCACTGGTCCGTACAGTATTTTTACGCCATATACCGAAACGGTACATATTTACAGTATATACGGCATGGGTATATAGTAAATACATTTATGCAGTGAGGTGTGACTTTGTCAATGAATTCTATATACTCTTTAGCTTCATAGCCCATTTCACAGGGGGGAAATATCATTTTCAAAGAAGTCATATTTTACGAGTGTTTGATGGGTTTATGCTCTAAAGGAAGCCTTGGTTCAGTTTGGGCCTGTTGAAGAGCCTAGCCCCTGATTCGAATCTTTCTGAACGGTGCAGCGTTCATCCCTTAATACAACTTCTATCGGGGTAGATATAATGTCATCATCTCAAGGACTGCCGTAGATTCTCACGAGAATATTGGAGAGCCACTGTCACCATTACGGTGCTCCCGTATTTACGACACTATCTATGTAGTTTACAACCCATTCAATCATTTAATCTTCAAAACCCATCTTGAGTTCTCATTTGAACTTAATGTATAGTCAATGCTTCTGTCTGGACTCCCGGACTTTGGTAGTAGGGCGATAACCCCCCTCCTCTGTTCCCCTCCCAAAACACCTTCTTCCAACGAATGAAGCAATGAATTTAAGAAGGGTTGTCATAGCATCTAGCATAAGGCCCTATAAAAATCCCACTGACAATCCGTCAGAACCTGGGGACTTATTTTAAGTTCATCTGCTTCAGCGCAAAAGTTAACTCATCCATAGTAATCAGGCCTGTCTGCCAGATTCTTTTCAAAGTTTTTAAGGATGGTAGTGCCGGAATCTCGGCTTTGTGCAAGAAATAATTGAAATCTTCATTTTCCTTACTATCTGCTGAGTCAGAGTAGAGATCATTATAAAATTCATAAATGGATTTTCTAACTTCCTTGGGACTAGACATAATTTCTTCTTCTCAATTTATAACCTATGTAATTAGTGTGTTATTGTAATTTTTACTTTTCTAAATTGAGAGAGTAACTGGTGGGTTTTTCTATGAGATTGAGCCATCTAGCCTTCGATCTAAAAATCGTTGCTATGGATGCTTTGTCATTTATATCATCTAACTCCCTCCTAATGGAGGAGATGTCTTCCTCTGCATCCAAGATTGCTCCCAGATTCTTCGAGAGATCTGAAGGATCGTCAACTGCATCAATCAAGACCTTCAGTCTCAATTCTAATTCCTTTTTCTGACCTAGCCTTTCTGCTTTTGCTCTCTCAGTAGACTTGATCGAGAAATTCTCAATTTTGAATTTCTGGTATTCTCAACGATTCATGGCAGAAAGATCCTTCTCTTCATCCAGGGGAGATTCAATGATCTTTGTTATTTCCTTAATATAGTCTTTATTGGACAGGAGGGAATTAGTATGATTCCATAAGCTGGGTCCTCTTTTCTCAATTTTTCTCCCCATAGTGAAATTGATAGGACTATGGTCCGATTTGTATGACAGCCCTATAGCACAATTTGTAAGTCTATAATCTATTTTAGACCCTTGATAGTTCCTGTGGAACATATATCTTTTTACAGTAGAATTTCTCTCCCTCCAAACATCTAAAACGTCTAACAATTGTATTATTTTTCTCTATATATTTAACAAAGGAATCAGGGGAAAGATCTGTACCATTACCCTAGTCTGTGGGTAGGTTCAGGAGGGGAATGAAGGGTTGTTACTGATATGAGTAATTTAGCAGTTGTTATGTTTATTCTACATAAGGAAAAAGGAATTTCATATCTAAAGATTAAAACAAGGATTTCCTTGGAAACAAGGAAAACTGACATCTCTGTTTTAATACACTACGGTCGTATTCTTCCTATCTAAGGAAGGATCCAAGGAAAAATTAAAATCACCTTCCAGGATTATGGGTTATTCAGACAATCTTTTAAGATGACTTTACATCCTGTTACGCCGGTGTGACTGTATTGCGTAGTAGAATCAGTGTGACTGGGGCATAAACAAAGCATGACTTGTTTGTAATTGTTTGGTAAATTACGATATTAAGTTCCTAAGCTTGCTGCATAATGCTTTCAGCTGGTTAACTAAAGATATATCCCTATTTTACCAATATAGGCCTTGGCCTTTTTTTTTTTTTTTTCTTAATCCATGTTGCGATCGTCTACTCGTTTTTCAAGTCATAATTTGTCAAGTCATAATTTGTCAATTTTTGACGTACGAAGACAGTAAGCCAGTTTCCGTATATTACCTGTCACAATTTATTGACATTGTCATATTTAGGATTATAGATTGTGCTAATCATCATAATCTACATCTATTAGTGAAGCTTATGGATTACCAAGGATGGCCAATCCATGACAACAACTGACATACCAAATTTGTCCCGTAACAAACCGTTTTGTCAAGATCAGACAGTGACACTAAGCAAGTTGCCATGTTCACGCTGCTGTCACTATGGTCGTCACCATCGAACAGTTCTGATGACGTCGCCAATAACAGATATCAAGCTCATTCTAGCAGTACTTGCTAACAAGCCTTTACAAGGACATAACTAGCCTCGTCCACAATAGAAATAGACCAATGCAACAGTTTTTCGAAAATAAGAGACAATAACAACATTTGCACAATAAACCATGTCAATTGTACCGATAAATAGATTATCTTCCAGGGAATATAAAGAAAGCATGAGTCATCTGAGGTAGTTAATGTGGTGAAATCAGCTTAATACCTTCTGTAATGCCGTCCACGACTTGGAACAGTCTTCCTGCAGTTTTGAGATGTCTTCGGGAGGTATCTGGACAACATCACTTGCTAAAGCTGGTAGTCGTGATTGGGCGCGTAATGCTAATCCTTTGGTCTGCAAATGCATATCAAAGCGTCAGTTATGTTGTATTTTTATGGTGTATCCATTAGACGAATACAATCCCATTCAGGCACAGGGAGCAACGGTAAACTGTATATAACAACGGCATAAAAAAATATACATCACCTATCTACCAACCTCTTATCTGCCACTATATATAAAAATGAGATCTTGTGAATATTACGTACACCTTGATGTATTTTGTGAAATATTGATATTTGAGAATATAGACTGATAATGAATTCTTTAAAATAATACTAGACTGCAGCATATGCATCATGGCAAATATCTTGATCCATGAATAATGATGGGGCTATTCTCAAGGTATACATGTTGAACCTAAATATTCGATGAAAATAAAACTTTATGAAAGATGGCTTGGCCATATTTCCCTAATATAAAATATATCAATTAGAGGTTGTCTCCAGCACAAAGGGACTACAAACACGTTTGGGCGTGTGTTCTTCCGTAATCAATTGTTTGTTTGTTTGTGTAGTTTTACGTCTCTGTAGGCAAGTTACGTCCTTTTGAGACTTACTCATTGGTTGACCTATCTGGTTCTTGAAAGGTATATTAACTCAACTTAGGTCTACTTGTAGCAGTGGGACCCTATGCCCGTTTTATAGTGCTGCCTCACTGAAGGGCTGTGCCGCAGACCATTGACACAACACTCCGTGGTCACGTTAT
Organism: Alentia gelatinosa; assembly: GCA_950022655.1. Taxonomy (NCBI): domain Eukaryota; kingdom Metazoa; phylum Annelida; class Polychaeta; order Phyllodocida; family Polynoidae; genus Alentia; species Alentia gelatinosa. Next base: position 18,797,153 of record OX465581.1, read on the forward strand.
ACTGACAACGGCAAACCAGTCGCCGTAATCAATTGTTTTGAGACCCACAATCAATGGGTTTTAAATCTGTTACCAATGGTTATGGTCTTAGATAACTTAGAAACAATGGGTAGTGGTTTAATGTGGTTTCATGCATTTTCAATAGGTATTTCTAATTGCCGGTGAGGCAATATTTAATCATTTTAAGAAACCTTACCTTCTCAAGGAGCTCCTCTTGCGTCATCATATTTAGTTCATAAGAGTACCTGAAATTCACAAAATAAATAAAGTGTCAATGATCTATGAACAAGATTAGAGAGATCTATGGGTTAACGAGGCTTATCTTGTAGTGTGTCTGTATCCACCGCCATGCGACCACGAATCAAAAAACAAAAAAACAAAAAAAAAGAAAGATTAGAGAGATCTACTAATTCTTCAGCTCTGTTATAACCTCTCTCAAAACTGATTTGGATGAGACTTGTGTTGTTTTGTTTTCTTGATCCCCATATCTTGGGTTTGATGTCGAGGTTGAAGTGGCCAACGGAAAATCCTCTATAAACAGTTTGCCCATCCAAAAGAGAGAGATAATGACATGTGGGGTTAAAGAAAGTTGAGGGCATGTAAAAGGCAGTGGCAAAGCCTAAAGGTCTGTTTTATGATAGGTAACATCAAGTTATTTTTAGTGATAATATATGCTAAATTGCTTATTTATGACATCTACTCTTTTTTTCTAATTGATGCACAAAAAGTACAGGAAACTTCTGATGACAGCAGGTTTGTCCTCTATGACCATTTACATATGTCACTGACAAGAACAATACCGTCATTGTTCTTGTCAGTGACATATGTAAATGGTCATAGAGGTTCTCCACAGTACCAAATGTGACAAAGAATCTACTATGAAAGTATATCATTCACATAAAATGACAAATGTTAGTCATATCTGTATTGCAGCAACTGGTATCTGGGCCAGCGATTAACCCTGGAACAACTATAAAGTACTTACAGGCACTGCGAGAGGTCCTGTGACAATTTAATCTGTGTTAAGGGCATGCTCCACCAGACCGGCAGTATGGCTTCAAATGAGCGCTGCATGGCTATTGCTTATAGTGTACGAACCCACTGGCCCATTGGCTGGCAGCAGTAGCTGGTTGATAACCGGAAAAACCCAATTTTTAGTAGAAACCAAACGAGAGTTAGCCTTGTCAATGTTTATGCCACGATGGGCAGGTTGTGTATTACTACACGAGGCGTTAGCCGAGTTTAGTGAGTAGCAGACCTAACCTGAGTGGTATGAACATTGACAAGGCTAACTCGAGTTCAGTTTCGTATTTATCCTACCCCATCTCACCGATATACAGAGAATATTTGTAATTATCCATGTTAGTAGTTATCAATGCTGCCGGATCTACTTTCGTTATCTCGTCCCTGATTGGTCCGTTTTTTTTATTCACCTCGGTGCATAAATAACACTTTATCCAACGCTCCGTCAAATACATTGAGTCAATGTTAAACCTATGGCGTTTTTTATTAGGGGTAGGATAAAGTATGTTACGCTGGTTGAAACCGCCAGCCTGGTGGAGCACTCGATTTGGTAAAGTAGTCGCTAGACTTCCAGCTATAAAAACAGCCCCTGTAACAGCCGCGATCTGCAAGAGTTTAGGCTTTAGTATGATAGGCTGCGATCAGCAATGCAGAAGAACTGGACAAGTCCCTAACGGGGTGCCAGCAACAACCTTGTATGGGAGGGTGATCAATGGCTCATGAATTGCTGCTGAATATTGCACTTAATCGGAAAATGCAGGTAAATAAAGATAAGGGTTGATGTTATGAATGTTTATAGCACACGCTGGTGCTAAAATTATGTCCAGTCTTTCAAAACTGTCCAAACTTTCAGCCTCCACTTATGGGTTTGAAGTTCCCGGGTATTGCCTGGAGTCTCTGACTGCGCCCGTTGCAGTGGAGCTGGGGAAGCAGTCAACAGGGAAGGCATACCCATATTATTTGAGGAGGCAACACATCTGAAATTTCTAATGACCTCTCAGGCAATTCTTCACTGCATCAGGAGCGGTAAAACCAAGCTAAATACAGGGAAGTTGCCTCTGAATGGGGCGACGGTAGTGCAACCTATGACTGCGGGTTTAGCTCCACTAAACCGATGACTGCAGCTCTTGGTCTACTAGCAGGAGCCCGTATGTAGGTCCCAGACCCTGAATTCGACCAGAAAGGAGGAAGAAAACCAAGAAAACAAACCACCCCAAGCAAAGTAGGAATAAAACCACCCAACAACAAACAACCAAAACAGGTAAGAAGAAAAATAAACCCCAAAACAAACAGAAATACACAACACCAACCACCCATCTGGCAACCACCCCTAATGTCACCCACCCCAAAGGGCGGGAAACCTATTGGTACTGCCAAAACGCCAATAAACAAACCCATACAACCAAACCAACAACAACCAAACATGTGCGAGAAAGACAAAAACATAAACCAACAACAATCAGAAACTGACATGGATACAGACCTTGAAAACACACTGACAATAAATCCAGATACCATGACCGACACTTGGCGATCAGAAACAACAGTAACCAACTCAGAAGCTGATGCTGAAGAAACCCCAAACAAAGAAACACCAAAACAAAAAAAATAACAAGCCACCATCAAACTGAGACACCACCACAAGAAGAAGCCCATGGCAGAAAGAACCAAAAGATTATGCAGAAATGCTCAAAACAAAGAAACAAAGACAAGACCAAGACAACCAGGACATCCCAACCACCCAAAACTTAACCAGACAAACAAAACAAAAAAAAACAATACTTGCCCTCCTGTGCTGATGCCCAAACCACCATACAAGAACTCAAACAGTTCATACAAAAACAAACACAACAAACAAACACAAAAATCCAGCTACTAGAACAAAACAAACAAGAACTCAAACTCCAAGTGGAAACAACAAGCAAAGCCAACCTGCTAGAACAACAAAACAACAAACACAAAATCACAATAAACAACCTGCTTAAACAAACACACCAAAATCAAGCCCAACATGAACAGGAACTAAACAAACAACTCAAAGATCACCTAGTACGAGCCCTAACGGACTACAAGCCCAAGAAAACAACAGATAGACCAGATAAAAAGGAAATATCAACAGAAAAAAACGACGAGACAAACAACAAGTGCAAAAAGGCAGATTTTAAATATTGCAATATGATATGCATGAACGGACACATAACATCATCCACGACAAAGAAAAACCACCAAACAAAATGGAATGTAACGTGTAACAGCTCAAATGTAATATATTGCATAAAATGCAAAACATGCAATATGCAATATGTGGGCCAAACCAAACGCAAGATTAAAGAAAGAATACGAGAACACCTCAACTGTATCAAAAAACACGACAGCAAAAACGAAGTACCAAACCACTTCAATCAAGACTCCCACCATGGTACAGACGACGTCAAGGTATATATATTAGACTATATATACAGACACCCGGAGTCTCGAGAAGCTGCGAGACTCAGGAACAAGATAGAATTTAACTGGATACACCGGTTAAAAACCCACTCTCCCCAAGGACTCAACACACTGGACAATAGGTACGGATAGTTGATGCACCCCAAAAAATCCACCCCCCAACAAATGCCACGTCAAAATTTTTTTACAACCACGGAGACTAGAAATAGACTCCGACGGAACGAAAAATAAAACCATACAGTTCACAACGGGGGAGGAGGAGTGACAACTCGACTACACAGAGTAGAGAGAACCACCAGCAATTTTTTCGAAGATCGAAAAAATCGAGGGACTACATATCCACCTCCCGAACAATTAATTCGTGAGGAAAGACCACAGAAGAGCACCTACCGCACATTTGCCTGATGAGATTGAATAACAATCGAAACCACGAGATTAATTGCAGGGTAATATCCCTCGCTACACTTCCAAACTGACAGCAACACATAGCTGTCACACACAGTGACAGCACAAAGTAGGATACAAAGATATCCTATAACCGGCTGACAACAACGATCTGGGCATGCCTCCCTGTCAGAAAGATGACTGGGCCTGTGGGGAAAACCATTCACCACACTAGAATTCAAAACATTGAATTCTACAGGCTGCTGTGTGTATAAAACACATAGCGCCCCGCACTCGCTGCCTGCAGGTTCACACGAAACTGCCAAGTGTAGCTCCACTCGAAACTGCTACATACAACAAACGGCGAACCAACCACAAGCCGCCGCACGCGTCACGTGACGCGAACGGCCAATCAACGACGTCCAAACTGGGTATGTTAATGAGAGCGCGGCAACTTCCCGCGCTCCGCTTCCCATGTCTCTCTATCCGTGGTCGCAAAGCGGTAGGAGTAGAAGGTGCACACAGCTACGCCTCGTATTCAACCATATAAACAAACAACTCAAATTGCAGACACAACAAGACAAACACAAAAAAGAAATTAACACCATAAACCAAAAACTGAAAGAACAAGAATAAAAAACAACAAAAGCAGAATCACTAGTCAATGACCTGCTTGAGGAAAATATCAATAACTGGAAATAAACAACAACTGCAGCCCAAACCACAAAACAACCAACAGAAAAAAACCAAAGTACTCCTAATAGGAGACTCAAACTCCATACCCATAGCACAGTTCTCCATAAAACACAAAAGAAAATTCACCATGCAGGAACTACTCGACACCTCAACATAACAATCCCAAAACACAAGAAAAGCAGACCATATACTAATCCTAACAGGCACCAATGACCTCAGATAGAACCAAACAACACAACAAACTAGACACAGCAACCACATACATACAATCCACCACCAACGCCACAATTATACAGGGATGCCAGTTGGGATCAGAAAAAAACATTGAAATATTTTTCATGGTAGTGCAGAGTTTAGACATTACGTACTTACACCCAAGGCATCAACAGAGAGGGAGTGGGGATCTTTAGGATTGATGCCAATTGCGTACGGCCCCTATTATCGCTCACTGTCACTAAGATGAAAATTCAAAATGAATTCAACAATAACAAACACCAGCAACTTCTGCTGATATTGATTGCAAAGTATTTGTGATAACTACCTACATTATTCAGCTGTAACTGTGACAATTCACTATTCTCCGATCCGGATGGACACTTCCGGTTCAAAATACCCTCCAAAATATGTAAATTCACCTGACAACGGATCAATCCGCCATCTTGCCTGGTGAATACAAAGCGCTGTCAGAGTCTAAAATGGCGAAAAACTATATTAATCAACCGTCTCATGTGCATCCTATACATGTAATAATTTAATTAGGATTATTTACATTATTCAGATATAATTTAAATGTGCCAACTCGAAGAAAATCACTTGTTTCGACGATTTGTTGGCATTGCGTTTATAGCCTTAACTGGGGCTACCAGATAATCATTTGATCTGAAATTGCAAGGGAAGTATGATTTTGTCAGGAGAATTTCTTCAGGGGTACTTAAAACATCCTCACACTTAGAAAAGTATCATAAATGGACGTCCGAACGGCTCATAGGCTTAGCACTGCGGAGGTGTGTCTCCAAAATGGCTGCCAAGGCGGTTCGTAGCGCCTACTTCCAGGCCGGATCGGAGAATCTTTAGAGAATTGTCATGTCTGCATTTCCCCTGTCTGCTAATCCAAGATGGCGGCCTCCACAACGGTTCATGGACGCCTTGAGCCCGGGACGATTCGAGCCCTGGACGCCTTGAGCCTTTCTGTGGACGCCTTGAGCCTACCCTGTGGACGCCTTGAGCCTACCCCATTTTGGTTTCCTTGAGCTTTTAGATGTAAAAAACAATGAAAAGTGTACTTATACTGGTTTATAGTCATATATACTCAACCCTAACCCTTACCCAACCCTTTTCTAACCCTAACCCGCTAATCGGAACTAAAATGGAGTAGGCTCAAGGCGTCCACAGGGTAGGCTCAAGGCGTCCACGTTTTCGCGCTGACAGGAGGCTCAAACGGTAAAAGGCTCAAGGCGTCCAATTCCCCTCCACAACAAGCACCACATGGGTTGGTGGCAGCAGTAAATTATCCAAATTTTAGAATATAAAATCCCCTGTCTGCTAATCCAAGATTGCGGCCTCCACAACAAGCACCACATGGGTTGGTGGCAGCAGTAAATTATCCAAATTTTAGAATATAAAAGGGATTCTTTTTAGCCATTTATATCATGGAACACTGAATGGTGTATTAATTATTATCTACACTCATATTTTACACACAAAGTGGGGTTTTATTAGACCTAGCAATGAATAAAACTTGTCACTGAATTTTGACCAATCACAGCCATTGTCTCTTTTCAATCCCTGACTCTCCCATGAGTTGCTGCTGACAGGCAAAGCTTGAAACATGCAGCGGCCAGGCTTCCAGGCTAGCAGCGGCCTGAGGCTGAGTGTCTGTGGGGAAGACTCAGTGAGGGGGATCAAGGTATCTGGGGAAAGTTTAGAAATTTTCACTGGTCTGTTGGGAGGTCCAGTGTGGGAATAAGGCTGACTTTGGTGATTCAACAGTTGTCATACCAACATTATTCAAGGAAAAAAACACTTTAACTCTCTGAAAACGAAAACATGAATTTCAATGGAAACATTGAAAACTGGCATCCCCTTAGGGAGCGTTCATTAATTATCGCCCAGGGGGGGCACAGTTTTTCTAACACCGATCGGTCAAAAAAAAGTTGGCCCCCCCCATGGGAATACCAAAAAAGAAGTTGGCCCCCCCCCCATGGGAATACCAAAAAAAAAGTTGGCCCCCCCCCCCCCTGGAATGCCAAAAAAAAACATGGCCCCCCCCCCCCCCCTATCGGAATAGGGTAAAAGCACAGAGGAGGCTTAATTGATGTGGCATTTTTTCCATAAGGTTTTCCTTCTTTGCTTTAGAACAAACCCAGCTACAGTCAGTCATTTGTCAAAATTTTGACCAATCGCAGTAGCTAAGTGGTAGGGGTGTTCACCTTAAGCATGGTAGGTCATGGCTTCAAACCCCAGTCGGGTTATACCAATTACTTACACAGTACCTACTGCTCATTTTGCTTGACACCTGCCATTAGAATGAGGAGTAAGGGGCTAGTGCCTGAGGGGGAGAATGGCTGTACCACCAAATTTGGTGATGGTACACACAATATTCACTTCATAAAAATTGCTCAGAAAAGAAAATAAATTAAACAAGTAGCTGTTGTTGACGGAACAGCACTGATGCAAAAAAGATGGGAGAGTCTTGAGCAGGACTGGAACACACACCATGTGGAGGCCAGTTTCAATGTCAGTCATTGCTATCTGGAGTCAACTCTGTTGGAGAGGTGCTCGCAGTTGCACCACTGGCAGCCAATAGCAGATAATGTCAGCCCTTAGGTATTCCTTGGCCAGTTTTACAGGAGTCCTTGGAGAGCCTATATATATGAGAGGTTTCTGCGTCCAGCTTTTAACATATGAACTTGAATCATATACCTGATTTGAATTATAAGATTCTGTAAGAATCATATACATGATTTGAATTGTAAGATTCTGCTAATGTTCTAACCCGAAATCAGTGAATCAACCCCTGCCAAATTGAGGCTGTAGTTGGCAGCTAGCAGTCTTGCTGGAAGCCCCCATCTCTCCTGTACCCATACAATCAATCATAAAGCTTGACTACCTAGAACCTAATTCTCAATGAAGTCACTTATTGAGACTTGGTTGTTCACATTCAAATATCCAGCAGCAACTGCTTTCTCGATTTGTGCCATCAATTCACAGTCATCAGGCTCCCTTGCAGAATCTCAAAGGACCTTCACTCTTTCTTGTAGCAGTATCATTGACATGCAAATACAGATGTTCTGGCAATTTGTTATAGTCTGGCATGGCGTGAGGGATCTTTGGAATGAGTGGATCAATCTATGGTGTGGCCCTCAGAAGGAAGTCCCATTTTCTTGCATGCAGAACCCCTTTAAGTACTCAATGCTCTTCCATAAATATGGTTATCTTATTGAAATAAGCAGCAACAGGGGCATTTTGTAGTACTTGATGTTGTAGTAAATGCTCTTAATTCATCAATGATGAAGGAAAAACTAATGATATTGTGAGACTGCATTGATTCTGGGACAAATGTTAGTGCTCGTCCATTGTTCAGGGATGAAAGTCGGGACTGATGAAAAAGTCGGAAACGGAAAAAAAAAAAAAAAAATGGGGCGTATTCGGGGGGGGGGGGGGGGGGGGCGCCCCCCGGCCCGTGCAGTCAAACAAAATTTCAGCACTTGACGGAACTCTGACAGCAGTGTCAACGGCCCTTGGCGCGTTTAACTGCCGCCAAAGTACTGACTGGAGGTTTATACGCCGTCGATGAAAGCCTGCTGCCAGAATTTCTTGGAATTTAGTTTCATTTTATGATTTTCATACTCTGTTAATGATCATATTTCAAGATGCAGAAATTTCTGATTTCCGTCAATTGTCGGCAAACTTGCATCCCCGATTGTTGTCTCCCTCCAAATAAGTCTGTCAGACTGAGGGAGGATGCACACCCATCTCGAATTGGCGAACAGGACTGTGACCATAGACACTTAACTCCAGGGAGTGAGATATCTATAGTTACCTTGTGCATTAATCATTATTAAAGTTGTACAACTAAGCTGATTTCTTGTGAATGCATTTCATAACATCAATTTTTGTCATTGAACACAAATATGGGAGTTTGCCTCCATGTTTAGCTGAAAACGTCGACCCCACGACAGAATTAGTGGAAAATTTTGGCCCCCCCCCCCATGGAAATACCCAAAAAAAGTCCCCCCCCCCCCCCTGGGAATGCCCCCAAAAAAGTTGGCCCCCCCCCTAAAAACTGTGGGCATTTCTTTTGGAGGTATTCCCGAGGGGGGGGGGGCAATTTATTTTGGAGGTTTCGCTGAGCAAAACCCACCCCCCCCCCCTGCCATAAATAAAGAACGCTCCCTTATCAGAGCCCAGTGGAGCAGGTGATCCGATCAAGTGCTGATCGAGTGGAGATGGAGCACTGATGGAGCAGCGCCACCGATTAGACGAATAACGATTCGGGTGAAGAATGTGTGAAGAATAGGTGGAGACCAAGAATCGGCGCAGTTGGCCACCGCCTTTGGAGCCATCCACCTTGAGCTGGATTGGCTTCTACATTGGCTTGGATCGACCTGCCGGAGGGACACACTCGATAATCACGACCTATGATGTCAACCGAGACCTTTGACTTGGTTTAACTTCGAACAAAGTTAACATGAATTACATATATATCTAGCTGAACATTACCAAATGAGATTAAAAATATACTTTTAAAGCAGTTATTAGAATATATAACAGTTGGGATATTCACACTTCCATTTCCAGGTGATATACACTTACCACAACAGTATTTCAGAATTTTGATGTCCGGAGAAGACAGTCACACATCCCGCGCCACCATCTTCAAAATAACTCGGCTGTTCCAGCTTCTGTAAATTCTCACTGAAAATCATGTATGTTAACTGAGAAAAACATTATATGTATAAGACTGAAACACCAACACAAATACTATATTCGTATGTCATAATATCAATAGCTCTAAATTAGGCGAATCTTATTGATGTATTTGAAACTAATTGGCTACAAACAATGTATGTTCATAAAATAAGGAGTAAGTTGGAGGGTGGTTCCATTAATTGGAACAGCGCCCCGAATAGTACAGAATAAATATTCAAAATTAACCCAGAATCTAGCCAATCGCTTTGCTTTCCACTGACGTGTACCAGATGGGAACCAATCAGAATCAGCCAAAACAAACCCGGCCCACTTTCCCTGTCAGTGAAGATGGCGTCGGTTGAGGTGGGTCCTTATTTTGCCTTATATTTCGATATATTTTCTCCTTGGTATATAGCTGATTTTAGATAACTGCACGCGACAGTGACACTGTATTTTACTATAATGCTTCCTAATCATGTTCATCTACTTTAGGATGAGTTTGCACTTCGTTTACCTAACTTTTCATTCATTTGTTTACGTCTTGTTAGTGTGTCATTCAGAAAGTTTGTGTGTGCCGATTCGATGCAGTCGGCATCTGGGAACGACGGAACCTGACTTTGACCACCGAAAAAAAGACCAAAGTTCACTTAATTAGCCTGTCAGAAAGGAATATATTTAATTGTACTTTGATACAATCAGATATGCTGATTACTTTGCTGATGACGATGGCGAGTTATGATGACCCTAAAAGCACTGTTCTGGTTGTTTTACGGTTCACGTATTGAATGAGATGATGTGACGCCAAGCAGGTGCCCGCTTATCTTGACGGGTGTCGGACTTGCTTGACTGACATGGACGCGGACACAACTTTGTTTTGTCAACAGGTGCGCCACTCCCACTCCCGTTTTAGGAAGCTTTGATGGTCTGTCATGCGATCCGAATACTTCTTTTGCAAAATATATCCTTATTTTTAGGTTATAAATGATTATGGGTTGATCTTTGGTGAATTGAATTCATCCCCTACAGTTGCAATTACAATACATGATGATTCCCCATTCAATTCTGACCCCGGTGTGCTTCAAGTCGTTGCAAAACTGTGCAAGCTACGGTACCCTGTCCATTGCTAGTTTAACCACCTCTGTCCCAACAGGGGTGATCGGGGGTGGCGGTGAATATTTCACATAACCTTAGGCCAGTACACATGAACATGTATAGTTAACAGTTTATCGCTTTAGTTTGGAAACCGAAAAGCAATCCCCATAGGCATAGCCTAGGCATCCACATCCACCCTACCCTTAACCCTGAACCTTCCTAACCCTAACCCTATCCCTAACCCGAACCCTATAACCTTACCCCCCTAAACCTAGCTGGACTTATTTTCAATATTCGCTGGTTTATTTGTCTATAAGCTAACTAATCAGACCGTTACTTGTATCTAAAATTGTCTAATTCATAAGTATCTGGAACGAGTCGAGTTCTCCAATCGATTTCTCCAAAACGGGTCGAGTTCTCCTGACAACTACGGATCGAGTTCGTTTCGGGTCGAGTTCTCCAGTAACCTCCACAATTGGGTCTGAGATGGATTATTAGTGCTGAGGTGATATCCGGTTTTATCTTAGCCTGATATAAATGTCCATAGGCTTAACATCAGGAACTCGTTCTCAACAGGCATGTGAGTACGGTAACTCATACTCAATGGGTGATAAACAGATGACTATATCCAGGCTAAGATAAAATCAGAAACATATTCGTGCTTGGACTGTTTCCCCGATAGTCATCTCGTTTGAAGCGAACATCGAGCTCCATCGAGCTCCAAACTCGATGGCATACGGGGCCACAGACCAAACACTCATAAGTTTCTTTCTTAGTATCAGAGCTAGCGGTGATATCTTATTTAGCTCTGGATGGTGAATACGGCATATATATGTAGATAGATCTATGATAATGCTCATGTTGTTCAACTTCGAAGGGAAGGCTATAACCATGCAACTTATTCATAATCGGGCATGACATGGATGAGAATGATAATGTTTGGTATTCACTGATCATGCAATATCTTACAAAATAGTTAGGCCTAATGATTAGAAATGAAGTACATGATTACTTACATACATTTTATTTCCCACTTTTATACACTTTGAACAAATGTTGCAACATGTTTTAACCCTTTCCTTGCCGGGTACTATAATGATGCCCCCAGCCATGGGCGAAGGATGCCATATGGCATTACCAGCTATGGGCGAATGATGCCAAATGGCATCATTTAACATTTTACAATTTAGGCTCATAATTCGTAAAATACTCAGTACTATAACACCATCTTTACACAAAATATGTGTTTAGATATAACCAATATAGTTATAGAAACAAATGAATGGTTAATATAGTGAAAAAATCACGCTACATGACACCATTTTCAAAATGTAGTGCTCGCCCTTAAGTGCTGGTTCCACCAATACGATGGATTAGCCGTGGTATGTCTTGCTATGTCTTGTAGTGTCTTACAGTGTCGCAATCTCGCTATAGTTTGTGTGTTGGTGGAATCAGCACATTATTGCCCATACAGTTGAACTGTCAACACCGCCTATACAAAGCAGTACAAAAATCGTTCATAAGGATTTGGTTAAGAGAAAACTGCATTGCCTCTGATCCTTAGCCAATATTAGTTTTCAACACTAAACTTGCTGGGAGCACTGCCTTTATAAGGCAGTGCTGCACTGCACGATTGGGCGATCATCTGGTCGAGGGGCGATCAGTGCTCAATTGCCAGTAGTGAAGCTACAGCCGCGATCATGGGCACCGGATGACAGTAGTATCTCCACTGATTTTTTAGTAGTTTTTGACTAGTTCTTTCACTGATCGCGCTACCATCGCCCCATTCAGAGGTGATTTTCCTGTTCTTGACTCATATTATTTGAAGGTTTTGATATAATTTTATCACTAGTGTGTGCATTACACATTTGATAGCATCACAGCTTATCTCTTTTTTACCTTCATTTTTCGATTAACTGCACTATTTAGCGGAAATTGAAGAGCTCTTGATCACTCTCCCATACAAATCCAACACGGCGGACACTGCACCACTCCGGTAGTAGTGGCAGTTCTCGAAAAGTAGACATTCACATAGAAATGAATGTTACAAGTTTTTTTTAGCCAAACCCATGCACTACCTTGAGGTGTGATTTCAAGCGACCACTTGTCAGTTGGGTGGTACTTTGACTCTGGGTGGAACTTTGACTTGTAACCGACTGAACGGGGAACTCGTCTTTTACACATAATGCAGCCAACGTCCACCAGATGGCATTACATCGGTTCCTGATTGTGAGGATCTCTGCGATTACATTGATGGAACCAAGTGGAGCAAGACCTCCAACCTAGCGCCGATTGAGGGGAGACTGACATAAAGCAGTTCTTGCGGGAGTGGAGCGCTAATGGAGCACCGATTTTAGCAAGACAGTGGCAAGAACAATATGGTATTATTGTTTCTTATGAGAAAGGGGGGGGGGGTGGACTGGGACCAAAATTTCTATTTCAAAATGCACACTTAGCTCTTGTTATTTATAAAGTTTTACTTTTCATCTGGAGGAATTAAGTTCATATTTTCTTGATCGACTAGTTTTATCTGATTAACCCTTTGCTTATTTGGTAAAAATTTCCTACTAACCTGGTCCATGACCTCTTGAATAAATACTCTTTTGCTAGTCTAATTTCTTGTTTTGCTAGGTTTCCTAATGCGCTCCAATCTTCATTTTTATTAGTTTTTTATGGCTAGATCCCAGTCTCTTGTTTTTATCCACGATTGACTCGAGATATATCCTGCGATAGCTATGGCTCATCTTTGTATCGGCTTTATTGTTTTCTGAGAGGGCATGTCTTAACAAGAGTGTTTTTTATATTTTCCAGAATTAATTTCCAAATAATTTCTGGGTCTTGAATTTCGAAGAAGTTCATCCAATCTTCATTTAGGAGTTCGTCTTGAAAGATTGTTTATTGTATTCACGATATGATCGTCCAAAAAATTGTTTTCTGATGTCATGATCTTTATATTTTATCTTGGTGATACAAACAGCCAAGTGGTCCGCTACTCTAAGATCCATAACTATTCCTTTATCAATCAAATTTGCGTCAAGTCCAAGCAATCCCCATATCTGGTAGGCTCCCCTATCAACTATGCGAGTCCGTTTTTTTTTCAAAATCTTTTAACAGTTTCGTTCCAAGATCATTATTACATTATGATACATTAAAGTAATGTATTCTGAATAATTAGAGTCTCGATACCTTCGATACCGGTCTGCACCCGGCGACAGTAGTGTATTTTTATATATTGTATAGGCACCTGTTGCGGTTCAGTGTATTTATATATATTGCAACAGGCTTCCACCTCCCTCCCTCCCTCCCTCAATCTGAAAGCTCTAGACACTGGGTGCGGGCGCCGATATCAGTGGCCCGTTTCATATTCCAGGATCGTACATGAAGACCCTTTTCTGCACCCTATACAAGGGTTATCATTTAATAATAACTAAGTCTGTTTGCTAAGACAGTATTAATAATCCATAAGATCGTCCATGCGTGTTGATTAAAATTGACCCACATCGTCCCTGGGTTTATATGGGTTACAGAAAATGGTCTACACGTACGATCTTAGATTAAGAAACGGGCCCCAGACGCGTTGGGTGGAATCAGGTCAAATAGGTCACCAGCGCACCCGTTGCGGTGCAATGAATACCTACTAGCTGGTGGGGTTTCCTCTGGTCAGATGTGGTCCTCACCCGGCGACAGTAGTGTATTTTTATATATTGCAACAGGCTTCCACCTCCCTCCCTCCCTCCCTCCCTCAATCTGAAAGCCCTAGACACCGGGTGCGGGCGCCAATACCAGACGCATTCGATGGAATCAGGTCAAATAGGTCACCAGCACACCCGTTGCAGTTCAATGAATATCTACTAGCGGGTGGGGCCCGCTCTGGTCAGATGTGGTCTGCACCCGGCGACAGTTGTCTATTTTCATATATTGCGCACCCGTTGCGGTTCAATGAATACCTACTAGCGGTTGGGGCCGCACAGGTCAGATGTGGTCCGCACCCGGCGACAGTAGTGTATTTATATATATTGCAACAGGCTTCCACCTCTCTCCCTCCCTCCCTCCCTCCCTCCCTCCCTCCCTCCCTCCCTCCCTCCCTCCCTCCCTCCCTCCCTCCCTCCCTCCCTCCCTCCCTCCCTCCCTCCCTCCCTCCCTCCCTCAATCTGAAAGCTCTAGACACCAGGGCCCTGTTTAATAATTGAGGATTGTACATGTAGACCCTTTTCTGTACACCAGGGAGACCCAGGGACGATGTGGGTCAACCTTATTCAATATTTATGGACGACCTTATAGACGGCTAATACTGTCTTAGCTAACAGACTTGATTATTTCTAAACGACAACCCTTGTACAAGGTACAGAAAAGGGTCTACAAGTATGATCCTAGATTATTAAACAGGCCCCGGGTGCGGGCGCTGATACCAGCACACCCGTTGCGGTTCAATGAATACCTACTAGCGGGTGGGTCCCGCTCTGGTCAGATGTGGTCCGCACCCGGCGACAGTAGTCTATTTTTGTATTGGTCAAGACTCTGTCTCCAAGTACAGTGGTGCGTTCGTCTTGGATATTTATGTTACAGTAGTGTATTTTTATATATTGCAACAGGCTTCCACCTCCCTCCCCTCCCTCCCTCCCTTATTACTTGTTGAAACCGAAATCATGGCAATGCCATGCCAACTTTTAATCCTTGTTATCCATATGATTTATGTTTATATCCCGTAGAATTAACGTTTCGCGGTATGCGTTTCTTCCCTTATGCTGTCAATAACATCTTCAGTGATGCTAATGCGATCAGCTACACTTGCATCAGGTGGTCTGTAAAAGGTTCCTAACATCAGATATTTTTTCTTTTCAAATATTAATTAAGTGGAAGATAAATCCACAAAAAAACAGACGAGTTGATTTTAATTCAATTGGATGGTTTATTGGGGGTTGTGTTACATCGAAATAGGGGGGCAAATTGTCGGTCTTGGTTGCAACGTTTCGTCCCATTTCATAGGACTTCTTCAGGCAGTATCAAATATTAATTGCACCCATAGTGATTCAAGACTATTATTGCTAGTGTTAAACTCATCCAACTCAGATATTCTGAAAACTATGCTTTCGTCGATGTGAATGCATACTCCCTCCCCCTACTTTTATTTGCCCGTGTTTTCCAGGACCTCTTTGTGGCTATCAGCTGATAACCCGAAATTTGCTATATGTCCTTGTTAGTAGACTTTCTTGACCAGGTTTCTGAGACCGTAACAATTTTGGCATTAAGAGTTAATAATGTGATGTTTTACAAGGTCAAATTTCCCAAACATGCTCTAAGCATTCATGTGGATAAAATGGAGACCCATTCCCTCTGATGCAACTTTACCCTGCATCCAAGATAGAGATCATCCTAGACAGTACTAAAGGCCAAACTGTCCAGGTCAAAAGTGATTTATTCAATTCTGAAACTAAGTTTGCGATAATCCCATCACCTCCCATGATACCGCTTATCTTCGGATTGAAGAGTTTTATGTTTAATCTATTGATAAATGTAAGGGATGGGTGGATTGATCACTAGCAATAATTACGTGTCCCTCTAGTCGTTCTGCGTTAAACAAATTAAGGTGTGCCTCTCTCTCTTCAACAACCATATGCTGACGGTCTCAGCAGTTTGAACACCACAGCAGCTGAAT
Organism: Alentia gelatinosa; assembly: GCA_950022655.1. NCBI lineage: Eukaryota > Metazoa > Annelida > Polychaeta > Phyllodocida > Polynoidae > Alentia > Alentia gelatinosa. The sequence goes on from OX465581.1 coordinate 18,813,363, forward strand.
GTGAACTCCATCTCATCCACCCCGAGTATTGATTCAAACCAACCTAAATACTCATATCTGCAAAGCATATTTATTCTCAAACTTTGTTGTGAGAAAGGTTATTCTGTAACATGAATTTGGTACCATTTCTATTTCCCAAAGAAAATTGTCTAGTACAAGCTCACAAAAGTTTCAAGCCCAATCGGGAGCCAAAGTGAGCCCACAGAAGTAGTAGATACCTGTGCTCAAAACAACACTTCCAGATGCTATTAAGAATGAGTCTTCGTATTTAAGCTATGACGGTTTGAGGCTTCACTTTCGTTATTGGTCTCAATTGCAACTATTGAAGCGTACTTTATTACAATCGTCTCTGAATAGGTTTGTCAATAAGTTACAATGCAGATGTTGAGTGTATTAAAAATAGGCACTAAAAGATTGGAGATTGAGACATTACCTCGAACCACATATTGTCAATTGCTTGAGCGCCAGCATCCAAAAGTGGTCTGCCAGGGTGGACAGCAATTACCAATCTGTCCACCCTCTTGGTTGCCTTGCCTCCTTTTGGTGCAAACCGGATATGCTTGCACACAAGCATAACTAAAGCGGCCGGGATGGGGAGTTAGCTCAGTGGTAAAGAGCACTGGACTTGTAATCCCAAGGTTGTTAGACTTTGTTGATTTGGGTGCCACTGTGGCCACTTTTCTCCTCCACCCCTCAGCAGTAGTAGATTTACTGCTATATCAAAGGCCAATCCTTCTCAAACTATGTCTATGTGGTGTGGGAAGTAAAAGAACTCTCACCTCGGTAAATGTGTAAGGGTGAGAATTTCATCCTGAATTCATCACATAGATTAGATCACCACCCTCATGGTGTAAAAGAACCTTGAGAAAGTCTGGTAAGGACTTATAATGGTTGACTGGACGTTAAATTAAACCAAACCAAACCAAGCATTCAAAAGTGCTGTTGTTTTAGCTCGAGTATCTGCCATTTCAGTGGGCTCACTTTGGTTCCCTATGTTGTCTACTTGATCTCCACAGCAAGGTGGGAAACTGTCACACATTTGGTGCCAGGTACATGAACGTGGCATTGTGCATTCAGCGTTGTTCTGATTTTGTTCGAGAACTGAACCTACCTCTTTGCTGAGTCAGTAAGACAGTTTGAAAGCATGTATTTGAGATTGTGTAATGGGAAAGTATCTGGTTGTGTGAGGAAATTGATTGGTGGTTCTGATTCTGAGACTAAGCGGTTTGCAGTCGAGTGGAATTTGTCGGGTGTTACTACATTGTAGAGATTGAGTCACTGGATAGCGTGATATTTTTTTGACTGGTTAGATAGGATGAAAGGAATGGGGTTATGTGGCCCTGGCATGACAAAATCTTGTTAGCACCCTGGGGTTCAACATGTAGCTCTCAGTCATGCCGATGGTGTGGCTCAGGCTTTGAGTGGTATTCACTTTATCTGAACATACTGTTTCTGAGAGGGGAGGTAGGGTTAATGTTGCTAGAGATCTGTTCTTTGGTTTTAGAGTAGTTGATGGTGGCTTCGGCCGAGTGGAGGAAATCTATCCCAAGGATTAGCAGTCTACTCAGCTGGGGTAGTACTCTGAAGTGGAAGGTGTATGTGTGATTTTGAATTTTGAAGCTGACTAAAGCTGCTTGCCCAATATGATAGACTTAGCTCAGAGGGTGTCAATCTCAGACAGAGCGGTGGCCATGTCGGGCACATCATCGATCTCCGGCTGTGTTTCTGCCAAGTGGATCGGAGCACCCTTGTCAAGGATACAACTGCACTGGTGCCGAGGGCTCTGTTGTGGCTGGAGACTGGGGTGGTTGGCTCGTCTTGGTGTCAGAAGTAGTAGAGGCTGTTACTGGTGGCTTCGGCATGGATGGCGCTGCTGACATGGACGGTCGACCTTTGGAGCTGGGCTGCCTGCTGTCCATGTCTGACATGGGTGGCTGCGAGAGATCTTTTCGCTAGCATGCATCCTGGGGATTGGAGTTCTCCACCAGTGTTACTATTGTGCATGCGGATAGTAATCTAAATGAGTGACTCCAATACTTTGTTCCAGTACAAGCTTTATTGCTGTTGTTACTGCAATGACCACTAGGTGTGGACTAACTGGCGATACATCGAGATGTTGCCGAAGGCCTGGCTCCGTGTTTACCATGTGGGGGCGACCATGTTGATCGTAACCCAAGGTGTGCCTTCAACGGAGTGTTCCGCGGAGCCAGCATAATTAAGCTATGGAAAAGTGCATATATGTTTCTGAAATAGAGAAATTGAAATGTAACGATGTGTAATCTATCTTCCACCATCATGAGTCCCAAGCAGAGGGTGCGATGTACAATCTTTGACTCTGAGAAGTTTTATGTTTTTATGCGCAGATTTTTTTGTGCATAGATAAAGTGTCAATTGATATTAAAGAAAGCTGCACATGCACTGCTATTACTATTCATATCCTAATTATACATCGCATCAGAGTAAGGATATTCAATAGATAATATGCAAAGTGTATGTTTTTTCTAGGACCATATCAAAATCATATTCAAATGCGATACAAAAATAAGAAAACTTTGCTGGAAGGTATCTTGACTGATTGACTTATTGTGTGTCCTGTTAAGTAACGAGAACACTCCATGGTTGTATTATAGAGATACAGGCTTACTGTTTCCGTACGGATAAAATACGCGGTAAAATCGGCGTCGGTTCATCTGATCGCCGATTTTACCAAGTATTTTATCCGTACGGAGACAGTCAGCCTGTTTCTCTATTATTATATACCTTAAAATATCCGATTTCTAACCTTGCTTCTGGGGGAGATTTTGGATTTCGCCGCCGTACATGCCCTATACGCCACATACATACCCCGTACGTCACCTAGGTGTCGTACGGATATACATACGACATGGGTAGGAGCGGGCCGTATGTGTAGGATATGCTACCACAGGTATATAATAATAGTGGGTAGAGCAAAAATGAATGCTCTGTTTCTGTTATCGACCAAAGACAGAAGCGCAGGCAATCAATATCATACGAGACTACAATTTCCTCGTGACGGAACTACTATCAAAACTCATGGAATTCATACATCCACTTAATACTAAGTTTGTTATTATTTTCCAGCCAAAACGCCCCCATGTGCTGACAAAGCGCATGGAGGAGTTTATTCAGATGAAGCAGTGTCGGGGTGGAGTTCCTGGCGTGTCGGGTGACCGGGTGCTCATCTGCCCTCGTGAGGGCTGTAACAAAGTCCTCACCAGCACTCCCGGCCTGCGATACCACATGCGTACTCACGTCGCCGACCTCCAGCCATACACCTGTATGAAGTGCAAGAAACGCTTTAAAAGGTAGGATCAATTACTTCTTGACCAAGGCCTATATGTGCCATGCGGATCTCGAAACCACTCGATGATGACTTCGTAATACACATCATCCTATCGTGGTTTACGGCCGCCCATCCACAAAATCATCGATTATTATCATATCTAAATAGTTGACTGATTATTATGATCATGGATAAATATATATTGTGACACTGACAGTATGTACCAGTATGTACCACTGACCGTCTCCCGCGCCTATGCAGACATGGGAGGTATCAATACAGATATAAATTCAACCTATAGAATTAACCTTTGCGTGAGATTTATGAAAGAATGATGATAATTTTTTGTTTTCGTTAAAGGTGATCAAAAAGCATAGCCTCTTATTGTTATTCAATACATATGTATGTTTTTCAGGCTTAGAGAGTATGAGAAGTATGAATCCTTTGAATATGCATGTACATCCTTTAGTGAAAATGAACGCAAACATTTCAACAATGAAGTTGGGTAATTTGCATTTGGAAAGGAAGCTAGGAAAACATCAAATACTAATAAGATTTTAGAGAAGACTACAGGAGATGGGGATTTGTAAATGTCAACTTTTACCCACTTCTCAGATTGAAAACTAGGAACCTTTTTATTTGAAAAAAAAAAGAAGAAAAAAAAGATACTAAATCCACTCTCCTGGCTACGCTATCGTAAAGATGTTCCTGACCGTTTTATTACCAACTGAGATCTAATGAACGGGCAAAAGAAGATGAACAAGATTTTCCGTTTGGATAAATCTTGTGGAATTCATGTCGGTTTACTGAACAGCAAAAATAACAAGGCAATATTTCAATCTCATTTTAGTTTCAACGGATTGAAATATCACCGAGAACGGTCGAGCTGCGAAAACACAGTGTTCACACACATACAAGGTAAGGGTAATATAAGATAATATCAAGTCTAGACCTAATCTATTCCGATGAGAAAGAATGGTATGAATATCAAGACATCAGATGGAGAATTCTTATCACTTATCAGATAGATTCGACGATACAGTACTCATTTAAGATGTTTGTCATATCTGAATTCTACAAATAAAAGAAATCCACTCGTTTTTTCCCAGCCATCGGATATAGATAGCCATGTGTTGTTATCATCAAACTCTCCGTTTGTTTACAGATCCAGTCCGATTTACAAATGTCAAGATGCCGTCGTCAGCGAGTGTAAGCGGATCACCGCCCATGGAGATTGACAAGCAGTGCGGCAGTAGTGACGAGAAGCACGACTGGTTGCGGGACCTGGCTATTATTGCCACAGGTCCCCAGAGCCCACTCTTGGACAAGTCTGAAAAAGAGACAAAGTAAGAAGTTCTTAACATTATTATATACCTGTGCAAAAACAATCTACACATACTGCCCTCTCCTACCCATGTCGTATTTATATCCGTACAGCACAGTGTGCCGTACGGGGTATGTGATCACGTGACTAGATAAAATATCGCCATTTTTAGGTATATAATAATACGAAAACGGGCTGACTATCTTCGTACGTCAAAATACTTGGTAAAATTATTGATAACATACATCCCTCTGCCTACGGCATCGGGATGTATGTGATCAATAATTTCACCGCGTATTTTTGACGTACGAAGATAGTAAGCCAGTTTCCGTATAGTGTTTGATGAAGAGAAAATTGTATAGTTTATGAATATTTTACGATAACGCGAGCGTCCCTGTTGTACCGATATGTCGCATGGCAGCAGTATAAGATATAAAGTCTTTGAACTCACTGAATGGCCCACATTTCTTCATCAGTGTATTTTATTGAATGGGATCATAACTGAGATGATAACGGCGAAATTTCCAAAGTAGCAGATACATTGTCAATGTACTAATGGTGGATACTCCCTTTTTCCCTTCAAAATCGAACGTCATCAATGATGTAGCCGATAACATACATCGCGCTTATTCAAACGGTAGCTGTCAATGTGAAAACACCTAGCCTCGTCCACAACAGATTCATACATATAATGCGACTCAGTACGACTCAGTACGAACTTTCAAACGATTGATAAGAGTGGTAATGGACTGATATAAGTTGAATAATATTATTTGAAACTGCCACAAGAACATTCATCATTATCTCATCTATACTAACATTACTTACTGTATAATCTATACAATCTTTAGTATTCTCCTACTTGACATGTATGTATGTGAACCATATTATATGTAAAATGCCTGGATTGTTACTGAAAAACTCATGAATATGAGAGTAACAATAAATAAACAAACAAACAACAACAAAAAATATCAATGTGCCTCCTGTACCTTTATTCAGGCCTGAGCCAAAGGAAGCCATCTGTTCGTTGGGCCCGTTGCTGCACTCCTACGCCCGTCCTTATCCACATTGTCGCTCTCCGTCTCCTCCACCCCAACTCATCCGCGCCGAACACGCCTACAGTACTGTTCTGCGGGATCAGCCATACCAACACCACATGTAAGCCTTTTGTAAACGTACGTTCATAAAGTCTACGGTCGAGCTCGTAGAAAATCATTTCTTCAGTTTTTTCATACAGGTAGCGCTAAAGGAAGATTTTTTTTTACAATTCCTGGTTAGGTTTTTGTTCATAACTTTTATGGTGACGTCCTGCTCTACGACTTTGTTTGACTTAGAGATCTGCCCCGATGTGATATTTCATGTCAATGGCATGTTTCTGTGCGCACATGTGTTTCTTAAATTGCTTATGGTAAATGTTGTTGTTTTTTTTGTTTTTTTTTGTGTTTTTTTTGCCACATAGAAAACACCTAGCCCCGTCTTTAAACTATATGCTTATGGTAATTGTGACGTGATATCTGTTAGCAGCTACACGCCGGGGAGAAGACAGAGGAGCTATTCGTGCCCATCCTCTCCACTCAAACAGCCAGGTAGCGGCCACATCGACATGCCAGACTTGTCACTAGATCCAGTATGGCTCTGTTTTATGGCAGGTAAGGATTCTAACCTTAATTCTTGAAAAGTTAAGACTCTGTGTTGCACTTGATATGCTTCTGACAGTAATGTTCGACCCACTTTATGTGAAGTCGTAAAAGAATTGATAATGTAGGTATTAGTGAAATAACCCCTCCTTTTTTCAGATGTTTGATTAGTAAACAATATTTGTTTTTTCCTAGGAACGAAAATAAAATTTGCGACTGACTGCAATGCAGCATGGAACTCCGTTGAAGATCTAGCTAAGATAAAGAAAGATGAAGGGTAGGTATAACTTGAATTGCTATGAATATATACCAGTTTTATGCACTTTAACTGCTATTAATAAAATGTGTTAAATGGAGAATTGCAAGGATATACACAATATTACCATGAGTTCTATCTGAGTAGCCGTATTCTCCGCGTAGTTGACGCGAAGTAAAACTCCGAGCGATAGTTTAAGATTTTAACTCTGTTTTCACAGATACCTTGTTGTCATGTAATAAGAGGTTTGGGTTATGCACACATCCCCATTTTCTTCAAAAATGGACATGCATTGACCACATTGTACAAAGCGTACATCCCCCACAGATCAATGTAGAGACTCCAGGGTTACAGTTGTTGACACCATGATGTCAGGGCTGACAGTGCACTATGTTTACAGTGGTTAGGGGCAATTCTAAAAACTGCCATACAAGGTAGCATCGCTAGTGGAGAAGGACTTCGCCTCGTCTTGCATTAAAGCCTACACTCAGTCAAGATTAGATTATGGATCCACTGTATATGGCTCGGCCAGCAAAAGCTATCTGGCTAGACTGATACCCATGCAGAACCAGGGCATTAGACTTTACCTTGGTGCATTCCTAACCTCTCCTCAAAAGAGTTTGGAAATGGAGGCTCAGATACCACCACTCGAGGTCTGAAGAGAGAAATTATCTATGCAGTATGCTCTCATGGCAAAATTAAACTAGAAAAACTGCACATGTGAGACGATATTCAAAAGGAATAAGCAGAGACTATTCAAGAACAAACCAATAGTATCCTTACCATATGCTACTTCCATCAGAAGTCTCTTGAAGAAAACAAATCTTACTCTCAATGATTTGACGGAGCTTATTCCACCCTGGCTGGAGAGTAAACTGAGTGTGCCTCTTGATCTAAGTAATATAAAAAAAAGGTTAAACTAGCTCTTTCCAGTTCAAAACTGAACTGGAAAAGATAGAGAATAACCACAGAGAGTACATTCACTTGTACACTGATGTGTCGAAAGAAGGACAGAAAGTTGGGTTTGCTGTCCATATACCATACGGTAACCTGACTCCAGGATAACCTGGCCAGGCCAGTATTTTCACTGCAGAGGCCAGTGCAATATTGAAAGCCTACACTGGGCATGTGTCTTGCACCACAGTAAATTCATCATATATTCTAAATCAAAATCATATCTTCGAAGTGTCCCCCAATACTCTTCTACAAAACCTTTTGTAGAGAATTTAGAGAAAGGATTGCCAATTTGAAGAATGGAAAGGGAAAAAATGTGAAAAGAAGAAAAGAAATAAGCCACATAAGAATTGATGGAAATGACGAGGCACACAGAACAGCAAAGAAAGCTCTGAAGGTGTATCCTGGTACAGTGAACATTCGGAACATAGTTATGACAAGTCCAATAAAAGAAATGACAATGAACAAATGACAATCTGACTGGAACATACTAATAAACAATCTGTACATCATTCATTCAACTGTTAATAGGAAGAGAAACTGTGGAGCATTGAGCCATAGTGAATAGTGAATAGCTGAGCCATAGTGAATAGCTGAAGTTGACCAATCTGAAAATAGGTCACTCCAGACTTAAACACAAATACCTTCTGACAGGGCGAAATCCCCCATTATATCAAGCATGCAATGTACCAATACTGTTCGGCATGTCCTGCTAAACTGTCAAAGGTTACAAGAAAATAGAATTATTTTTTTTTTAAACAGTAACAACAAGAAAATGTTATTTGAAACTATTCCAAAGAAAGATATCATCATTTCTTTAAAAGAGACAAATCACTTTGATTGTTTATAAGATATTTGAAAACATGGAAAAGAAGTTGTTTGAGACTTTTGCATAGAAAGATACAATCAGTTTTTTTGAAAGAGACAAAATTCTTTAACTGTTTATAGAATATTTGAGAACATTGAAAAGAATTGGCTGAAATGAGTCTACGTGAGAGAGAGGTTTAAATCATTGATGGTCCCTATATACCCTCAGGGTCCCCCGGGATGTTAAACTACAAACAGACATTATCATGGCTTCATTTCTGATATTTTGAAAGTAAATTACTTCTAACTATAAACAAACTGTATTTCTCTTGTCTTAACAGAAATAGTGACTTGCAAAAAGAGTAGTCCAACTATCCCAATCACATCAGGAAATTTCTCTTCTCTTTTACAAAGGTGCAAGCATGCTAAACAGAGCAAACGCAAAACGTGCAGGGTTATTATCTAAACAATAGAAAATACTCGCATGCCATAACTACATGTACATGCATAGCCGCACTCCTAGCCATAACCCCCACTAAGACTAATTATGGCCGTATTTGATTGCAGGCTGGCACCTCACGGCCTGTGCGTGATGATGATGGAGGAGACGAGGCCTGAGGACAGCTCTCACACGCCACCCGGCCAGCTCGCCGTCCAGATCCACCTGACTACCGACATGCCCGGTCAGCCCGACATCATCACTCAGTGCCAGCCCCACTGTCCCTTCTTCGTACGTGGCAAAGGTAAGCAAGAACGTCCTATAGACTATGATTCTTATCTCCTTTTATGAGGTATTTTATGAGTAAAGTAGCTTTCTCCTTTGGGAAATAAAGGGACTTTGTCTGGCTTATCCATTTCCAAAGTCTCTACCTGCCAGTTTCTGTTAAAACAACAGTTTTACTATATTATTGGTAAGCATTGAATCATTTAATTTTGTATTCTTTCTTTTTTCTAACGTCTGAAATGGGTATTTATTATGATCGAGATTGGATCTGCTCTGATTTACAACCTTCTGGGATCAGAATGGAAAGACATTTGTTTCATTTATTCATTAGTTGTGGATGCACATAGATTCAAATATGATATCGTCTTCCCTTGGTCCATAAAAATGGATTCATATTGTATAGAATGGAGTTATGAGTGCACACATTGTTTCTCCAGGTTGGTCGTCCTTTGACCCTGAGCAGACTGTGGAGCATTACGGCATTCCCTGCGCCGAGTTGGAGGTCGGTGACGTGTGTCTTCCACCCAACCATCCAGATGCCATGGCTGCCAACAACATGATTGAGAGTTTCAAGAGGTGGGGTGAAAAAGTCGCTGACATATATGAGCCCTGCCTATACATTAAAGTGATGGGTATTGAGCACAATATTTGCTTCTAATATTGCATTTTCCCGGTGATATACAGTAGAGCCAAGCGTAAGCGGATACTGTCCGTTCTGTGCCAAAGTGCCCGCTTACGCGGGGTGGGCGCTTACATGGGGTTAAAATAAACATCTAATAGAGGGATCTGTTCCGAGCAAATGTGTCTGTTAACTCGAGATGTCCGCTTACGTGGGGTGGCCTTTAGGAGGGGTTCTACTGTATGAGGGTAAAGTATCATTATACTACTAAATCACGAATTAATTAATAGAGCGACCAGCGTGTAGTTTCGCAGTGCCTTGTTTTTCCATAAAATTCTAAATAGTGTTAGAATAAGAATAACCTTTATTTGAATTTAAATTGTTTTTGCAGTGCTGACTTGTCCCCAATGGATACATCGGCTGTTTTGGCATTGAGCGGCATGGCTAAGGTAATTATACAAATAATTTCTCATGTGCATTGAACTATTTGAATTAGCATAAAGAAATGGGTTTCTTTCTACTTTTCCATGGAAATCCATGTTTTCGTTTTCAGTACATGAAATTCTCTTTCTTTGTGTAAAACAAAGATGATTTAAATGGGCATCATTCACGCCAATAAAATAGTTTTAATCTTACCACTGACCCAAATCCACATGCTATAGCCAACACAACATGTTTTCCATGTTTTCTTAGTCTCTCTGAGGCAGCAACTGCCATATGGCAAATATTCTCACTTTTTTGTTTGACCCCAAAGGACATCTCTTGTATATAATTATTATTAGCGGGTGGACTGTTTAGTCTCATAGATTGCGGCTATAGCCTACTGTAGTACACCTGCTTGTAGTGTCATTAGGGGAGCTGACCACATTTTTGCTTTTTCTAGCCAACTAAGTACAAATAGGAATACGATTTCTGTTTTGGACACAAGGTTTTGTGGCCATACAATGTCATACAGTTTTAGTATTTAGTATTTTTGACATGGATTTTTTTTTTAAATCTGTTTTGGGAGGACATATAGCTACTTTAAATCTAGTTCTATCATAATATGGTATGCCTCATTTGAAAAAGAATTCTCCCAAAATAACAGTAGTTGCAAGGAAGTGGAATGTTCTAGTTTTAGAAATATTCGAGTATTTGTTAAAAGTGGGAGGGGGGTGTTTGGGTGAAATGGGCATACTAAAGCAAATGTTTATTCTATATTGTAATGATAAAAAAACTCTTCGCTTTACGGCAAGTCTCCGCTTTCCCGATGAGGTGTGGGAGATAGATTCCCTCGCACATCTTTTCACCGTTTACTCAATATTGATTTACAGTGACCATTGATGTATAATTTACCATCTCCATAAGTGGCACTAATAGTTGCCTACACCCTAGGAAGTGTCATTATTTAGGTGAAATATATATTTGATGTGCTAGTCATGCATTTTATGGGGAGTCAGTTGGATTAGCTCTATACCATATTTTAAATCTCAAAATGTGAGGGGGAGAGGCAGCAGGTGTACGAGTAAATGTTTTTTTCAGCATATTTACACACAGAACGAAGTTGATAACTATGTTCTAGGAATCAGACAAGACCCAACACATTTTGTCTTAGAATAGTTGGGGCCGGCCGGCAAATTTCCCTGATTTTGACCTGCTTTATTGTTATGCATAGGAACAGAGTTTTGTCTCCCATGTTGGGCATATGACCAGGGAGCAAGCAGACGGAGCTCAGTTCTTGTTTGCACTGATCCATGAAGGTGTCAAAATCAGGCAACTGACCTACCTTTCATATGTGGTTAAGGCATTGCTGATCGCCAATTGGAATCGCCTACAGGTAGATATATATATATAATCTGGGTTCTGAAAACGTTAGTATGGAACTGCACTCCATACACAGAGCACTTGGTAGGGTAACTGGTCTCTCCTATTGAGTTTAAGCTAATTTGGCAAAGGCCAAGAATTCTATTTGAAAATGCACACTTAGTTCTTGTTTATTGGAACCTGCAGAATGTTTGCAGCAATTTAATTATTGAGTTTTCTTTGATTGGCTGATTCTTCCTGATTGTAGCTACGTCGCGAGCAGGAGATGAGCCCAGTACACACGCAATCCTCCCCAGACCGGTCTCCGACTAAGATGACCGACTCAGTCAAAGGCAAGCGTCCTATGAACGGCTTCATGTTGTTTGCAAAGCGCTACCGCATGGAGTATATGCAGCTCTACCCCGGCAAGGATAACAGGTGAAGTTCAGAATACGCTTACATTTCAGGAGGATACATTCTTGGACATGGATATATATATTGTTCGCTGTGGCAACTAGCCATTAGAAAGCCCATCACTTACTCGTTGTTGATTTAGTTACAAGGCTGATAGTTTTGGGACTTTTCACCAAACGTTTCACTATTAGGCTAAGTGTTGACTTAAACTATTTGTCTTACAGATAGGGAATTGGTACCAGAATAAAATGTAGGCTATATAATGACAAAATTGTTACCTGTTGTAAGCTATAGAGTGAAAACTAGTTAAAAATAACAAATTTTGTAATAATTGAAGGCATGAATCAGGCTCCCTACTCCAAGTTAAGTGGAGTATACAGGGATGCAAGTTCGCCGACAATTGACAGAAATCAGAAATTTCTGCATCTTGAAATATGATCATTAACAAAGTATGTAAATCATAAAATAAAACCAAATTCCGCAGTCAGTACTTTGGCGGCAGTTAAATGCGCCAAGGGCCGTTGACACTGCTGTCAGAGTTCGGTCAAGTGCCGAAATTTTGTTTGACGGCACGGGTGGGGGGGGGGGGGGGGGGCGTCCCTACCCACCCCCCCCCCCTCCGAATACGCCCCAGTTTTTTTTGTGTTTTTGTTTCCGACTTTTTCATCAGTCCCGACTTTCATCCCTGAGTATATCAGCAGTTATACGTCAGATGTATATTGTGATGAGTCTGCCGTTCCCGGGATTTGTAAAGGAAAACTTACAGAAGCAATGGATAAAGAATCTGCATTTATACTGATCTAAAATAGCAGAGGTCCTGAAAATATGATAGGGGCATGCACACCCTGCATAGAGTCCCAAGTTTTAATCGGATTTGACGTTTTTTGAAGTGAGACACTACAGTAATAAAAACGAAGAGGTCCTGATGTGTTTGCTTTCAGAGCCATAAGCGTGCTTCTGGGTGACCACTGGAAACATCTCGGTGCTGAGGAACGCAAGGGATTCACTAACGAGGCCAAGATGTTAGCCGAGCAGCAACGCCGCCTGCACCCGGACTGCTGGAAGAGGAAGCGCACTCTCTCCACCAGTGTATGTTTTAAAAGTTATTTATTCTAATGAAATATAACAGAATATAATCGTTCCAGACACGATGATTTCCACAGAGATGTCAGTTTTCCATTTTTTCGTGGAAATCCACTTTTTTATTTTCAGTAGATGTAATTCCTTTTCCTTGTGTCAAACAAAAATAATACTGATTTAGCCTCATCAACGCTAATGAAACAGTAGTTTGAACCTCCCCACAAACCATCAGCCCCATACCATGGCCTACAAGGATGTATCATCCAAGTTTTCCCAATATATCTGAGGCAAAAGAATCCACGTGAAAATATTTCCACTTTTTCCCCTGACCCCAACTGACATCCCTGTTTCCATACGCATAAGATAATGATACATATAGTTCAAGCCTACTGGGTTTCAAATTGAACTCCCCATTCCACCGTCAGTATTGTGCGTTTACTAAAAACTCCCGGAGATGTATTTTCTTTTTGCTAGTGATAAGACCCCTGTATTTTTGTAGTATTATATGTGACGGTTTTTAAATATGCCCAATGGTAAACACCTTTAGGAAAATATAAGTTTAACAAAAAAAATTGTCATGGGTTTTCATCGGCCAGTCATCTTTATCGGATAATGTGAAGCAATATTCTAAGTTAGCAGTTCGGATTTAGAGAATTTATGAGATAGTTCATTTATTAACTTTAGGCTTGAAAAATCTTTGAAAATTAACATATATTATGTCTACGCTGTTGATTATGGAATTGAAACATTTCTCTGCACTGTAGTAAATGTATTCTTTACCTGTTTAGGCTCTGGAGCGGTAGTTGCAGGCAGGGGGGACTACCTAGGTGGTGCAAAATATACATGGCAGCAGATGATAATACGGATACCAACATGCTTATACACAGTGACAAGGCAGCAACTTTGAGAAATCACTTTGAAGGAACTTCCAGCACCACAAACACACACATAGATGCCTGCATTCTGTAATAAATGATCGCAGGTAACTTTTGTAGTATTGATATGAAAATGTTTGATAGCATGATTAGGAACCCTCATTATTCAACATGTGCTGATTAGGATAAAACATGAAAGTTTGTAATCTCGTTAGTGTGCTGCACAGAATTTGTAATTATCCTCGGAGGACTTTCTTTGTGGTCATGATCCACATTGCATACTGATTGTGTGGAGAGCACCAGCTATTCCGAACGCCATATGTTTTTCATTTACCTAGGTATGGGATAGTAGCACTAATGGTATAACTTTCCTTGTTTTCTATAAGTAGATGAGATTTCTCAAACTGAATAGGGGTTGTAATCTTATAAAAATCCCTCACATCTTTTGTGAATTACGTTTTGAGAAGAATTGTATATTGGATCGATGCCGCAGATCAGTATTTTGAAGCATGCACGTTTTGTTTGCTTTCATACTAAATGCCTAGTGGAATGTCGGTAAAAATCTGATTTTTGTTGTCCCATGTTGATCACATTATATCTCAAGCATTCATGCTATATATATATGCACACATATATATACCTGTTTAGTCTATTCGTTCAGATTTGTAATGATACAAATTGATATAATTCAGTTATCCAATTATAGGAAGACATAGTATTAGTAATTAACGACACTATCACTTGAGTGGCTTTCTTAATTTTATCACTTTATTATATTGTTGTTTTTCGGATATAAATGCGATTGGTTGTTCCCAATGACTTTCTTACACATATAGTCTGTTGTATCTTCACTGATAAACACATGAAAATGGATGTTGCCGAAAATGAAGTGGGGATAGGTGAGATTCTCTGACGGAACAACGGCCACGCAACTGCAGATCTACCAGCATGAGGCCAGGTACTTAGGATTCTACTGAGTAAATCTCGCACTCTGTTTGAAGACTAAGCTTCTCCAACTTTTCCGTTCTCTGGGTCATTAAACTGAGATTCTGAATGGATATTGTGCACGCTGAATAGTTTAAATAATTAATCAAGCCAGGAGCAGTTTAAACGGTGAACAAACCAGTGTGCATCAATTATTGGACTGCAGGGATGCAATTATTTAGATACATTACTTATGTCCGAAATTTCATGATTTATATATAATTATCAATATTCTGGAAATTCTACAAGTTGCTACACACGGTCCAACTCATATATTTACAGTGTTCATGTGGATGATTTATAACACCTATCTGTACAGGATTGTTGATTACATAATATGCAACTATGTTGCACCATACTGGCTTCATATCAAGGTTTGCTTTATCTGAAAAGTATAAATATGCATATGTTGACTCACTGCCAATACGTTATCTATTTACCTTTAAGCGAAGAGTGGTAACGGGGCTGAAACATCAGAAATACTTCCTTCGATAGTTATTGTTATGGCAAGGGGTAATCAATGTAATATGTGTATCCCCGATGAAAAGTCCAGGAGAAAGGGCAAGATGTCCGTTCACCCAAGTATTAAACTTGGTCATCATAATTCCGTTTAGAAATTACGAATGCCTTATTTCCAGTTGCCTTACTGGACCGAGAATATGCAAAACGCGTATATGCTTTAAAATTATTATTTGGGTATTGGGTTCCATTTTCAAATAAATTCTCATACAGGGTTGTGCGGAAATCATTGCAAACTACACGCCAAAGGTTTACAGTAGCATGACTCAAAATGGTGTAGTACGTCTATATAAGCCTGGTGACTAGCACGATGTAAAGTTGTCAATCAAGCCCCTACTTTGCAAGTTATGAAATATTCTTATTGGGACCAGATATTCTATGAAGAAGGGGATATTATTGCAGCTTCATTCTGTAGTCCATGGGTGGTTATCGCTGCAGTCAATCCAGGTGCTTCGTCATTCTCTTTATAGTACATGGGAGGTATAGTCCCTTCGTTCCAAGTAGGTTAATTTTTGGCGAGTAACCAACAGCAATACTCGCAGAGATTCTGGTTTCTTTGTCTATGCAACATTATCTAAGTCATATCAATATACTTGAACGAATTATACGCTATTAGCATAGGCCTGCTCTTTAGAGGCAGATGAAGTAATTGGAACAATTGATTACTATTTTATACTTGCCCTTACTGTGACGAGCTTGAGTATGCAGGTTTACTGATTCCTCTTTTCAGAATTTGCAGCTAGGCGTTATTGCTGTCATATATAAAGCTTTGTTGTTTGTTTGGAATGGATTTATTTTACACTGAGATTGTATATAGAAGGTGAAGATGTTACCTCATTTCTTCTTGAATAACCATAATTATACTTATTATTAATAAAGGACCCATTTGCCGATGTTGGCCTATTTTGCTTGCTTAGTTCAGTTAGTGGATTCACGAAGGGCGTTAAGAAGCATGTGTGCTTTACCATACCATTGTTTTTACGTTTTAAGTTCACCTTTTATCGCCTTTTAAAAAAGACGTTTTGAGTTGTGGTTGTTGGTTTAACCCGCCAATGGCAGCGTAATACTTGAGTATAGGTTTTATTGGAGATAAATTCATATGGAAAGTGACAGCTCAGTCTCTCAATTGAATATGTATTGAGTTGAAACAAAAATACATTGACGAGTTTATACTGTGGTTGTCTGTACACAACCACTTAACGATTGGGTGTTGGTTTCTGTGTGTAAATTGTATATGTACGAAAACGTAGTGTTGATCACCATGATCATTTTAAGTTGTTATCGTCTGACACATTAGTGCTTGGAAAAAGAGGTTGTTTGGAAAAAGAAACACAACTTACACACTTACAGGCTTTGTGCTTTGCTATCCATCCTTTTGTGTATCGATGCCAGATGTATATATTCAGATGCAATAAACTATTAACAAGAGCTAATAACATTCTTTGTTTACTATCCACATTTCTCAACCAACCATATGAAGTCAATACTGCATTTATACAAGAGCTAAGTGTGCATTTAGAAAATAGAAATATTGGCCAAATTAGCAGGTGGATGCATTTAAACTTCAATAAGGTTCAAAGGTCTACCAGTAATTAATTAATATGATAACGAGGAAGCCCCCAGGCCAGGAGGGAGGGAAGGCATCCATGAATAGGGAAAGGCCTGCATTGATTGGATATTTAAAGCCCTACTCCTCTGTGAACTCAGCAGGTCATGGCTCAATGCACACATATATTTAGCTACCTATATATAAAACGTTTTGCTTCATGGTGATCATTCATGGATGAGTGCACACAGACCTGTTTGCATGCTCCCTAGCCAAGTGGGGGACACAACTTTGTTTCTATGTACACCAATAAAGTAGGTCAAGCTAATATCTGGTAGTAAATGATATTGCAAATAATTTTACAAACCAATATCATTTGACTGGGTCTTGATTGATTCCTAGAACAAAGTTATGAACCATTTTGACTTCTATTTATGTGTAAATATGCTAAATAAACCATCCTCTCATACACGATCTCCCCCCCCCCCTCCCCCTCCTATTATGATATTTGGCAAAAATACATGAATAGCACATCAAATATACATTTCACCTAAATAATGACACTTCCTAGAGTGCAAGCAACTGTCAGCGCCACTTATGGAGATGGTAAATATTACACCAATGCTCACTGTAAATCAATATTGAGTAAACATCTGTTTGAGCATGCCCATTTCACTGAAAATCCCCCCCCCCCCCCCACTTTGAACAAATACTTGAATATCTCTGTAAATATAGAATCTACTTAGAAAATTCCACTTCCTAGCACCTACTGCTTTTTATTCTCTTTCAAATGAGGCATATTATATTCTGATTCAACCAGTTTAAGGGGTAGAAATATGTCCATAAAGGAGTTCTTAAAAATGGACCTGTGACTACAAAGGTCCCCCCCCCCCCCAACTGAATTCACTTTTTTTTTCAAATCCATTCCAAAATACTCAATTTTAAAAACTGTATGGCATTTCTCTAGTGACAACCATCACATCCCTGGTTATGTTAACTATCAATTGCTAACAAAGATTACTTCTAGTCCCACTGGCCGCCACTTTTTCCTTCACCCCTGGCAGTGGTAGATTTACTGCTATGTCAGAGGCCAATCCTTCTCATACCATGTCTATGTGGTGTGGGAAGTAAAAGAACTCTCACCTTGGTAAATGTGTAGGAGTGAGGTTTCTACCTAAATTCATCTCATAGATTTGTTCCAACTAAAAGTAAGTATAATAGAACATATTGGATGTTAAACTATCCAAAGAAAGAAACAAATTTCAATCCAAAAAAGGCCTCAATTTTCATGTGACAGTGGCTTAAGGTAAAACCACCAATCATTTCCATATATTTTTATGTGTGGTAAACCCAAGGCACACCTCAGTGCTCGGGAGCATGGGTACGAAACAATATGCAACAAAATAATGAGTCTGATTTACTTAATATCCGAGGAGCTCAATTTGGAGAATCTGATAAGGAAGAGTTTGTGTGTGATTATTTAATGTTACGTAAGTGCAGGTAGTGTTCCATCTGTAGAAACGGGCATATAAAGCCTGTGACCCACTGCGATATATCTCCCTGCTATATTGGGACTCCCCAAATTCGCATGGAGGGACAGTTTATCGCACGGGTCATTGACCTCCACAGTGGGGTGTGCTCAGTTGGGGGGGAAGTACAAGAATCGGACGCATTTTCTGGTTCACTGTGCTTTTTTCCCTGCCATAGATCCTCTCCCCTTGCCTTAATCTTATTAGAAGAAAATAAGACAGAGTATTAGTAAAATTACTCAGTAAGTATTCTGGAAAAAGTAATCACACAAGTGTGGGTGTGTTGTGGCATGTGGCAGTGTTGTTGTTGACACCATGTGACTAAATCTTGTGGCCTGATTGGACCATCGACCCTCCAGCCTGCAGAATCGCAGCAATACCTATTTTCCTTGTTGGTCAGGGTTACCCTGCCATTTGGGGACAGGTGGCTGACGACCCTCTCCACTAGAGGTACAGGGGTCTAGGAAGAGAATCGTAGGGGGAAATTCAGACATGTTTTAAACTCATCTCATGCAATTCTAGGTCCCTCAGAGGTACAATTTGTCGCCGAGAAAATGTACCCTCTATAGGGGGTGCTACCAGAATCGCAGACCTGGAAATCACAAGGCTGAACCCACTGTGCGATGCGATATGGGGTAAAGGAACAAGAATCGCAGTTGGTTAAGGCCTTTAACGTGACAAGTATGACGAAATGTGTAATCACACATTAAGCAACACCCGGGTAACCAACAGCTTATTGAAATTTTTCCTGCATATTTGCTTAGTATATTTCTCTTTAAAGAAGTAATATAATTCGCACTATTGCCATAAGTATCTCGCTATTATCTTTACACGCATTTCCCTTTTTGTTTACGTATGGGCATTTTAACCCATGATGCCTCAGCGCCAGTTCAAAGAATATCTACCTTTAGATGTATTTCGGTACAAGAGAGCATATTTTCGTGTCTGAGAAGCTAGCTAAGTGTATTCTCGTATGGCTCACGGGCGCTGAAAACAATATGTATGCTACTTGAAACATAAATAACTTCATTGGGCTCTATAATTAAAAAAATATTATCAAACATGATATGGACCTGGGGGATTCAGTGTAGGCTACGAGGGGTATATTGATAGCTATTAGAGGGCACATCGGAACAATTGCAATTTCGTTCAGTTGTCACTTAACCGTGGAGAAAGGGACTGGATATGATTAGAATAGCTAGAGAACTAGAGGGTTGAAATTTGAGCGTGGCCACATATTTCTTTACCCTATGCGAGCAGGTAAAAAATAAATAATAAAAGATTACTCTGGACATTTCTGTACATCGAAAACTTTTTTGTTCAATATTATGTTATTTTACTGAGCAGCGCGATCTTTCAAGTATAGTGATGAAATTACATCCCAATCGATTGTAAAATGTATCATAACTGAAGTACCTTCAGTGGAGGGGAAATAAAACAAAACATGAATATACATGTACCTTGATCATTTTATTGAAGTAGCTATGTCAACCCTTGAAAATGTAAAGTCCTGTCTAATACAGTAATTTGATGTTAAGATTAATCTAGTGTAATAAGGTGCCACACAAGCCCTGTCCTTATAGAGTGAGAGGAAATAAAGCCATTCTGGCTACAGTTCTTCATATTTCAGTTACTACGGGGTAGCGTGGTAGTGCTGAATTTGGTGATGTGTCTTCACTAGACAATTAGCCCAATCACGAAATTATTTCGTTTGGGAATTTACTGACCTGTAACGTTCTATCACACAACTCATAAATACTGTATCCACAAAGATACTAAATTAGATTATAATTATTCACTAAAAGAAGTATTCTCTCGGGAAACCACAGTATTAGCTGTATGATAAATAGTCACTTACTATACCACAACCACAACAGAATATGTACATTTTCAATGTAAAAGAAATTTCGTCACTGTGCATGTAGGTAGAACTCTAGCCTACAATCTAAAGATAAGCGCCGAAAGTGCCGCTTGATTTCAACAATATGCACACGATTGCTTCCAAAAGTTAAGCTCATCGACATGTATTATATACTTTAGGATTCACCTAAACAGATTAGAGCGATCACGATGGCAAATGGCACATTCCAACAATTTTAGACTGCATTGTACGTGTATATACCTGAAACCAAACAGATTTAATTCATATACAAAATAGAACAGTCACGTCTTGACGTTTTAATCATATAAAAATGTAGATTTTTAAACGAATATTTATCATTCTGACTCCATGAACGTGTACATGACTTTCCTTAGAAAAGATTGTTTGCAGTGGAAGAACTTTAGCAATTGATTTGTTAGTTTAGCCTGATTTATCTCAGCGCAGTGATATAAGAAATTGTTCTCTAGAATTTCATACATAATCATTTGAAAACAGTCCTATAATCATCCCCATGGGGTCCGGGTGGCTGCGGCTCGCGCATCACCTCCCGTCAGTCTTTTTTGTTTGGGGTTTCAGTTCATTCATCTACCAGGCCTCTACATTATAGCGACCCTCGATCTGCATCTGTGTGACCAGCTTCTCGGCTTCTTCGGGCGAGTGGCCGCCAACGGAGACGGCGGCGTCAATGACGCCTTTACGCACGGACGGCGGGACGTTGCCAGCAGGACCGCACAGGTAGAAGTAGCCCTTCTTCTTGAACAGCATGTCGTAGATGATCTCTGGATTCTCGTTGATCCGATGCTGCACATAGATCTTCTGAGCCTGATCTCTGGAGAAGGCCGTTGTCACATTGGTCAACACGCCCTTCCCACCAGAGTGATAGTCTTCAATTTCATCCCCGTAGGTATAGTCTGTGCGCTTGTGACGCGCGCCAAAGAATAGAGCCATGTCACCGGTTGGCTCGCCACGTTTCTTGGCCATGTAGCGGTCCTCGATCATCGCCCTCAGCGGCGCGATGCCCGTGCCCAGTCCGACCATGACGCACGGGAAGGCGTGCGTGTCCGGCCAGTTGATGCCGGCCGCGTTCATCTTGGCGGCCACGAAGTCTGTATTGCCGTCCTGGCTCTGTCCAGCCAGGTAGCGTGTGGTCATACCGTGGCGGTACTTGCCCGCCGGGGTAGTCCAGTCCTCCTTCACGATACACAGGTGCACATGGTCCGGGTGCATCTCACTCGACGAGGCAATGGAGTATAGGCGCGGCTTGATCCTCGGCACGTGGTCCACCAGGTACTCAAGCGAAAGTTTGCTGCTGGGGAACTTCTTCATCAGATCGGCGTAAGACATTGTCTCCGTCCGCAGCTCCTGCATCTTTTCCCTGCCTTCCTTACTCAAGATGAACTCGATCTCTTTCTTCTCAGCCTCGTCCTTGGCAGCGATGGCCAGAGTCTCGAGGAAGCGGCGAGACGGGCGGCCGAAGATGTCGAGGACCTCCGTGAAGAGGCCTGACGCCGTGCAGTTTGCCGGCAGCGGTTCCTTGCGGCCCTGCGTATCCGACAGTGAGATCACAGCGTGTGGGTTCAGGCCGTAATCCTCGAGGAACTCGTGCACCTATGAGAAAAATGCGAGTGACAGAGATGAAACAATGGCATAAGCTGGGTTTGCACAATATCTGAATTTATAAACCGTACTAAATGTATACTTTATGTATGGTAACCTGGTACTACATTTATTATATTGTAAATCTAAGAGAATTTTTTTTGTAACTATGTAATCTCGTATCAAAGCCATGACAGCTAAATCTCATGCATGCACTCACAGAGTGCATGCATGGGAATTGGAAATCAAAAATCTAAAAAGGTGTCGGAGATTTGGGGGTCTGCATTCTCAGCTATTGTATGTGACTTTTTGGCCTCAGCTAAAAGCTGAAATGACCTTTATATATCGACTTATTTTCCCTTCGGATTTACAAAGATCTTAAAAACGATAATTGGGACGTCATTTTGAAGCAACCATTGACGATAAACCTAAATTCGACAGCATACCTCTGCTCTGTCGTTATGAGGGTAGACTCCCAGGCAGTCGCCGACACTGTAGGGCATCCCTGACTTAGTCAGGTCGAACTCATAGTGGCGAATGTCACGGTCGTAATCCAATGGTGTCAGTATACGGTTTGTCGTCATCGGAATCAATTTCGTTGCTGTAACAATCAATGTCAATGTGTTATGCCACTTTAACTTACATTGTTGATTTTCAAGTGATATCAATATCATGTATTAAAACCCCGTTAGTTAAGATTTTCAAATCAAAGCCTTATTCTGGATGAGCCTAAAAAAAATCTCAAACACATATAAATACATCTAAAATGTCTACGAAAGAAAAATGAAATAGTCACGACCGGACAGCGACAAATTCTGGTGTTTCCCTATCTGGCTTTTTACAGGGTTTCAAGTAGAAGATCTCTATTTACATTTATACAAGTGTGTCCAAACCATAGACCCTATTGAGGTATCCCAGAATTCAGTCTGTTTACAGTTCCCGGTGTGCGCTGATTACCGACGTTATATGGTAATCAACCTAGACCCGTAACCCAGAATCATTGCTTTTTAACGGTTTTTAAGAATCTTTAAATGGGAAATCCGATGGCAGAAATGGAAATTTCAGCTATTTCTACATGTAAACCCGAAATTATATTCAGGTTACTCAAATATAAATAGAAAAAAAAAAAAAGAAAAAAAAAAAAAAAGACTTTCAAGGTAGCAACGGCTTGTTGTTGAGGTGTTTTAGCCACGTCTTCATAACCAAATAGACCCTCTTCACACTGGCGCCATCTTATAATGGCCGCCAAAGTAGGTCACACGAAAACGAGGCGTGAGACTTAACTCCTGAGCGTTTGGTATGGAAAAAAACCTGTTTTTTCCAACTTGGAAAACGAAAATTACTGTTGCTTTGTATATAACAGGCCGATCATTATAGATAAATCAATGTTAGAAAACTAGTACTCTGGTCTATTTGTTGGTATACATATCGTAAATCTATTTCTTGGCTAAGCCTTCCTGTGATAGCTTGAACTTTAGAATTTGGTAAGTAAAAAATATTAAAACATGTTACCTTCCTACCTTCACAGTGATTTTATGAAAAATCTATCGAGATGACCTATAGAAATAACCATCCCATCTTCTTAGATACTTAAAGACGATTAAAATTATACCTATACGGTCAGGTTGTGATAGGTATTTCCTTAGATTATAGTCTCCTGAAACTAGAAGGAAACATATGTATATAATTCTTTTCAAATGTCTGTCATATATACATATATATAGCTGATAAAGATATAATTATCAATAGGATCACAAACTAGAATAAGATTTAAGATGAGAGAAAATAGATAGAAATAAAGGTAGATTTAAACCAAAAACTAAAAGAAACACCAGTGATTAGGAATGAGAGGGGATGAATGAATGTAACATTAACAAGTATTAGAAATCTCAATTACAAGTGTGGCGCACTACCCACTGAGTTAACTCCCCACCCACTTACTTCAGGAAATATCTATCACAACCTGGTAATATCGGTATCATTTCAAAGGACTTGAAATTCCTAAGAAGGTAGGATGTTTATTTCTATAGGTCATCACAATATATTTTTCATTAAGTCACTGTGAAAGCAGGAAGGTAACATGTGTGTCTTTTTTTTTTACCTAAACAATTCTGATGTTCAATCTACGACAGGAAATCATAGACATAACACAGGTTTATCTCATATATATATATATATATATATATATATATATATATATATATATATATATATATATATATACCAACAGATAGGCATAGTTTATCTGTTGATATGACAAGAAGAAGAAGCCACTTCCATAATCTTTTATACATTCTACTGCAGAGCTGGTTGTGGAGTAGCTATCGAGTGATGTTACATACTTTGTCATACAAACCCATTATAACAATCTTTTGGGATAATGAGATGAGATGGGAAAACATTCAGAATATCAACAATAATACAGTAAGAAATGGCATGAATGTGAGCCATCATTTCTTATTTCACCTGCTATAATGTGACCGAGTGCAGTGTTTTTACACCTTATCCCAGGTGTCAAGACTCTCCATTCAGGTGTTATGCCTCAGGACGTGTGATAGGAAAGCAAACTGTGAAAAACGACAGGCTGTGTCTGTGAATTTAAGCCTTTATACATAGGCACCCACTGCACTGTGAGGACACCAAGTCGCACACCTCGTTTTCGATTAGTACAGTGAAGCTGGTTTCTGGCGAATGGTGCGCGGTTATATAACACCAGCGCAACCCGTTCTTACTGCGACCGACGCGCCACGCTTATGTGAAAGAGGTGAATATAAATAGAAATGCGATCGTAGTGTGCCCAGGCACTCGCGAGCGGAACTTGTGTTTACCCTGGGCGATAATAGGGAGAGTAACCTCTGGAGGGCGTATGAGGTTTTATCAGGTGAAATAAGCGCTTACTTGGCGGTACGATGACGTCAGGCGTGGCGCCCGTCTCGGCGTTGGGATCCACCGTCACCTCGTAGGTGGGTGGCAGCAGGACCTGGGCCGGGGGATCCGTGCCCAGCTCGTTCCACAGCTCTGGGAGCCACTCGTTCCACGCAGTCTCATAGCGCTCCTCGTCCTGAAAACGGTCACAATCATATCCGTGTTACCAGTTCTCCAGTCGTGCTGCATTCATTTTATTACATTGATTATTATTGATGTAAGATTCGTTGGGAATGTATCAGGTCATTATTTGATAAGATAATCGAATTGCTTTCTAACAAGGACAATACTATTGCCATCATTTTTAAATGAGACGATATGGGATAGAAAAGAACATGGGTAGTTTAGAAAGGCACTGCTACTTTCTTAAAGATTATAGAATATGTCTGGTATTCATCAAACTTTTGGAATTATAATTAGTCTAAACTATTTCAGAATTAACATGTTCCGATCAAGGATTGCAGTGATGCACCTCCTTTCTTTACATATCTGTGAATAATGTGAAGAACTGACCTTATCGTCGCCCATTCCCAAATCCATCACTGACGCCGCACCTAGCTCCGCAAAACGGTCGTTGAAACGCTTCGCTGCCTCATTGAAGAAGACATAGGAGCTGTCACCCATGCCAAAGACGCAGAATTTGGTGTCCTTCAGATAATCACTGGGCAGGTTCTTGTCAGAAATCTGCTCCCAGAATTCCTTGCAGTTTCCAGGGAACTCGCCCTGACCACAGGTTGCCACGATGCAGAACACCTTGTCTGAAGAAAAATATAATGTATCAAGCGTTTGTCATTCCAACGTTTAGTCTTATGTAGTTAAGACTGACACATTTTTAATCATAGATCCGTGCGGCGAATATGCTGCATAGTTAATACTGACAAATTAGGTAAAGATAAAGAGATTTTTGCTCCACATCATCAAGTTCCTAAACCACATACCATTATTTTTATTCATTTTACTAGCCTGCAGACCGGTTTCCTAAATAGGTGCAATGACAACCAATTTTAGTTTGATACCTGAAATAAATTCCCTGGAGAAAAAAAATGACAATAAAAAATAGTTTGGGATACATGGGGGTTTGAAGAAGTCTAACGGACAGTTTAGAATTTAAACTCATCCACCACAAAGCTGGTTCTTATTTACCTTGATTTGGCAGTTCTTCAAAGTCGAAATCGTCCATTGCCATACATTGGGCACGCACTCCACGACGCTTGAGCTCGGTAGCAAATACGCCAGCCAGCTGTTCGGCGTTCCCAGTCTCTGAGCCGTACAGCACCAGAGACTTCTCCGTGTTGATCTCCTCTCCGAGTCTCTGTGGACACGTCAGACTTTATTACAATCACCCAATACAAGACAGACGATTGTGTCTGTCCAACAAGTATCTCCCGATTAGAAATTAGGACATATGGGGTGGTGTGAACCAGAAACTAAAAACGTTACATGCACGATTTTACCCCCTTTTTTTATTGTATACATCGACGAGAACAAGATTGTATTATTGGTATAATTGGTATAATTAGTGAATACGAGGTCACAGTATTTAGTTAGCACTACCAGATCAACACCTTGAAAATAACATCTTTATATTATCACTTTATTCCTACGGAAGGGTTGGTGTTCTATTCACAACATCGCGGTTGCAGTTACAAGTACGCTCAGAGTGCGCTCGTTAGTTCGTTATTCATAGGCAAGGTGGCAGCATCAGCCCCTAGCGTGAGATAACCATAGTTTGTTTCTGAGTGAAACGCATTGCTACATTGAGGGTGTCTCCATGGGTGTCCATTGTTAACATGGAGTTAATAATGTCATACCTTCTTTAGCATGTCGAGCAGCTCGTGATCGTCCAGACTGAGTTTCTGCATCTTACTGTGGTGGTGATGGATCTCGCGGTTCAGGAAGGACTGCATCGACTTGGCCTTGGCCTGGTCTGCGCGCTTCAACTGCTCAAAGCGGTTCTGACCCTGGAGGTATGTCTCAACCTCCGCCTTCAGTTTCCTGACAAGGCAAGATGAATGGGATATCATCCACAGTAAGCTCATATTGTCAATAAGTGGTTTATATTAAATAAGGTTCGGTGCTTTGGATTTTGTACGCTTCAGCTCCACTCCCAATATGTATACATATATTTTGATTATAAATTAGTCATTTTCATCAATTTTATACATGTATATGTTCTATTATTACTCAGTTATATACTGCTACATGATCATTAACTCAAAACAATGAGTAAATTGTAAATGGAGAGGATTCTGCATTAATTTAATGCAAGCCTTCTCTGACCAGTCGATTAAACAAGAGCTAAGTGTGATTTTTGAAAGGAATTATTGGCCTTTGAATGGACATATGAGCGGGTCCACGCTTCTATGAACTGATACCTGCCTGCATGCTCCCTGGGCATGTGCCTCAAAATGGGGGACTAAACTGTTCCTATGTATACCAATGAAGAAGGTCAAGCCAATATCTGGTATCAAATGATATTGCAAATAATTTTACTGACCAATATCATCTGACTAGTTCTTGACTGAGTCCTAAAACACAGTCATGAACTATTTCAACTTCTTTTTATGTGTAAATATGCTGGATAAACCATCAATTCATACACCTGGTCCCCCCCCCCCCCCCCCCCACACACACACATTATGAGATTTGGCAAAAATACATGTATAGCACATCAAATATACATTTCACCAAAACATTGACACATCCTAGGGTGTAAGCAACTGTCAGTGCCACTTATGGAGATGGTAAGTGTTAGAATAATACTCACTTTAAATCAATATTCAGTAAAGATCTATTTCAGTATGCCCATTCCCCCCCCCCCCCCCCCCTCTGGATTTATAGAATCTACCTGGAAAATTCTACTTCCTAGCATCTACTAGATTTTACTCTTTCAAGTGAGGCATATATTATGACTAAACACGTTATAGAGGTAGAAATATGTCCATAAAGGAGTTCTTAAAATGGAACTGGACCTGTCTCAAAATACTAAAACTGCAAGATAAATTTCTGGCCATAAAACCTTCCTTCCAAAGTAGAAATCATGTTCCTATCTGTATTTGGTTAGCATTAAAAATAAAAAATTTGGTCAGGTCATCTGGTGACTCTGCAAGCAGCGTACTTCATTAGGTATAGCCTAACCTATAAGACCAACCGTCCACCTGCTAATAACAGAATACTATTAGGGAGATGGCACTCATTGTGATATTTCAGTAATTAGTAAACATCAAGGTATATGTTATCATAATATAAATAAATGACAGCCTTCATTCACCAAACAGGTAGTATATTTTCATAATAACACTTAGTAATGAGATGGGGAATCAATTGATTATTCTAACGGGTACAACATACTTTGAGTCCAACTGGAAGGGATTGAGGTCCTTGTCTGCACGGCGGGGGTCATAGCGGTACAGTGACCAGTAACCGGTCTCCACAGCCGTCTTCTGATCGTGCATCATGTTTTTCATGTCGATTCCCCAGTCAATACATGGCGAGTAAGCGATGAGCAGCGACGTGCCTGGAACACACACACATTTAGGGGACCACTGCTGTGAGCGTTGAGAACTAAAGCGACACTCCAACGACCCCCAATATCCTCCAACAGACGTCTTGAAACGTCTGGCAGGAGAGCCGACGCCTGCTGAAACGTCTGGTGTGTGCTTCCACCAACCCGACAGATGATTTAAAATTGAGCAGATATGCCAGCAACCCCAGCAACCGCCATACGGGCGCTGTACAACGTTTTTGTCTTGTTGGTGGAATACCCCCTTAACACTGAGCAACGTTCATCCTATTTCTCTATTCATCATCTGTTCACTAACTTCGGAGACATAATACCCTGATACCATCATGGAATGAGAATATCTAGCCATAATTGTGAACTACAAGCATATCACACAGTCATTGGTAACAGAACGATATGCGTTCTCCTTACCTGTACACTCTTCTCTATAGTTATACCTGCCCGGCTGCACAGCCCATCATTCACAATCACTTTACCTGGGTAATGTTCTGCCTCCTTGAAGGCGGTGACACACTGATTCATGTTAGCCCCGAGGGCTACGGATGCGACGTAGATGTTCTCGTACTGCATAGCGCACAGGCCCAGGTCCTTCTTCACCTGCCGCTTGCCAGTAGATGCGAACTTGGTTACAGTTGCCAACTGAGTAGCTTTGGACACCTGTGTGAAACAAAATATCATTAGTAGACAGAAGAACAATAAAATTGAGTAAACTAAATCTTGTGTTCCACCAGGCTGGCGGAATGGCATGTTTGTTTGCTGGTTTGATTTAATGTCTAGTTATGAAGACGTGGCTAGAACACCTCTCAGACAAGCCCTAGGCAAGGTAAAAAAAAATATTAAAAAAATTTAAATTTTTTTTAAAATTTTTTTATTTAATGTCTAGTCAACCATTATAGGTCCTCAACAGACTGTCTCAATCTTCTTTTACACAAGGATATTAATCGAATCTATGCCATGAATTCAGATAGAAATCTCACCCCTACACATTTACCAAAGTGAGAGTTCTTTTACTTCCCACACCACATAGACATGGTATGAGAAGGATTGGCCTTTAATATAGCTGTAAATCTACCACTGCTGGGGGTCCGGGGAGGTGAACCAGAAAAGTGGTATGGCATGAAAAGTGCCCCATGAAGCCGTCATACGTCACCGTGTGGTGGCATCCGTGTATAGAGAGCAGCGCCATGAAGTAGATATAGGCCCATACAAAGATAAACTAGCACAACCTAAAAAAAATAGTTACCGGCCAGTTACAATCCATCGGCTGCCAGTTGCTGCCAGTTGCTGCCAGGTCGGTGGGTTTGTACATTATAAGCAACCTTACTACACCAAAAAGGTAGTTTCGTCGTTACATTGTCGTTAGCACATGTACTTCCTACCTATCTCAACACTGAAGTTAGACCACTAATCATCCTTTCATGTTTTGAATCCAGTTTCTCTCAGTATATGTTTTATAATTTGCTTCAATTTTAGTAGAACGGACGTTGAAAACTCATTGCTTCTTCTAGATTACTATCACCTTATTTGCACTTACCCAAAAAGAAATTGTAAAACATACTTTCAAAAGAGGAGACTAGACATTTCAGAATTCAGCTGAAGTAATGGAACATTACCTGTCCTCCAGTGTTGGAATACATCTCAGTATCAAGCACAAGGATGTTGACATTTTCACCTCGCGACAGGACGTGATCCAGTCCGCCGTACCCGATGTCATAGCTGTGAAAATTAAGTCGGTTTGGTAGGCAAAATTTATCAGAAATATAAGCGCCTAATGCTTCTCGTGAAACTACATGTAATGTCCTAAAAAAGCCCTCGAGGTTTCACCGACAGTTGAATAATCATTTGATCAACTGCATAGAATCAAAGAGATGGAAAAACAAATTATGAAGATAACGTTGATACCAAAAATCTATGATGCTACTGAAGAAGGTCCAACTTTTAAAAACAATCGCTTCTTTCTGAAATGGAATACATGTACATATCCGCTAATATGGAGCAAATCTGGGGCCTGTTTTTCAGACAGCGACGTCCTTATTTGTAGTGATCACAAAAGAGTGACCAGTTGGGTGACCAAACCAGTGATCATGACCAAAAAGTGTTCCTCAGACCTGGTCACTGTTCAGCTGTTATGATCACTGTTGGTTCAAGGCCCATTCAAAAACAAAAGCATGTCTCACATGTATATTACTCAACAGAAAATTGTGAAATTTGGGAATTAGATAAAACAGATATAGATAATTCATCGCAGTAAATATTGTTTCATTTGATACAGTGGAAGTGTATAAAATGAAATATGCCATCATTTGAGCTAAATGGTCACCAACTGGTCACAACTCGGGAACCCAAAACAGTGACCACGACAGTTTACCGCTCTAAATGGTCGCACATGTTATGATGACTTATCTCTGGAACCCAAAGGTCTCCAAACGGTCACTAACTGGTCACTATAGGAAATGGTCACGACTAAAAAACAGGCCCCTGGTTTATATTATGAAATTAATCATGTTCTAGACACTATTTTAGGTGGGACCCCCTGTGGTGTAATACACTCTCTATCTTACGCCCATCCGTCGCCTCCGACGAGCCAGTGGCTCTGTGTGCGCAGCATGTCCTTCTGGTTGTAGATCAGTCTGAGGCGCGGGTCCAGCTTCTCCATGTCCTTCTCCAGGATCTCCTCGATGGTGCCCGAGATGGTCTCAGAGCGGTCCGGGTTCTCCATGTACTTGATCCAGTCGTTGAGGGCGTTCTTCAGGTCTGCCTGCAGATCCATATCCAGCAGCACCGAGCTAATCTCCTGCTGCAGCTTCAGTCGACGCTGCTTCGTGGCCAGCATCATTCCTGTGTAGGATGTGTAAGGCGTTACAGAGACACTTTTGTTTTAGATTGAGATCGGCAAAGTTTATTTAATTACACAGTGACATGAACTCATAAAATACTGAAAGTCTTATAGCCTATAAGACTTAAACAGGGTGTCTATTTCGAAAGAAAGACACATAGATCCAAATCTTTTGAAAACCTGTGTTTGGGCACCCTAAAATTGTCCTAACAGTCGGTGTAATTAGTTTGTGGCATGAACCACTTGAATTTGTATAGATCCTGTTCAGCATATCATTGATTTCATCACTCTAGGTTGATGTGCATACATTTTGCAAACAAAAATTCCTTAGATTTTCAACTCTTTTCCCGAAGTCAGGCGCACATACAACATATCAGGCGCACATACAACCTCTTAGCTGCAAGTACATATACCATTGTGGATAGGTTTTTAAAAATATTACTTTTCTCGTTAGATCTCAAATAAAGTTTAATGGTATATAACATATTTCCTCGAACTGTCCCTTGTATACAATCAGCTGTATAAATAGAGCAGAATACATTAGATCAAATTTTCTTTATGAAGAACCGTCATACTACTCTTTTCGAATGTCAATGCCGCTTATAATGCTGTATATATATGCCAGCCTTTTATCAAACGGAGTATTTACTTCAACGTCCAGTCCGGAAAGAGGCTGGACATGATTGCGAAGCAGAGAGCAGGGTTGTCAGTTGGAGTAAGAAAAAAACATTGAAATTTTTTTTGCAATACAGAATTTATGCATTACATATGCATTACAGTAGGAATCAAGGGAAAGCTCAAGTTTTTACATGGGTCAGTGGGGAGGTTCAGCAGGGGATTCTGGGCTGTGGCTGAATTGGGCTATTTAGCAGTTGGTATATCAATATTACACAAGGAATCATTTTGTTGTTCTGAAAATGAAAACATTGAATTCAATGGAAACATTGAAAACTGGCATCCCTGAGAGACTTATTACATGAGCACGACACTTACCAAACCCATATTCCGCGTTGTCCTCAAAGAGGGAGCGGCCCCAGGCTGGTCCACGCCCGTCCTTGTTGGTAGTGAACGGGATCGTGGTCGAGGTTCCACCCCACACGGACGAGCAGCCACTCGCGTTGGCAATCACCATTCGGTCTCCGAACAGTTGTGTCGCCAGTTTCAGGTACGGGGTTTCTCCACAGCCAGCACACGCGCCGGAAAACTCCAGCAGAGGCTTCTCAAACTGGGATCCCTTCACGGAGTACTTGTCGCCCACGCTGGTTCGCTCTGGCAGGCCGATGGCGTAATCCCAGTGTGGTGAGTGTTCCTCAGCCACCTCATTGAAGGGCGCCATGAAGAGTGCGTCATCTGGGCAGCTCTCGACGCACACCTGTCATCAAAATAGTTTGCAAAGTTAGTGTAAATGAACAACTTGATTCCTGCAAATGTATTTGTGAAAAACGAACTGCCTATCGAATTTTCCTCAAAGGTCTAATAAACGGTAATGGGGGTTACAGCAAAATCCTAAAGGTGAACGATTGGCTATCAGAGACGTTTTACTTCTTGATAAGCACGCATTTTCAACGGGAGAATTGTAACTACTATGGTTAATCTAGAATGACTATGGTTAATATGGAATTGAATTTATTCTCTGAAACTAAACCTTGAGACATGGGGAAGTACATGTACATGAGTACATTGTATTCTCACCTCACATCCAGTGCAGTCAAAAGGTGAGATCTGGATGGTATAATTAAATCCAGCCACTTCAGCACCACCTTTGGCTTTACGAGCCTCAAACCCAGGTGGGGCGGTCTTGCTTTCCGTTTTGTCCAGGAGGAACGGTCGAACCACGGCATGTGGACATACGATGGCACAGTAGTTGCACTGGGTACAGTTATCGGGCACCCAGACTGGGATGTTTGGGGCAATGCCACGTTTCTCATAGGCCGAGGTACCAATTGGCTGATAGCCACCCGGTTCGAATGCGCTCACTGGCAGGTCATCACCTTCTAAGGCAAGGACCGGGTCCATGATGCTGGTGACAAATTCGGGCCGCTCTTCACTGGCGAGTTCATCAGCAGCACGGGCCCCACCGGCAGTTGTGGCGAGCCAGGAGTCCGGATACTCAATCCTCTGGAGGTTACTCATCGTTGCATCCACGAGCTAAAAAACAAATACAAGAAATAAGCATGCTTATACTAAGGCCTACTGATGTACATATATGCAGTGAAAGATGCTGTTTATTGTTTGTTTGTGGTTTAACGTCCCAGAGAACCCTGAGGGTATATAGGGACCATCAATGATTTAAGC
Source organism: Alentia gelatinosa (assembly GCA_950022655.1). Taxonomy (NCBI): domain Eukaryota; kingdom Metazoa; phylum Annelida; class Polychaeta; order Phyllodocida; family Polynoidae; genus Alentia; species Alentia gelatinosa. The sequence goes on from OX465581.1 coordinate 18,846,777, forward strand.
TTTCACTTTCGTAGACTTATTTCAGTCAATTTCTTTTCAATGTTTTCAAATATTTGATATCCAGTCAATGCTTTGAGTATTTTCCCGGTGACTTGGGGCATCCCATTAAATGCTGAACTAAAATAGTTGTATTCTTCGTAAGTCACAGTTTAATAGACAATCTTCTACATAGAAAATGTTTTTAAATATGATTGGAAATAACTCACCGTGTGGTTCTTTGCTACCACATCCGGTCCTTTGTGCTTGTACTGCTTTACAATAGACTCCTTCAGAAGAGACATTGCATTGTCTACTGGCAGTACTCCAGACAGACCATAGAATGCGGTCTGCATTACCATATTGATCCTCTTCCCCATCCCTTCTTTCTGTGCTAGGCCTCCTGCATCGATGTTGTAAAACTGGAGCTGCTTCTTGGCGATGATGTTCTTCACTCGAGCAGGCAATTTTTTCTCCATCTCATCCATGGTCACCCAGGGGGAATTCAGCACAAAGATCCCCTTGTCCTTCACTGGATCGAGCATTTCAAACTTGTAGACATACGACGGGTGGTGGCAGGAGAGGTAATCAGCATCTCGCTGGATCCCGTACTCGGACTTAATCTCATCGGGTCCGAAGCGCAGATGTGAGACCGTAACGCCGTCAGCTTTGTGGGAATCATAGACAAAATGTCCCTGAGTCTTCAGGTCCGTGTTGAGTCCGATCACCTTGATGGCCGTCTTGTTGGCTCCCACTGTTCCATCAGAGCCGAGACCCCAGAACAGGCACTGGCGGGTCGTGTCGGGTGTTGTCTTGATCGGGGCGCCATAATCCATGGACGTGTGGGTAACGTCATCGTTGATACCGATGACAAAGCGCTTCATGGGCTGGGGCGCGTCCAGGTTGTCGAAGATGGCCTTCGCCATGGCTGGTGTGAATTCCTTGGAGGCGAGGCCGTACTGTCCGCCGACGATGAGTTTCTGCTCGCCCATGTCTGAGTAGGTGACGTTCACGTCCAGGAACAGCGGGCTTCCGCTGGCCCCGTCCTCCCGGGTCCGATCCAGCACGGCGATCTTCTTCACCGAGTTGGGCATGGAGTCCAGGAAGTGTTTGGCCGACCAGGGGCGGTACATGTGCACCGTACAGACGCCTGTCTTCTCGCCCTGTGCATTGAGATGCTGAACTGTCTCCTCTATGGTTTTGGAGGCCGAGCCCATGACCACCACCACCTTCTCAGCTTCTGGGTGGCCATTGTAGCCGAACAAACTGTATTGGCGTCCCGTCACCTTGGCCACGTCATTGAAGACCTCCTCCATGATATAAGGAGCGCTGTCGTAGTACTTGTTTGCAGCCACGGCGTTCTGGAAGAAGATGTCTGGGCGCTGACCTGTGCCGCGGATCATTGGGTGGTAAGGGTTCAGTGCAAAATCGTGCAGATGCTCTTTCACCTTTTCTTGTGGGAAGAGCTGCGCTATGTCTTCGTGTGGGATGACCTTGACTTTCGACATTTCAGCAGATGTGCGGTAACCATCAAAGAAGTGGAGGAATGGAAGCCGAGATCGTAGTGCACAGATATGTGAGGCCAAGGCCATGTCCATTACCTCTTGTACCGAACTGAATAAAGACAAGTCAATAAAAAAAACAATCAAAAATGAGAAACCATGAAAGTCCACCAAGGTTTAGGTTAAAATAGGCAAAATATAATCGGTACGCAACGGTTTCATTACAGAGTGGATTTTTTAAATCCCCGATTCGATCAAGATGAATCATTTCACTTTTATTGGCGAAAACATGTTCGGTACGGAGTCCTGTGCCACCAAACAAAGCTTATTATCTACGTCTAGATGAATACATACCTTGAGCAAAGCATGGCGAAGCCAGTCTGTCTTGTTGCCATAACATCAGAGTGATCGTTGAAGATGGATAGGGCGTGTTTGGAAACTGTCCGCGCAGATACGTGGAGAACGGTTGGCATCAATTCCCCCGCCAGCAGATACATGTTGGGAATCATCAGGAGCAAGCCCTAAATGACAGAATCTGAGGTAGAAATCATGCATGAAGTCTGGCAATCTACGAAAGAATATTCTCGAAATGTCTGCTTTTAAATGCTCCCTGAACTACACATGCAGATTGAGGTTTATCGAAATTGGTTTGTCCATCCACTTATTTGATATAGCTTTGTATTGCCATGTACGTAACAGTCCCGTATGCCACAATGATTATCAGTACAAAGTATCGTACCTGAGAGGCAGTAAAGGTACTGGTGAGCGAGCCTGCGGCTGCGGCACCGTGCAGAGCTCCAGCAGCACCAGCCTCTGACTGCATCATGTTCACGTCGACAATCTGCCCCATGATGTTCTTCTCGCCCTCCGCCGCCCACTTGTCCATATGCTCGCCCATAGAGGTGGCAGGGGAGATGGGGTAGATGAAGGAGATGTCTGAGAGGGCATAGGCGATGTAGGCAGCGGCTTCATTACCATCCATCACCCGCCAGTATTGTTTTTCACTTGGTCGTAGGTCCGGTCTGAAAGAGCAGATGATCACATTGTAATCCAACATTTAATAGCTTTATGAACTATCCTATAAAATTCCTAGAATTTCTTCTCCAATGGTAACCAATACTAGAATTTACAGCAGTTTACAGATTCTATCTTTTAAACTTTAGCAGCTCATGACTAGAAATTTAACTCTTTATATTTGAGTAGAAATCCATAGCGCACGTGGTTGAATTGAAGAATATGCAGTAGTATGCTGACAATATATATATAATCACTTATTAACCTAGCCACATCTATTTAAAGGTTATAAACCTATAGCCCTCCATTGGGGGGCTAATGCGTTATCACCTCATGTCAAGATTTACATCGCTGAATTAATTCTACTTTATTTGGTTACATAAACGCCAGTGAAGAGAGGTAGGGTTGTTACATATTATCTAGTTTATGACCCGAATAACCCGCTAAGGATTATTACACAAATGACCTAGACCCCAAGCCACTTGTCTTTAGTATTACACGTCAAATATAGCTTTATTCAGACGAAACCCACTTTGCATTTTGTGCCACCGCAGCAGCTGCGAGTTGTTGCCTCGGTCCTGTGGTCTCGGCCAGCCCACGGACTGTCTTCCTCCCTGTCACTGAACCCGCTCGCAGTAGGGTGACCCCGAGCGGTCTGGTCGTAGCCCACGCACGCCACATGGCGGCTGCTGCTATAACTAAACCTCAAACCAATGGCCTGTATAAAGAGAATATCAGACATGAGTACGGCTATCAAGTTGTGTTTCGATATGGCAATATTTTAAAAAAATACTTCATATATCCAACACATATTTGCATGCATGATATTTGTAAACAACACTTCATCATGGACGATTACTTCCACGAGTTGAGAAGTGTATTCTATTGAAAGTAACATGATTTACACTAGCCTGTTTGACCTTTAAAACCAGCGCTGCCACTAAAATCACAAAAATTGGAGATGAGGGGTAAATATTTTAGATTATACATACTTTATCTACATGGATAGTGAGGGGGTAAAGGCCATGTTAAAAGCATCTGAAAACTAATGTTCAAGTATAGAGACGGGACTTCTTCAATAAAAAACAAATGTTAGTTTACATTTCTTCACTCGTTTGATAACAGCACGGGGTCAAAGTACTGTGAAAACTTTGGACGAGTTAGATGGAAAAATACCAGACTGATCTTCCTGTACATTCAAATCACTGATAAGATAAAGTTCAGGGCGGATGATTTTAAACTTCGATTTATCTGTTTCTTGTAAACATGCGTGACCTCAAATAGATATCTGCACGTCCTCAGAAAAGACTGGTCAGCGCAGGCCTTTCAAATAGCTATAATCTCAAACACCTTTCGTGGAATAGCAACTATCTATCTTGTGTAAACAGTCCTAGATTTGAATTGTTTTATTATCTGGTCCCGATTCGCAAATGAAGTCAAGTAAATTAAAATGGACTACTGAAATTAACTTTTGAACAGCGAAAACAGTGCTACCCCAGCGAAAACAGTACTACCTCAATTCTAACATTGATTTGAGGGAGACATTCATATGCCTTAAATCATAACTGACTTGACCTCATGTCCTAAAATCAATTAAGGTATGCCTTATCTGTTTGATCAAATAGAATACATTGTATCTTTCGCATCAATACAGATATATTTTAAATCAAAGTCATTTGTCGCAATATATAATAACCGAATAATGTGCAACAATGAACAATGACCACGTAACTTGTAACATCTGAGAGTGGCATGTCCGTCGAATCCATTCTGACATGCCCGAACAAGAAACAAGACCATTTTTCTTTGGCGCTTGGCCTATTCGTATGACGTCAGTAGTCGGAGTCGGCAACTAGCCGTGCGCTGCGGGTAGTGGAGGGTCAAAGCTGATCTCACTGTATTTTAGTATATTGGTGAGATTCAGCATTAAGTCTTGCATAGTTTAATATAGCCCCGAACCCTTGGATGTGAATTTTCCAACGATCCAGTCAAATGTGTCACAAACCTTGTAATTGACACGCATTAACTTAGCATCTTTCCCCTTTCCTCATATCACCGTCACAAGCGAAATGAGTATCATCATAGATGTATGTGCATGATTTATGTTTGCGGTACCAACTCTTGTAAATGAACTACAATTTTAGACAATAACTTAGAACATCTTATCAATACGGAGCAGGCATCCAACTGGAGAGCAGAACTGAGCGAAAGAAATGCCGGATAACAGAGCTCCTTCATTAATCAATTATCTGCTCAGAATAATTCCGTATTCATAAGTAGCTGTCTCAATAATGTGTCGATGAACACAAATTTGAAGGACTATGTTTATACATGTAGATCTCGCATCGATTTCTGAATTACAACCGTTCTATCAGCTGGCAATGTTTACTGCGCATATAGACGTTGTTTATCACTGGCATCCCCGTCTACCTAGTAATGTAGTGTTAAAAAAAAACTCGGCCAGGATAAGGATTGCTGGTAGGTATGCATGGCCTCCTTTCAGCCCAGCACTCTGAGGCCATGTTGAATATACTTACTATCATGAGCTGTATTGTTACTTCCTCTCTAGCGTTCGTTATGGTCTATACAGCCACGTTTGAATGACAGAATTGACTCTGGCCATGGTCTACTACAGCGGGTGGAATTTATCCTAGTTCCTTTAGTACCAGGTCGTTAGTCGGACGTGGCCGACCCTTCTTAGCAAGCTCTCTATTAGAGCAAGCTTTGTGGGATGAATGCTTTCAAAATTTCTTTAATCTTTTTCGTAAGTGAGTTCTTTATAAAATTTCTCATTTATGGTATAACATCTCAATGGGTCACACCGTGAATCACACAGAGTACCGTCCCCTCACCATTTTTAACGTTCCGTATAGGATAGCCCTATTCAAAATGGCACAAACTTCCTGGATTCAAACGACATTTCGACGGTTGCCTTGAAAATAGACAAGCATGTAGAGGTGGGTTATAGATATTTAATTTCTTGCTCTATTCTGCTAACAGTATATCTCAGCTGGTGTGGACTTTTATAGTGAATTTGCAAAAAGACACAAAGTTTGCACTGGCTTGGTTGCAAACCCTGGTGGCAGCCACAACACAGGGTCGAGGTAAATGTTACAAAGTAATGTTTAAAAAATCAATACGTCTACTCAAGCAGGGGCCGTGGCTCAGTTTGCTGAACAGCTGGCAAGATTTAACATCAGACGTAAATAGGGATCGGGTTGCCATAATCCACAAATACATATAATTTGCTGGAGAATCTGCAGGTTACAGGAAATTCTGAAAAATGTGTATAATCTCCAAACTAAAAATTAACATAGCATCGCGGAATGGTGTCATGACTTTTGTTTTTTGTTTGTGTGTGTAGTTTTACGTCTCGGTAGGCTAGTTACGTCCTTTTGAGACTGAGAGGGTCTTAACTTGGAGGACCAAGATGCTAACCCCTCGTAGTTCAGGGATGAAAATCAGGACTCGGAAATTTAACACTAAAAATATCATTCATAACATTACTTTAGAACAGAATGACTATGCATCTATATATATTCTGGTGTTTCTGGTGTATGTGAAATGTCGGAATTCCGTCATTGTCTGAAAACTTGCATTTCAAGTAGTTGGTGATACATCTGTGAACGATGAGACGGTCCCAGATAGCAGAGATGTAAATAGATACATAATGTCAAACTGGAGAGTTCCTATAACGTTGTCTAGACTCGGTATACACGGAGTGAGCAGCTGGGTGGGACCTAGCCAGCAAGTGAATAGTTTATCAAGATGTGAGTAAATCTAATATCAAGCCTCACACGTTATCCTGATATCGTATCTATGGAGTTCATACTGATTGGATCTACGGCTGAACGAGTCTATGATTGGATGATAGGGTCTCGCGTGAGAAAAGAAAGGGTAAAAAGCACTATAAATGACCACAACTTTTCATATTAAAGACAATCAAGGATTTCTCTATTTTGTATCTAGAGGCGAAACTGTATTCGGTCCTTCTCCGCATAATTTGGATACCACACCTTTTTGTATACCTTTAAAGCACAGTTGTAGGACGTATTCAAGTAAAATTCTGAATCGGTGAGGAAGTGTAGAAGTATAGCAATGGTCGACCGGTATTCATGGAAAAACTAAATAAAAATAGCTACAAAATCATGTTTGACAGCTGTACTGCCCGTCATCGATCAATCTCTAAATAAGCCACGTATATTTACACCAATATAGCTATCGGGCACTCAACGTATGTCCCCAGTTATATCAAGTTAAACAACAAAGTACAGTGATCATGTGACTCTGATATCGAATTTCATTGACGTCTAGTTTTCATACAGTCATCTCAGTCAGGCATATGCTTTTATGAAAAAACAACTGTTGATAATATTTCACCTTAGTTTAATACTAGATACGCAGTACCTTCAGTGGCGTTTTAGACATCAACAGCTTTAGTGTTTGGCTACCAAAGAATAGTTCATAGTCCTCTACCATGTAGATTGATTGATAGCAATCACTGCCTCGAGCCTTTAATTTCAGGTCTAACCACAAAGAGAACTCTGACTGGATCCATTCATGAATGATGGCTGCTTTGTTACTGTATGGATATGGATACTAAAGGTCGTCTCCATAAGGCTTACTATAACACATTATATTCTGTGTCTCTCACTGTTGGCAAGGTTCCTGTCACTTTGATATTCTAAATATTCATGAATTCTTTCATTAAACAATAGAAACTGTTGTTGTTTGGAAAATATTTAATTAAAGTATTGATAAAGGCCCATATTCATCATAATGTCCTAACAACGGAACCGAGATTGATCCGACACTTTTTGTACAAACATGATTTACATTTCATGAAGCAGGACTCTTAAATTGTTGATTATTACAAATTTTAGACTTCAGCAAAGTTCTTTCAGTGTCGAAGTTCCTATCAGTTTAGAGCTTCTGCCCCGTTCCATTCAACTCCTGGTACGCCACCATGCCCAGTGTCAAGAATAAATTGAAAAAAAGACCATCTCTAAAGAGACAATGATCACACATCATCAGACCTCTACAGAACAATAACCGTGTGTGCTCATTTCCATATAAATCAACAAACTGCAGTGATCATATGACTTCCAATGACATCACTTTTTAGGAGTTACCGGAGCAAAGCGCTGTAGGCGCCATGCGCCACATTTTACATTGTGACGACTCCTATACCGTTTTCGTTTCATGTGGTGGCTGCCATTTTGAAACCAGCAAACATATCCATGATTAATTTCCAAGTAAAAATACACTCTCACCCGTCTGTCAATAAGGAGTTAAGATATCTTAGACATTTCACGTGACAATTCAAGTGATGATAAGGACATTCTGCACCAACAAAAGGTACTGTATACTATGTATCTATTATCAAGAAGTTTCGATTTGTACAGACTGAATGCAAAGACCCCGCTATATAGGTCATATTGTACAGCTATATACAGCTCATTTATGAGTCAAATACACAAGTCACCTTTTCAATGTTTCCAGGTGAGCAAGTACTGGGGAATTATTTGCTCTCTGTACCTTGCAATCAATTGGTGTTATAACAAGAAAGTACATTTGAAGCTTTTTGCCAAGACTAGGAACGTCTGAACACATGTTAATAGAGTGACTCTTCTGCCTCAGTGATGCAAGATTTAACTTGAAAATATGAAAGCACTGGCACGAATCCCTATTCCATCAGTGGGATGTCCCAGGTTAATAGAAACTGGTTTTTACTTTTCTACATTTGCTACCCCATACGTATCTATTTTTTCTATTGATATTGCTATCGGCCCGTGTATGCTGAGTTTGTTTGTTTGTTTTCTTTTGTTTGTTTGTGTAGTTTAACCTCCAATATGTTCTATTAGACTTACTTTGGGTTTCACTAAATCTATGAGGTGAATTAAGGTAACAATCTCACCCCAACAAATTTACTGAAGTGAAAGTTCTTTTACTTTCCATACCACATAGACTTGGTGGGGTGGGATGGAGCGACAGGTGATTCAGGCATAATAGACTAGTTGTTTCCCTATACAATGTATCATATTCTCCATTCCTTCTCTCTGTATTGCTCACTTTTATCAATATCCAATGTATCTATTCTTTGAGATTTTCTTTGTTTGTTTGGGTAACTTAACGTCCAATTTGTTCAATTAGGACTTAAGGTGATGTAGTCTAGCGGCTGTTATAGATCCGTTGATATACATGCTGGGGTATAGCATGAATTAAAAGAACGGCGTGTTTAATCCGCACAGTACCAAGTCCCTTTCGCTTCACATGGGATAACACGGAGCTGACCTTCCGAAATAAAAAATGTTCAGTTTCTAAGAAACGACGTGTGCACCTCCGTGGTAAACATTTCATAGGTCGTGTGATATACAGACTATACTCGTGGATTTTAAAGCGTTTCTATGTTTCTTCTTGTTCTGCAACAAACAGTTCATAAACACTTCATAACAGTCGAAGCAAATTTCTGCTTTTCCAGAGAAGACTAAATAACTCACTGTCAATTGCTACAACTGGCTATTTTTACATGTTGTTGTTTAGTACCTTACATCTACATGTCAATCTTATTTAAACAAAATACAAAAGTGATCTTACTTTGAAAACAAAAACGATCCAATGGTCTTTCTGATGTGGGCATCAAACCAAAGAATTCAAGTAATCTATCGACGTCGAATAGCACCGATAAGGCAAATTCAGGTTGTCAGCTGTCCCATAAGATGTGCTGGGTTTGGATGGCCGATATGAAATACTGTTAGTGGCGGAAGGCTAGGCCAGGCAGAGCGCTGCTGAGATGGCCATGCCTGACGAACGTCGCGCCCGCCCGTCCCAATGTCAAAGAGGACACAATGTACCTCAGGACTAGTCACTATATCCGACCCCTCCACTCCACCTTTGCCGGAACACAGCTAACACTGCCTGCCACTATATAGGTCTGCCATACAAGGGGTCGAACCATGTTAGGTCCAATGTGCCCCACACTTTTAGCGACCCATTGTAAACATGATGTATCAGAGGACGTTCTCCTATTTCGTAACTTTGAGTTTGATTATTCACATATTATTGTAGGATATATCATCTTTGTCTTGGCAGTGGATTATATAAATCTCGGTCCACTCTTCCTGGATAGATTCCCTTGTGTAAATGTACAATCAGTAATATAGAAATGATTGTACATGTAATGCTCATCGTGGTGCCGATGTGTATTCCATGGGCAAGTGTGAACCGTACACGTATTGTGTCGATGATGCTTAGTTATTGAGCAAATGTTTCTTCAAGAATCCTTTATTTCTATACTGGTTAGTTAGCTTTGTCGTTAGTGACCTCCTTACTTTATCCTATGTTGAATCACATCCAAACGATGTGTATTCGATTTGAAGAAAAAAAAAACCACGTAGAAGCTAGGATTGACATTGTTAAATAAAAATCTTCCCGCACTATTTAACACAAATGCCTCGAGTTTTGACGCCCTTGCTGTGCTGAATGTCCACAATGGTAGCAATGGTCACAAACTACAACGTTAGGAAAAGTATTCACCCCTAATTGCCATTGAGGGGTAAACAGCTGTCCTATGTGAAAACTTGTGCCGTATTTGTGGTTCCCGGAGTATGGCAATGTGCCTTTCGGGTACCAGCAGGAGGAAATCTGAGATGACTAAACTTTAGGAGGGAAGCTCCATTGGAAATCTACATTGAAATACAGTTATAAAGTAATGTCAGAATGTCTAGTAGCCCTGCTAAAAAATGTGGGTGTATCTTTATTGAATATCGACATATAGAGTGTGCTAAGGAGGTAACGACCTTGATATGATCCAGGTCGTGTACACAGCATTGAGAGCCCACCAGCCGTTTCGGCAGGGATGGTTACGATGGCTATGGTCACGTCGGCCTCTCTTTTCTTCTTTGACATCTTTGTTTCTTTTTCTCTTTTGTCATGTGCCTTTCTGTGAAATAAACTCTGTTGCTGTGGTTGACTATAGGAACGACGAACTATCTTTTCTTTTCCTATAATGCGCTGATCAAAATATAGGTACACATGAAATCATACTCCAGGGTCGAAAATCTTATATTCATATTCACAATTCACATGATGAAGTTTGACATACACAGAACATTTTACTCTGACTAATACAAGATGAATGCGTTCCGTTTCGTAGCGGAAGCTCCATCCATAAAGTACGAACGCAGAATGCGGGTGGGGGGTAAGAATTTATAAAATTCTGTATACATCTCTACTTCAATCTATTGCAAGATCTGGCCTGTGATTTGATTAAAATCTGCATTTCATGTCAGCTCATCCCCATGATAAAACTGGTCTAAACCACGACAAGATAGGTTATCCGGTTCAAAAGTTAGGACCATTTCTTACCGAGGTTTTCTAGATCTAGATAGCAATGCTACTGTTGGGGTGGCAGGCGGGCGGCGAATCACCGTTTGCGCATATTGGCCGATTGTATCACTGGTCGGCTACAGTCGGTACCGTACACCTTGTGACCAAAGTTTAGACAGAGGTGCAGTTCCTACTCACTACGGGAACTACTTTTCTGAAGAATACCGCATGATAAAAAATAAATTTTCTACTTGTGATAGCGACAGAGAAGTGCAAATCTTTTTGTTAAATAATAAATAATTATGTTCAATTATTTATTATTTAGCAAAAAGATTTGCACTTCTCTGTCGCTATCACAAGTAGAAAATTTATTTTTTATCATGCGGTATTCTTGCTCAAACTATCACAGGAATGCATTAGGCACCATGTAGTACAAGTAACATCTCGTTCCTTGTACGTCGTGCAGTTTTGGGAGGTGGGATATCTAAGGTTGTCTCTACCCCTTATCAGCAATTAGAACCCCCACAACACTGACCGCTACAGACAGATCTTCATCAGACCGCACCTTGATATTAATCACCCCTGTAGGGCGGCACCGTTAATATATTCTCGCAGTTACAAGCAAGTGATCACCGATCGTCGTCGGAGTTCATGCACAATCGGATCGGTGTTGATCGGTGATGCCCATGTTTTTTTTACTCAAAACTTGTTCATCATGAGTCTAGTCAGACGTGGTCCGCCTCCCGTATCTATATCCTCCAAAGCGGAAACCAACAGAGATAATCAGATATGTGCTCCCATAGATATCATGCAGGAGTCACGCATATTTTAAACAAGATACAGTGGAACCCTGCCTTAAGGACACTTCGCGTACTCGGACACCCCGCGTAAGCGGGACACTTTTGCTCGGAACGGAAATTTGTCCCTCTATTACATGTGTATTTCAACCCAGCGTAAGCGGATAGTTATTTCTGTAATAAAAGGCCTACAACTCCGTGTAAGCGGTCACCTGACGGTCACCTATCCAGAATAGATTAATCTATGTTTTTTTTTAATGTGAAAGTTTGAGTATATTCGTAGAAAAATACATTTAGTAAACATTTAGTAATTCAAAGTTTGATAACTTCAGATCCAATTAATATATTGGAAAATGGATTACAGACCTATCATCACCCTGCCTCCCCTACATATTGGTATATATAACACTTGCATATTGGACCGGGAGAAACTTGAAAAACCCGCATAAGCGGCACTTTCGCCCGGAACGGTGGATGTCTGCTTCCGCGGAGTTTAACTGTACATCTATTCTATAAATAATGGATTTAGCTCAACAAAAACACAGCACACTTTTGCATGTTTACACAGCTACCCCATTGTATTTGGAGATGAGTCAGAGATGTTCCGGTAAATACATTACATAGTTTATCGGGTGGTGTAGAAAAAACTACAGGCTTGGGTTTATATTTGAACACCGCCGCTCCTGTGTCTCAACTGACGATAGCTCTGAAAATGTTAGAGACTTGGGCAAGGCTCGTGGAGCGTAGTTAGTTCGCCCGGCTATTAAAAAGGCTCTCTTCACCATCTGTCTGGTCTCTGATCCAACCTTAGTCGCTGGGTTACACGGTTCCCGCTCCCATCCACCTTTGCCATGATCATTGGATCTGTCGAGGGTGAGGAAGCGGCTACGATAGACTATCATGACTTGGTCTATATTTTCTGAATTAATTTTGTCCCGAGCAAGTCTAGGTCCAACCTGACTCCGCTTCCCGCCCGGCGCCTGACCCGACGAGGTGGCGGCCAGGGCCCGCGCTGTGTTCAGCTCCAGCCAGTTCCGAAATCTGGGTCAGTCGCCAAGCGGCTGCCTGCGTTTGGGTTTGTGTACAACGGAGAGAAATAGGCCTCCACGCCCAAGACAAGAGTAACAGGTTGGCAAATAGCAAATGATAAAAGCCATTAAACGGAGGATAGTAATCACCGTATGTGATTTTCATTTTCTCAGAGTTCGCGAAGAACAGATATATACCAATATCATTGGCGCCAATCCACCCTTCTTATAACTTTTTTTTTCAACTCGTCGCGCGACCAAACTACAGGAGAGGAAGCCCGTGGTCAAGTTACACCATAGATATCTATGGTTACACTAAAGGTGGGGTGTTAACCCATGATCTAGTGTAGCGCTCTAAATGGTGGGTGGATAACCCACCAAGTCTATCATGAGAACGATCGTTTATGAAAAATCATGATATCTCAAAATAAAACCACCTATCATCTAACTCGTTTCGTGTGTACACATATAAAATGTTATTCAATCGCAAAACCTAAGTTTAATCTTCCTATTTATCGATTCGTACATCGATTAGCAGTCGGCGTCTGCAGCATCAAGTCATAGATTCACCTACACCATAGAGAGAAAGTCTTGTGTATATATCTATGTTTACACCCAACATGGTGCTGGCCCATGAGTGTGTCAATACAGGACAGGCAATACCTTTGATAGGTCATTTTGGTAAAAAATAAATAATCAGCGTTTAATATTAGACCTTATGTCTAATATCACTATCGTTCACGGTTAATCTTAGTATGAAAGCATGGAACTGACATAGGGAAAGTGGAGGTGGCGGGGGGGGGGGGGGGGGGGGATTGGGCTACGAAAGGCTACAACAAAAAAACCTTAATCATAGAGGGCCTACGAAATTCAAACATGTTCGAATTTCGTAGCCCGTCGTAAGGTTAATCGCAGAGTGCGGCGGGTTATCGCCGCAATAACTGAATAAGGCCTCCCACCTACTACGACGCGCTACGAAAAGTCCCCGACGCCGTCGCCAACACGCAGCGCTGTCTGGGACTTAATCGTAGCCCGTCGTAGTAGGTGGGAGGGCCCCCTAAAAGGTCAATAATCACAAAGTGAAAATTAAGGGAATGCACATCTACTCAGAACCAATTTTGAGTTCCTACCCTCTGGTCTGCTTGGGTAGACAGCAATTACCAATCTGTTCACCCTCTTGGTTGCCTCGCCTCCTCGTGGTACAGACCAGATATGCTTGCATGCAAGCATAACTTAAGTGGTAAAGAGTGCTGGACTTGTAATCCAAAGTTGTTTGACTTTGTTGATCGGTGTCCCACTGCAGCCACTTTTCTCCTTCACCCCCAGCAGTGGTAGATCTACTGCTATATCAAAGGCCAATCCTTCTCATACCATGTCTATGTGGCATGGGAAGTAAAAGAACTCTCACCTGTGTAAATGTGTAGGGGTGAGATTTCTACCTGAATTCATCACATAGATTTGATCACCACCCTTGTGGTGTAAAAGAACCTTGAGAAAGTCTGATAAGGACCTATGATGGTTGACTGGATGTTAAATTAAACCAAACAAACAAACCAAATCATACCATCTATGAATTAAGAAAGGTTTCCGAAACGAGGTAGAACTGTAATAGATGTCAGTATGGTCACCATTCAAACACAATGACAACCATAAATGAAATCTACTGTTGAAGAGCACTACCCCAATTCATGTACTAATTTATGTAAAGTCTCAATGCCTGTCAGATTCCATGATATGGTCTTTGAATCGCTTTCATAGGTTTCCTCTGTATTATTATTACCGAGATCTACATGCATACGCCTATGTGCTTTGAAGTTTGATGACCACGAACGATATCTAGTATACGGTATATAAAAAATTAAAAGGCTCCAGACTATGTAGTAATAAAAAAAGTAGTATGTGTTCACATCACGGGCCTCATTATGGCTCATACTAAAATGGATCTGGATCACTATATTAAAAAAAGAAAAGACTAAAACTAGTAAAAGCCCAATTACCAATGGACATATTGTTTAGAATTTCCTCTGACAAGACCTTGACGACGAAATCATCGCATACAGCTTGCCATACCTACCGCAGTGAAATAGGTCAATGCATGTAGAACCAAAACACAACAGCATCACTGCAGCACGGTGTTCACAATATTCCATCAATTTCATCGATTTGGCGATTAGTAACAAACTATTCTTACATGCCATATTGTTGTCCATACTGAATTTGTACAATATGTAGTGAGTGTATTTGGTGACATTCACGTTATCATGAGGTTGTAGGCGGTAGAAGATGCAGCGTTCTTTGACCAAAGCAAGCTCTCGGTTGCTGGAACGCGGTCCCAGAGTAGACAACATGGCCGCACGTCGTTTTAACCAAAGTCAAGAACCGGACTCCTGCTACTATATCTAGCTCTCTGTTTTAACGCAGGCCTGACTGGGCTTAAACGTATCTGCAACTGGGACTATGCAGAGTGCTAGCCACAGTTTGGTAGTTTTAAAACTAGTATTCTGCGATTCTGATTTGAGTAAGATCTACAAACTTCAGTACTTTTGGTTTAGGCCTTCATTATGCCTAGGGCCTATATTAGTACCGTGATCATAGATGTGGGATAAACATTTCAGCCTACTTCATCACTAGATCTACGTCAGTTAAGTTTGGAGAATATGCCACAACTGTAATCTCCCACCATTTTAAGAAAGAACTGTTGCTATAACTTATAAGAGGTGAAGTCAGAATGTGCAACGGAAGCCAAGTTGTTTTGTGGATTTTTATCCTTTCCTAAGTAATTTCGGCGCACGTCATCTGCATAAATTTCAATGACAGGAGACGACCCGCCCATAAGGCATCAACCAATGAAAACCTGGCATTGGTTCCCACATGAGGACTAGAAACAGTCTGCGACGTAATCCACGTCGGACACGCAGCTCCAACGTCTCATCTCAGAAATAGTGGGAAAACCAAGAAAATGATACTTACCTTCAATGAGAAAAGTCACGGTCAACGCCTTTCGATGTGGAACATTGAATGACTGGATGCAATTTCATTGGAAGTACCCCTGTATTGGTTATCTATGTTTTTGGACAGGGAGGAGTTTGGGTATGAAGAGGCCGTGGGACACGTCTTGCTGTGACGATGCCTACGTGCGCTATGGCGAACTTGCAATGGAGGGATATGCAAATGACGTCGCCGCGCAGCCTTGACCTTCTGTGTTGAGGTCCGTATGGAATCGTCGAAACTTAACCTTCAATGACTTGTTTTCAGTATCACTGTGCAGTCAAGTATGGATACCGTTTCTGTTCGGTATTTTACAGCAGAGGATACACAACTGTTTTGAGAGTCAACAAGATAGCAAGGATATACTCGTTATAACAACATAGATCTAGATCTTAGAATTATAAACTTCTGCTAGACTTATGATTATATCTCAATTTGAGAATCTCATTCTAGTTTCTGGAGTAGGCCTAGAGGCCCAGCCCCAACACAAAGTCCTAAACATTAGCCCCTTGAGTTTGTTGGATTTATGGTCGCCCTAGTCCTAGATTATAGATATAAACAAAGAAGATATAGATCTAGATCAAGACCGATAATCATTTCGTCTTTGCAAAAAGTAGCCGGTTTGGACGCTGCATGGACGCTGCTTCGAGAGGTAGCACATGGTAACACCAACAGCCTACCAACAGTCTCTATGCCTACAATTACAAAGTAATAGTCTGAGGTGGCGAAGGGTCATTATTACTGCAGGCTTGAAGCAGTAAAGGGCCTATATGACAAGCCTAGCTTAGACTAAGGACATGAGCCCGCCGCAACCCCGTAGCTTGGCCCCTTCTTTTTCAAAAAGTTTTTGTTGAGATAGATGGAGGACGGGGGGGGGGGGGGGGGGGTGTCACCAGAACAAGCACCGGTATGGAGAGGTTATTATCAATATATGCTCAACTAACTGCACATACTATATATAGGTCCCCTGCCAACCAATGACGATATTCATATAAATCAAATATGGTAGGTAACCAACCGTGAAGGATTGCTAAAAATACCAGTAGCCTACCCTGAAAGGAGCAGCATGTGACTTGACCATTATATCCCTTCCCCTACTTATCATCTATATATAAATATATGTCAACGCCTATGCAAAAAAAAAGATAACGACAACACCCACCAACATCATTCACACTTATCAGCCCCAACAGTTAACACCCAATATATACTAAGAGCTAATGTTATTTTCATTTTCATTTACAATGGAAAAGCGCGGAATACTTAAATTACTTCATGAAATAAAAGTGAGAGGGTATGATAAGAAATTATGTATTTGAGCAATCTGTAGTTGATAGAAAATTAAGTATCAAGAATGTTTCAATAGACCTATAGAATTAATTTGATAGCCGTTCACAAGTGTCATGAACAGGATTACTCAATGAAATAAATTTTTGTATTTAAATCAGTCTATACACCCTAATGCATCAAAGATGTCTCTGAATCAAGTCCTATATGGGTCTGAGTATAAAAGGTTCAATAACCAGGGAGCTGTTTCATTAGTAGGCCTAGTGGGGTGAAAGTGAGAGGTAGGACCGCAACAGTGGCAGCAACAGCGGCACCAACAGTGTCAAGGCCAAAATTGTGTTTTATCAGTGGTCTCGCTGTTGAGGTAGGACCAACTCTCACTGTTGCCTACTGCTGCTCATATTTAACGGCATAGTGCACTTAGTGAGCACAGGATCTCACTATGCTTGTCTCTATCCGTGGCCACTGACGTCAAATCACGCTCTCTCTCTCAATATACATACATAATTTTCATTTATTTACAAGACTGTTGTATGTAAGACTGTTGTAAGACTGCTATAGGACTGTTGTAAGACTGATACAAGACTGTTGTAATAAGGCTGAAACAAGACTTATAAGGCTGTTACAAGACTGTTGTAAGACTGATACAAGACTTGTAAGACTGTTGTAAGAATGTTGTAAGACTGTTGCATGACTGTTGGAAGATTGCTGTAAGGCTGATAGAAGACTGTTGTAAGGCTGATTCAAGACTGTTGGGAGAGTGATACAAGACTGTTGTAAGACTGATAAAAGACTTGCAAGACAAGGCTGACACAAGACTGTTGTAAGACTGATACAAGACTTGTAAGACTGTTATGAGACTGTTGCAAGTCTGTTGCAAGATTGTTGTAAGACTGTTGTAAGGCTGATATAAGACTATTGCAAGGCTGTTGTAAGACTGTTGCAAGACTGTTGTATGACTGTTGCAAGACTGTTGTAAGGCTGATACAAGACTGTTGTAAGGCTGATACAAGACTATTGCAAGACTGTTGTATGACTGCAAGACTGTTGCAAGACTGTTGCAAAACTGTTATAAGACTGTTGTAAGGCTAATACAAGACTGTTGTAAGGCTGATAACAAGATTGTTGTAAGCCTGTTACAAGACTTGTTAAACTGTTGTAAGGCTGATATGAAACAATTCTCAAATAAACCTTACAACAGTCCTACAACAGCCTTACAATAGCAGGCCTCCCAGTGAAACCTTTAAAACCTTTAAAAACCTATATTTTGATTCTTGAGCCTCTATTCTTTTCAAAAGAACCTATATAACCTATAAAAACCTATATTTTCAATGCCATGCAGATTAATGTGTACAAGAAATCTTAGAAGTTAATCTGAAAGAAAGTTAAATTGTCAAATAACAATAAATCCATATTGTCAGTTTATTCAAGAGATCATAAAAGTGTTTAAGAATCAACGGTTGGCATGACTTCTTGCCAGGCTGGCTTGTCTGTTGGAAACTCAACACCAAACCTGATGAGCCATATATCTTGACATCCAGCAATTTAGTACTAGGTACATTTTTTAGAAATCAAGAACTGAAAATAAGCGATTCACTATATTTTGACTATTATTATGCTGAATATGTTAACCCTAAAGACCTATAAAAGCCTATGTTGTGGGCCTTGGAAAACCTGTAAAACCTATATTTTGATTTTCAAAACCTATAAAAAAAACCTATATTGAGGAAGTGGGGCACTGGGTGGCCTGTAACATTCTTGTATCAGCCTTACAACAATCTTTCAACAGTCTCACAACAGTCTTACAAAAGGCTTATAACAGTCTTGTATCAAACTTACAACAATCTTACAACAGTCTTGTATCAGTCTTACAACAGTCTTGAATCAGCCTTGCAATAGTCTTACAGCAGTCTTGCAACAGTCTTATAACAATCCCAAAACACTCTTACAACAGTCTTGCAACAGCTTTGCAACAGTCTTACAACAATCTTGCAACACTCCCAACATCTTATAACAATCCCAAAACACTCTTACAACAGTCTTACAACAGTGATGCTAAGTCTTGTAACAGTCTTACAATAGTCTTACAGCAGTCTTGAATCAGCCTTTCAAAAGTCTTTTATCAGCCTTACAACAGTTTTGTATCAGCCTTACAATAGTCTTACAGCAGTTTTGTATCAGACTTCAAATAGTCTTCCAACAGTCTTATATCTGACAACAGTCTCAGGTGTTTCTGAAGATGACAACGAGAGCTCAGAACACCTCAACAAGAGGGTCGATCCTCTCGCCAACAGTGGCACCACAGTGACAGGTACAGTGCGACCTTATTTACTAGTGAAACGGTCACTGCCACTGTCGGTGCCGCTCCTTTTCCGAGTGCCGTTCACGCTTGGTTGCACCTACTAATGAAACGCACACTGTCACTGTGGTGCCACTGTTTGAAACAACGAGACTTATCTCTACTAGTGAAACGGCCCCCTGGTCAGTGGATGAAGGTAAGGAGTGTGTGTGTGTGAGAATGGGGGAGAGGTGCTAATATGGAGTGACTGGGTTGAGAGAGTCAAGCTTATAAGACACCGACCCGACCGCTGTTCCCGATTCTACCTTTACCCAACGGATCCGTCAGGTCTGTGACAATCTGCATCAATCAGGTCGATATATGCACTTCACTGACCCAATTTTATTGCTTTTCCCGACAGGTCGGCATAACTACCATGTCAGATATGACTGACTCTTCCCAACCTTAAGATTTCAGTGTATGCACATTCACCGACTGTTCCTGATTCTGAGCAGGCCGTTTAAACAGGGATACTACCTATCCCCCCGTCCGATTTACAAGTGCTTTATATCGATGTGTTGGGGAGACAGAAGCAATCATATATCTGAAAACCGTTTTCTGATATTCTAAATAGACCAGAAGTTACTAAACTTTGCATTATTACCTATATATATTTATCACCTGGCCCAGGGCACAGCCGGGCCTGGCACCCAGCTGCTTCCTTTGATCTTATCCCAGGTCATTTACAAGGTTATAAAAGAAGGAAGTGTAATCGGGAATAGTGGGTATGTCGATGTCTTATAGGTATAAGACACTGAAATTTTATTCCTGACTCTCATCAAGCCGATGGTCGGGATGAATCAGGAACACATTTCGGTGTCTTATAGGCTTCATATGCCTACCCTTTCACCAACCTCATACCTCCTTACTGGGCCTGTGTTTCTTTGAAGAGCATAGTGAATGGTCTGTCCCTTCAGATGTGGAAGTTCCAATGCTATACAGTCAGGTGTGTCCCATCAGATTTGAAATGTACATGCATTGTAAAGTGGTAGGAGAGCAGTGAGCCAGAAAAAACAGGCTTTTAAGCATAGCTAGTTGGTCAGTAAAGTAGATGGAATGGTCGTGAGAGGGGAGGGGGTGAGGTCTATTCTGGCATGACTGTAGAGTGGCTTCAGGTCCAGTGTGTTATACCTAAATCTTCATCTGTCCCTGTCTGTTAGTAAATATGTCTATTTCTCTTCGTTTATGTCTGTTTTCTGTCTCCAGGTGTCTGTTTCTCTGTCTGTCTCCCTGGCATTATTCCTTTCTATATATTGCATATATTACTCTCTCTGTTTAGATCTTTGTCTCTGTCCCTGTCTGTCCATATGTATGTCATACTATATCTTTGTCTCTGTCCCTGTTGTGTGGCATGTATGTTTCACTATTTTTCTTTGTATGTGTCTTTCTGCATCTCTGTCTCATTGTCTCTGTCCTTATCTGTACATGTCTGACTCTGTCTGTTTACCTGTCCCTGTGTAAGTCTCCCTTCTGTCTCTGTCATCATCTGCATCATTATCTGTCTCTCTGTGACTCCCTCCCTCTCTTCATGAAAATCGATGTTCAAGGGTTTCAGCAATCTATGGTCTAAGGGTCTCAGGTGCAAGGCTTGATGACAGGATTGAAGGGAGTAAAACTGGTTTGGTAGGTCTGTACAAAGTGGCACTGAATGCAATGTATTTAGATTTGTTCCATCAGATCTGACTCTGAATACAGTGTATTTAGATGTGTCCCATCAGATTTGAAAAGTAAATACTACATTTAGACAATATTATCATCTAATTGTTTCCTTTTCTAGTAGCAGATTACAGTAGCCATAAGTAAGTGTTTATCATTTCATGACAGGATTGACATAGTGAATCCTTTTGTCTTAAAAAAGACTAGAAATAAAAATGCCTATTTTTAGGAACTAAGTCAGTAGTGGGGCAGGGGGTATGGTATGGTATGGTATGGTTGATACTGGACCCCTGCTCATTTAACCAGGCCTTTATAGTTGGGACATTGATAGTGAAGTGTTAGATTCTTTGCAGTAAGCTGGAAGCCTCTGTGAGCATTCTAACCTCTAGATGACGTATATGAGCGCATTTTCCCACACTCAACTAGGAGCTAATGTTATTTCCATTTACAATGGAAGAGTGGGGTATACCTAAATTACTTCATGAAAAAAGTAAGAGAATATCATAAGACATTATGTACTTGAGCTATAGATCTGTATTTGATCGAGAATCAAGTATCAAGAATGTTTCAATAAACCTAGAGAATTGATTAGATAGCTGTTTTCAAGTGTCATGAACAGGAATATGAATCAAGTAGAATCAAGTAGAAATCTATATATGTTTAAACCACAAATGGAAACTGATTACTTAATGAAACTAATTTCTGGTATTAAAAGCAGTGTGTACATCCTAATGCATTACAAATGTCACTGAATCAAGTCCTATATGGGTCTGAGTATGACAGGTTCAATATCCTGGCCAGTGGATGAAGGTAAGGAGTGTGTGTGTGGGAGTGGGGGAGAGGTGCTGATATGGAGTGACTGGGTTGAGATAGAGTCATATATATGTTTACCCTTCTACCACCTTATACTTCTTACTGGGTCTGTGCTTCTCTGAAGAGCATAGTGAATACTCTGTCCCATCAGATGTGAAAGTTCCAATGCTATACAGCCAGGTCTGACCCATCAGATTTGAAATGTACATGCATTGTAAAGTGGTAGGAGAGCAGTGAGCCAGAACAAACAGGCTCTTGAGTACAGCTAGCTGGTCAATAAAATAGATGGGGAGGGGTTGTAGGAGGGGAAGGGGTGAGGGCTATTATGGTATGACTGTAAGGTAGACAGGCTTCAGGCCCAGAATGTTATGCCTTAGCCTATCTGCATCTCTGTCTGTCTCATTGTCTCTGTCCCTGTCTGCATATATCTGATTCTCCGTCTCCCTCCTTGTCTTCATGAAGATCCATGATCAAGGGTTTCAGTAAGTCTATGATTAAGTCTTAGGCACAAGGCTTGGTGACAGGGTTGAAGGTAGTAAAACTAGTTTGTCAGGTCTGTACAAAGTGGGTTTGAAGTCTGTCCCATCAGAATTGAATACAGCGTATCTAGGTGTGTCCCATCATATTTGAACATGTATATATACCATATTTAGTCATTATTATCATCTAATAATTGACAGTTTCAAGGACTTCAAAAGGACACAAAAGTTCATACTCTGAACATTGCTAAATCCTAGTGTAAACCAGTCTAATATGGTCTCCTTTATCCAGTACTTCAAAATCATACTTTTGCTTCAGAAACGATTATTTAGAATATATAGCTCTATTCATTTCATATTTATTATATACATATGTTCCATATACGCGCCACAGAAAAAGAAGTGATGTAAATTACAAGGAGCTGACTATGCCTTAAGACCAGACCCATGGGGCTGAGCACTAAACAGAATAAATGAACGTCTTTAAGAATAAAAGTTAGCTTTTCTAGTAGCAGATGACAGTATCCATAACTAAGTGTCTGTTATTTAATGACAGGATTAATATAATGAAGGTTTTGTCCCCCCAAAATCTATGAAATAAAAGTTCTATTTTTAGGAACCAAGTCAGTAGTGGGACAGGGGTATGGTCAGACTGGGATACTGGACACCTGCCCATTTCACCAGGCCTTTATAGTTGGTTCATATAACTCAAGTGAAGGGTTAGTTTCTTTACAGTAACCTGAAAGCCTGTGCGAACATTCTAACCTCTAGATGACGTATATGAGCGTGATTTCCCACGCTCAAAAATGGCGCCTTGACCCATCACCTGGCCACACTCAGTCAGCCATGGTCCATAATACCCGGAGGCATCACCCAGTGTGAATTGGTTATAGATGAAGCTAAGGGTAAATGATGTCCTGAAATATCAATTGGTCCAAGGTGTCTCAAGGCATCATTCAAGGCATCATTTGTCTTTAGCAAAGAAATGATGGAGTAATACTGAAAAAGTACATATAAACTTTGGCATTGAGACCCAAGGCCTAAGGCATCATCTGGCCACACTCTGTGATGCCTTGAGGCGTCATCTGGCCATGATCAGTGATGCCCTTTAGGCATCACCTGGCATGAATGAATGAAGGATAGATTATGCTTTGAGGCATCAACTGGCTTTGATGCATCAACAGATGATGCCTTGAGGTATCATCCCATCCACGGTGAATGATGCCTTGAGGCATCATTTCATTTTTACAAAGGAATAATTTAGCAATACTCACTAAATTACTACATATAAATTGTGATTTTGTTAGTCTAAAAAGATTATGCCTTTAGGCATCACTCGGGTACACTTGGCAATGCCCTGAGAATCATTCAGCAATGGTCAGTGATGCCCTGAGGCATCACACAGTTTGAATTATTTATAGAAGAATGATGCCTTGAGGCCCCAACTTGCCTAAGGCAAATGATGCCTTGGTCCGAGGTGAATGAGGCATCATTTGTTTTTAACAAAGACATAATGGAGTAATACTCACTGAACTATTACATAAATACGCGGTAACAATGTTACCGCGTATTTATGCTGTACAGCCACAGTAATCCTCTTTCCATATAGGCCACTAAAAAAAACCAACTTGTTTCTCATCACCGCGCGCATCAGAAAAAGCGATTTTAGACGATGCAGGGTTTTACTGTATGTCTGAAGCCCATTTTATGACACTTCAAAAGCCATCTTTAATATAGCAACAACATAAAAGCAAGAAAAAAAAGCGCCCTCGTCATATTTTTCATGGCTTGGTGATGAAAAACAAGTTTTTTTCTTTGAGTGGCCATAGTACTGTTACCAGATCATCATTCTAACCTAATTTCCTCGTTATTCTAATCTTGTTACAATTCTTACCTTGATTACTACATTACCAGTACGTACCACATTACCATTCTAACCTGCCTACTCTGTGTTTATGTTGTAATAGTTTGAAATCCTAGCCATGTTACCAGGTTACCATTATCATGGTACCATTACCGTAATAACATTCAAACCAGGTTACCATGTCACTGTTGTAACTTCATTACGATTCTATCTCAGTTACCATATTACCATTTTAACACAGTTATTGTTTGCGTTACTGTTACCACATTACTGTTCTTACCTCATGATGACATTATTACCCCTTTACTGTTCTAACCACGTTGCATCCTACCCCTCTCTTATTCATTACCGCATTGCCATGACCTTGCATTACCATTCCAACCATGTTACATCCATAAATCCACGTTAAGGTAATGATATATTGCTGTTACTACCTTACCATTTTAACCCCATTACCATTCTACCCCAATTACCACAGTGCCGCTACCGAATTAACCATTCTTACCTTGTTACTGCATTACCATTATCACTTTACCATTCTAACCACATTACCTTCTATCATGGTACTGCCACCATTTTGACCCTGTGTTACTATGTCACCATTATCATTGTAATGTTACTGCTTACCATTCTAACCTCGTTACCACATTACCATTCTAACCCTTAACACTACAGCGTTTCCATTCTAACTACTTACATCACAATCCTGTTACTACGTGAACATTACCTGTTACCACATTACATCCTCATCCTGTGACTATATTACCGTTAATATACTAATTTAACCATGTTACTGTTCAAACCCTGTTACCATTCTAACACAAATGACCGCGTTCCATCCTTAGCGTTACCATGGTGACATTATTACAACCATGTTATCATGTTACCATTACCTTGATACCTTTTAAACCCTGTTACCGCAATACATACTCACCCTGGTATCGCATCATCGTTACCATTATAACTTTACTGCTTTACTGTTCTTACATATTACATCTTAACCCTATTACCTTGTTATCGTTCTAATGCTGTTCCCACCTTACATTACCACGTTACCATCCTAATACCATTACTGCAATACCATTCCAACTTCGTTACTGCATTACCATTTTTACCCCGTTACTGCCTTACCATTACCACGATGCCCTGACAGTGTTACTGATCTAACCGAATTACAATATTACCCTTCTGACCATACTATCATTCAAACTCTTTTGCCGCATTACTACATCACTGTTCCCTTGTTAACATTACCTTGTTACCTCTCTAACCCTGTTAGCACATTACCATTCTAACCTTAATTACCACATTACCGTAATCATTCTAACCCTGCTACCATGTTACTATTCTAACCATGTTACATCCTAAACCTGCTACTGGATAAACGCTACCATGGTACTGTTACTGTGTCACCAATCTAATCTCATCATCAATCTTACCCTGGTTACCACATTACCGTTACCATATTACGATGTTACATTTAGTATGGGTCACTCAAAAAGGGCTGCTAAGTATATGTCATTGAAAACGGGTCACTCAGTATGGGTCACTCGGAAAGGGTCACTAAGTATGTATCACTCACAATGGACCACTCTGTATGAGTCATTCAGTATGTGTCACCATGCATGGGTCAATCAGTATGTGTTACTCAGAATGGATCACTCAGTATATGTCACTCAAAAAGGGTCACTCTGTATGTGTCACTCAGTATGGGTCACTCAGAAAATGTCATGAGGTACTGAGGTACTGAGAATGACACATACTCAGTGACCCCCATTTAAGTGACCCATACTGAGTGACCCATTCTAAGTTACATACTGAATTGCCCTTTCTGAGTGACACATACTCAGTGACAAGGTACTGGTAAGTGAGTACTGGTAAGTACTGGTAAGTGAGAACTGGTAAGTACTTTTGAGTGAGTACTGTTGCGTGAGGACTGGTGAGTGTGGACTGGTGAGTGAGGACTGTTGAGTGAAGACTAGTGATTGAGGACCGGTGATTGAGGCCTGATGGGTTAGGATGGTAATGCGGTAATGAGGTTAGAATTGTAATACGGTAATGGTAACAGTTTGATAAGGTTAGAATGGTAATGAATAACGGTATTAAACATGGTAATTATGTTAAAATGGTTATACGATGCTGGCGTTAGAACGGTAAAACATAACGTTAATGCACTTACCGAGTTAGAATGGTAATGTACCTAATGCAGTGAGGGTAACATGACTAAAATGTAATGCAGTTAGACTGATGACACGTTAATGGGGATAGAATGGTGACATGGTAAAGGTAACATGGTAAAGGTTACATGGTAAAGGACTAAATACCAATTCAGTAATGTGGTAAAATGGTTGGAATGGTAACAGGGGTAGAATGGCAATGTGGTAACAGTGTTAGAGCAGTGATATGGTAAGGGTAACACAATAATGCAGTTACAGGGTTATGTTGTAGCGTGGGTAGAATGTAATGGTAATGGAGTAAGAAGGTTAGAATGGGAATGTGTAGTGTTTAGAGTTTAACTTTATTACAGCGTCATATATTTCATATACACTGCCTTATGTAGGTGGAACACATTATATGTTACACAGGACTCCCAGAAATAAAGTTGGCTGCCTAAAGAAGTGTTTATCACTCCCCAGTACATGAAACTCACTGAACCACCACATCTGGCGACAAGGGTAAGTGATTCACCAACCAAAAAGGGAAGTAAACTGTATGTTCTACATTGTGAATACATGTTTACTAACAGTGAAAGCTGTAACTGGTGAGGAAAGCCACATCTTGGGAGTCAGGTCACAGGCCATGTGCTTCTGCCTATTGTTTACAATACATGTGCTGGCAAGGAGTACTCAACAGTGCCACTAGTACAACTAGAGTCTTGAAAAAACTGTAATACTCACACAGTGAGGGGACAATCCCAGGACTAATTACCAGACAAAGAGTGGATAGTTAGGGTTTCCTGTTAGTTTGAATGGGTGAGTTGAATCTGTGACTATCTATGTGAGAACATCTCAATATTACACCACAGCCATGGCAACTGGGGGTTTACCAGACTTCCCATCATTTGATATCTCAGAGAAGTCTAACTGGCGTGCGCTGGCTAAAATGGGTCAGACAATTTGAGAATCTGCTTCTCGCTTTGGATATAGATGTTGCAGCCTGAAAGGTTGCCCTTATGCGCCACTATGCTAGGGAGGATGTTGACAACATAGCCGACACACTAACGTTACCACAACCTGGGCACAACCAATATGTCTACACAGTTTTCAGGGAAGCACTGCAAACATACTTCACTACACAAGAAAATAATGACTATGCGATCATTGAATTCTGTGACCAACTTCAAAAAGAGGGTGAAACAATAGATGACTATGTGACAGCCCTAATGGAATTAGCAAGGTTCTGTAACTTCCACGGCATGGACAGAGAAATACGCAGATCATCCAACATGGATCCTCGGAGAAGCTTCGTGCCCAAGCACTGGAGAAGCGGTATACAATACAGCAGATCCTGGACAAAGGCAGAGCAATGGAGATGGCAGGATGACAGACAAAAGCAATGGTGATTGCGGAGGTAAATCGTGTTGAAAATTACCAGCAAAAAACTACAACCTGGTCACAGATGAGGGAATGTGGCCATTGCGGCAGCAAAAATGGCAAAGCCACAAAGGACTGTCCAGCATTTGAAAAGGAGTGCAGAAATTGTGGGAAACCAAACCACTTCTCAAAAATGTGCTTCACAAAACGAAACACAAAAAGCTCCAAAGGACAACAAAAAATGGAAAAAGGGCAAATCGAAACATAAAGCAAAGGTCAATGAGGCTCACATTAGCAACAATGAAGAACCTAGATCAAGCGAGGATGAGCCTGAAGGCGAAAAGCGTCATGTATCCACAATCGGAGCCATTGGTCAAGATGGACTGGCTCATACAACAGTGTCAATCGGAAACGATAACATCACCATGCTAGTAGACAAAGGAGCAGGGGTCAACATCATTGATGAAACAACGTACAAATCAATGAAACCGCTAACAGGTCTGAAATCCTCTAGGATTACCGACAGAGCATATAATGCCGAAGCACCACTTAAGATACATGGGGAATTTCAAGCTAGTGTCAGAAAGAAGGAGATCAGTACTTCTATGTAACTGCAGGAAAAGGAGGGTCACTAATGACATACCGCCTCGCGAAAAGATTAGCGATTCTACTTATAAATGAAGCAGGCATCTTTGCAGTGGAACCAGACATTCCTAGTGTTGAAAAGGACGACCCACTCTTTAAGAGGGTAGGGAACCTGAAAGGTTTCAAAGTGAAGTTATCTATTGATGAAACATTGCAACCAGTAGCCAAGCCCCACAGGAGGATACCAATAAACCTATGCAAGAAGGTTGAGGCAAAGCTGAGACAACTCAAAGAGGACGATATCATAGAAGAGGTTACTGGAGCAACACCATGGGCCTCACAACCAGTATTCCTACCTAAACATTATATGTTGACATGAGAAGTGCAATTGTTGCGATAAAGAGAGATGGACACATAATGCCCACCTTCGAGGAAATAATAAGTGATCTGAATGGTGCTGTCAAGTTCTGAAAACTAGATCTGAACCAAGGGTACCATCAACTAGAGTTAGATGAGGAATCCCGGTACATCACAACTTTCACGACACATATTAGACTGAGACGTTACAAGGGACTCAACTTTGGGATATCCTGTGCCTCTGAAATCTTCCAGAATACCATCAGGCAAGTGTTAGATGGTATCCCAGGCTGTATCAATTTTTTAATTTTTTTTTTATTATCAGTGCCTCTCAACAAAAGTTAAGTCTTTCAGGCACGTCATAATGAAAACAAGCATACATAATTTCTTCTCACATTACAACTGATACACATAAAAAATAGGAGTGTTGAGAAAAGATAGAGGAGTGTATTGTTATGATATGGTATATTAATATGAGTCCATTTGTTTTGTTTTTTTCACGATACTATCATTATTAACTATTTTTTCAGTTCGATCTCCAAGCGTTTCCTGAAAGTCTCTTTGTCATTTAGTTTTTGAATGTCGCCTCCTAGAGCATTCCAGGCTCTAGCACCTCTTTGATATGGGCTGTTGTAGACAGTTGCACATCTTGTAGTCAATATTTTAAATAAAGTCTTTTCCTGAGTTCTTGTTCGTCTGATGCTGTTATCTAACCAATCCACATTGTGTCTGTTTTTATACATTATACACATCAACTGCACGTTACGTCTAAATTCTAATGTATCAATGTTGCACATATTACTCATACTAGCAATGGATTTATATCTACTCTTAGCTCCGAACAATATACGTAATCCTCTATTATATAGTTTATCAATTTGCTGTATATCTCGCTTTCTAAAACTTTGGTATAAAAAAGAACAGTATTCCATGTGAGGTATCACAGTACCAACATAGACATTACAGGCAGCTTCAAAAGTTAAACAGTACCGTATTTTACCAAATTTAAACAACTTATTACTAACAGTTTTTACTATTTCATTAACATGTGATATCCACGTCAGAGTATCATCTATGGTAACACCTAGGTATTTGTATTTTTTACATAAATCAAGCTTATTGTTATCCATGTATAAAGTCAAATTTTGTACATTTTTCAATTTTGCTTCAGTACCGACACACATAATCTTCGTCTTATTAACATTTATCGTTAAGCCATTACTAGTACACCATGTTGCTAGAGTGTTAATATCACACTGGAATGCAGAAGTTGCTACATTGTAGTCTTTGTTAGAATTAAAAATAACTAAGTCATCTGCATATTGTATGTAGTTTGATTTTTGGATGCTATTACCTAAATCGTTGACGAATAAGATGAACAAAAGAGGACCTAGAACAGATCCCTGCGGGACACCGAAATCAATATTTTTGGATTCTGATATTATATCGTTTACCTTGACACTTTGTTCTCTGTTTTGCAAATAATCGAAGACCCATTGTACTAAGTTATCCGGTAATTTCAGTAAAAGAAGAAGTATCTTATGGCTAATAGAATCAAATGCCTTTTTATAATCTACAAAACATAAAACAGTGAAATGACCCCTACTACAAGCTTCATACAATTCTTTCAAAAGATAAAAGATGGCGTCTCCTGTACTCCGTTTGGGCCTAAAACCATATTGCCTTTTTTCCAATATTTCTGCTTCATTTAATAATTCATATACCCTGTTATGCACCAGCTTTTCTAATATTTTACTCGGAAGATTTAATAGTGATATTGGTTGCCAATTGTCAATCAATTTTGAGTTCCCGCCTTTTGGGATGGGTACTACCAGGGCCTTTTTCCAAGTTTTAGGAAATCTGGTTTCTTCAAGTGAAACATTACATAAGTGCGTGAAATTTGTCTTTAATATATTTATACTATCTATAACTACTCTAGAGGTAATATCCTGTAAGCCACTGGTTTTATGTGGACTAATATCCTTCAGCTTCTCCATGACTTCAGTCTCTGTGAATTGTATCAAGTAGTTGTTTAAAGTTGGATCAGCTTCTACCTCAGTTAGGCTTTTTATATTTTTACAGATTTGCAGTCCATCTATTTGGTTGAACAGTTTGGCACCCATATTAACAAAAAAATTATCAATATAATCTGGGATGTTTTCAGTATTAATTAATCTGCCATTGTCTTCTAGTATACAATATTGTCTTTCCTCGGATGGATTTAAAATATCATTGATTAAGCTCCAAAACTTTTTTGGATGACCCCTGGATTAATTAAGTTTTTGTGTGCAGTATTCACTTTTCTCCTTATTTAGTTTTCCTTTGATTTCTCGGTTTATTCTTCTAGTTTCCTTAAGTAACATACTATTACTTGTTTCTTTGTATCTCTTAAATAAGTCTCTTCTATGTTTGATCATATTCAATAGATTAGTTGACATCCAATTTGGTTTACAGTCTCTGAACCTAGTTTTTCTAATTGGACACTTGGTATTAAAAAAACAAGTCATTTTGTCTATCCAGAATTTCCAAAGGAAATCAACATCATTTGAATTGAAAAAAGGGTCCCAGTTCTCTTGAGTCAAGAAATCGCTGAATTCATCAAAATCATAGCCCTTATAATTTCGTCCTGTAAACTCTATAGACTTCTTTTGTCTACTTTTATGTTTTTTGATGGCCAATGTTGGGTAGTGGTCACTGAACATATCATTTAAGGGTTTAGCTATAAATATATGGTTGCTATTAGTATATATGTGGTCGATGATTGTTCCACCATTTGGATTAGGCCTAGTGATATCTTTAATTAGTTGTATTAAACCAGTTTGTCGGACAAAATTATTCATAATTTTAAACTCCGGACTTTGTGTTTTCCTTGTGTCAACATTAATGTCCCCGATAATCCAGACTTCCCTACCAAATAATTCATCTGAATTTATTATTTCCGTCAGCTTCTCATAAAATAAGCTCGCAGGTTTGGGAGGGGGTTTATAACATGTCAATACAGCCATCTTTTTAACATTTGGTTTATCTACCAAAGTACCAGAATTTCATAATTTTCGCAGGTAATATTTAACTTTTCACAATTTACAGTGAACTGTGAGAAATCTTTCGATACATAACAACATACCCCTCCCCATGCTCCAGTTATCCTATCTAATCGGTATAATTTATATCCAGGTTGGGCTACCATGTTATCAGTATATGATTCATGTAGCAATGTCTCAGTCAGACAGATAAAGTGTGTGTCTCTGAAAGCTACTAAGATCTGATCTTTTTTTGCAAATAGACTCCGAATGTTTTGTCCTATGAATTTAATCCCAGGCTGATTTACATCATAAAAGGTCATTCCGATGAAATAAGATGAGATAGTTTAGGAAAAGACAGAAAAAGATGATAATCAACCCATATACCTTATATGGGCTGATTCGAAAACTACCCAACCACTGAAAAAATCAGTGGCTCGAATAGTTTTGGTTAGTGTTTGGATAGATAAGACAAAAATATGACCAAGTGAGGCAATTAGGTCTTCCCATTTGGCGCAGGCAGACACTCTCTAATATAGGATAGTTTTACACATTTACTCCTCCTCTTTGTAGTTGTTCACAACATGATATATTTACCTTTAAATATAAATATAAACACATATACAACCGACCTGGTCTACATGTACAAATAATATTAATAGTACACAGAATCAAGTATTGTGGATGATCTAACGATCACTCAGACGATTAACCTTATAGGTCGTTATGTATATCTATATATATATATATATATATACAGTAGAACCCCGCCTAACGGACACCCCGCGTAAGCGGACACCCCGCGTTAACGGACACCTTTGCTCGGAACGGTTCCCTCTATTAGATGTTTATTTTAACCTCGCGTAAGCGGACACCCCGCGTAAGCGGACACTTTGCTCCGGAACGGAGGGTGTCCGCTTACGCGGGGTTCTACTGTATATATATATATATATATATATATATATATATATATATATATATATATATATAATGATCTAACGATCACTATGATGTCTGGCTATCCCAGATCTATCTTACCAATTGGGCAATCTACCGATTACCTGTAGATAGTACAGAAATCTAATTTAATTTTCATCAATGTGAGTGATGACATTCTAGTGTATGGGAAAACCCAGGAGGAACATAACCAGAACCTGAGACAAGTGCTTGACAGGATTCGGGACAAAGGTCTCACACTCAACAAAGGCAAGTGGATATATCTTCTCAAAAGAAGGAATTTCACCTGATCCGGACAAAGTGTCTTCTCTGAACAATGTAGATGGACCAACAAACCCGACAGAGGTTCGTTCGTTGCGCGGTATGGCCAACTACTGTGCTAGGTTCATACCTAGGTTTGCTACAATGGCACAGCCACTACAAGAATTGACCAAAAAGGATCAATCATCGAACTGGGGATTAAAACAAGAGAAGGTGTTTGCAGAGCAGAAGAGGTCTCTACGGGAAGACACAGCCACCAAGTACAATGACCCGGGAAAACCCACAAAGATCATAGTTGATGCCAGTCCAGTAGGTCTTGGTGCTATACTGTTTCAGATCACAGGAAAAGGAGATGAAGTCATTAGCTACACCAGTTGAGCCCTGTCAGAAGTCGAACAACGGTACTCACAGACAGAACGAGAAGCATTGGCAATAGTGTTCGTGTTCGGATGTGAGAGATTTTATCTATGCATCATAGGAAAACCATTCACGATGGTCACCGATCACAAAGCCCTGATGACTATCTTCAATAACCCTTAATACAAACCACCTGCGAGGATTGAGCGTTGAAATCTACGACTGCAACGATTCCACATCAAAGTCATATATGAGCCAGAGTCAAGTAATCCCGCCGATTACCTGTCTTGTCACCCTGACAAGGACACTCGTGCGAGTTCAGCAGGAAAGCAAGGAGAAAAATACATCAACTATGTGGCAGCTCAGGCATCTACTGATGCCATCACCCTTGAAAAAGTAAAAGAGGAGACACAAAAAGATCAAGTCATGCAGAAACTGATACAGACAGTCGCTCACAACCAGTGGAAATGGGTGATTGATGATGATGAACTTCAACCATTCTTAAGAGTCAAAGAAGAACTGTCTGTTTCAACCAATAGAGACTTCATCATGAGGGGAACAAGACTGATCATATCCAAAAGTCTCAGATCTCAAATAATAGATCATGCCCATGAGGGACACCTGGGACTGGTGAAAACCAAGGCTCTTATACGATCCAGAGTATGGTTTCCAGGAATAGACAAACTGACACAAGAGAGGATCGATAGATGTGTCCCATGCCAGTCGTGTGTAGAAAAGAAAGTACCAGTACCACTCTCGATGACACCTCTCCCAGAGGGACCGTGGAAAAACTGTGCCGACTTCTATGGACCACTCCCATCTGGCGAGTGTCTACTTGTTATCATAGATGAGTACTCCCGCTATCCAGTTGTGGAAGTCATGTATTCAACAAGTGTGAGAGCTGTTGTACCAGTAGTCGACAAAGTGCTATCTATGTTCGGAATACCAGACTCGCTCAAGACAGATAATGGACCACCGTTCAGCAGAAGTGAATTCAGGCATTTCGCTGAACATCTTGGATTCAGTCATCAGAAAATCACACCTAGATGGCCATGCGCAAATGGCGAATGTGAAAGGTTCATGAAGAATCTGGGTAAGATCCTGAAAAGTGCGAAGACTGAAAGTCGCCCATCCAACAAGAACTCCACCCGTTCTTGAGGAATTACAGAGCAACTCCTCATCAGACCATAGGAGTAGCTCCAGCCACTGCTCTCTTTGGAAGGTCAGTGAAGATCAGGATACTAACCGTAATGACAAATCCAGATGACACAGCAATGAGGGGGAAAGACTGGGAAAACAAAATGAAGATCAAGGCATATGCTGACAAGAAGCGTCATGCAAAAGAGACCGAGATATGCCCAGGAGATCATGTGCTGGTAAAACAGGACAAAAGTAACAAACACTCAACACCCTATGATCCAAACCCATACCTCGTGACTGAGAGAAAGGGAAGTATGGTAGCAGCAAAAAGGGGTTCTAAAGTGATCACCAGAAATGCTTCACAAATGAAAGGGATTCACACACCAGAAGACATGGAGGAAGACAAGGTGCAATTAGAATGGCAACACGTTTAGAACAGTAAAACATAACAGGGTTAGTATTGTCATGCAGTTAGAACAGTAACACATTATAGGGTTAGTAAGTCATGTGGCTAGAATGGTGGAGTATGGTAACACAGTTAGAACGGTAACAAGTAATGCAGTTAGTATGGTAATGCGGTAATGGTAATGTGGTAACAGGGTTAGGATGCTAACATGGTTAGAAGGGTAACACAGTAGCGGTAACGCGATAACCTGGTTAGGATGTAATATAACGTATCCTTAGGTAGCGTATATGCAATTAGAATACAATGTGTTTTGATGGGTGATGTCTTCTTAGCTAGCGTAATGTGGTTGATAGTTATGAACATTTTCTATGGTTATGGACAGCACACGGCACATGCAACGTGGTTAGAGCGCCAATGTGGTAACGGGGTTAGAATGGTAACTCGATAACGGTAACGCGGTATCCAGGTTAGAACAGGAACATTATGCTGTTATGTGGGTAAGAACGGTAACACAGTTAGAACAAAAATACGGTAACGATAACAAGATAACAGGGTTAGAATCGTGACGGTAAGGCGGTAACGGTAATGGTAACAGATCAGTAGCGTTTTCTTAGGTAGCATAACAAGGTCTGAGTGTAATGGAAAGTAAGGCAATATAACGTGAATGGGAAACGCGTTTGTTTAAGCAGGTTAAACAAAGTTATGGACATTTGTGTATACTTATGGACATTTTGATAGTTATGGACATGACGAATGTCCATAAGTCTCAAACAAAGTAATTTTTGATAGTTATGGACATTTTTGATAGTTATGGACCACATGGCTTCATGTTGTGCATACTGATAACAGAACAGAATTACTGGCGGCTGTCTGTTATAACTATGCATAAGCTGAAGCTTTCTTGCCTTCATTATACACCCTAGAATACAAAAACACTGACCATGCTATTAGTGGAATGGTATAGTAATAATATATTTTACCCTAAATAGATGTACAAGGTTGTCAAAATACTAACATCTCCATTCTAAGACATCACACGTTGACCACTTGTTGATATCTATTTCTGCCCAAGCCCTGCAGTAAGCTATAATTACTGCACACATGTGCTGTACTGTAGTTTATACTGCATGCCCCAGAATGTGAAGTAGAGTAGGTGCTATTATGCTACACAGGGTGCCATGAGGCGGTGGTCTACTGTAACTAGTGCATGAGAAAGGAATTAAATGAATGGGCAAATCATGTTTGATTCATAGTCAATGATAACTCAATGTGGTAGCTCTGTCATTCCAGTGGATACGTTTTGTGAGATTCAAAAGCGGAAATATAAGCAATTTAAAAGGAGAAATAGAGATTATTCTAGTGTGGACATTATTTCTTAAAGAATGTTTATTACTTTCAAAAAAGAAAAAAGAGCTGGATTGAGGGGACTTGAACTCTCAAGCTTGGGGTTTTCTCGCAGATACTCTACCTCTAGACTACATAAAAGACATGATGCAGGAATGTTTAAGTTGGTCTGTTACCAGAAAGAGAAAAAATGACAACTTACAATATCAATTACACAGTGACTAGTGTAGTGAAACTAAAATTGATTCCTAAAAGAATCTTTATGACTGAGGAAAAATAAGGAAAAGTTCTGCATGGAGGGTAACTGAACTCTCAACCTTAGGTTTCTCTTGCAGACACTTTACCTATCAGGATCAGGTCCTAGGGCAGAAATGGCGGCTCAGGTGGTTGTTCCCCTGCTGCTGCGACCCAGAGTGCTGTTTAATCATCATGATTCTCAGCTAGGGGGGCATTTGGGTGTCTCCAAAATGATGGGAGCCCTAAAGGATCGATATTATTGGCCACAAATGAGTGCAGATGTGTTTGACTATGTGAAGTCCTGCCAAACTTGTGCTGAAACCAATCGTATGACCAAACCCATCAAACCCCTTCTGATCATTCGAGATTCCGACCCAGTGGCTTGGGGTACGGTGAATTTAGACATTGGAGGTAGCTATGGAGCGAGAGCAGCTAGAAGCATGTATTTTGGACCCTAAATTTGTCTATTCCGATATGATGGCTAGCTATGCATACACCATGTTCATGTAAAAGTTCCAATGGTAGAAGAAGAATGCGTTTTGCTATTCTATTCAGTGGTGAGCTGGCCTGTGCCTGTTTTGATAAATTCAACTATGGGATACACCCGAATCCAGGGTGATGCTTACAAATTCGCTGTATCGACCACTGGCAAGTCTCACGTGGAATTGATGTTGAGGGATTTGCAAGAATGCCACCAACAGTATTACACCTATTGTCCGCACAAGTTGGACCACCACAATGCGGATGACAGATCATGTATCTGGTCACTATGGCAAGATGATGTGAAGGGCATGCAGAAATTCTGTAAGCATATGATCGCTCCTCTAAAAGCCATTCCGGTGATGGTGAGGCACATGCATCTAAATTTGTGATTGCCTGTCCTTGGCAGCAGGCAATGGTGTCTGGTCCCTCGGGAGTCAGGAATATGTCATGCACTTATTGCACCCTGACTGTGCCTTGTAGGCATCATGTTGTAGTTGGTCCTTTGATGGTGCCATCGCATCAGAATTGTGATACTGACGCTCAAGTGGTGGAGGTTGAATATACCAATCTGCCTGTACTGGCGGCATTCAATATTACTCTGCAAGGCATTTTGGCCACTCGAGTGCTGAATCGAATGGTGCAAATAAACATGCCCATGTTCATGAAGGATCCTCGTATCCTGGGCACAGAAAACTCAGATGCACTGCTAGATCTCAAACATTTGGCGAAAGAAATTCTGGAACATGCTGTTGAGGAACCAGAGTCCAACACTGGCCTTGCCTTTGCCTGACTGGTTTGGATACAACGCCCTCATGTCACACAAGGTGCTCTCCATTATTGCTCTCATTTTGGTGTCGCTGCTGTTGTGTTACCAGTCGCTCACGCTAAGCCATCTCTTTATTGGTTCAGCAATTGCTAGAGACTTCACCCGATTGCTATCAGAGGCAGTTCCAATTGTGCCATCGCCACATCGTGCATGTTTTATTGAATTGTCCTTTGAAAGCCATTTGAGGATTTCATTGTTTCTATCTTTAGTTTAGTTTTACAGCACTCAAGTCCTAGGGGATATGACCATGTGTTACTCCCGTGAATGTTACTCCCGGGAATAAAAGCTTGAAACAGCATTGGGTGCTAGCCATGGGGTCTCAAGCAAGGCATTCACATGGGATAAAGCTACAAGTCAGAGACTATGTACCTTGTGAAAACTAATACAGTCTAGTATTCACAATCTTTGACAAACTTCAAACATATAAAAAACAAACCAGAACTATTTTCTGCACAAGAAAATTGCAATGACTTTAGAGTTTGTAGGTTGTGCATGAATATACTAAGACTATCAAAGGCAATACCGCTGTTAGGAGAATGCTCCATGACCTTATATGGTGTAGATTCACTGTATTAGTATCTATACTCAGCTCAATGGTCAATGTCAGGTGATTGCCTTGCAATGTAGCTTAGCACATACAAGTTGTCTTTTTGGTGCCTCCACTGTCTAAATAGAACACCCCCTTAAGATAGGTCTCAGAGCAGCAGGTACATAACCCCTCATGCCAGCATGTCCTGACAGGCTAAGGGTTCACTTCCCAGATGGTGGATATCTAATCCTATAACTATGATACCCAGTTTGCAGTCATTACTCTTAACCCTTTCACTGCCACATGATGCCTCCAGGCATTCCCGCGTGAACCGCTGCATGATGCCTGGAGGCATTCCCATGGCTACCACCGCATGATGCCTCCAGGCATTCCCGTGCGAACCGCCGCATGATGCCTTGAGGCATCATAAACTTGGATTTTTTTCAAATTCATTTTCTCAGTCAATTTAAGCACGAAAGGGTTAGAAATTTTCCATACTTGAATAAAACAGTTTTAAAACAATGTATTTGTGTGTTTTGAGTCTATATAGTGCCATGGAGATGTTGATTTGCGAGTAGATGTCAGAGAAAACCAAAATAATGCACAGATCAAGTCTGGCCTATGGACAAGTTGGGCCGGAGTTTCAGGGGTGCATCTGGTAGAAGCCTGCAGTGGTAGTATGTAGGAACGGCGTAGGGGGTGCGGCAGTACATTTCCTGCCTCGTTTTGGAGTGCGGCGGTTAAAGGGTTAAACCATCAATAGCGGTCCACATTTCCCAAGTGCCGGATAGCTGTGTATTTATAGAAGTTTAAAATTTGCATTCCAGAATTCACCTGGCTCTGTTTATTTAACATTACTATGAGAAAACGTGGTTACTGAGCCCGTACGGGCTCAGTCACTACGTTTCCCTATTACTATACACCTCCAAGTCATTTAAAACGCCGTTTCATGACCTTCCCTGCACCGTGGTTAATGCCCCTGTTCCTGTACAAAGCTAATGACATTCACTACGGCCCGCTAGCGGTAAAAACCCGGCAACGATCGATGTGTAGCAACAGATGACGCTGTAACTTCACCTCCCGCTGTCACTTCACCTAAGAATTAAGCAATCAAATTTTAACACGAGTACGGCACATATATACCCTATAATCGTACCAAATATTATGGAGATCGGTCACTTTAAACCGAAGATATCGGCGTTTGAATACGTCGACTTCGACATTCACTAAGCACCGGCAGGTGGGAGGGTGAAAACCCGGCAACTGCCGACGTGGAGCGGTCTATGAAATGTATGACACAGGACGACCTGGAACTCTGGTAGCCAACGTAATTATGACGTCGACAACGCAGAGCGGCCTAACGGGAAGCGGTCGGACTTGTTTATATCGATCAATCTCGCAGAGTTAAACCATTTAAAACTGTCTTAGGTGAAAGCTATACGTTATTTACCTCAATATTGGACAATACTAACTTCCATTTGTTACAGGTAAGGCTTAGCATGTCTCTGAAGTTATGAATGGGAGAGAACGGCCATTTTCATTGTTTGTTTTTGACACGGACACTGCTCTCGCTCTGTCGCGATAATGTACGTTAGTGCGACGTAATGTCTGTAGCAGCAGGACATACGTTTTTACATGCTTAAGCCTATGGAAATCACTACGTCCTACTACTCGGCGGGCCCGAATGTTATTTATACTATATGTCTAGCAGCGGTTAGTATATCACAGACGTTCGCCCATTTTTTTTTAATATTTTTTTTTAATTTCATATAGCAGCCATAGGTGTAAAGTAATATATATGTGTACATATACATGTGTATGAATTGAATAAGGCTATTACCTAGTGGGGGGGGGGGGGGATGCATATCAGGGTATTTGTCGGGGGGGGGGGGGAGGGGGTATTTTGAGGTATTTCCAAGGAGGGGGGGCGCTTTATTTTGGAGTATTTCCGAGGGGGGGGGCACATTATTTTCAGATATTTCCAAGGGGGGGGGGCATATCAATTGGAGGTATTTCTGAGGGGGGTGGCGATTCATTTCGGAGGATTCGCTGGGCAAAATCCATAGCCCCCCCCTGCCATAAATAATGAACGCTCCCTTAAATTAGGAGTTTTTAGTGGTTAAAGATAGAGAACACTGGAACTACGGTGGTGCCGCCCTGGTGGCGAAAACGGGAACTAGAGAACCATAGCGAGGCATAGCTCTCAACTTTTTAATTCTTTGCTTAAACTTAGTCTAATTAGGAGATATTTAAAGCAAAGCAAACTAATAACCTGGTAAAGATATATACCGATTTTCAAATTATTCTTTTGCTTATTATGATCATGAGAAACATTTGAAAAGAGAGTGAAAAAGTGCAGTCACTGCACCACTCGGGCCGCATGTGAAATTCCTACTGGTATGCTCGAAAACGGTCTCAACTTGAGATCGGTCTCAACTTGAGATCAGTTCACAAAAGGTATCATGAGGAACAAAAATAATAGGTGATTTAGAGGTAATTTTTAGACCTAAGATGGTTACCTGCAGGAAGATCACTATAGAACTTGAGATCGCTCTACACAGATGGTTAAATATAGGGATCTCAACTTGAGATCCTTGGAGTTGAGATCCCCTAAGGCCGACTGTGTAGACTTGAGACAACGTCTGAAAAACACTTTCCGCCATTGATCTCAAAATTGGCCTACTCAGGATCTCGGATCGATCTTAGGGAGCGTGCAATAATTATGGCCCAGGGGGGGGCACAGTTTTTAGGGGGGGCCAACTTTTTTTGGGGCATTCCTAGGGGGGGGGGCCAACTTTTTTTTTTGTATTCCAATGGGGGGGGGGGGGGGGGCAACTCCACCAATTCGAGATGGGTGTCGTCCACCCTCCCAGAGTCTGACAGACTTATGTGGGGGAAGACAACAATGGACAAACACTAACATTTGTCCCAGAATCAATGCAGTCTCACAAGATCATTAGTTTTTTTCTTCAACATTGATGAATTAAGAGCATTTACTACAACATCAAGTACTACAAAATGCCCCTGTTGCTGCTTATTTCAATAAGATTACCATATTTATGGAAGAGCATTGAGTACTTAAAGGGGTTCTGCATGCAAGAAAATGGGACTTCCTTCTGAGGGCCACACCATAGATTGATCCACTCATTCCAAAGATCCCTCATGCCATGCCAGACTATAACAAATTGCCAGAACATCTGTATTTGCATGTCAATGATACTGCTATAAGAAACAGTGAAGGTCCTTTGAGATTCTGCAAGGGAGCCTGATGACTATGAATTGATGGCACAAATCGAGAAAGCAGTTGCTGCTGGATATTTGAATGTGAACAACCAAGTCTCAATAAGTGACTTCATTGAGAATTAGGTTCTAGGTAGTCAAGCTCTATGATTGATTATATGGGTACAGGAGAGATGGGGGCTTCCAGC
Source organism: Alentia gelatinosa (assembly GCA_950022655.1). Classification (NCBI taxonomy): domain Eukaryota; kingdom Metazoa; phylum Annelida; class Polychaeta; order Phyllodocida; family Polynoidae; genus Alentia; species Alentia gelatinosa. The sequence continues at coordinate 18,888,310 of OX465581.1, forward strand.
AAGACTGCTAGCTGCCAACTACAGCCTCAATTTGGCAGGGGTTGATTCACTGATTTCGGGTTAGAACATTAGTAGAATCTTACAATTCAAATCATGTATATGATTCTTACAGAATCTTATAATTCAAATCAGGTATATGATTCAAGTTCATATGTTAAAAGCAGGACACAGAAACCTCTCATATATAGGCTCTCCAAGGACTCTCCTGTAAAACTGGCCAAGGAATACCTAAGGGCTGACATTATCTGCTATTGGCTGCCAGTGGTGCAACTGCGAGCACCTCTCCAACAGAGTTGACTCCAGATGGCAATGACTGACATTGAAACTGGCCTCCACATGGTGTGTGTTCCAGTCCTGCTCAAGACTGCCCCATCTTTTTTGCATCAGTGCTGTTCCGTCAACAACAGCTGTTCATTTGCTACTTGTTTCATTTATTTTCTTTTTTGAGCGATTTTTATGAAGTGAATATTGTGTGTACCATCACCAAATTTGGTGATACAGCCATTCTCCCACTCGGGCACTAGCCCCTTACTCCTCATTCTAATGGCAGGTGTCAAGCCAAATGAGCAGTAGGTACTGTGTAAGTAATTAGTATAATTAACCCGGCCGGGGTTTGAAGCCATGACCTACCATGCTTAAGGTGATACCACTTAGCTACTGTGATTGGTCAAAATTTTGACAAATGACTGACTGTAGCTGGGTTTGTTCTAAAGCAAAGAAGGAAAGCCTTATGGAAAAAATGCCACAACGATTAAGCCTCCTCTGTGCTTTTACCCTATTCTGATGGGGGGGGGGGGGGGGGGTGATGTTTTTTTTGGGCATTCCAAGGGGGGGGGGCAACTTTTTTTTTGGTATTCCCATGGGGGGGGCCAACTTTTTTTTGGGTATTCCCATGGGGGGGGGGCCAACTTTTTTTTGACCGATCAGTGTTAGAAAAACTGTGCCCCCCCTGGGCGATAATTAATGAACGCTCCCTTAGCGGATCTCAAGTTGAGATCCTCTCGACTGAAAGACAACCCCCAGAAGTCTCATGTTTCCAGTCCAGGTCATTCAAGTCCGTGATTTCCCTAATAAAGATCACTATCCTCTGCCATGGAATTTTACAGGTACGGTAAATCCTCCATTTTCCATTTATCTCTGTCCTCTTCCCGCCTTATTTACCATTTATAAGCAATATTTCACTGCGATTGCCCCCCACTGAGCACACCCCACTCTGGAGGTCAGCGACCCGTGCGATAAACTGTCCCTTCCTGCGATTTGGGGAGTCCTAATATCGCAGGGAGGTAAATCGCACAGTGGGTTAAGGCCTTATAGGCAAATACGTGGGCCGAGGCCGCTTTGTAACCTGAACACAAAGACCTCGGCTGGTTCTTCTTACACGTGTAGGCTACACGCCACCCGAAGGCCTGGAGTATTTGGTCACATAACTGCCCTATTTTCTACCTTTTCCTGATTGGCCACTGCAGCTAAACGCTCTCCGAACATATGTTTTGTATCTCAGTACCCTACTCTCACACTGCACCGCTACAGCAACCTAAGGAAAACTCCTTACAAACGTGGTTTTGCGGGACTATAAACCGGAGCGGCGCAGTGTGCCCTACTCTCACCCACAGTGACCTATATATTAAATTGAACTGCCCTGATTGAACTGTGACCTCTCACCCTGAGAGAACTTTGCCCATGAATATCACCAGAAGTTGGAGGTGCTTACGTCTGTTGACGACACATCGTGAGTGTTTGTCAACCCTCACCATCCGGAGGACACCGGCATTATCACGGCAGTTATTGTCAATGTCAACCACCCGAGTCATGTCTGCCACAGCTCCTGAACTACCGTCAGTGTCCAATTTCCGGGAGTATCTCCGGATCAACACGATGCAGCCGAAGCCCGATTACGGTACGTAAGCAGTAGACAGAACAAAAAATAAAGGAATAACTAAGTACCGGGTAGTCGGTCTTATAATTGGTCTTTACACGGACTTGGGTGACAAGTCAGTGGTCTTAAAAATTGACTAATCCTGAAACACTATAGTCCCACCAATTACCACTAGGTGGTGGCCCCCCTTAATGTTGTCGGTAGTCTGTGACTGTAGTGCAGCCAACATGCACCAGACGGCGTCGTTCACGGCTCAATATATGGGTACACTGGCAACCAGCGGCCCGTTTCAATAGTCTGTAGGATGTCCGTTACTGTGTCCAATGACACAATAGCGGCAGTTCGCGTTTCAGTAGTTTAGTGACAACCCATTCTGCGACATAGGGTAATAGACGGGCGCAAATAGTGGCTTGTACCATTTCAGAAGTGGCTGTCCGGTCACTGTAGTGGTCACTATTGTGTCCTAAATAGCGAGAGGGTATACCCTCTCGCTTCTATTGTCACAAATGTGTAACTTTACTTCCTTTAATTAAGCTATAAAACTTTAACCCCAGTTAGGGACACACATAACTTATAAACATGCCAAATATGAAGGAGATCGGCCCATCCAATCCAATGATATTCACATTTGAATTTTGTCATAGCAAATGCTGGTCTGGTGGCCAGTGTAGAATTACTCAAGCGCAGTCGCTAATTTATGCACTGACCTTCACCTTGACAGCACTTGTTCCCAATAGCACTAACACCATCCATTGTCAGGCCCAGGGAGCAATGTCAAGATGTCGCCAACAGTGAACTGACACACCTCCCCTACAGTGACATGCCTTCTGCAACGAGACCTAACTTTTTCTGCTATTAAAGTCAATATTGGGGTCACTATACATGTCACTAACTGGGATAGTGGCGCCCTTCTATTGAAATGGGCCCCAGAGTTGCCTAAAATTAGATCTGGGACCGGTTTCAATAGTCTGTAGGATGTCCGTTATTGGGTCTAGTGACACGATAGCGGCACTTCACGTTTCAGTAGTAAAGGGACAACCGATTCTGCGACATGGGGTAACAGACAGGTGCAAATAGTGGCTTGTACCATTTCAAAAGAGACATGTCCAGTCACTATTGCTGCCACTGTTGTGTCTATAATAGCGAGAGGGTATACCCTCTCGCTTCTATTGTCACAAATGTGTAACTTTAATTCCTGTAGGAATTAAGCTATGAAACTTTCAACCCAGTTAGGGACACATACAACATATAAACATGCCAAATATGAAGGAGATCGGCCCATCCAATCCAATGATATTCACATTTGAATTTTGTCATAGCAAATGCTGCTCTGGTGGCCAGTGTAGAATTATTCAAGCGCTGTCGCTAATTTATGCAGTGACCTTCACCTTGATGGCCCTTGTTCCCGGTAGGACATGTGTATGTGAGATGGGGTACCCCACATGACGCATATAATGTTCATATAGTTAAGCTCAAAAACCACCCCTTAGAAGAGGTAAAAAGTTACAACTACCTTGGGCTACTGATAGATTCGAACCTGAAATTTAATGACCATAGAAAAAAATATGAAACAAAGGGTGAACAATAAGATATACTTACTCAGGAAAATAAGGCAGCTTGTTTCCTCTAAAACAGCCTTAATTATCTACAAAAGCTTTATTCTACCTTACCTTGATTATTGTGACTATGTATATGGCCCCGTAACGCAGTATGAGAAAAATGATTTCCAATTGCTCCAAAACAAGATACTTAGAATTATATATACGATTAAATTAGGCCCTAACCTCCGCATGAACACTGAGGAATTACATTATACATCAAAGCTACGCCTACTTGAGGATCGTAGAAATGTACATCTTCTGCATTTCGCTTATGACCTTACCAAAGAATTATATTTGGTTGACGATAGAAACCTCCCAACCAGAAGGAATGATGGATTAAAATTAATTGAGCCTAAATTTAATTACAATGGTTTTGATAAGTCGTTTTATTTTAGAGGAATCAAATTGTGGAATTTGTTAAAACCACCTTACTCTAATGTAGAAACAAAAAGAAAAGAAAAAAAGTTTTTAAGAAGAGAACAAAAATGGACTACCCAAATTGTCTATGTCAAATTAATTATGTGTAGCTCATAAATAACTAAATTAGAAAAAGGGAACAAAGATCCTTACAGAAAACAGCTGAGGCTTCATTGCAAACATTCCATGTCTGCCATGCTATCTTTTTCCCTTTGCCATTGAACCCTGATACCACATCACACCCAGAAAACTCATGGAAGAATAGTATCCCATTGTTTTTTTTCTGGTCCCAAAGAAGATGGTTATGGATTAGGATCCATTAAGTGTGCTCCCACTTGCCAAAGATGACCCACATTTTCTCCATGCCCATTGCAGAGAAGGAAGACATGAGGTTCAAGGCTATGACTACAATGTCTGTGTCATTTGCTTCAATCATGAGAGACTTGTATCCATCTCTAGCTCTAGAAATATCCAGGTATCAGCCGCTTCATGTGTGCTAGGAGCCAAGTCCTCTAGGATAGTATTGGAATGGCTGGAACCTGTTAGAGCATTTTCCTCTACTGTTACAATGGCTTCATACGTTGTAGCCATTTTATCCACTTCATCAGCAAGGAAATTGAACAGCTCTGTTTCATTGGTGCTATCCCTCAGAAAGCTCTTCCAATTGGTAGGTGTTTTGCCCCATGCTGTAACTCTTGATGGCCTTCCCATGTTTTTATTGTGCTTCAGACTTCAGACTAGACAGATGATAAACATCAGAAATGATGTCTGTCTTCTTGTAATTGCATCGTTGAGGGTTCTGGCACATGGATTGAGGTGTTCATTTAGTTTCTCAGTCATCCCTTCTTGCAGATTGGAAATCTCATCTTCTTCACAAAAGAAGCATTCCACTTTTGGAATGTCCGCATATTTTCTTCTCATGCTTCTAGGCTCATCTGTTGCTCAAGAGGTGCTTGGCATAGCCCTCCTTGTTTGTGTTCTTTCTCATTGCTAAAGGCATATCCTTGATGGCATGAAACAGTGATACATTTCTTGTAATATTACTGTACCCAGCACAATCTTGCTTCCTCTGGAATGAACTGGTGATATGAGGGTTTCATTACTCTTTTCCTGCTGACAAAGACAACATTTTCTCCGTCAGTTTCTGGTCTGGAAACTCCATCTATTTTCGATAGTAAAGGCCCAAGGTTTATCCTTTTACCACCTTTTGCTCACTTTTTCAATCCAATGTCATGTTTTACACTCAGCGGAGTGTTGCATGTCTGGCACATAGGTGCTACTTCACCTCTTAGGAGGTACCCATGTGTCAGTTCGGTGTGACCAGTCTGCAGACAGGTCAGTTTCACCTGTTCAGTTCGTGTCAGGTTTTCTTTCCTAAGGTTTCGGCTAGTAGCCACTACAATTTCTTGTAGTTTGTTGTCTCTGGTTCAGTTCCAGAGTTTCTGCCAAGTTTTATGAATGTGCTCCTTGGCCATTAGTTTCAGGTCTGTATGTGGAACTGTGTGGGCTCCAACTTTTCTGCTTAATCCATTTTTGGCTGCTTGATCTGCAGTTTCATTTCTTTCGATTCTGATATGACTCGGCAGCCAACACATAGCCATCTCTTTGCCATGTTCTCTCTTCAGTTCTGTGTATGACAGTTTGATGTCTCTGATGACAGCATTCTTTGGATCATGCTGTCCAATGGTTTGTAGACAAGATTTAGAGTAGGAGAATACTATAAATTTCTTGTGTTGTGACATTTTCATCCAAGTCAAGGCATGCAATATAGCATTGGCCTCAGCAGTGAAAATGCTGCTCTTGCCATGGAGGGCTTTCCTCAGGTCACCGTATGGTGTGCGGGCTCCATATCCAATGCAGTTACCCTCTTTTGAGCCATCGGTATACACCGGTACATGATCTTTGAAACATTTCCTCATGGTCTCGTAGTCCTTGAGGAAGACAGTTTCAGGGATGTCACCTTTCTTGTTTTTTTGCTAGGTCAAAGAGGATTGAGGGTGTTTCCTGATCCCATGGAGGGGTTTCAGGTGGCCTCTCAGCTCTTATTCTCTTCATTGGGATGCCTGCTTCTCGGTACTGAGCTTGTGCTCTGACCGAGAATGGTCTCATGACATATGGGTTATCTTTATATATTTGTTAGGGGTTTATCAGATAGCATTTGGGATGTTAAACTTGATGTTTAGCTGACATTCAACCCTATGCTGAGTTCCACAGCAGTGTCTGTCACCACTGTGCCCTGGTAGTGAGCGACATACACTCTTCATAATTCCTCATCACCGTTCAATTCAATATGTTGTCTCCTTGACTACTACTCTTCTTCCTTGATGAACTGCCACTACATTACTGCCACTGGCTTTAGCAGTACATTTTAGGGGCAGAACCATACTGGTATTGGCTAAACCATGGCATCTAGACCAAAAAAAATAAGAACTGACCAATTACTAAAGGGATTTTTATTATTTTCAAGGAGCATTGGCAGCCATCTTAAAAAAATGGCCGCCATATTGATTTTTGTTTTGTTGTTATCACTCTTTTCTGAAACACTCCTGCCAATTTTTTTTAAATTATATTACAATTTGGACTATGGATTTTGAGCAAAACCACTGTCAGAGGCCTGTTTGTTGGCCATCTTGAAAAATGGCTGGCATATTGAATTTTTTTCAATGCTAGCAAATGTATAGAAGAAAGTGACCTACAAGGAACATTCTTAACGAATTTCTTGTTTATATTATAATTTGTACTTTAGTTTTGGGGCAAAACGACATAACTTAGGTCTGATTGTGGCCATCTTGAAAAATGGCGGTCATATTGAATTTTTTTGTGGCTAGCACTTTTTTCTGAAAAAGTGACCTACAACGAACACCCATGCCAAATTTCATGCTTTTATCACAAAAAGCACAATGGTTTGCCTAAGCCGCTCCACTAAATTATGGTTGATTCGGGATCAATATTATAAGCAGGCATCCACCGTCATGATTGGAAAAGGTTCCAGATAAGAAATGTTTTATTCTAGTCGGGAACCTTATTGGAGACCTTATCAGGGTTGGTAGGTTCCTAGTCAAAATGGGGTGACTTCGTTTTGGGGCTAGTATATTCCGAGGTGACTTCGTTTGGGGTGAGTTCTCCAGTATTCTGTGACACTGAGAGTGCCATGGCTGTGGAGTGTGGACCCATCTTACCTCTATGATGGGCTCTAATGATCCAACTGCACGAGCTTTTCTGAGATAGTGCAATGTTTTTCAACTGCACTCTTACTAAAGCTAGCAAAATTGCAGGCCTATTGCAGCAAAAACTATTGTAGGGTCATTGCAGGCCTTTCTTTATGCCATTTATGTCCTGAGTAATCTGTAATGTCAACATAAAAGTACACGTTTTCAACAGAATAATGATAAAACAACAGTTGTCTTCTAAAAGGAAGGCCAATGCCATCAGTGTGTTATTTGGTAAAAGTACCCTGTCCTGTAAAAATGGCATTGTATCTGCTGCATATACAGTAAAACCCTGCTTAAGGGGGCACCCTCCGTTCCGGGCCAAGTGACCCCTTAAGCGGGGTGTCCCCTTAAGAGGGGTTTTCAGGATGCCAGTGGTTATCCAATAGAGAATACCTACATAAATGTCCCCCCCCCCCACCCCCCGAAGTCAGCAGCCCTATGACCGTGAGCCGCCGTGAGCTGCCCAGAGCTGCGACGGCTCACTGAATACCGCACCTTCAAAGCCCCCAGCCCGCCCTGTGTGCCCACCGCTAACCTGTAAGCGGTCCTCTAACCCCCTACCTTCAACGAGTGCGAAAGTCGCTCATACTAATATCCACTCACAGTCGCCCGCCCAGAGATGTGGTTATTACCTTGAAAAAACACACTCCGGCCGCCCGGGCCCGCACAGAAATGCTCAGTCTATTGTTCTGGTTGCGACAACTGTCTGTCCCGTACAAACAGGCACCATAAACTTGGATTTTCAGTGTTTTTGATATGATGTCCCTCCAAACTGTCCCCTTAAGCGGGGTGTCTCCTTAAGCGGGGTGGCCCCTTAAGCGTGGTTAAAATAAACTCTTAATAGAGGGAAAAATTTCTGTTCTGAGCAAATTGTCCCCTGAAGCGGGGTGTCCTCTGAAGCAGGGTGACCCCTAAAGCGGGGTGTCCCGGAAGAGGGGTTTTACTGGATGCATTTATGTCACCCCTGGTACAAGTTTAGTCATAGGAATAACGTTAAAAGATTATACGCAATGGTCACCCATGCAAAGTGACTATATACACTGGTAACCAGAGCTACGCAAAATTAGCTCTGGTCGGGTTAAATAAGCAGCCGCCTCGACCTAGCAGTATCTGTTTCTTACTCTCCGACCATTTTTCGTACTGCTTGGAGAGTGTGTTTAGTCATAACCTCGAAGCCAATTTATTATTTTGTTATTTTCCTTTCGGTGTATTTTTAGAATAAAACCACCTCAAAGCTAGATTTCATTATCATTTTGTAAAGCTATGAATTTTACCCATCAAGTATTTCTGACTTTAGAGCTTACATAGAACAAACCTACCTGGGTCAAGGCGCACCCTGACTGATCCTGTGTAAGATTTAACCCGACCAACCTCTATATCATAGAAGGGGTTTGTTGCCAAACTAAATGATAATACTGTGCCATTGTCGTGGCGGAGTTATTTGAGATGACGTCATAAGCGACTGGTCAATCAGCGGCCAGTAACTGAATTCGCATAAGTAATTTGAATTATTCTGGTATTGTGATGCTATTCTACTGTCTGTGAAAAAGGAGAGATAAATCCAGAATCATACTCGAATTATAAAATAAACAATACTCCACTCGTTTGGATGTGTTGTAATTGTAACTCGGCTTTGCCTCAATGACGGTTAAGTGCATACCCAAACTTGTGGAGTATTGCTTATTTACACGATTTTTGATCCAGTTATTTTCAAAGTTATTTTCTCTGTAATTGTATGTGATGCAATTTATCTTACCCGCAATCACTCATTATTTACGTAATGGTGTTTCTCAGAATATCCATAGACTTTCACAGGATTTGAATAAATATTGACAAAAATATCTTTTATCTTTCAGGATCAGCCAATCAGTTTCTCGCTAGGATGGCAGATGAGTTGGGTCTTCCACATAGGAAAATCACGGTATGGCTCCGTTTAATAGTTTCTACAAACTAATGTGGTGAAATTGAGTTCGGTTTGTTGTCCTATGGAAGCGGAAATTGAATATTAACCCTAAAAGAGAGTCGAGGTCACTATGCGCTTATGCTTGTTTTTGATTAACGTAACAGTAAAAAGCTAGAAGTTGTTGGAGATGCTGTCTTAATTCAAATGATTTCGTGAGACGTGGCTATGACACCTCTACTACAAGCCGATGCTACCTTGATAATGACAACTTCCTGTCAATTTTGAACCAGGTTACTATGGTGTCTCCAGGTTTGCAGTCGTTACCTGTGTAACAACAATCGCCGCCACCTTGGGAACGGGCTATCGCCGTGTTCTCACTCTCCAACACAGTTCAGTGTTGGGGATTTGTACACCAAGCACTTTCTTGGTGTTAGACTGTTAGAATTAACAGAATTGGTGGGGAATAAGTCAAGGTTTCATCCGGTTCGGACTCTTCAGGCATCTTAATTAATTTGGCTAGGTCAAGGCATGTGATCTTATCACTTTTGGGGGTCGTGATGATTTATCCCGGCCCATCCCAATCTATTAAAAAATAGAAAGGCTTTCTGGAGATGGTGTAACCTCCACCCTGTCACCTAAGACAGTAGTGGTTTTACCATTTTCCACCCTATCAGAGCATTCTAGGGAATGGGGGTATTCCGATTTTAAGTCTGCAGTCCGGTAATCAATTAAAAAAAAAAAAAAAAAAAGTCTTAATTAAAATGGATAAGCCGTCTACTGCTCGGGAGAAAGAACTTAACAGATTAATGACAAACTACAGAGCTCTGTAGATAGATTCTTTTATTGGTTTAGTGAGAACATATTGACTGTGAATGCAAACAAGACTAAAATGGCTTGCTACACCTCGAATAACGACCTATTAAAATCACATTGGAAGGGTCGATCTATTTGGAATTTATAGGAGAAATCAGCTGTGAAATGTCCAGCGCGAAGAATGCCAACTAAAGAATCCTTAAAAAAATCTGTAAAAATCCTTGCCTGCAATCCAGCAGACAAAATATTGATGTGCACTTGTTTCCAGGGAGGTTAATAGTGTTATTCTAATGTATCGCTACAGTGCCCTATGTATTCAAGAACATATCTGAGTATATCTTTATAATTCATTACATTATTACATATTTCTTTATTTTCCCATTAATGTTATCTATCCAATTAGGTAGGACATGGTATAAGTTCCTTCAGTGGCAGCTAATGAAAATTAATTTCATCCATCCACATCGTACTAACTTTATTATAACTGTTGGTATTATGTGAGTCTCTAAGGTACCTGACCATGCTCACAGTAGAGTAACATGTTTATCATTTACGTGTATCATATAATTAAATAGAACTGAACGAGAGTTAGCCGGATTAGTTTTATACCACGATGGACAGGTCGTGTATTACTACACGAGGCGATAGCCGAGTGTAGTGAGTAGAAGACCTGACCGGAGTGGCTTGAAAACTAGTCAGGCTAACTCGAGTTTAGTTCTGTATTTATCCTACCCCGTCTCTACACTTTTGGATTACTAAAATATGGAGTATAAATATGTTATGGGAGTTATGTCTTAGTGATAAAACTGTTTTTCGAATTATACTTAATTCCAGGTCAGCTCTGAACCACTCCGAGAAGTGTTTCTCATGACATGGGAGGGTTCACAGCCCCAGCTGCCATCCATCTTACTCAACTCCCATATTGACGTTGTTCCAGTCTTCCCAGTAAGTATACGCGTTAGTGCCGGTATCCCATAGTGTACCACATATGTCCCAGCATCTTAAGATGCTAAATTAATTTGGAATTATAGTATAGAGAAACATTCAGGTACTTTCTCTGTACATTTCATAATATAAGACGCATCACAATAAATCTGGTCAAGATACGGTCAAATTAAAGAGTCATGTGTGCAATAAATGCAGCTGTGTGTGTTAAATAGCTACACGTTAATGCCGCATGAAGCAATGAGTCTGCATTCTCCGAATTACATCTAAAGGTGAAACAAAACTCTCTCTCTCTCCTTTCGTATAATCAAAAAAAAAATTCTATTAAATGCCTATTCAAAGTAGCATGACTGAGGGAGAAAGACGCTGCCTCGACTTGTTTTGATTTAAAAAAAGTAATATATAAATATACCAAAAGATTTGGAAAATGGTTCCTGGTTTGTTTTCTACCTCCGAGAAATACGTGAAACATGACAGTTTGGGTTGTGACAATACCCCAGCCTCCAACGCCTTTGAACTGACCTCTGTGTGTGTACACTGTATAAGCAAGTTTTGCCTTAAACGATATAAATCATTTCAAAGAAAATTAGTTCCCCATTGGTCAAGACGGCCGGCCCTGACATGTTAGTGGTTTCACGGTAATACATAATGGAACGTTCTTCATAATTATGTTGATCTAATGAAGATATTGGGGTACGACTCTCAGATATAATCGTGCTTTATCAGGAAGACCCTCGACCAGTAAAAACACAATAGAAATGTTGATGTATATTCATAAAGTGTTCTCTAAATTAAAATTGTAGGAACATTGGAAGTACGAGCCGTTTTCGGCTTTTAAAGACGAGAAAGGAGATATTTTCGCCCGGGGATCTCAGGACATGAAGTGTGTCGGTATTCAGTGAGTGCCAGCCGATCATCCAATCTGGTATAAAGATCGTATATGACAAGACGTCACTGAACGTGGCCTTTCATTATAGTGGTTTATTATATACTGGACACGAGGTAGATGTTCCAAGTGCTGTATCAGAGGAAAACAATACCAGTATTTCATTATGATATTGTGTTTATTTCAAATTGCCTGGCAAGATAATCAGAAAAGATTGATGTACCTTAAAGATGAATTGGTTATAATTAGTTCAAATGTGGTATTACGGTAGGAATAAAGTACATTCATTGTAATTAGAAGAAAAAAAATCACTGTAATTAGAGGTAATATGAAGAATGATTACCTTAGATTCTAAGCATCATCTAATCTGTCAGCTGTATTTCATACAAAACTCATTGTTAAGTCTATAAATGAATATATCTACAAACACGTATTCTACTCTTCTCATACATGTTTTAATAGTTTTATTTCTGCCAGGAAAAAACACCTAGCCTCACCCACAATAAATATGGTCTCATATATGTACTTTTTATCTTTTTCGCGATAGGTATATAGAAGCTATCCGTCAACTGAAGAAAAGAGGGAACCAGTATTCACGTACAATGCATCTATGCTTTGTGCCAGGTGAGACTGTGTGAAGAGTGCTATATTTTATCACATAGATATCAACCTAACATTCTTATTTGCGTCATCATAAAGACAGTCTCACATAGACCATGAACTGTATACAGAAAATAATGTATGCTCCTTATCATCCTTAGTCAATGACTGAGCAGCAACATATTTCCGTGTTTATATCTTGTGATTGTATTTCTGTTAGATTTAATGTTTGTACTACTACTCGTCATTATAGACGGATCGCCTGTAATATTTTGAACTATATTCGCCTGAAAATAATCCAACCAAAAAAATCCATGCCAAAGTAATACATTCAGACCTGAGACGTGCAGGAAAAATAAAGTCCAACTATTGACTTCATATCTATAATCATGTCGAACAGTTGATCGAATTCATGGGCGTCTGTTATTTTATTACCCATCTGATACGGATTCTCCATACTAAGCCTATGGAGATTACAGATTGCTACTGAGGAGGATACGGAGCTCCGTACCCTCCTAGGAGGATACGGATTTTTTAGATGAAAGTAGTCCCAAACATAACTTCTTAATTACGTTGAAGAGTTTTCTAACGATCATATTTATTGCTTAAATCTAAAAATAAGTGAGTAATAAATACAACATTACCATAATTTCGATCTGTGTGGCCGTATTCTCCTTGTAGTTGACGCTACGCAATACTCCTCGCTATCGCTTGGAGTACTACTACGCGTCAACTACGCGGAGAATACGGCCACTCAGATCGAAATCATGGTAATATTGTGTATGTAGTCACATTTTAGAAGCTGTGGAGACAAGGTAATGACTATTTTTCAATAACAGTTATCACTTTTATTATTTGTGGGAAATAATGCCGCTGTCAATAAGATTTCCAAATAGTATTACTCCATCAATTCCAGATGAAGAAATTGGCGGACACTTAGGAATGGAACTCTTCGTGCATATGAAAGAATTCAAAGATCTCAACGTTGGATTTGTCCTGGATGAAGGTATAAGTTAAAAAAAGAGATTCTACGACCGTTTAAGCAAATGTATGTCTCCATTTAATTTGGATCTGCAGTTAATCTCCTGTTTTTAACAGGATCATTGTAATAATTTTCAAAAACCTTGAAATGACTTCAGACCTGTTGCGGGTATTTCATTATCACATACTAATCTTAATCTTTTCACTTGATTAACTTGAATGACTTGATAAGAAAATCTTACACAATTATAAATGGATCAAATATATTGTGTGCATTTTAAATTGACATTTAGAAAAAAAACTAGTATTATGACGCTCTGGAATCTACCTAATCAAGCAACTTTGTTTTGAGTTTGAATGTGTGGTATCTTATCTTGTAGGCTTAGCTAACCCTACAGATACATTCACAGTATTCTATGGGGAACGCAGTCCTTGGTGTGAGTATCAACGTAATCTGTTATAAATCCAGGAAGAGTTGCTCGCATAGTGCATTACTAGTGTGTATTAGATTCACATAAACCGTTAGGAATTAGAGACACTTATGATATTCCATGCTTTATAGTTGAACTGCATCCAACTCCTAGTCCTTTAATCTTTTTAGGTTCGCTCTTTTAGCATCTATTCGTAGGTCACACGCTGTTCAACGCACGTTCTCTTTTTTTCTATAGTATATAGTGTGTGTATATATATATATATATATATATATATATATATATATATATATATATATATATATATATATATATATATATATATATATATATATATATATATATATATATAATCAAGCATTGTTAGCCTTACTATTACGTATCTTAAAGTAAATCATCGTGGGTGGTATACCCCGGAAACAGTAAATCTCGAAAGTAGGTGTTCAATAAAAGTATATAGTCAAAGATCATTGTCGAAAAGTCCACCATACAAAAAGGTTAAATCAGGCGTAACAGACATTATTATCAGAAGGAAACAAACATTAGAATTTGACAGTTGCTGACATTATATTCTTTATTCCTCAATAGGGATAACGGTCAGGTGCCCTGGAGATCCTGGTCATGGTTCACGCTTCGTAGAAAACAACGCAGGCGAGAAACTGGTCAGTGTGCAAAGTTATACTTGTACAGTTCGCAGAGTGTGACTGGAGTATACCTAATGGCAGCCATATCACCTGTTATCAGCAGTTCTCTTTTTGTAAACTTTGTCGCTTTGGCCTTTGACCATCATACGCAATAAAAGAGGCATATAGGCTAAGGTTATCTGCCGTAATAAAGGTCATGTCACCTTAGACTGATACTCGCTCATAGTGGGTAGTTGCTACCGGAACTTAAAGTCAACATAGTAGTATTCATATAAACATGGTCTAAATGGTAGGATGTTGTATTATCCATAGATGTTCTTTTTACTGCAGAGAAAAGTTATCAACAAATTTCTGGATTTCCGGGATAAGGAGGAAAAAAGGTAAGCGATTCAGATGATATATCCTCTCCTAATCTCCAGTGTACATAAATTTGTTTCATAGTTACATGAGAGATTTTAAATTTTAGGGTTTAGGAATTCTAATTCTTTGGTTATTGATCATAATCATCTGAAATAGACCATTTTTGCTTTCATTTAAGGGCTGATTCAACCAATATGATGGATTTGTCGTGATATATCTTGGTATGTCTTGTAGTGTCTTACAGTGTCGCGATGTGTCGTACCTCCGTTGTCGCAAAATGGAGCCGTGAAGTGTTGGGTGTATGTTTTGGTGCTCCACCACCGCGACAAATGGGCACGCGATTATTCAAACCTAGCCCGACTTAGCACGACACCCAAATCGTGACCAATCTCGCTATGTCTTGTGTGTCGGTGGAATCAGCACTTTAGACTTTCATAATATAGTAAACCCCGCTTAAGTGGCTGATCCACCAAATAGACACTCCACAGATGCTCCGGAAGGCAGGTTTTAAACCTCGAGCAGATGTTACTCACCAGGGCTGGCCGGCTGGCTGCCCCTAATTCTCTAAATTCTCTGAGCTGATCCACCAAAGCCTCTAATTCTATCCGGCCGATGGCCACAAGACGTACACACGGCGCTTGGCGAGAACCCAGCATGCAGATCCACCAAGTGTTGCCGCCGGCAGGTAGTGGCGAGGCGATGAACAAACAGTGGGTATGCTGTTGCCGTCTTGTGGACATTGGCTGCACTAATGCGCAAGCCGAGTTCCCCAGTCATCCGATAGAGGGTGGGACAAACGCTTTTCCATGCACTGGACTGCTCCAGCTTTGCAGAAGCCACAGAAGCCGGTGTTAGGATTTATATGGGAATGATGATAGCATGTCAATTTTGCGCTGAATTCTGCCTTAGACCAAACAATGAAGGTAAATAATGATAAGCCTAGAAGTTATGAATGTGTATGACATGCTCTGGTGCTAAATTTCTGCCCAACTCTCTGAACTTTCTGCGCGTGGGATGGCTTCTTGCAGGTGCCGCCAATTCCATGTTGACAGTGTGTGTCGCAGTGTATACGAGCGAGCGGTCAGTGCAAATCTCAGGAAAGCTCACAGTGTTGTTGGCCAGCTGGCCAGCCACTACTAAAACTCAATTGAAACAGGTTTTGGCCAGCGGTTGGTGGCGATGGTTTGTGGGAGGCATTTTACAATTTTGCATTCAGAACCGCCAGCCGACTGGCCGGCCTTCTAAGTATATCTTGGTGGATCAGCTTCAAAATGGTCTATTGGCCCGGGCCAGTGGTTTGCGAGGACCAACAGGCCAGCCAATGCTTGTCAGTGACAGGGTTTCGGAGACAGAACCATAAACAAACAATCCAATTAAACTGGAGTGTTGTTCCCAAACCGTCCTGTCAGATTTGATGAGGTGTCCCTCCAAAGTATCCCCTTAAGATAGGTTAAGAAGCATTTTCTACCGAAATAATTGCAAACTGTCCCTTAAGCGGGGTGACCCCTTAAGCGTGTCCCAGAAGCAGGGTTTTATTTTATACTGACGTGTCATCTTAGACCAAGTCGAAAACTTTTGTACATAAGTGAGACAAAGTAGTCCTTATTTTGTTTGTATTTTATTTTATAGGTTGAATGCCGATCCTGGTCTGCGCCTAGGAGACGTTACAACGGTGAACCTCACAAGAGTAGAGGTAGGTTTGGAAAAGTTGCTGTTATACGTCGATTGGTATCTTATAAATGGATATACTTTGCATAATCCTCGATTGAGAGGTTTTAGTGTAGGTTATTATATCATTAAGAGCGCTGATTTATGAAAGTAGTCGTCCTACCAGTTAGAGTCGGATTTGGTAAACCATGAGACCATAAAGGTATTGAAGCAGAATATAATATGGAATACACATATAACATTAAATGATATTCCTACTATTTGTACTGCCGAAAGTCAAATGCAAACTTGACATATTTGGTGAGTGCTTGTGTTTAACCTTCCATGTCTCTCTTGCACTCCACATTTGTGTGATAACTTTTCAGTTCAATTCTGTTTGCAATAGGGTGTTGGTGTGTGGGTGTTGGTGTAGGTGTGTGTGTGTATGTTGGCCGGGGGGTGGGGGGGGGGGGGGGTGCACGGGGCTGATCCTTGACTGTCAGGAAATACTGGAACCAAACGTTACGTTCTCTCAGCTTTGGTCTGGGGTTAAGCTGTAACTCCTCTAGACTTTAGTGTTGTGAAGAATCTGGAGCCCGTTTTAATAATAATCTAGGATCGTACATGTAGACCTTTTTCTGTTTGCCAATTGAGACCCAGGGACGATGTGGGTAAACTTTATTCAACACTTATGGACGACGTTATGGACGGCTAATAATGTCCTAGCGAACAGACTTAAATATCATTACCTGATATCCCTTATAGGAGGTACAGAAAAGGGTCTTCATGTACGATCCTAGATTATTAAACGGGCCCCTGTATCAAGGGTGGATGTATTTATCTTTGCGGATCCCAGCATGGGGACACATTGACCAAATGGTGAAAAAGTATGATTTAAAAGTAGAACGGATAGCAGTGAAACTAGCTGAAACTTGGATTATTCCCTTCGTATAAAGCCATTAGTGAGATCCATGTTAACAGTGTTAGCATGCACAATATTAGTCATGTAGGTCAGGAAGAACAAGATAGGATATTTTTATGTCAATTCTCTTCACATACAAATCAATATGTATGCCTGTCAAAATCAGAAGAGTCCTTCATCCAGTGCGGATCTGCGGGCTTCTATAAGGTTGCCTAAGTTTCATATGAATGTCTTTCCACAGGGAGGCGTCCAGACCAACGTGGTGCCAGCCGAACTGACCGCTAGATTCGACATCCGAATCACACCTACTGTGAACCTGAAAGAGTTCGAATGCCAGCTTACCCAGTGGTGCCAGGAAGCTGGAAATGGGGTCAGCTACGAGTTTCTACAGGTAAGTACAGTGTTGGGGTTGTTAGCGGGTGAACGGTTGGTCTGAAGGCTATGGCTACAGCCTACTGTAGTACACCTTCAGGGACTATTACGGAACCCCTGACCCATATCATCGTAAAGCCTCTTTATTATGTCATAAGCTACTTGTAGTGAGTTATAAATGTGTCCACCTGGTCATTTGGCCTTTTCAAGGCCAATGTTTCTACTTTAAAATGCACACTTAACTCTTGTTACTCTTA
Source organism: Alentia gelatinosa (assembly GCA_950022655.1). Taxonomy (NCBI): domain Eukaryota; kingdom Metazoa; phylum Annelida; class Polychaeta; order Phyllodocida; family Polynoidae; genus Alentia; species Alentia gelatinosa. The sequence continues at coordinate 18,906,177 of OX465581.1, forward strand.
AATGATATGTTTCAATATAACTCAGATCGGAGATACAATATCGGAGTATAGTACTCCTAAAAATAGGGCCTTTGTATTGTTTGTATTCCGATTAGCGAAATAGAGAACTTGAAAATATCTATTGGCCCTCTTCAAATCTCTACTGTTACTGCGCTGGAGCTTTAGTCTTTATTCAAACATGTTCGCACAGATTCACCTCTCAGTCTGAAGTCCAACAAAATATTCTATTCATTTCGTTTACAGAAATATGAGGGGAAGAACTTAACCAACGCCACAGACGCTAGTCCTTGGTGGCGGGCATTCAGTCACGCTGCAAATGACGCGTAAGCCACATTTTGATTTTATTGTTGACAGTACAAACATTACATCTTGTGTCATCAAATAAGGGACATACCTTAAAATTGTAGACAAAAATATACAACCGATACCCAAGCAAAGACGTAGAAATGAGAAATAGCAAAAGCACAACTGGAATTTATTAAGTACAACTACCTACTAAAAACTGTGGGTGATTGTCACTTTACTGATTATGCTGTACGAGTCCTTTGTAACATCGTTTGTAATTAAATCTCCATGAATGTACCTCTTTGCCGGCATTCAACATTTACTGTCAATGGTAATCACCTGTGTATTTTTGGACGTGATAAGCTGCGTCTATGGATACTTACATTGTGATTCTGATGAGCCACTTGAGATTTCTTTTTCAGTGGAATTACGTTAGAAAAGGAGATCTTCCCAGCTGCTACTGACAGTCGTTATCTCAGAGCTGTAAGTTTCTCAGATTGTTGAATAAATATGATGCTTTCGTCAAACAAAAGAAATGATAATAATTTTCCAATTATGAATTTGAGACCTTGTCGGAGTCAGCGTTCTTTAGCTTTTAATGACTCCCGAATGCGAGTATGTGAGCTGCACCCGAAACAAGGATAAGGGAAGAATGCTGAAGGAGCTTTCTATTAAAGATGACAATATATCCGTTTTTCTTGCTTTTCCAAATCACTTCGTGCACCATCGCTTTGCTAAACCGGTGCCTTTACGTCACTTTGTCATCTATATACTAGACACTCCATTATCAAGTTCTAGAAAATACGAGGCATATCCCCTATTTAGATGGTCAGATCAAACATTTCTTTAATCCTATCACTTCTCAGATAAGAGGAGATGATCTATTATTTAAAAGGGTGCAAGGGAAGAATCTAGTGTGAGGGACAGGAGTGTTTCTTCGTCATGGATATTTCCTTATAACACATTGTATAGGATCCGGATTTGAAAACAAAAACATCATAAAACCATTGATGACTTTCGTCGTTGATGTCTATTTCAGGCGGGTTATCCTGCTATCGGCTTCTCTCCAATGAACAACACACCGATCCTGCTGCACGACCACAATGAGTTTCTCAACGAGGGTGTGTTCACCCGCGGCATCCAGATCTACGAAAGCATTCTCCCTGCTATTGCCTCTGTGCCACAGTTTGATCCAGCGACACTTCCAGCATCCTAGTTACAATACGATCTCCCCCTAGGCAGCAATTTACAGAACGCATGCCGTATTCGGCATTAAAGTGCGTCTCTTGCTTTTACACTACCCCAGGTATGATTGTGATGAGAAAAAAAAACGGTAATGCTGCAAAGGAGGGGACGGCTGATTGTCCCTTGCACTGAAAATGACTAACATCAGAAGTATTGGTAACTGTGATAACCAGTAGGCTAGTCTGGATTAGTATAATGATATTAAAGTATCACTCGAAGGAGGCGAAAATGTTTAAAGGGAATGGAATACATATTCGTGTATTCTCTAGGCGATTTTATTTCAATGTTTACATCATGATTTGAATTGATACCAAGGCTAAGAATTTGGATTTGTAGGACTATTAAATCTGAATTTCTTTGATAGTTGTATCACAACTTTAATTTCTACGGGATTTATTCATGTCTCATACACACATTATAATGTAGTTCCTTTAAAATGCCATGTGATACCAATATGACAGCTAGAAATAACCTACACCACTCTTACTGAGTTTGTCTTATTGTACCATTTTTGTAATCCCTTTAGCACTATCTTTGTGGTGGTATTCCTTGTTTGTCCAAATGAAAGATGCGTCGCGATATGATTGCAAGTTATTTGTACGTGATGTCATTTGTTTCTGCGTAAAAATGCGAATAAAAGGTTTCATGGGTAATACTCATATCTACGTATTTGTCCTTCTTGGGAACAATCTTAGATTGATCTGGGATCATTCTAGTTGTTATGGAACACTTACTGTGAACCAGTGGAAAATGTATCACAGACGATCTGTAGTTGACAGCTTTTTTACAACGCTTTTCAGGGATATGCATATGGACAACTTCCACCAATGAAAAATCAAAATACAACCTCACAAGTTCCAATACTAGTTTTTTTTGTTATTGGAAATAATTCGCCTATATCAATACAGTGCGGTCTATCATCATCACCATTTTGAAGTTGTTTTATTGATAGGATAATAGATTTGGATATATATAATGTATGATATATAGTTTCATATACATAGAAGGAAATTATTACATTTAGATTTCCTACTTTTTAATTCCAGTTTTTATGCTTTTTCTGCATTTCTCCCCACCAGAATGTGATGATATATCAATCAGTTGATTGACTTCGGGATGATAGGCTAGACGGATAGATATATCTATCTACCATGCCTTAGTGGTTGTTTACATTTTAGTTCTCTTTTTATGTCTGAGGTGCGAGTCCGTATAGATGAACTTCGGAATGATAGGCTAGACCTATATGTCAATCGTCTGGTAATTTACGGTTTAGTTCTGTTTTTAAGTTTTAAGTGCGAGTTTGTATAGATTACTAATTAGTTTTATATTCCTCTTGAAGCACATGCTTTGGAATAGTTGAAGATTCTCGGGTTAAAAGTTTCACAATTTATATCTTCTGTATTGCGGACTCTTTTTCAGAAATTCGGTTTTTGGCCTGGGTAGTTCAGACATAATTTTGCTTTTAGATCTAGTTGTCCTTTTTAATTGTGATTCCTCTTCTTTCCTGACTGCATTAATTTGCCCCAGTATATTCTGGTTTATTGCAAACTTGCGCATGTTGACAACGTTTCGTCTCTCTTGCGTTTAAGCTGGGATATTCCAATCATGTTATGTAATTAAATCTAAAACATTATTAGCAGGTGGACGGTTGGTCTTTAGGTTATGGCTATAGCCTACTGTAGTACACGTGCTTGTAAAGTCACTAGATGGCCTGACCACATTTTTGCCCTTTATAGCTAACTAAGTACAGATAGGAATATGATTTCTGTTTTGGAAAGAAGGTTTTATGGTGGTACAATACCTTACAGTTTTAATATTTAGTATTTTGGAATGGATTTGAAAAAAAAGTGAATTCAGTTTGGGGGGGGGGGGGACCTTTGTAGTCACAGGTCCATTTTTAAGAACTCCTTTATGGACATATTTCTACCCTTTAAACTGGTTGAATCAGAATATGATATGCCTCATTTGAAAGAGAATAAAAAACAGAAGGTGCTAGGAAGTGGAATTTTCTAAGTAAATTCTATACTTACAGAGATATTCAAGTGTTTGTTGAAAGTGGGGGGGGGGGGGGGATTTTCAGTGAAATGGGCATGCTCAAACAGATGTTTACTCAAAATTGATTTACAGTGAGCATTGGTGTAACATTTACCATCTCCATAAGTGGCACTGACAGTTGCTTACACCCTAGGAAGTATCATAATTTAGGTGAAATGTATATTTGATGTGCTATTCATATATTTTTGCCAAATCTCATAATAGGAGGGGGGGGGGGGGGAAGGCATCAGGTGTATGAGAGGATGGTTTAATCAGCATATTTATACATAAACAGAAGTCAAAATGGTTCATAACTTTGTTGTAGGAATCAGTCAAGACCCAGTCAAATGATATTGTTTTGTAAAATCATCTGCAATATCATTTAAAACCAGATATTGGCTTGACCTACTTTATTGGTGTACATAGTGTAGGGGTCAGGGCAGTCGAGCAGCGTTGTTTCACTTTAGAACTAGGTGGCGCGAGTGCCGATCCCTGCTGTGCGGTATGGCCGGCGGACCCGCAGTATGCAAATGCTACGGGTTCACCCGCATTACGTAACTCGGCCACTATATAAGGTCGAGTCCACGGCGGGTTGACAGGACTTCTCACGGTGCCTCTTTACGGAGTGAACGTGTGGAGCCTCAAGAGTTGGTTAGGTTGTGTTGAAACACCTTTCAACGTGGAAGAGACCAGTATCTCTTCCCGCGCTAGTTGGTGCCCCGCAGCACCAACGGATTGTGTATTACTTCCAGTAATAAACGAACGGTAGACTGAAACTGTCCGGAGTCTGGTTTTCTATTCGCGGTTAAGCGGTAGTTGGTAGATCTCGTATCTCCCTCCCTTCTCCAGTGGGTAAAGCCGAACCCACCTGTATTGGCACGGTAGGTACAGGGTAGCGACTAGTCTCGGAACCTCTGGTCGACTGACGATCGCGGAGAGTGGTAATACACTTTCAGCGACTAGAGGGTAACCGCTACAATAGGAACAAGGTTTTGCCCCAGCACATGGCCAGGCTGCATGCAGACAGGTCTGTGTGCACTCATCCATGAAACTATCACCAACCACAAAACGTTTTATATGTAGTTAAGTAGATGATTGGCAATTGAAATCGCCCTCAGGTAGCTAAATATATGTGTGCATTGATCCATGACCTGCTGAGTTCACAGAGGAGTAGGGCTTTAAATATGCTATCATTGCAGGCCCTTCCCTATTCATGGATATCCTTCCCTCCCTCAATTAGAATTGAAATATCAAAATATTTTCAGTCAACAATCTTAATCATGTTTTAAGCTAGTTGTAGTGAGTTTTAAATGCGTCCACCTGCTTATTTGGCCTTTTAAAGGCCAATTATTCTATTTGAAAATGCACACTTAGCTCTTGTATTGATCTATCTTTGAGTGTAGGCAGATTCTTAACCCTCGATTTTAGATTCTCTGTAATTTTAGTAGCTATCTTTCCTGACTGCAGTCATGGACAAGTGATGCTTAATCCATTATGGGCATTATAGTTTGCTTGTAAATTTTGATCGCCATTACCTTACTGAGGTTTCTACGAATGCTAGATAGTTGGAAAATTTTATGATTTAGTTTCTTTTTTACTAGTTTGATGTTTCTATCAAACGTTAGGTTTCTGTCTATTATAAATCCTAGATAGTTGTAGTCTGAAACACATGATATTTGCTCAATTCCTATAAATAGTTTAGGAGGGGTCTGTTTACTAAGCTTTGTTTTTTATCCATACCAAACCACCTCTGTCTTACTAGTATTAATGGTAAGAATGACTCGGTCCAGACTTTTAGTTCTTCCAGTCCTGCTTGCAATGTTTTGAGATCTTTTTGATATCGTGACGGGAGTTATACATCGTCTGCATATAATTTTAACTTGAGTCAAGAGATCTCATATTGGCCCCGAGATCGTTTATGTACCAGATGAACATCAGTGGACCCAAGATGGACCCCTGTGGGACACCATACGGGACCGCCTCCATGTCTGATAGTTTGTGGTTGAATCTAGTATCATAATGATTACCTCATGAATAATGAAAAAGTCAGTTGTATAGTTTTCAGGCAATTTCTAGATTAAACCCAAATGCGTATCGTAGGGTTAAGACGAGGCCAAAAACAGAAGCGAGTAGCACTGGCAAAAAATCTGTAAATCCCTACTCCGTAGACACCAGAGTCCAAAGCCCACATCTATTGCCATGTACAATACAGGAACATGCCACAAGGTTTCACAGCAACCAGATCGATCGGAGATGCAGCCAGTCGTAAAGAATTCCATTTAAAAAAAGGCAAATACAATGACACACTTACTGCTTAACCGAAGAACAAATATTTATTTCTCGGAATCGTATATATTGACAGGGAGAAAATATTTCTGGATATGTTTTTAATAAATCTTACTAGTTCTTACATATTGACTATTTAGAAAGGCAACTGTATGACAACAAACGTAAATATACCATAATATATAAATATTGGAGAATAAAGAACGTCACTAACAAAGGTCACCTCATAACTTGAGGTTTAATTAAATAACATCAGATCATATATTTCTTTTAAGTGTCTAATCTAAAAATATCTACTGCATCAAAATCAATAGATGGCTCTTATACCTCTTAGAAATAACTGAATTGGAATAAGCTTGGATTAATCTTTAATGAATAGTAGACAGGCACATCACGGTAGTTTTACTGACAATTTGATAAGTCAGAATTCCATTATAACTTGACGTTTAATTGAATACCATTAAATCATACATTTCTTCTAAGTCTCTAATCTAAAAATATCTACTGCATCAAAATCAATAGATGGCTCTCATACCTCTTAGAAATAATTGAATCGACAATCGAGACACCTTTAATTCGTTCCCCATGTTAGCACACATAACAACCTTGAAAATAGAACACCAGTCTTCATTGTAGTTTCACTGACAGACTAATGGATCTTCTACTCATTCTCAACGCTCCATACTCGTTTCGTGCACCACTCCCTTTACTTGACTGTCGTTCCATTGACCAACAATGCACACTCATTCTTAACAGTACACTCTTTTCACCACTCAACCTTAAATATAGAAAACATATTTAAAAAACGAGGCGAAAGCACTTCTGGACTCAACCGAAAAAAAAAAAAAAAAAAAAAAAAAAAATTAAATAAAGAACACAAGTCTTCTGATACATTGGTCATCACTGAACACAAGAACACACTGGCGTAGTTTCTGTAAGCACCAATCACTTCATAATACTAAAAAAGCTTGCACAGTTTGAGGCCGATGCGGCCCCGCTCCCTTTCGATGTTGTTAACCGTAACCTCAACACGGTCGCCTAACTGTAAGCTGGTTTTACCATGCAGTTTGCGGGGGTCTATGCCACTGTTATGCAGAAGTGCATCGCGGCCTACACCAATGTCTACAAAGGCCCCGAAATGTGTCATGTTGGAGACTCGTCCGGTCAGCACTGTGCCCACCTTCAGATCGTATATCGACGTGAGTCCTTGTTTGAAGAGCGGCTTCTCAAAACCTACATTGGAACAGAAAATATTTTATAATGTAAAAACACAGAAAATTTGGTTGGACATGGTGAATGTACAACAAAATGTAAGACCGCCAGTGTTGGCGAATTTTGTTTAAATAAAACAATAACAGAGCAAACAAGTGAATTAATGCAATCAGTGTACAAATGGTCAGAAGGAATAAGCGAATCCGATTTATGAAATTCTATTGAAATGTTTGATAATATGTATAATATATACAGTACCTATACACACACACGCATTAGCTTTGATGTTATCTTATCATATACAATCAGTTTATGAGACGTAGAATATTACTATGGTCAGATTTGATAGCTTGACAAAAAGGCTTCAGAAATAAGAACTGGAGAATCAAGACGTTAGTGAACATACTTTCTCTGATGTCGTGTCCCAAGGGCTGACTCAAACCGTCCACAATCAGCTGTAAGGTTGCCTCCCCAGCACCCAGTTCATCGGCCAGTTCTTTATGGACTGAAAAAGGAGAGTGATTCTGACAAGCATCCACTAAGGTATTTTTGTTTTTATCCATACTTTCGCTATACTTTCTTTTTATCTCATAAAAGAAGAGTTATCACAAAATAGCAGACTAATTTTCTTTTGTCCTACAACTGAAGATACAAATGTTGATTGTGTGGATATTTTATTTTTACTTTTTTAAAGATTTGTTGGCCTCTTAAAGGCCACATTAGCAGATGGATACATTTCAAACTCAATACATGTGCCATCTGGTATTAGTTGGCCATATAGTTTCCACCTAAATAATGATACTTCCTAGGATGTAAACAACTGTCAGTATCACCTATGGAGATGGTAAAAGCTACATCAATGCTCACTCTAAATCAATATTGAATATACATCTGTTTTTGTGTGCCCTTTTTATCATTTTAACAAATACTTGAATATCTCTGAAAATATAGAATCTACGGTCGAGTGACAGTGAGTGAGGTGACCTAGCTTGTGTCTGCTCACTCGTTCAGTCATGACCTAGCTACTGATATTTAATCTGGTCTGTGGTGGTTGTAATCGCTCCAATAATGGAGGGAGTGTAGTAATAACTTGAGAAATGTCTTCCGGTTTCATTGTCAATCGGTGTCCAAAATGACTGAATTGTGAATAAATTTTTTTTTTTGGGGGGGGGGGGGGGGGAATGTATATACACCGTTACTGCCCTCCCTGTGGGGTTGCGTGGTAAGGTGATAAGATTTTTTTTTTGTTTTTTTGTTTGCATCTTCGTCTACACACAGAATTGTGAATAATGTCAGAACTCTCATAGAGACAGGCTGGTTCGGCCGGCTTGTTTCCACCAGAAACACACGTGGTAGATGAGGAGTCCAGCATATAACGTCAGCACTAATGGGGTCTATGGCATGTATGCGCTCATTGCTGTCCCTTACCTGGTACTCTTTTCTTACTAACCACACACACAGCACCACCCATTATCTCACCCCTGGTACAAGTTTAGCCATAGGAATAACATTAGAAAAAAATACTCAACGATCACCCCCGTAAAGTGACAACACTACGCCACGGCCGTGGCGTAGTGGATTTGCTAAGTCTTTTCTAATTATTGTGATAGTTTGATGATATTTGATTTGATAAAAAGGGGTGAGATAAATCCAGAACCGCACTCGAATCATAAATAGACACAACTCCACTCGTTTGTATGGGCCGAAATCGTCACTCGGCTTCGCCTCGATGACGATTGCGGCCCATCCAAACTCGTGGAGTTGTGTCTATTTATACGATTCTCGATGCAGTTCTATTTAATCACTCTCCCGACCACTATAATACCCACCATCACTTGATAGTCCCTTCTTCTTGTCTCACTTCGCCATCCCACACTCATACTAATTCTCTTCAATTCTTACCCACCACCGAACATCAAAATTCTCAATTGTTTATCATTCCTTGCTTTTATTTTATATCTATCCCTTTTTCAACATTTTCCAATCATAATGATTTATTTACAACAATTTGAAGAAGTAATAAAATATACTTAATTTCTTATATTATAAAGTTTATCAAATATACCTAATAAATATTATCTCTTCTTTTGTCACCACAATGGAGGGGGGGCGGGGGGTTACAGTAAAGAAAAGGAATTTAAAACTACTTACCTTTTCTTTGCATATACATCTTGATCTGTGAAATAAATGCAGGTTCGCCAATTTGCTCCTTGCTTACATTGGCCAATGCCATCAATCTAAAAGAGCAGAAGATGTAGAGTCTTAGACTTAGTTGTGAAATCTTCATATGCTAACGTACGGATCCATTTTGGTTTTCAATGCTTAAAATAGATTGTGAAATAAGATAAAACACATATTTTCAAGCAGTTTCCCCACCAAACCCAGACCAAATATAAAGTACTTGATCACACTTTGTCCTCACACAAACGTGGATGACGGAATATATACACAATATTACCATGATTTTGATTTGTGTGGTCGTATTATCTGCATAGTTGATGCGCAACGATACTCTGAGCGAAAGCAAGTAGTATTGCCTAGTGACAACTGCAAGAAGAATACGACAACGCAGATCCAAATCATGGTAAGGTTTTATTGATTACCCACCCTTCTGACTAATTATTAGGAACAGATAATTTTTTTCGACTAATTATTAGGAACAGATCAAATGAATGATCAGAAACTCAATGTAAGTGCCGTCTATTGTTTATATAGAATAGATCCAAAAGTGTTCATGCGGAAAAAGCCGTATTCTACTCAGTAGTGATCTTTATCTCACCCCTGGTACAAGTTTAGCCATAGGAATAACACTAGAAAAAAATACTCAACGATCACCCCCGTAAAGTGACAACACTACGCCACGGCCGTGGCGTAGTGGATTTGCTAAGTCTTTTCTAATTATTGTGATAGTTTGATGATATTTAATTTGATAAAAAGGGGTGAGATAAATCCAGAACCGCACTCGAATCATAAATAGACACAACTCCACTCGTTTGTATGGGCCGAAATCGACACTCGGCTTCGCCTCGATGACGATTGCGGCCCATCCAAACTCGTGGAGTATTGTCTATTTATACGATTCTCGATGCAGTTCTATATAAGTAGGCTATATTGGTTTAGTATAGAGACTTAATATTAGTTTCTTTTTTTTCGTTTAGACTCAATATTAGGTGGATAATAAATTAGCTATGATCAACATGATCTAAGTTGTGAGTCAAGTATCAAAGAATAAGGTTAAAGATAACACGGCTCCGACTCTGTGCAATCTTTCACTATCGCCTGAACAGTTTTTGTTGGGTTTTCAAACTTAATCCTGCGCAAATTGCTGATAACAGGTCGATATTACCCATAATAATAGAAGCCACATGTAAATCCGTGTTATCATACTAACCTGTTGGCGATGTGGTACGACTCTGGATGGATGCATGTCATGTCTAGCTCATCAGGTTCACCGGCAGCCATATCCTTCTTGGAGCGTTTGGCGCTAACCTTCTTGGAGGTAGCCGCTTTACGTTTACGTCCAGGGCCGACTTCTGCTGCAGACACAGATGCAGAGTCCTCCTCTTTCCTAATGAATTGTTTGGATATGCGTGATTTTCAGAAACATGCCATCTAAATACTAAACTGACTGATTTCTTGAAAGGAGTCTATAATTAAACACTCCATAGTCAACAATGTCATAAAATGTGAAACTAGATGAAGAAATTACCAACTTGGTAATTGACCAAATTGTTTTTTAACTGACAAACAGCAATTTCTTTTTTACTTGAAATCTGTTCACTGACACTGTGAATGAACCATAGAGTACTGCATAGGCGTGCAGTCACTTATTTGTACTGTATAAATAGCAGCAGGTAGTAAATATGTCACTTATGCCATGAGATACAAGCCCCCCTAAAATCTGTGCCCTACCACCCAGCTATAATTAGTCAATGCTCACTTAAGGGAGTTCTTCTGAACTTGCGTATATCTCTTCAATCTGCTAATGTGAAATCTATTACTAGGACAAATTTGAACTTACTTGGTTGCATCTCCCTGTGTTTCAGGAACCAATCGCACGAAGCCTGCACACTGTTCATAAGTCTTTGGTCCGAAACCTTTGATAGAATTCAACTGTGACCTAGAGATGAAAGGACCGTTTGTCTCCCGCCACTCGATTATCTTCTTAGCCCGACTTGAGTTTAGGCCAGCAATGCGCCTGGAACATTTTTCGTAAAAAACAATTGCCTCGGCTATCTGTAGGTTAGTATCAACATATTTAATGGATTAGTTGATCTGCACTAAGATTCCATTGATTTTCTATAAATTTCTTATCTGTACAATGAATACACGATGATTTTCTGTTCATTTCCGAATGTTTTAAAGAGTGGTACCGGTACTAATGGTGACGTCCAGTTACAATTCAAGCAGAGGTATTACGAGGGCCTGACTACTATCTTAATCTTATTCCTCACTTAGAAAATGAGATATGTTTTAGTGAGATAAACGAACAACAAAGTATTAAAATTATAAGTAAGATAAAAGGGAATAAATCCTCGGGTATAGAGCATATTAACTCGCGACTGATCAAAATGGCGTTAGAGGCAAATCCCTCAGTCCTGAAGGTTATTATTAACAAGGTTATTGGCTTGGGTTCTTTCCCCGCGACTTGGTGTATGGGTGTGATAACCCCCATCCCTAAAATTCCGAAACCTTTGAAGCCCGCTGATTTAAGACCTATTAGCAACCTCCCTATTATATCAAAACTTACTGAATATGCATTGCATGAGCAATTAGTACCCCAGCTGGTGGCTGCCGATGCCCTAGACAACAGCCAATTCGGCTTCCTGCCGTCAAGATCAACTGGTCAGGCAATCTTTAAGCTGTCTGCAACATTATTTGGAGCTAAAGACCGAGGCCTTTACACGATCTGTGCTTTCATAGACCTGCAGAAGGCCTTCGACTGCGTAGAACAGAACCTCTTACTCGATAAGCTGGGTCGACTGGGTTCAGGTATTGAAGTATTGTCAACAATTAAGACTTACTTCGAAGACCGTCACCAAGCGACAAGGGTAGGGTCGGACATGTCAAGTTTTGAGAAGCTTACTAAGGGCGTCCCTCAGGGATCGGTCCTCGGACCGATCCTCTTTGTTCTATATCTGAACGGTGTGGTGGACTGCTTGGAACATTCAAGTATAATCATGTACGCTAACAATATTGTTCTGTCAATCACAGGCAAGGACCCATCAATCCTTGCTACGTTAATGCAGGATGATTTAAATAATTTGAGTTCATGGTTTACAGCAAACAAGTTGGTAATAAACAGCAGTAAGTCCAAAGTTATGTGGTTTCCGCCTGGTAATGCTGCTGGTGACCTGCCGAAATGTAATATTCAAAACAACCCCATCGATTCTGTGACTAAGTACAATTACTTGGGCGTAATCTTTGATTCCAGACTGACGTTTAAAGATTATTATGAGAAGCTATGTCAAGATGTCTCTCTTAGACTTTTCAGACTACGTAAACTGCGACCCTTTATGACAACCCAAACGGCTGTTATCCTGACTAAATCAATGATTCTAACAAAATTGGAATACAGTGACTTCATGACTGTCCCAAGTATTAATGAATGATGCCTTGCGGTGCTGTTTTGAATTGAAACGTCGAGACCATGCACCCATTGAAACACTCTTGTTCAAGGCTAATCTCACAAGCCTTAAAGTAAGACGTGCGCGCCACCTTTTGACAATGGTACACTGGTGGTCGTCCAATGATGAGAACCTGATTGTAGAGAGAACTCGTGTTATGAGAAGTACCTATAAAATAAAACTTAAATTGCGGCGTCCACTCAAGGATCTCTTTAAAAGATCGCCCTTATACTACGGAATCCAGTTATGGGGCATCTTAGATAAAAAATTGCAGTCGATTGAAGAAAGGAATGTCTTTAAAGCTAAACTGAAGTTAGTTCCACTTGGTGAAGAGAGTTTTCCGACTGCATTGCGGTGAATTATCTTCCGGTTGCTTGCGAGATGTCCACATGCCAGCCTTGTGTTTGCTGTCTGGATGGAATGTTGCCACTTTCGGCGCTGGTGTTTGTCGCCCAACTCTCAACCATGTAAACCCCCCCCCCATTCGTATTTGTCTTTGTCTTTGTCCTTTTTCGTGCTTATGTTATATATATACGGAAATTAACTAAAATAGCTACAATCATGTCCCACTTGTATTTAATATAAGCTGTTTTGCCCATATTAGTTAGGCTGCTTTCACAGATTGGTGGGACTGAGGGTGTTATACCACCACCTCTTGGTGGTCTGAAGATGTTTATGTTGAGAACTACTTATAACACTTGTATGCATAACCTGTATGTGCTGTCTGGATTGTAACATCACTGTTTTGTTTGCAACCCTGTGTTTCTTGTCTCATGTACTATATGTTTATATGTAATGGCGGAATGGTGTGGAAGATCACAACTTTGTAGATGTGAACCTTTTTCGTCTAAATAAAAACCTTTAAACAAAAAAAAACAAAAAAAGATAACAGAAAGTGCTTGTGATACCTGAGAAGCATTTCGCTGCCGACATTGATGTCAACTCCGACGAAGCTGACACACTCTTCGACTACACCATCGAGTGCTGATTGCAGAGCGCTGGCTGCTAAGTCATGCTGCAATATGTAAACACTAAGATTTAGTAAGTGTCTTTATTTACCAAGCTGATGGTGTGTCCTCAAAAGTTGTCGCATTGTTGTCATACTGCCGACGTGTTAACTTCGGCATAGAAATCATTGTGCTGGAACAGCTCACATGCTCCACGATGGCACCCGCATTTCTGTATTGTTACAATACTATGGTGGAATGAGGTAGACATGTCCTACCCATCCATAAGTTAAAAGGTTCATTGCAATTTCGAGGTCAATTTAAATTGTAATCAGAAATTTATTTGATTATAACCTGGGACCAAAGTCCTCTAGTATTTGTTGTAAAATAGTACTTCTCATACGCACGATTCATAACTGATTGTATTGTATTATGTTACCATTATTTAACCATGATTACCCAGACCTCATGTAAGTCCTATATAGGACATTGGAGGTGTTTCTTGGACTAGTTTTACTGGAGCCAGCAGAATATAGGGCAACTCTGCCCTAGCTGATACCTCCAGTATAAATAAAAAACCTAAAAAAACTATAAAATTAAAAAAAAAAAAAGATGGTGGAATGATAAAACTAAACTTATTTGCTTTTGTAGGATGCCTGCAAACTCCCCCACATGGCCGCCGTATGGCGTTGGCTGTAGAGTGGGCCTGTGGATTTGTACATTATGAACATGTTTGGCAGACGCCTGACAGTGTAGGATTCATGGTAACCCCAGTGGAACAGGCCCTTGACTCTGCTTATTTGAGATAGGATTGTACAATTTAGAATAGGATACTTATGATTGACAGAAGCGTCTCTTCTCCGCATTTGCCATCAATGCAAATCAATATGTCGCAGATCTGCTCCTCCCTTATTCAGGAGTGGAATGCATTGAATAGGATATCAATCCACAGGCAATATTTTCTTATTTGTTTGTTTATTTGGGTAGTTTAACGTCCAATGTGTTCAATTAGACTTATTTTTTTATTACTCGATATATCTCATCTTACTTGTTATAACAAGTCGTTTCACATGTTCACAAAATCATGTTATTTGATATTTATAAGAGAATCCGTCGTCAATAAAAAGTATTAGCTAGTATAATATCGAACCATCCCCTAAAGTGGGATAACAATTTTCCTGAATGTAGTCACTTAAGTAAATACACTAATCAGGGGAGCTACAGGTTCTCTTCATATCAGTTTTTCAGAGGTGGTCTCTCCTTAATCCATGACCATGAATTATACATAATATCAAGAGACGTCACGAGTTTGAGTCTGAGATTATTTATGCCATGAGCCAACAAAATGAGTGGCATAAATAAACTCAAACTCAAACGAGTGGCGTCTAGATTTTATCCTACCCCGTTTCCATATTTTTTCGGTATTAGAAAGTAGTGGCATAAAGAACACTTTATGTCACACCAGTGAAATAAACAAATCCCATGTTAAGCCTATGGCGTTTTTTATTAGGGGTAGGATAAAGGTTAAGTCTTACCTGATACATGCCGACGCCGATGTGTTTGGGCTCAATTTTGACAAGTTCAGCGAGTGGATCCTGAAGGCGGCGTGCGATGGACACAGCTCCGCGCAACGTCACGTCCAGGTCCGGCATCTCCTTCGCCGCTACATCCGACGCGCTGTAGATGGAGGCGCCGCTCTCACTGATTATACTGCACAAAAAGAATCACCGATTGAAAAAATATACATCCAAAAGTGATATGCTCTATACGGATTAATACCACTCATTGTACAATGTATAAATCAGGAAGAAGATCGCCAGGGATTTGATCAACAAGTCCATGTATTTCATACAGGTATAAATAATTTCCGAAATTACATGAATTCTATGTCTTATTCTACACTGGTATTTTTTTTTTATATATTTTTTTTTTTGGATTTTTTTTTTTTGGGGTCAGTTCGCAGTACATATGACGCGGTCTACCACTGTCCCGTATACACAATTACTTCAGTTTCTGGAAAATATCAACATTCAAGTTGAAGCTTATCTATTCTTATTTGTAAGCTCAGAAAAGAAGCAACAGTTTACCAATACTTCACGTCTTTGCTGGAAAATGCTCGTCTCTTTATTAAGTCTGAGAGCATCGTCTCGGTCTCCCTGCACGCCGTCCCATTCCCGATAGCGATTGTTTCACACCTGTCACACAGAAACTACACTGTAGTGCAACAGACCATGGGGGATAACACTGTCTCGTTTCCATCAAATGAACTGATCTCTGTCAAAACTATAGACATGTAAATTTAAGTGCCATCGCTAAATACATGTACCAAAATTGTTGACTATCAGAGTCTGTCCGACTGGTGTTTTCTTACTAAACGTTCTGTAATAAGACCAAGAATTACATGTAGATATCCTCAGGCTAAAGTGACAGCGTTTTACAATTACATCGCATCTCGATTAGGCTGTAATGATAGTTTATAATTCTTGATATGTTTTGAATAAATAGACTGTATACAAAGTATAGGTACTAGTCATTGAGAGATGAAACATTTTTGAGACGTAGAAAAGCTCTAGGCTGATTTACCTGTGATAATCAACTAGATGTACCAGTCTGTTCTGCTCTCTGAATGAGTCGCCCTTACCGCCAATAAGATAGAGTACACCTGTTTCAAGGACTTTCCCTGTAAATAGGTGAGAGAACGTTTTTCTTACATGATATCACAAATGATCATACTTTGTTCAATTTTCAAACTGATCTTGAATCGTATTACCTCAGTCCTTTACACGATGAGTCTACTAGCTTGACACAGAAATACGAGTATAAACAGAATTTAAATAGCTATCTATGAATAAGAGAGATTTTGTGACCGACCTGAAACGTTTGTCACGGCAAACTTGCATCCGTTCCTGAAGCCAGGATCGAGGCCTAGCACAACCCGACCACGGACAGGTGGCGTTAGTAGTAGTCTCTTTAAGTTAGATGAGAACACATCCACTGAGGCCTTTTCAGCCTTTTTTGTCAAGTCGGATCTATAAACAGCATCAAAAGAAAATGCGATACTACAGGTAGGTGACACGGAACTATTTACTCGGATCAACATAGGCTAGTGATCAGCTAGTAATCAGCCCACCAGAAGTAGTTGGAAAATGCGATACATATCTACGTCTGGAAAAGGACTGGAATATATCAACAACATATTTAACTTAAGTCTAAAAATAGAAATCAAATATATCCCGTATTCAAACAGAAAACTGGCGTCCCCAGATGTCAGTCCATCGGGATATCGCAATTCTTTGTATTCTAGGAAGTACTCGTGTGAGATGCATGAAAGAAAAGTCCAGAGGTAAAAATGCATAGCGAGCAGAAAATATCCTACCTGCAGTGACGTATCATAAGCGGAGCCAACAGGCGGGTATAGGCGTCATCTACACACATCTGGAAGAGTTTACTCATGTTTGACTGCGGCACAGCCGGCCATCTTCGCCTGCAGAAGTCGGCAAACTGGTCCTTCACCCGGTCCGGAATGTTGACTTTCACAGACAGTATCTTGAGATTCTCTCCACGGTTAATCGCCATAACCTGTACAAGTGATATTGTACGTTTTTACAGTTTGGAAGTCTATTAAATACAATACACGTTAATCCCGTTTAATAAACAAGTATATAAATTCGGAAATTATAATAGTCAAGTTGTAAAAGCAGGTTTAGTTGGCACTGGGCCACCTAGCCCACTCTCGTTTCGAGACACCTTTTTTTTTTTTTTTTAGAAGATTCTATTAGGGTATAATCATACACGTTCTGCCGCTTGGTCCCTCTTATGTCTACGATGCATTTCAATCTTGTATATATGCGGAGTAGATACCATTAGCATTATCCGTCTTAAACCAAATACCGGTAGTGTAGAATCAATTCACCTCTGATCTACATCAAAATACAAATCCGAATACCTGATGTGATTTGATGTACTTGGTGGGTATAGAAAACTTAAAGTAAAGTTCAAATTTATGGATCTTTGCTTCTTCTTCATATTTTACTTCATTCTCCTTTTCTTTTTTTGTAGTCGCCCGCGACTTTGTGGTCTCAATGGTCGTATGTGATTTCTGAAACCTAGTATAACAGATGAACGGTATAACTATAAGAACATTAAACTTGTCAAAGACAATAATTGTAGGTCACACTACTCAATATCTGCTGATTCAAATGAACAAGCTATTATGGTAGATGTTCAGAACATTATTCTCAGAGAGATGGCTTTAAATCCAAAGACAAATTGAGTCATAAGGAAGACTTATATAGAACTGCATCGAGAATCGTATAAATAGACAATACTCCACGAGTTTGGCTGGGCCGCAATCGTCATTGAGGCGAAGCCGAGTGACGATTATGGCCAAGCCAAACGAGTGGAGTATTGTCTATTTTATGATTCGAGTGCGGTTTTGGATTTATCTTACCACTTTCTATTGTTTAAATAACATCAGAACTTCAGAATAATCAGAATATACTTAGCAAATCCACTATGCCACGGCCGTGGCGTAGTATTGTCACTTTACCAGGGTGATCGTTGAGTATATTTTTCTAATGTTATTCCTATGGATAAACTTGTACCAGGGGTGAGATAAAACGCCTCATGATGTTATAGCTGGACACCAGAGTGTGAACTCGACAGGATAGGTGAAGACCTTGTGCGAGAAGGAGACACAGAGGAAAGTCAGCGACGTGGAGACTCCTCATTGGGTCGTAGCCGGCCAGACCTTCCTTACCCTTCGTATATATTTTTAATACGTTACTAGCGACTTTGTCACGTCATATTTGACAAGTCGTCATGCCGGAAGCCTTGCGCATCTACCGCTCACGTACGGTTGGTTATCTCACCCCTGGTATTTTTGTCCCGTAGGCTTAACATTGGGAACTGGTGCCGACCACCAGCATAGTTCTGAATGGGCTATTATTTGCCGTGGCACAGGTCAAATCTCTGTGGCTTCTATCAATGTAATGAGATCAGAAAACCATAGCATTAAATTCTGTTTTCCGCATGGATACACACAAATCATGAGATGAGAAGGACAACTGAGTTTAGAACTACAAAAAAGAACAGCAGCTTCAAGTTAGTCTCTCCACGAGATTCTTACTCTCGTGGGTCTTCAGTCTCTAAGCCTAAGTCTAGTTCACTCGGTCTCTATGTGCGGGAGAATCTCTAATCGGATCATACCAGAATCATAGTTTTTTGGATATGGTAGGTAATTATTGTATATTAAAGGAGGCCAAAGTCGTGTTTATCATAGCCTAGAGTGGAAAATAAACAATTACCGCCAAACATACATATAATGTCTCCATTACTCTGTTAACAGTTATAAAGACTTTTCTATGAGATCGAAGTTCTTACATATCTCTAATCTTATCCAATGTATCTTTATCCTTCGCAATTATGTCTGCAATGATGTGCTGAATTCCCTTTTCGACCTCAGACAGTGTTGACAAACCTACATAAAAGAGATACAACTCAATGAAATCAAAGTCCTACATATAGAATTAAACTACAATCTCGATAGGATCTGCACAGCTATATGAAATCTAATTTTGTCCATATAGTTAACTTGAAAAAATCCAATCGAATAGTTAAAGATAATTACATAACCATCCATTATTGAACGTCTAGTTTAATACAGATACCTGTACTTCAATTATTTCAAACTAATTTTGAAGTCAAAATTACGTCATCTAGTTCTCTGGTAAATACTACACATCAAATAATATTTCCTTATGCACTACACATGCATTTTCTCTGAATTATTCCTAAAACAAACTGTCGTACCTTCTTTCTTTGGTTTTACAGCGTCTTGGAAACTGGCGCTATTCGGACATTTCAGAATGTTCATCGCCAACGGCTCCAGGCCTAACTCTCTGGCTCTTTCTGCGAGGGAGCGCTTACTGCCTGCTTTATAAGGTGCATACTTTAGGAAAGAGAGAAAATTAGCTTTCGTTTAGGGTATTTATGGAGAAAGTGTTTCAGATTTTTAAAATCAAAACGACTGAAATTACATCCATTCCTATGTAGTCAGTCGCATGTTTCTCTCTTGTAGAACTGAAACTAATTCCATACAAATTGATTCGGTCTGATGAGGTTACTCAGGCAAGGGTTTTTGGAAACAACAAATCCAGAAAAGGATGCTGGCTTCCGGGGCCTGCATTTTCAGCAATTCTAGGTGAATTTCTGGCCTCAAATTAGAACTAAAATGGCCTTTTTCATTTTGTCAACTTATTTTCTCCTCAGATTTACATTGGTCTGAAGGAATTGTACTTGGGACACAACAAAGTCCGAAAATACAGAAAGATTTGAGGAAATCCCATGCCTGTATACTAAATTTAAAAACAGAACAAACATGCTTCTAGGAGATTCAGGGTCAACCAGCCCGTCATCGACTGGATGACCACGTCGTCACGTCAGAGAGGGCGTCGACTACAGGAGAAGGATGTCATATATATTTGATGACAAGGAGTTTTGCTTTATAAATATGCAAATTGATGTTTTTCGGCCGATTTACTGCTTAATCTTGTGCCTGCAACACAAAGCTATCCACAGTGGTACTTCATGTATTCATAAAGGATTTTTGAATATTGTGATCTGTCTCTGTACAATGGAACAATTAATTTCAAGATAATCCACTCTTTCAGAAAAGCAATTTTTGTCGCAGAAAAATGGTTTGGACATGCTTTAAATGACAAATCTATGTAAGAATAAATATAACTGCATACCAGGAACTCGATTTCCTTTAAGTTCTGGGCCGATTTCAAAGCAGACCTTAGCTCTTGAGTCATCTTGCCAGCCTTTTCCACCGTCTTAATAACAGATATCGACTTGTTCATCACGTTGCTAAAATAACCATAGTCTCAAATAAATCAAATTGTATATTTTCTATATCACAATCACCAACATTAAGAGTATGCAAGTGGATTTATACATTGATACTAAGCAAAAAAATGTTCGTATCACATTAAATTACAGGATGCCAGCTGTGGTAAGAAAAAAACATTGAAATATTGTCCATTGCCATTCAGAGTCTACATATTACATACGCACTACAGTAGGGATTCAGAGGATCAAGGGAAAGCTCAAGTTTTTTAATGGGTCAATGGGGAGGTTCAGTAGGAGATCGTGGGTTGTGGCTGAATTGGGTAATTAAGCAGTTGGTAATTCGATGACATTCCTGGTGAAATTGACCTTGTCCTTGATAGTCTTGACAGTTCATATTCTTGTCTATTTTATTATTTGAATTGACATGTCTTTTCTTTCTGTCCAGGTACACATATACCAAAAAAGTAAGCCTTTGCTTAAATTAGAGGATATAGTAAAATATTGTTCAAGAAAATATTGCTGAAGGTGAAGATTATTGCTTACACCTCACTGTGAATCGGGTATATTTGTTTTGTTTATCAGATGGATACTATGATTTCAAGGGATAAGACACTTGTATCAGGAAAGAAACATTCTTTTGTTCAATGTGGTATTAACACATGGAGCATTATAGACATACAAGTGGTCAAGGTGGAGAGTACACATGTTTATCGATTATATCACATTTGCTTAAGGAAACAATGAAACTTCGTGTAATTTGTAATTGTATGGTCAATAAAAAAAGAGCATTGCTTGTTATGAAAATGAAAATTCACTGAAACATTGAAAACTGGCATCCCTGCACCTAAGGTGAAATTACTGGTTGATTCAATTACATTTGGCAGCAGGATTTCCTTATATTACAAGGATATTCTATTTTGCCTATTTTCTTACACAGTATTCCTTTGGGTTTCCATCGGAAAAGTATTGTTATCTAAAAGCAAGAGAAGATTTGAAAAACCCAGCAATAATCAGAAACCTTTTTCACAAGAACAAACTTACTGGAGTTCTTCCATGTGATCTTTGACTTCCCTGATGTTTTCCACTGACATATTACGTGTTTGTTCCTTCCTATATCGTGCTATGAATGGCACTGTATTGTCTTCTGATAGAAGTTGGACCGTATTCTTCACAGCCTCCTCATCGAGATTCAATGTGGTGGAGATGACGTCCACAAGTTCCCATGATGACTCGTTCATGAAACTAATATCTTCCATGATTTATGATCTGCAAAGAATAATCAACAACATCCATGTATTCTAATATTGTTTTTTGTTCTTGTTTTTTTAATCGGGTTAAGATGACATGGTACAGAAACTCGCTCTCCCATTTACAACTTGCGTTGGAGTTCTTATCAATATGATTCAATAATTTGACTCTGGCTGTTTACTCTAGGCAGTAACCGGTGAATGAAAACTAATTTACATGTGTAGGCTATAGCAAAATATACATCTATATACATAAGGTATGGTACTAGGGTGAATGATAAGAATATGAATAAGAATACTACATGTTAACCTCGGACAGT
Source organism: Alentia gelatinosa (assembly GCA_950022655.1). Taxonomy (NCBI): domain Eukaryota; kingdom Metazoa; phylum Annelida; class Polychaeta; order Phyllodocida; family Polynoidae; genus Alentia; species Alentia gelatinosa. The sequence goes on from OX465581.1 coordinate 18,928,232, forward strand.
GGTATATTTGACAATGCTTTTTTTGAGAAATTCAGTTTTAGGTCAAGGTTGAGTTACAATCGTAATAGGATGTAATAGGAAATTCAGCACTATATAACCAGTATAAATCTGCATAGGCCGACACCACACGTTGGCGGACACCCGGAACAGAGGGTTACGCTTATAAGGGGGTTTACTGTATATGAAGTTTTTAAAAGATTGTGAATAATAGGACGCATTCATTCTGACGCCATTATTGGTAGTTCCCTGCGGTCACCTGGCATTTTGGTGAAACATACCAAACTCTGTGAGGCACCACATTCATGCTGTGGCATAGCAAGTCTGCTGCTTTCTGATAATGGATGTTTTCAGTAAAGTGGGATTCACATGGAGAGACTCATGTACTTGAGACTGTTGTACTTTACGCCTTTTCTCCAGTCTCCAATAATTTTTCCTCTCTCCAAAAATTTCAGTGCAGAATAATGAAATTGAGCTTTCCTATTCTTGAAAGAAAAATGGCGGATCTGATTCACATGGAAGGACACACTCAGTATATAGTCTTAGAGATGTTCACTTTCACAAGGCACAGTCTCTGACTTGCAGCTTTTTCCCATGTGAATGCCTTGCTTAAGACTCAAGTACTCATGGCTAGCACCCAGTGCAGGATACATGGTCACTGGTGCAGGGACATTTCCCATGTGAATGTGTATGAAAACACACCAATGAGACTAGGGGCCAGACTCACAAAAATGCTTCAAAAATGTGTAAATAGGTCTAAAATCCAAATTGCTTAAGACTTTGTTCCTTGGAAGGGGAAATAGATGGTTATGATACCCCCTTCTCCATATCTGTCTCAGGAAATTGAGACATGGGGGTGTCAAACGAGGAGACAATGTACCAGTAAATAATCTCAGGGAAACTGCCTCAGCCATACACTCCTGGAGGTGCATGAGCCTCTTCATGTGAATCCCACTAAATATACCAGCAAAATTAAAGAACTTGGAGAATACATTTAACAGGGAACATGTTTTAGAACTAAAGTGGGACTGGAAGATTGGTATGTTTGCTGGCATGACTAAAGCCAGACTCTTTTTTGGTTTTATAACATTGGTACCAACCTTTCACTCCAATCCCAATAACTATGTGAAGTGCCAGTCCCAATAACTGTGTCAAGTTATATTTGAAAGTATGTTAATGAGTTTGATTAGAAGAATGTTATCACATTGATAAATATTTTAAAATGCTATAGTACACCTATATATGTTCTGCAGAAATCTTTTGGGATCACCGATTGCCACACTCAGGAAGGGATATCCCAATATTTGGCGCCAGAGCATAGGGAAAGCCTTGTCTTAGTATTTAGAATGCCATCACACGAATGCAGTCTATTACAAATATACAATATATACAATCTAACCAATAGTACCGGCTTAATTTATAAACCCCGGACGAAATTGACTATATTTTCAAAGACGATCTACGAAACGCAGCCGACACTACAAACGATCAATCGCCGATTTTGCCGCACAACAATTCTGATATAAACCCGATCGTCACTAACTCGGAAAGTGACAGCAAAACACAAGACAACACTAAGAGTAACAGCAGTAATTCCTCTACGCCATCATCTAATACTGACTCCAGTACTGATAACTCAGACTCCAGTTCCGATGATTTAACAACCTCCACTGTGACAGACACCAGATGCAACCAACTCAATAGTGACCCGCTTTCTACAAATGGACTATTTATGATACAGGATTATGAGAACAGTTACAATGAAACCACCATGGACACTAATGATGACACAGACACCATCCCCACTGGGGTGTCAGAAGGTGTTTTCGCTCTACCCACTGGGTACACGCTGAACCAAGAAACACTGAAGTTTTTATTTTCACTCATTGACTCACTGGACCCTGTTCTAGCCAAAGATTTCGCACATTTAGAGTGCAGGCACTAGGAATAACTTGGACTGGTATCTTTGTTACAAATTATCTAATTCAAACTGGAGAAATTTGGTACCTGTATAACCCACCAGGTGGTTCTATATCCTCAGTCACCGGTTATAATATTACTCATAATTCCTGTAACCTTGGCAACCTATCCCAGGTATATAAGGGAGCCACTCCAGGCAATCTAATTACTTACCTGTTAGTCCCTGACGAAGGCACATTGCCGAAACTAGTTGGACAACTAACAAAGGTGAACAAATTGTAACCAACAAACTCTAACACTAGTTGAAACATCAATAAAAACTGGGAATAAGAAAAGACAGGTATTGCCGTTTTCTGAGGACGTCCTAACATTTAAGTTTTACACTCTCATGATAAATTGTTTGTTGGAATTTGTGATGAGGAAGGATCTAAAAAAAAAGTTCATGTTGTTACTGTTTTTCAAGTACTTTCTTCTATTTCCTTGTATCCTTTTACAGTTCAGCAGGAATTGCTGAACAGTTATGGGTACACTGCATGCTTGGCATACTTGAGGATTTTCCCCTTTAAGGAGATAATGCGCGTAAGTCTGCAGTGACCTATTTTCAGATGGGTCAACTTTACCCGTTCACTATGACTAAATCCCCCACAGTTTCTCTTCCCATTCACAGTTGATTGAATGGTATGCAGTTTGTTTCTTATTTGTTTGTTCCAGTCAGATTGCCATTTGTTCATTGTCAATTCTCTTATTGGAGCTGTCATATCCATGTGTGGAGTTTTCACTGTACCGGGTTGCAACTTCAGAGCTTTCTTTGCTGCTCTGTCTGCCTCTACATTTCCATTAATTCCTAAGTGGCTTGGTAGCTAGCATAGAACTATGTCCTTCTTCCTTTTCTTCAAAATGGTAATCCTCTCTCAAACTTCTTTTATCAAAGGGTTTGTCGGAGAGTATTGGAGGATGCTTTAGAGACAATTTTGAGTCAGAATATATGATTACCGGTACCTTTATGGTAACAATACAGATTACTCAGGACATAATTAACAGTACAAGGGCCTGCAATTACCCTGTGATAGGCCAGCAATTTGGCTGCTAACTTCTAAAGATGATTGTCAAAAAACATTACACTATCATCTCTGAAAGGCTCTTGCATGGCAGATCACCAGAAATCTTAGTATGTTGGGCCCCCAATCCACAGACATGGCAATGACAGGTCTTACAGTGCCTTACTTACTATCTTCTTTGCCACAATTGCCACACTATATATATATGTATATTTCTTAATTCTACTAGAAGAGATCAATTGTACAGATTATCCAAATACACACTTCTAGAACCCCTTACGTGGGTGAATTGCAAAAACGTGAATCTTTGAAATTGCCACCCCCCCCCCCCCCCCCCAAGCAAATACCACAAAGTGAATGGTCACAAGATGCCAGTGCACACACATCTCTGACACCTGCTTTGCAGTTTTCTTATCTGACATACAAGTTAGTCAATGAGGTGCCTCCTTTAATCACATGACTAGGGGTGGTGCAGATATGGGTATGGATGGGTTCCAGTATGGTTGCTGTGGGTGTAGATGTGGGCATAGATGGGTGTGAGTGTGGGTATTGGATAGTGGTCTCACAATGTGGACCTGTGTGGCTGTTGATGAGTGTTGGTAGGTGTGGATATTGGTGGGTGTGGGTATTGTTGTAGGTATAGCGATGTCAGTTTGGGGTCAGAAAAAATGGAAATATTCTTCTTTTGAAATTTGCTGCCTCAGTGAGACTGAAAAAACCCCATGGAAAACCAGCAATTTTCAGCTGTCATGTGGCTGCGGGTGTGTGGGGTGGTTCAAACCCCATTTTATAGCAATGAAGAAGGCTTCGATATATTTTCATTATTTTACAAAAAGAAAAAAACTTCATAAACCGGCACTAAAAAGGAAAAAGTGGTTTCCTTGGAAAAGTAGAAAACTGCATGACACCTCTGTGTAGGTAAATGATATTCCTATATACCTATAGCTGTACACTCTATGCTTACACCACGCTCTGGGGGGTGGAGTAACTATCTGATACTACCCAAAGTTGGTATACTACCCAAGGTTGCCGTATACTACCCAAGGTTGACATTTAGACCAATCAGATTGTCTCTTATTAAACCACATTTGAAGGTATATAGGAATAGGGAAACCAAGTACCAGTGAAAGGAAGTCAAAATTACTCGGTAAGGCTTGGAAAAATTACTGCCCGCGGCCAGGGCCTTGGGCAGTAATTTTTCCAAGCCTTACCTCGTAACTTTGACTTCCTTTCACCGGAACATAGTTTCCCTCTAATATTGGTGTGAGTTGGTGTGATGGGTGTGGGTTTTGGTGTGGCTGGGTGTTGCATGTTAGTATTGGTTGGTATGATTTTAGGTGTTGAATGTTGGTGTGTGGTGTTGGTGTGGATGACTGTGGATGGGTATGAGTTGGGGTGTTAGTTGGTGTGGATGTAGTTGTTGGTGGGTGTGGGTGTTGCTGTAGCGTAGGTAGCTGATGATGTTGGTGTGAGTATGAATGCATGTAGGTAAGGCCTATGTATAATTGGTGTTGGCATCCATTAAAAACAACACCCACAGTAAACAACAACACCAAGACCCATATTCACCTATGCAAACACACTGCATTACATTTACAATGTATCATATCACTTCATCTATCACAACACACCCACACTAATCTAGATAAACTGGACAAACGTTAAATTTACTCATTTTGAAGTAGAATGAACTCTAAGAAACAAGTATTGATTGATAATTGACATTATTTGAAATCACTAGATGGCGCCACCGTGAATCGCAGGATATGTCTTGACAAACTAGCAGCATACTCAAAATTTCCGAAATTGTTGACCCCCCCCCCCCCCCCCCCCCCTCAGTGCGTAGGAACGATGGTCCCTTATCATGTTGTATAACGTCCGAATCTATCTAAGACATTCAATAGACCCCCCCCCCCCCCCACACACACACACACCTCAATTTCTCCCACCTCCAGTCTCGAAAATTGATATCACTGTGAGTGTGACTAGTAATAATCCGAGAAGCACTGACTGAGTGGTGCACATAGACACTGAGACAAGCAGACTTATCTCGCCTCTCGGACTGCTGTGAAACGATCAGCTTTTCAAAATACTCAAGTTCCAGGATTAACATGGACTAATGGTGTTGACGAAGGGGATATTGACCCCATGATTTCCATGGAAGAAAGAGGTCATTGGATATCTAAATGTCAATTTACCTTTTCCCTGTCTATTTTAAAATCTGTCACCTGCTGTTCACTGGTCGATCTGCTGGCCACTCGTCACTTGAATCTGTTTTCTTGATACATGGGACATCTGCCGGAGCATCTCAGAATTAATAAAAGGCTTGTTTTGAGAACCTCCGCTAGATGGGGCTCGGAGTTTATATCACTCTTCATCCATATTCTTCCTTACTGGATTGAAGTGGAAAGAACCAAACATCGGCCAAGAAAAAGCCCCGCACTTCTCTATGAGACAGCACATATGATTGGCCCGCATGCTGTGGACCAACCACAGCCGAGTTTAGTAGTAGCTTGAGTTGAGCGTAAACAATGGCGGTGTTTTTGACTTTTCGCAGTAAGTTTTACAGATCATTTTAATATTTTTTCACTTAATTGCAAGAACTAAGTCAATATCATAGTATGATAAAGCACGGAACGTCCATATTGATCATTTCGTCACGTCTGAAGAGTTCTAATACTTTTATTATGAGGAACAGTAGGGTTATAACCCCACCGAACCGGAGCTGAGTGAGTAACTTGTCAGAACTTGTCCCACCGCGACGTCAAGTATATCAGTCGAATCTTGTTTGTTATGTTTGTGTACAGTGTACATGCTCGTTAAAAGCTCGTAGATGTAACTCTAAAATGACTCCATTTTTATACTAAAAAGTAGACAATGATAACATTATTGAGCGACCAGTGTATTTCTGCCTACACCTAGATCTATCATGATCTAGTAACAGATCTAGATCTAGATTTCTAGAATCTAGGATCTAGGTTCTTTACTATAAAACGACGTTAAAAGGAATCCAACGGACGTGGCAGTATAGTGCCTGTGAGGTTACTTCTCTTCCTTCTCTGCTCTAAAGCTATTTACAAAATTGTCGAGTTCTGTTAAATGACAATGTTAAAATAGAATTCACCCCTTGGTCTATGAGTTGATTATATTTTTTGTTCTTGAATGAAAAAGTAATGTGTGATCAAATAATAATTCAAAACTCCCAGGTGCCGAATGAAGAGGGTTACTCTGACTGATCTGATTTTTGACTAAGTTACAACCAAATCAAACCTATTTTCATATTAGCGCGCCCCCCCCCCCCCCCCCCCCAATACCTAGAATAAGATACAGAAACACAGAGCCAGAGGTACTTTTGTTATAAACTATCTGCTAATAAGTTATTACTAATCAAGCCATACCCTATTTTTTTTATGTCAAACTCTGCCTTTATTTGAATTCCAAGGGCATGACAATACAAGAGAAAGTGCATATCAACCAGTCAGTCGGACTATATCTAGACAATATTTGATCAAATTTTGAATAAAGCTGTGGTATTTCAGATTCCTAGTGAAAAGAAGACCGAGGTTTCCAGAAACACTACAGGATGCATTGATGTGTTGCAGACACTTTTGGATGAGGGACCTTGGACAGGAAAAGACAATCGGACGGCTTTATGTGAACATTTCAGCATGTACGTGAGCTGCTTCACACTAGCCACCTCTCGGATGGTCGCTAACTTGTAAAAGCTTGCTGCGCTAGACCCTGGGAAAGCTTTATAACCAGGTCACACCTTCTATCTGCTAACAACACTTGGTTCTTGGCTACTACACTAACACTTCGCGTGATCCGCCACCACTAACAGAGAACATCCGTCACGAACAACACACGCAGACTTTACGGTTTCATTTGTGAATTGATTCACATGGTAGGAGAAACATGACAAGCACGACAGAACTGTCAAGCGAGGATAGTGCCGACGTATACGTATCGCGGCGGCAACGTAATGGCAGCAGAAATCTGTCTTCCAAGGTTGGGAACCTCGCATCAAAATTGCAGGTATGTGCACTAAGCGTGGCTCAAAATCTTCCGCTGTCCTGTATCTCATATTCTAACACAATATTAAAATAGAAAAGATTGCTGTATCATAGACAACTAATGCTTTTGAATTTTTTTTATTTTCAACTAACCTAATACAGGAACCACTAGTATAGACTATTCGTACAGTAGAGCTGACTGCCATGATTATGGGATATATTAGTGAAATTTGTTTGAATGAAATATTCGATAAATAACGAAAGGTATTTAATGATGCTATTGAATCGTTACGACCACATAATTCTACACATTTTAGTGGTTGATCTGAATTTATAACCACACGCTCAATTAACTGAGAAAAATGAGACACCGAGCCAAAAAGTATGTTCGCTCAAGGCTGTCTGTGTTCTTTTCTTTATGGAAAACACCAATAACTAGTTAAAACTGTATAATCAGAGGTAAGATTACAAAGAGTCGTGTATAAATATGGAAATCGTGATATATGTATAAACGGACTGAACATGATTGCGTATGTCGTAGAACGGAGTCAAGCTGCATTCAATGATATTGCGTATAATTTGACTTTTCGTTGTTTAGACACTGAACTAAATGTAACTTTATTTAATAGGATACAAACAGAACTCTTAAAGACGTTGACCTAATGCTTGACGACTACAAGGGTCTTGGTGAACAGCAGAGTAATGTTATGGAAAGAGTGAGTAATCACTTAAGTTATTATATAATCACCCTATGAAATTTCTTAGAATTAATTGGTAATTTATAATTCATTTCAAACAAGTTATCTACATTTTCTTGGCTTATTCCCGCATTTAGTAATATTCATGTAAAAGCTGTTATATCCCAAACATATATATATCTTACGTTTTAAATCAAATATAGCAATATAACATATTATAAATCTTCTGTGCATTGTGGTTAAAAGTTGAGAGAGGATTTGGATAAAACTACGGAACAACTTCAAGAAGAAAAAATGCGCCGATCGTTGAGAGAATCGGCTAGGAGCCTGCGTCCGTCTGACTTAGACGAAGATTTTCCCAAAGGTATGGCTCACATGTTTAATAACTATTCGTGAACCCAAGATCAGTTAAGGTCAGACCAGAGTTTGTTTTCACTACACTTATTGATTTTAGTGCCATTATTATGACATATCCAGTTTGAATGCGAAGTCAGGTAGAATGAGGTCAACGAGTAGATCTAAGTGGCTTTTTATGGGAAAGCATTCACAGTAGGATTTACTAGTGTAGTAAAAACATGGATTGTTTGGCACTGATTGGATTAGTATGCGCGACTTACAAAGGGTTAAGTAAGGTACTAGGTTAGTTATTAGTTAGTTTCCGTTTAGATGTTACATTATACAACAGCAGTTGTTTTATACTCTCACCAAACCCACCAGAAACTACCAAAAGCAATATCTTATGAATATGATATTGATTCGCTTGAATTGGATTTGCTTAATCTATTGAGTGCGCACAGAACACTTATTGTAATGAGTTTGGTGAGTAATGTTTCATTTATAACTGTATGAATGGCAAAACGGGGTTAGGCCCAATTGCTCACCTCTGACGCTAATGTGTGAAAACAATACTATATGAGTGAATGATGGCATGTTTACAGACCGTTCATTTAAGCCTGAGTATCATAATCGTATACGGGTGTTGCAACATTATTCAACACTACGTGGGAAAAGGAGGTGGAAAAAGCAGTGTTTTTATCGAAGTAGATAAACAGACATATGGTAATGTTTACCAGGGTAAAATATAGCGTAAACTGCGCGCATCTTATGTACCGAATTGAAGGGAACACAAAGACGAGTAAAGATTTAGAAAACATTCCCCAATATTTCAAGAATGTAAACATGAATTAAAATTTGCATTGAGCTCTATCGAGAAATATCACAGGATGGGCCCCAGGTCAACAACATGGCCATCTTGTGTAAAAATGGCAAAGTTTCATATATGAAAAGCTTGAGTGGAGAATATAAATGGTCATTATCAATATTATAACACCATTATAGTATCTCTCTGTTTACAGAATGATTGTTTTTCTTGCCAGTCCCCGATCATAAAACCCCTTGTCTTGAAGAAAATTGAGATCCTCAATTCTGTTTCAATCGGTTTTTAGAGGCACTTATGGCCATTACTTTATTGGTTAAAACTTTTTTGTGAACAAAGGGTGTGTTCAAACAGAGTGAGCTGATTTCTATGCCATCAGGTGTCTGCCAAAAAGTCTTAGAGTGTACAAACCCACAGGCCCAATCCATGACTAGTGTCGCACGGCGGCTGTGTGGGCGCTGCCCGCAGAAACCCAGCAAAAACTGTTTGATTAGGTTTTAACTGCCATTTACCATCCCACCGCCATGTAGCCGCTGCAATTGAATGTTAAGCCCTCCACTGCACCTTTTCCTATATATTTTGCGAGACAACCGTTCACATGGTGGCTGTACAGTGCCATTCAGTAAATCCTGTGGAACACCCTTATTAAAGTTGGTGATATGCTGAATGAAATGCTAATGCCTTCCTTCTATTACAGAAAGGCACCGAAGACGACCTACCTCACCCCTACGAGATTACGATGTAAGTTATCACCATTTAAGCTCTATTATAGCTACATATATTGGAAGATACACATGTGTATGTTTGGTATTCCTTCGTTCCGCTAGGGTCGGACTATGTCCATCTCCTGTCGGAAAAAAATGTGTCGCCGCGTTCGACCCCAGAGATACACACGTGTACCTACATGTATTTTTGGTTATTTCTATTATTGTGATGAAAATTGATTGACAGGGATTGGGAAAAAATCCAGTTTCACATAACGAGATGAACGCGTGGATAAGTGCCTTCTATGACCCGTATTGAATTGAAAACTAATATCGGATGAAAGCTCCAAGATGCTATAAAGTTACTCTGAAGATATTATTTTATGGACTTAATTTATATTTACATTGAAGAAAAACAGCTACACTATGCTTATCATTTGTTATTCATATTTAGTAGCATTTAAAGAGATGCAAATTTGACGTAAGAGGCTAATATCTCATTTTGATATTACCGTCTTATCTTGCTTATGTTAATTGCATACTTCACGGTAGCTAGCGGGAGTCGACCTTATACGGGGCAGTTATCTGAACCCGTCAATATCACGCTATTCAGTTGACCTAATTCAGTGGATCAGGTGGACTTGATTAGCGGCGATTATGTGCCCGAGACGAGTAGGGGCAAGTTTAACGGTATGGCCCGGGCCGTGCAGCGGGAGCGGCGAGGCGGGAAGTGACCCCGGGAACCCGGGCCGCCTGTCTGGGCATGTCTCCCCGGCCACCAATCACAGCCATATAAGCGACTTGGTACAAAGTGTAAACTAAGCAAAGACATGTGTTTTTATATGTGTCCGATCAACCGTTGTGTTGAATGGAATAGTGTAAATGCATATTCAACTTTAAAAAAAATTTTTTTTATTGCAAATTCCAAATTCTACAATAGTAATTCTTCCACTTGGAAATGAAACTTAGTATATAATACTTTTATAAAGTCAATTTATTCGTGAGTCAACTTATTTAGGAAAACTGTAGTGTACGCTGACTGTCATGAGACCCTTGAATATAGAGGTTGAATTATTGCTGTAGATTGTAATTAATAAAATATAGGTACACGAATTTATCTATTTTTCGATGTTTTCCAAATTATTCATGACTAGTCCACAAACAAGGAGCTATTGTCGCTATCATTAACGCCTCTGGGTATTTTATCAATGATCCCTTTGAATACATATGACGTCAGGGAGGTAATGAACATGAGGCATTATTACCTGAAGGCTAGTTGGTGATTTGCCCTGTGGCAAGCTGTTATCCCTACAACCAACCTACAACCCCAACACAGAGACTTATCACCGTGTTCTACCGGGGTTTCCTCCGTACCTAAAGTGACACGTTTCAGCGCTCAAGTGCCCGGCCTTTCACACTGCTGAGGCCACTGCCCTAAACAAACCAGCCCTGTCCACTACCTCCATGGTTTATGCTTACGGGCTGAGGCCGCACTGCAATGACCACTTATTATCTCAGACTTGAAAGGTTGAAAGTGTCCCGAAAACGATTAACTCTAAAACCGTGCACATTCTTAGGGCATAGGGTGTAATACCGTTACATAGTACATATACATGCCCGTATAGAATGCCATTGAAAATCGATAACTCACGAACTGTGGAATTTCAATTCAGATTTAGATTTCATGATGTCGATATTCAAAGAGTTAAGAGAGACTGAAGTGTTTATTAAGTTAAGCTTGCCCCCCTCCTGAGGATTAAGATGTGGCTCGTCGATTCAAGGCTGATCCCAACGCCAGAGTGCTCACAGTTCTAAGGGATCCAGACGACCTGTAACACGCCAAGGAACTTGTATCCATTTCCTTTCTGTCGTGACACATGTTATCAGTGCCATCTTATCAACATCGGGACTATTGTGATATGCTGATCGCCTCCTGGATTTTACGCACGGACCCCCAGAGGGCCACTCGCCGCACCGTGCTTGGATAGCCGCACTCAGTGCAGAGAAAATGCCATATGTGGTAAATATTGACAAGCCTGAACATAGAGCGCCCGGAAGGAGCGTTATAAGTAGAGCCACAACACGGAACCATGCTTTGTTATGTTTAAGATGAATTACGACAGGGTTCTCTGTCGTATAAACATACTTAGCTACAGAGTATTATCATGGGATCACAGATAATGATAGGTCTAATACTTTTTTTGTAGTCTGGGTATACTTCTCTGTAGGATTCGTTTAATATTCTGCAGCTATTGTAAACACTCTATGATTTTCACAAGCACAATAAGGCGGGTTGGTGGGGGGGGGGGGGGGGGAGGGAGGGATTATACTGTTGTAGTCGGACGATGAAATTATATGACTCATTTTGGTAGGTATTATATTTGTAGATATTATTAGACACCAAAACAGAGTTCATACTGAGTGAATACATGCAAGTGATATATAACAATCCGTCCAACTTTTAGATGAGTTTTTCTTTTTTGACCTGTTCATCATAACAGGTGATTCCCCAGGCATCTTGAACATAAAACGTTCGTCTTTCAGAGATGGCAGTTTCCTCTTTTCCAAGGAAATCCTTGTTTTCATGTTTAGTTTATGAACTTATCTTTTCTTGTGTAAAACTTAGAGTGAAAAAAAAAATTGGGCCTCATTCACGGCAATAAACAGTGGTTTAAACATCCGCCACGCACCCTTAGTACTATTCCATTGCAAATCACGATGTTTTTTCCACGTTTTCTCGTCTCTCTATGGCAGTAAATTTCACATGAAAATTATTTCCTACAATTTTTAAGACCCTAACTGACATCCCTGGTCTTTAGAGCAGACTCCCTGTGGGGCCCCGACTTTGTAAAATATTTGCTACGGGTGTTATCGACCAATAATAACGAACGATGTTGAACGTATGCCAAGGTCAACTACTCTTTGGTTTGGGTCACACATTGTCATTAAATGGAACTCGATCAGCGTGGTCAGTCCTCCATGCCCCAGTCAGACTCGAGAGTGCTTTCACTCAAAACCACTTCATTGAAAATGGGCTGGTGTTCTCTAGAAGAAACCTCTAATGCCCGAGCCCCGGTGGCTGGTCCATACTGTTGGCTTTCCAATGAAGGGTTTATTTTCGGTCAGAGTAATAGAAAGATCTATGATACACATACAGAGAGTTCTTTCAGTGTTTCTTTACAGACCGGACTTGTATATGTAAACGTCCGATCTTTAAGATCTGGACAGGACCAATTTACTGCATTGTAGGATATGTAACTCAAATCTAGGTACTTTATTTCGCAAATTCGGGATCTGAGAGCACAACTGGTCACCACACTCCCACCTCCCCCATGTCCTATCTCTAACAGTATTGCCTTGATTGTCCTGTATATGTATTTGTTGTAATCGACTATGTTCTGTACGAGGCTAGGTGTTTATTGTATGGCAGCTACCGCTTGAATGAGCCGATTGTTTGGGATCGGCTGACGTCACATTTCTGTTCGTTCTATTACGACATCGGTGACAGCGGCGTATCATGGCGACTCGCCTGGTGTCAAGTTGTTGACAAATAGTTCGCATGGGGGAGAAAAAAAAAAAAAAAAAAAAATTGTTGTAATCGACTACATTGGAAAACGCCCAACTAGAGTAAATTGTATGCTTTAGCTGAATTAAAAAAAAAACAACTATCCCTTTCCGCGTTCATCTTATTTTGCTCAATGCGGTACATCTTGAAGTGTCATATGTCATATAGATTATCTAGTTAAAGATACTTTAAGCCACGACCTCATGTGAACCAGTTTCTACTTGTCCATCCAGCACCCTGCCAGTGATGCTGAGTACTGCCGACGTCGACGCCGCCAGCTGCGAGGAGCCGTGCGCTTCTTCGACGACATGGACACGGGCGGAAACCGGCACACGATCCACCAGTCTCTACGCGACCTGACGAGCGGCCAGCTCCGCCTCGAGGACGACTTTAGCAGGGAAATCGACCGGCGGGCGCGGCTCGACATCGACCACAGAAAGTCCATGAGTGACCTCAGAACAACTGTGGCCGATCCGGTAAGGGACCTCAGTATTCCTTTTTATTTATTTGATTATTCATTCAGAACTATCGGAAAACGTGACGGAGTGTTCAGATCGAGCTACCGCATTGAAGTGTGGAGCAGATCGTCTGCTCCCGTCATTTATAGTCGGGAGTGGGGGAGGGGGAGGGGGGGGGGTATTTATTAATTCAGGGTAATCCATAAACTACGTACGCACAAAGGGGGGTGGGGGTAAAACAAAATATAAGCGTACCTCGCAAAGAAAGAGCGACCCTTACATAGTCAACTAGGAGCGAAAACTACGTAAAATTCAATTTTGTTAAATTCCTTGTTTAAAACAGTAACAATAACAAACTAGATTTTATCTAAAATACAGTAGCGAATAGATTTGTTAGGACTTCCCATACTATGATGAAAAAAATGACATGAGGTTTATCTATAATGTAATAAAGGTGAATGTGTGGCTGCCACAATGAAATTAAACTCGAATCCTCTTAGCCTTTCCCTTACATCCCTTTTGTCGGGTCCTCATTTACGCATTTACTTTACAGCCCGTCTCGAGTGTGGATCGTCGTCTTCTGTCCATCCAGGATGAGTTGAGAGCTGAAAGGGCATCTCTGAAGAAAAGACAAGAGGAAGTCGGCAAAATATCCTCCGAACTTAAAGAGGTATTAGTTTAGAACGTAGTCCCATAAATGTAACAGCTGTAAGTATGTAATAGACGGATCATAATCCATGTAAACTGTTTGAAACATTTGAATGTCTGAATGAGTGCATCCTTATTATTGACAAATATTGAAAAAAACATTTAGCGATTTTATGGATATGCATACTTGATGTTAATGTATTTTGTTTATATTAAATAGGCTCTTCAGATCCAGAAGAGTGCGCCACGGCCTGCGGAGTCGGAGAGCACCGAGATTAGAACACGACTTGTCACTATCGAAGCTCAGAAATCACAGGTAATTATAAGACAATGCATCTCAGGGAAGGATCTAATGAAGTAGGGAACAAGATGGGAATTTAATATTAGTTAACTACGTATTTAAATCTTTTCAATATTAGATAAATGGAAGCGAAAAGTAAAATGCATAGAAAATAAAGCATGTAAAGATTCCCAGCTCCTTACGTGTAATCCAAGTTTTCATATTTTTTTTCAATCTGTGCCCCTCAAACTGTAAATGCCACGCTGCTTGGGGGTTTGTGTTATACTTAGACCAGGGATGTCAGTTTTCCGTGTTTCCACGGGTATCCGTGTTTTCATTTTTAAAATATGAAATTATTTTTCATTGTGTGAAAAAATGAACATAACAACTGCTGAATTGCCATAAACAATATTTCCGTGTTTTTTTTCTAACCCCAACTGACATCCCTGTATACAATAAAGAGTGAATACAATCCTTACTCTTCCCGTACAGGCCGAGTCAGAGCTGGAGTCGGTGCGGCGCCGCCTGGACCAGGCTGAAGGCGGCCGGGAGCTGCTCCTCGACCAGATGGAGGAGCTGCGGTTACAGCTGTCGCGGGCCGACCAGGACAGACAGCGGCTGCACTCAGTCATCGGTGAGCACGAGGAGGACGTGCGCGACCGCCGGAAGCACCGCTCCGGTAACTATACCTGTTACTACGCATAGGGAGCCAAAGTGAACCCGCTGAAACCACAGATACCCACCTACAAAACACCGTTTCCGGTGGCCAGTAAGAACGAGGCTTAGTGCTAAAGCTATGGGGGTTTGAGGCTAGACTTTCGTTTTTGGTCTCTTTTGTTACTTTTGAAGTGTAGTTTACTACTATCGTCTCTGAATAACTCTGTTTCGAAACTACGATGACAGTTGTTAAGTTTATTAAAAATTTGGATCTAAAAGATTGGAGAATGACGCATATAATCTTGAACCTACATAGTCAAAGTACTGAGCGTCTATACCCGGAAATAGTATTTTGTAACCGGCTATCTGTGGTTGCAACGGGTTCACTTTGGCTCCCTATTATGTATAGGAGCAACTGTGATGTACTCTGACTTTCTTATCCTATCTCAAAGAACGGATTTATTTCTATACTCAAATCCTGGACTCCTCCCTTTTAATCCTTTTTTCTTCGCTATCACGTGTTATTATCGATTAACCTTAAACGAAGGATCATTTACTAACAAAATTTAAGCCATATTAAACGAAGCCTTACTAATAAAATATTAATACTCATACCTTTAACTCAAACTCAATAGTAGTCTGCGTAGATTACTCCCTGGAGATGTGTAACTCTGTCGAGGAAGCTACAATAGTCGTTGGTATTTTCAGATGGACCTGGTGGCAGTCGTCCGACCTCAAGTAATTGCCAACCTCATTTTTGATTTTAGTAGAAATTAAAATATCGGAGATAAAAGAAGCCCAGAAATTCGATTATTTCTGTGTCAATATTTGGCAATAGTTATCAGTAGAATAGCAACGCAACGAAATCTATGTTAGAAATGCAGCGTGAAACATAAAACGCGGATTTTAGACAAAATTTGGGAATATGACAGTATCTACCATTCTAAATTTGCTACAGGGAGTTTAAGAACAAGAGGAAAATCAGTGATAAAAAAGTTGATAATGTCTTCATGATACCATCGCTGCCCACCATGTACATGTATCTGATTTTTAACTAGTAATCTAAAACAATTACAGTTGCCTATTTCCTGATCTTCTGGGCTGAAGTTCCTCTGACAGTAAAAGGAATCTGAAGCATCTAGCTCGTCGTCTTTTGCAATTTTTTTTTTGTTTTGTAATTTTGTCAAGAAGATAACTATTAGAACTAATTGGCTAAGAGGAAGTGGACCAATGCCAGGTTATCAATTAACCCAAATACTAACTCCATCATTCCCTATTTGTCATATCAATAATGGAAGATCTACTCTAGATAGTAGAACTGGTTGAAATAAATTAAAAAAAAAAAAAAAAAAAAAAAAAAAAAAAAATAATAATAATAATAATAATAATAATAATAATAATAATAATAATAATAATAATAAACCATTAGCAGCGACTATTCTTAGAATAACGCATCTACTGTATTTTTCATTCCAGTTGAGGAATATGAGCTGCAGCAGGTGGAGGCTGACCGACGCCGGCTGCAGGAGGAGGTGCGTGAGCTGCGGGCCCAGGTGGCCAAGTCGGCGTCTGTGATGGGCGAGTACAACGAGATGCGCCGTGAGCTGGAACGTAGCGAGAAGCAACGCACACAGCTCTCAGACCACATACAGGTAGGCAGCTGGCTTAGCGTTATCTCTGCACTAAGTCTACTGGTGTTTGAACCACAGCCTGACTGTTTTTGGAGTAAAAAAATTACCTTGATTTGAGAACGTGGCTAAAACTTTTACCTACTCTGAGTGTAAACAAATATATAATGACCTTAAGTGTAAGTACTTTAAGTGAGTATGGAATAGTGAATTTCTATATAATCCCACAAACTCCTAATGAATAAATGTTGCAAAAACCCAAAATCCCCGTTCAACCTTTTAGTAGTTTACAAAATTAGTACCTATAAATCGTAAATCAAATGAAAGAACGCGACTTTATATACTACGGAGCGGTTGCAATGAACATTGAGTTTGGAATAATATGCCTGGATGGCAATTAGTGGGGTGTTTGACAATCTTTTTTTCAGAGTAGGACGAGACATGATCCCATTTATTCAATAGAATTCTGACTTCATACTACAGCTCAAATGAAGGTTATATGCTGTCTCCATGTTTACCGAGTGGGGGCAACCATGTTGTTCATAACCAAGGGTCGCCTCCAGTGGCCTAGCACATCGAGCTGGCATGATGAGTTAGGCCAAGGGAAAGTGTCTGCATGTTTACATATAGATAATTGGAATGTGACAATATATGTACCTTGTTAATGCACAGTTCACGGCTGTGCAGAGAAACCTTTCCCTGTGAAAGAAATGTGCCAATATCATGCATGCTGTCATGGCATATCTAAATGAGATGTCTGGAGTTTTGCTGTGGATTTGGTCAGAACTTACTCATGCCATGCTCTGGAAGTCACGTCAACCACGTCATAGCTCCTCTGCTCACCACTCAATACTAGAGTTCTATGATTACAGGTGCTAAACAAGGATTTGGAGGTGAAGGAGAAGCAGTCACTGCGGGTGATGGCACAGATGCAGGACCTGACGAGCCGCTACCAGGATGCAGATCAGCACAGCCACTCGTCACTCTCCCAGCTAGAGGACGCGCTCAAACGTCTGCGCGATGCCACACAGGCTGCAGATACCTACAGCAGCCAGTTCAAGGAGGCACAGAGGAAGCTTGGTGAGAGTGAGAAGAGGCGCGAGGACATCAAGAATAGAGCTCAGGAGACCGTCAGACAGTAAGTGTTCCGCACATATTAAACATTTACAATGTATAGTGTTCCATTTATAAATATCATTGCACCAAATCATCTATGAAATGAATCTTAGTTTTCCAACCACGAAGTCTTCACCAATTACATTGGAACGATTTTTTTTTTATTCACATATGAAGTGAATCTTACCTCAGTGTGTCAGATAAAATCACATGCTAAAACTCCAAGCAGATATTCCAAGCCTACGTAGTCCCACAGTCTACCTCACCACGCCCACCCCAACACGCACATCAGAAATAGATCAATATTTATTAATCTATTTATTAATCATTTATTTTGTGGTGGCCTTTTTTGTTTCCTAGATGTAATAGCTTATGTTTTTTAAAGTTGGTACACATGTATTCAATAAAGCCTCCATATAATAATCATTGTTAATACTTACACTATAGGAATACATGTAGTAGGAAATTCAGCACTGTATACCCAATATAAATCTGAAAACCCTGCATAAGCGGACATCCCGCGAAACGGAGGGTCTCCTTACGCGGGTTTTTACTGTATATATTCTAATGAATTAGTAACCACTATCACGTCTAGTGCGCCCACACACGCAAACACACGCGTGCCCACAGACACATACGGACACAGACGCACACGCACATTTATACAGACTGAATAAACAGGTTTCCAGGAAATAAAACTGGATATGTTCATTGAACCAGGTGGAAAGTGAAATGCAAGAAGCTGGAGAAGGAGGCGGAGAGACAGCACCACTCGGCGGCCTCGGCCACAGAGCAGGGCAAGTCCATGGCCAAGGAGCTGGAGGGACTGCGCACGGCGGCCAGCTCGGGCGGCCAGCAGGTGGAGCAGATGAGACGTCAGATGGCCGAGCTGCTCGCCATGCGCGCGCAGACGGACGAGCACCTGCGGATACGAGACGTGGAGGTCAGTAATTCTTAATTTTTTTTTTTTTTTTTTTTTTTAATGAAGGTAATGATTCGCTCGTAATAAGTACTAGGAGGTCTACCAGCTTATCTCACCCCGGTATTTTTCACCATAGGCTTAACATTAGGAACTCGTACTCCACGGCCGTGAGGTTCGTGTACCCAATACTCAATGGCTAATTGGGTGATTCATTTAATCAATAATTAATGTTATACGGGGTGAGATAAAATCAGAAACCCACTCGATGAAAATAACTTGGTCTGTACTCCACCTCGTTTGACCACAGAGTAATCCACTCAGCTTCGCTTCGTGAATTACTCTGCAGTCAAACTCGGTGGAGTAGGGACCAAACTATTTTCATCTCGTGGGTTTCCTTCTAAATACCTATCTTATGATTCAGATACCTCAGTAAAGTTTTTCTCTCATAGAAAGGGTACATCAAGATCTCCTGTAGTACATCGGGCTCAATAACACAGTATCATTGAACTAGTATCTAGTCTCCTAAACTTGAACATCATGCAACTTGCTTCATAGTCCTTCAGTGGCTCGATCTATGTAACTATTAAACTCTATCTTCTCAGCCGACCTCACGGGTCAAGTTTCACAGTTTTTAATGACCTGAGTAGATAAGTTATGGAAACCGTCTGCAATGCTTGTTTTCTATTACAACAGGTAAACGAACTAAAGTCACTGAAAATGGATCTAGAACGGGACCTAAGAGATTGCAAGGTTGTCATTGACAGGGTAAGTATTCATATAAATATATTCTCGAATTTAAAAAGGGAAGTTTTGCTATACTTGTAAACATGTACTTCTCGAAAACTCCTCGCAAGTTCGACTATATATATACACAGCGACCACTTTGAAAATAGTATTAGTTCGAACCGTGTTCATATCAATATCATTTCATGATTGGAAGACTCCTTTACTGCACAGTAACGGTTTATGTTTTTTGGGGTTTAGAATACGGGGCAGGAACACTTCCTCACACAAAAAAAAACAAAAAAAACAAAAAAAAACGGTTTATGTTTTTTTACTTCTCAGCTGGAGCAGGAGTTAAGGAGTGCCAACGAGAAGGCTACGACGTTCTTTGAGGAACGGAATAAATTGGAGGATCAGGTTGGCTCGCTGCAGACAGCACACTACATGGCCCAGAACCAACTGCAGCACCTACAGGTAAGCATTCTTTAGACGTGTTTCAGGTAGATGTCACGTGTGTGGGTATTTTGAAGATGTCGTGTACTGTGATGTTTCAATAAAATATGACCTGTGACCAAATCCAGACTGTAATCACAACTACAGAAAAATCATGAGGAGTATATTATAGACGAGGCTGAATTAGGTCTATTTCCAGCTGGATACTACCTTGAAATGGGAGAGGATCTTTCCCCACCGTCGCCGTTTCCAATGCGCGCTTACTGGTTATGACATCATGATTGATGACGATGCTAAGGGACTCCTGTGGAAATGGGGCAACCATCAATAAATTTGTGAGGTTACTGAAGTTTGGTCCAAATAGATCTAAATAGGGGCTTGGGGTATCCCTAAGTCGGAGTTATGCGATGGTTTTACTAGGGGCCTCATTCCCACTCAGAAAACAACTTGTCACCTGAGTTGGAAGGTTGCCCAGTCTGCTTTCCCAATGTATGGTAAAAAAAATTGCTATTTCGTTCGGGGAAACGTAAAAGGTTCTCCGTTTGAAGAATTATTTTCCCCTTTCCCAATAGTTCTTTATCATAGTATTATTCAAACGACACAGCCATCAGACAGCTACGAATACTTTTGTTGGTCCGTTGGTGGATACTTTGCTTGCAATAGGAAGTGGTATGAACAGCAGTTCCTCTCACTTGTTTGATACACACGATCAAACACACATACCGTCATATGCTCAGGAGGTCCTCATATACACTAAGGGTCCTCTTGGACGTTAAACCCCAAACAAACACAGGGAACGATAACCACCGTGTGAATAATACGTGTCGTGTTTGCAGAACGAGCTGAAGCAGGCGGGACTGGAGAAGGTGGAGATGACCGGTCAGCTGGCGGAGGTGGCCGGAGAGCGCAATGAGCTGCGGGCCAGTCTGGCCGACGTGCGTCAGACGGAGATGTCAGCACGCGACGAGATTACCCAGCTCAACACCACCATGAAGGAGGTGAGTCTATCCTTTTATTACCCACCTGATACGGAGTCTCCATACTAAGCCTATGGAGATTACAGATCGCTACTGAGGAGGATACGGAGCTCCGTACCCTCCTAGGAGAATACGGATTTTTGAGATGAAAGTAGTCCCAAACATAACTTCCTAATTACGTTGAAAAATTTTCTAACGATCATATTTATTGCTTAAATCTAAAAATAAGTGAGTAATAAATACAACATTACCATAATTTCGATCTGTGTGGCCGTATTCTCCTTGTAGTTGACGCTACGCAATACTCCTCGCTATCGCTCGGAGTATTACTACGCGTCAACTACGCGGAGAATACGGCCACTCAGATCGAAACCATGGTAATATTGTGTATTTATTACCCACCTAATATGGAGTCTCCATAGAAAACACATAGGGAGTTTGTATGGACATACCCGGCGCATACGGATATGCTGTATGCTCCGGGTGGCGCATACGGAAAAAATAGTGCGTATGGAAAAATAGTGCATAATTAAATGAACTGATATTGACATGCCACTTGTCCAGAAAAGGGTGGATAATAAATACAATATAGACTGGTTTCAGATAAAAGCGGTTGTATGCTCCTCAGAGTTGACTCTGCGCAATATCCTCGCATATGCGCGGATATTACTACGCGTCAACTCCTCGGAGCATACGGCCGCTTGTATCTGAAACCAGTCAATATTGTGTATTTATTACCCACCTAATACGGAGTCTCCATAGGAATAACATTGGGTTTGAGTATTTTGCTACCGGGAGATTACTGAGGCCCGTAACCTCCTCCAGGAGATTACTGGAAATAGTTCCCAAAACGACATCGGGCGCCTAGCGAGCGAAACGCGAACTACTACACGCAATGACAACAGCAGACAATCACACAACGTCAAAATCAATGTGAATTACAGAACAGTTCAAGTTTGGTGAATTCATCTTCAACTAACTGCCACTTCGCGGGTAATTTAAAAACTACAGCTGTATATTTTCACCAACTATAGGAATTATTAGCAAGAAACGGTGGTTAATAAATACAATATTAACTGGTTTCAGATACAAGCGACCGCAATCTCCTCGGACTAGACTCTTCGTAATCACCTCACTATCGTTCGGAGATTATTACGCGTCTTGTCCTCGGAGATTACTGCCGCTTGTATCTGAAACCAGTTAATATTGTGTATAACTCTCCACTTACATGTACCCCTTATTAGGAGGAACAGCGCTAAATAGGTGCACAATTTTGTTTTTGTTACAATTGTTTTATTGGGTCTTTGGTTGTACATCATGAATACTCATAGAACTATGCATGTAGTCAGTACACTATCTCGAAGGAGGTGAGTCGACCCTCTAACTTTCCACTTACATTTACCCCTAATTATGAGGCAAAGCGCTAAATATGTGCACGATATTTTTTTTATCACAATTTTTATTTTTATTGGGTCTTTGGTTGTACATCATGAATACTCATTGAACTATGCATGTAGTCAGTAAAATATCTCGTTTATGTATTGACTATAGTATCCTCAAGTTTAACTCAATAAAGAGGCGATAGCCTCAGCTGACCAAGAAACTGGTTTTCATGGCCAAGAACTTACAATATGGAGGCATTCAAGACAAAAGTATGTAGACCATAGTATAATTTAACCGCCTAGGTGCTCTACTTGTACAAAAAGCATGAAGATGTGCTTTAAGGAAGCGAGTTGGTTTATAAGTTTGAATTATCTAAGAGAAGGTTCTTCTAAACCAAGTGCAAAGGCGCCAATATTCGTTGGTATTTAGCGAGGTGCTGATAATTACTAGTTGGCCACTGGGTAACGTGGTATCGCTGAAATCAAGATAACTTACCTCTTACAATTTTGCTGAACGCATGGGTTTAACATATACATGTCAGAGCCTGCAGGTTAAAACAAGATAATACCCTAATTCTTTTCATTACAACTTATTTGAATTTGGGAAGATATTATTGATTCGGGCCGGGTTTTCTGCATTTTTATCAGTTGACAAGTAACAATACATATATTGTATATTCTGTGACATATTCCCTTAAATAGTACTAGTTCACAAACTTAATAAATCCACTTAAAGTGGCAATGGAAATTCTGCCCCTTGGCACCAGGTCTCAGTAAATAGTAATAGTAATGCCATCACGCACAGTAATGTCCTCCGGGTGATCTCCGGCTTGTTCTCATGCTGATGTTACTCTGACGTTGTAGGAGCGGGAGCTACACGCTCGCCACCTGGAGGCACTCCGGGCGGAGACGGAGCAGGCGAAGGCCCGCGAGCAGCAGATCGTCTCCGAGCTGTCCCGCCGCTACAAGAAGGAGAGGGCCGAGTACGAGGCCGAGGTCCAGGCGCTACGGGTAAGGCACCATTCATCAGCAATAGTCAGTTACTATGAAGTTAGTGAGTGCACCTAAAATGTATTTGAGAAGGAAAATATTCCCAATAACTCAGCGTTGGGCTGGCTCCGGTTTTTAAGTAACAAATTGATTATAAGACATTCTTTACCGACATGTTTCCGACCTTGGAGTCCTTCATCAGCGTTTAATGATTCACAACATCTGGCAGAGATCGAAGCTTTCCATTTACCCATAGAAATAGTAGAATTTTGGGAGACTTACCTGATAAGATGAAGTAAAATTGAGATTTTACCGAGGACAACACGGAGTGTAAAACAAGAATGATATTCATTGAGCGTCATACACACACCTCCCCGGCTTGAACCTTCCAAGAGACTCTCAGTTCCATGGCCGACAGAGATGAGATTTCCGCGTTATAGCGGTCTATCTGAGGCAGCACATTTCACATGAAAAATATTTCAAATTTCGTTCTGACCGCAACTGACATACCTGATGGCTGCCCAAACCGCTTTGAAATGCATGCGTGTTTGAAAGTTGTTGGTGAGACCGTTTGTTTGTCAGTATATATACATGACATTAATATTTGATGTTATATCATGATTCATTGCCCAAGCCATTTGCCTTATTGAAAAGTACATGAAATACCAAAAATATAACGCGTTCTGTTGTCGAGGGAGGAAGTAATGTAGTTTCACAGCTGTTATATCTTAATAACTTCTGTATTAATTCAGTATATCACACTAATTTTTTTCTTGTGTCTTTGAAGAAAAAAATATATTCAAACGAAATATTTAGTATTTTCAAATATTTTGTAGTTGGAGATCCAAGAAGAACGGTCTTCGGTCAAACTCCAGCGCAAACAACAAGAGAAACTCAAAGCGGAGATCGAACGGCTTCACCAGGAACTTAATATGTAGGTTCCTTTTATCTATAGAAACATGGATTAATATGGCGAAATTTGAAGTTTTCCCAAAATGAATATAACGAATATTACTCAGAAAATAAGTTGCATGTGTTTCGTAAAAGTAAATCGAGCACTCATATTTCACTGGAAACATACTGTTGCAGAGTTTTCCCAGTTGTGTTATATTAGTCATTGAATAAGGGAGATACCATCAAGCAAATGAAAAGGGTGGTGTTGTGATTATAATTTGTATTTACTGTAGTATTAATCGATGTGTTTGTTTTTCTACAGGAGCCAAGAAGAAACGGCTGCCGGTCGCAGAAAGTATCACAAGATAAAGGAAGATATCCTCGCTAAGGTGTGTATGACATATCTAGCTATATAGTTTTAGAGGCACGTTGTAATTTCGAATTTTCTCGCTAAATATCAATATTGTCGATCTGCTGGTGGCCTGGGCAGCTTTGTGTTTCAGTATTATAATTCTCGGTAATCTTCAGTTCAATTCAATGTAATGTGAACAGTCTGAATTCCACAATTTTAACTAATTTTTTTTAATTTTTTTTTTTCTCTAAATGTGACAATGTCATATGCCTTGACACAGCCAAACTTTAAGATGCCTGAAGAGTCCGATTCGGATGAAACCTTGAACCCCACCCACACTGTTTATTATGGACAGTTACTAGACCATGATTATGCTTGGTCCACTACGCCTCCCGATCCGAATTACGATTGGAGAGCGCTCACATCAACACTATGTTATTGTTGTGAAGGGTGGTTGTTATGCTGCATTGTTCTTTATGACGCTGCACCTATAGAGATTGCATAACAACGGTTTGGAGTGACGAGTTATTGTCATATTCAAGGTAGCATCGGTTGGGACCAGAAGTGCTTTTCGCCTCGTATTTTAAATCTCACAATTTTAACTAAGTATGACCACTTATATTCCTACAGGCACAAGCGACAGAAGACGGCTTAGGAAGGTACGGGCAGCTTTAATTATGACAACATATTTACTTTACATCTTTTGATTCATGATTAATCATAGTTCACGCCTTTTTATTAGGAGACTAACACATATTTAAGTCGTCAAAATCGTCCTGCCCAATGCTAATGCACCGGCATTAACCTCAGATAATGCAACTATTAATTGGTTAATATAAAGATATAAGTTATCATGTTATATGTTTGTAATATTCTTAATGTGTGATTTAAAGCATGCGCTTCTAACAACCTCGCGGACATGTACTGCATTGAGGTTCACATTTTACAGAAATGCCTGGTGATATTACAGTAGTATGTGATTGTATTACAGTAGTATCGGTGAAGCTCGCAGGTAGGCTAACACACCCCAATTCTGGATGCTGAACCTTTTCCATTTCTCATTGGCTTATTATGGCTTAGGGATACCCTTTACCCCGTATGTTTCAATGAATCTTACCTAATATTTAGGGTAGTGTTTGAGAAATAGAATTGAAGTGTACTGTAAATTTATAGTTTTTGAAGTCCTACTTCAAGATCTTGACATTTCGCCCTTCATATAGAACAAACTGTAAATCAAACCTTAGCTTCATATAATATTTCATTCGAACGCGTAAAAAACAGAAACGCGTGGAAGAGATATCGCGTTCTCTGTGTTTTCCAAGTATTTTTCCAAGTAAATACCTTTGAGTGCAATGTATTTCAGGTGTTTTGGTCAGGCCATTCATTTTGCAAGCGCAATTTCTATTATGAACGGCAAACATCAGCATATGTAAATATTATGTTAAGAGGTGTCTTTTTTATTGAAAGGATGGTGTGGTTAAGATAATGTTTACGTTAAGTTAGGATAAGTCAGCGGTTTAAATAATGTTGGACTCAAAACTTCCAAGAGCTGAGATATAGTCTAGAATCAGCAGACTTGATATGAATTTGTTGTTAGCCATTCTAATGCGGCATGAGATGTGCATGTTAGTATTTTGTGAAAGACTTTCACATCTCTGATAACTAACATCCTTACCTTTATCTAGTGTTTCCTGATTAGTTAATAATTTTGTGGCATATAGTATTTGCTTATTCTTTACAGGGTAAAAGAGATGGAACTTCATTTGCTTGACACGAAGGAAACATTGCTTCATGTCGAAAAGGATTATCAGGTATATGTACTTAAATATTTGATCTTTGTTCCTATTCCGAAAATACTGACAATTCAATTTCATTCATAGTTCCAGAACAAAACATTCAACATACACCGTATTCTCTTTCTTTACAGAATATATTGTACAGCATAGGCGTCGAGGTAGACTCAGTTGTCGAAGTGGCGGCATTAGATTCGGTTGAAACGTATAAAGTAAGTTTTTTAGTGCACCAACCATAGCCCCCATACGTTACTGTTTTATTGACAATTTTACAATGGTACAATCTTTTGGAATAGCGCTAGCTTTAAGCGACGTTTCGGCGCCTGGTAGCCTTCCTCAAGGCCAACTATATTGCAAATGATTAAGTCCCCAAAGTATAAAACAAGTGTTTGTTATTCAACATAGGGTAAAGAATCTGTCAATTAAAGTACTGGTCTTTATGGCAACTACCTATGATAATTATCAGGTATCTTAGAAATACATTTTCTAAGATCAATGGTATCTTTTCCTCTCTCATAATGAACAGATGAAAATGAACTCCATTAAAAAACCCCGCAATTATTAGCAGGTGGACGGTTGGTCTTTAGGTTATGGCTATAGCCTACTGTAGTACACATGCTTGTAAAGTCATTAGGTGACCTGACCATATTTTTGCTTTTTATAGCTCACAAGTACAGATAGGAATAAGATTTCTGTTTTGGACAGAAGATTTTATGGTGGTACAATGCCTCACATTTTTAAAAATTTAGTATTTTTGAATGGATTTAAAAAAAAGTGAATTCAGTTTGGGGGGGGACTTTGGTAGTCTCAGTTCCATTTTTAAGAACTCCTTAATGGACATATTTCTACCCCTTAAACTGGTTGAATCATAATATGATATGCCTCATTTGAAAGAGAATAAAAAACAATAGGGTGTTAGGAAGTGGAATTTTCTAAGTAGATTCTATATTTACAGAGATATTCAAGTATTTGTTGAAAGTGGGGGGGGGGGGGGGGTTTCAGTGAAATGGGCATGCTCAAACAGATGTTTACTCAATATTGATTTACAGTGAGCATTGGTGTAACATTAACCATCTCCATAAGTGGCACTGACAGTTGCTTAAACCCTAGGAAGTGTCATTATTTAGGTAAAATACATATTTGATGTGCTATTCATGTATTTCTTCTAAATCTCACAATGTGAGGGGGGGAGGCAGCAGGTGTATGAGTGGATGGTTTATTCAGGATATTTACACACAAACTCACTCCCTCCCTCCCTCCCTCCCTCCCTCCCTCCCTCCCCTCCCTCCTGGCCTGGGGGCTTCCTTGTTATCATACTAATTAATTACTGGTAGACCTTTGAACCTTTTTGAGCTTTAAATGCGTCCACCTGCTAATTTGGTCTTTAAAGGCCAATATTTTATTTTCTAAATGCACACTTAGCTCTTGTTAAATGACAAATTTTGCTATTTTCAGGCATTGACTCCGTTAAAAGCGATGCCGAACGAGCCTCAGAAATGGTTCGCTGAAATGAAAGTAAGTGGCAACAAAAGTAAATATTGTTATATCGACTCTAGAGAAACACTAATAGGAGTGTTGTTAAAGTATTTATATGTAATGTATTTGGCAATTCCCATATATTCTTTAAACTCTTTACGGTGGTCTAAGGATTTTACTCTGAATAATACTTGCGTTAGATGAAAAGAGTATAGATGTACATGTTGTTAGTAAAAAACCTTCACTAATATAAACGTTAAGTTATCAAAGAACTCACAATAATATAAACCTTCTAACGTCATGTAGCTCAGAGATCCACAATTAATCTATAGGTCAGAGTATTCCTAGA
Source organism: Alentia gelatinosa (assembly GCA_950022655.1). NCBI lineage: Eukaryota > Metazoa > Annelida > Polychaeta > Phyllodocida > Polynoidae > Alentia > Alentia gelatinosa. The sequence continues at coordinate 18,956,441 of OX465581.1, forward strand.
CCGTCTTGTTCGTAAGCCATCCTTCTGAATTCGTCAATGAAATATATTGAAGAAAATCCACCCGCTACCCTTTCCCCACCTTCAAACCGTTAGAATCTTCGTTAACATGTAATTTATGACGTCACAGGGTAAGCTGAGCTGGCTCCGGTCAGAGCTCCGGGAGAGGCACCAGCGGGAAAAGCGACTCCGCAACAATATCCGTGACGTGATAGAGACGGGCACCAAAGACACGCTGTTCTACGAGTCTCACCCAGTGACGGACACCACGTCCCGGGGCCCCGTCAGCGGGGACCAGCTTCGCCGGCCTGACACCGTGGACTTCATCACAAAGCGCACACAAGGTAATGGATGTGAGGGAAAACAATTCATGTAAATGATGTCTATTGTACGTGTATGCCCAGTGCTGAAGCGAGGGATCGAATGTATCGAAAGTATGATAATAGATATAGGATAATGGTGAAAATAATTATTTCATCTATGCCCTTTTCATTGTAGATATAGCTCTTGATGGGTTTTTTTTTCACAGAAATTCTCGATTTTTTTTTAATGTATCGGCTGTCATTTTGTCTTTGTGTAGATGGCAATTAACATACTGAGGCCTAGTTGGATTTTGCAATTTTTGAACTTCAATGGTTGATAAGCAAAGAGAAATCAAATTTGGTGAAACTCTTATTCCAATAGCACTACCACTGGAAATGAATATATCAGTGCAAAACATTACACTTCAGGCTTGTATATATGTGCAGGGGCACTCTAAATTATCAACAAATGAACGTATATAATTATCTTCAATAATGCTGATGATTTCTAAATGTATAAATATAAACTGTTTCCTTTTTTATTTTAAGATTTCGCTGAACGTGATTTTCAAAAGACCACTACAAATGGACATATACTGGTGAGCAGACTTATGATAATAGACATTATCAGACCGCTTAGACACAGTTAATATCTCTGTATCTAATAGGTTCATTTTATTTGATATTAATATATTTTACCTTGAAAAAAAAATCGGAAATGTTGGTGTATATTTTCTAAGATGACTATTAGAGATCCTCGTGATACGCCTTGGGGAATTCAGGATGATGACTTGATGAAATATGAGGCTTCATTATTCTATCCGTTGACTAAAAAAGTTGATTCATTTGCAGGGTCTAACCGAGGAGTTTGGAAGCACTCAGGAAATCGAACGGGAATTGGCAATCCATAAGTCATTTCTGGCCGAGCAGGAGAGAGAAGACGTTGTTGGCAGCATACAGACAGAGGTAAGTCTTAAAGTAGCAACACTCTTTTTACAACTGTAATTGTCCTGCATGTGTTCTTTACGACTATGTCCTAGTTTGCTTTGGTTATATGTACAGCATAAAACATATTCCAAAAAGAAAAGAGCAGTATAATTTCGTCATGTTTTTGTCGTTTTAAGTTTATGTAAGGGCATCGAGTTGAAATGTTATTAATCAATTTGATAACATATTTTAGGAAACCCGGAAGGAACGTGAAAAGATACATGAGCGATACGCTAAGTAAGTACATGCATACATTTACTTTCCATTGTCATCATCTATAAGCAGTCACAATTAGACACACCTCAATAGATTCTACATCTTTACAAATGTTGTAGGCTTACACGTCACTTTATGAATTCATTCAGTTAAAATGTGCCCTAAGAAATATACCTATGATTATTTCTGATAGCTACATTGTCGAAGTATACGGTATACTTATCTATATGTATTACCCCCACAGGTTACAAGACACTATGGTAAGCCTTAGACAAGAACTGACGACACAGAACAGTGGCAGTCATCAGGTTAGTATATTATCTGAACGATTCTTTCAGGGACTTTCCCAGTAACCTGTCGTGACAAATATTTCCCAGGCCAATAGTGTTTTACATGGGCGTAAATGTTATCTCAAAGCTGAGGCTGTAGATATTTTCCATATTGTCAAGTAATTCAATTACATGTTTTTTTATCTTCCATGTTTAATTTATGTGTATTTCGAGAACTATTCTTAACTATTAAGAGATATCCGTAGACCATGAAATGGTTTAAAATACCGTTAGGTCCATCTTACTTGATATTCACAGCTTCTCTCACATATTCGAATATAGATACCCATCAGCCAATACCCCTCTCAATCATTGGGCGATTAGTCTACTAGTGGTATACATGTCCGGTGATAATTCCTCAGGAATCGCCTCCATCTCCACAACTACGACGTTACCACGTACGGTCTGCCACGCCCCCGGTCCAGGACACGCCTAGCCCCGCCCAGCACAGGCAGCGCCCCGCCCACACGCCGCCCCCGCTGTCATTGACGGACGAGGAGTTCTCCACTCACTTCATGCCGCACACACCGCCCGTCTCCCGCCAAAAACTCGTCGCCTAATGACAATGTCATTCCTGTACAAACCAAAGAATATGTCTCGGGGAAGTCTAAATACTTAGAAATGAAAAGACTTCTACAGTTAGATGTTGTGCCAATGCCCTCTGGTGGGTAGTACCAGTCAGTAGCGTTTCGACGTATATTTGTGCTTTATTTACTTATAGTTAAATGAATTGATATTAGCATTCTCTACATGTGTATAGAAGTTTTTTTTAAAGAATATAGGTATTTTAGAACCCTTTGAATGTTATTTATTCTACTATATTATTTTGATTTTTTTTAGTCCTAAGTTTCTCTCAATTCCTTCCTCACAATATGGGGAAATTTCGAATTGATACAAATCCGTGCATAATTATTGGGGTTTTAAAGAATAGAAGTATTTTGGAATCCTCTTCTCCTCATTTTAAGAGAGTACCGACAGGAAATACCTGACATGTTGGAGGTTTTGTTACAAGCCGATCAATTGTGATACCCTATTTATTTCATATTTTCCATATTTATATTAGTGATATGAAAAAACTATATATTTTTGAACATATACATCCGTAAGTGATGTAGGAATGATCAAAAGTAGCATTGTTGTTGAGATGTGTATTTGTTATTTGAAGAGGCAACTCTACCATTCCGTCCAGCCGACCTACGTAAACAATTTTATAGAGAAACAATGTATTTTGCTAGTAAATGTATATACAATTCAATTCACATGGACCGATCCCTTACATGGCGTTTGTATAGTTATTTTCAAGTCTGATACCTAATGTCAGCTGTATTCCTAGAGTATCCTTTATACTCTTACTGTTGAAGATACAAAAAATAGTGATACACATATGTGAAACTGCTGTATGCTGCCCTTGGCCTCATATACTTTATCTTTTCCAATGTGTAATAAATGTTATGTATAAAATACATATTAGTTTCCTTTTTACTTAATATTTACAAACTGCGACGAGATTTCAAACAGGCCTCAGTTCGAGTATATAACCATTACTTTTCATTTTCATTACATTAAATGTAAAGAGAAATAGAATACCACTGAAAAGGACAAAACTAACTCGACAAGGTTTACTAATTTCGCACATGGCATAGTGATGTACTTTCAAATCACATTCTCCTACTATGGAAGAACCAAAAACCAAATAGAGTATGGAGCATGAACTATGGAGTCCAGGTAGAGAAATATGAGACCTACAATCTACCAAATATCATGGAGATTGGCTAGTCCAATCTGCTGTTACTGGGTGGATATATTTAAGACTCAATAGGAGAGACCAGTGTTCTGTGTGTGGAATGTAATTAGCCGAATTAGCGTGTGGACATATCTACCACTCAATAGCAGAGACCAGTTACCATTCCACATGTTCTGTGTATAGAATGCAATTACATACCAACCTTTTTAGAATCCAGAGTATATATATCTACCTGTAGGCGTTTACATTTGGCAATCAGCAATGCCCTAACTACATATGAAAGCTAGGTCAGTTGCCTGATGGTGACACCTTCATGGATCAGTGCACACAGGAACTGAGACCTGTTTGTACTGACCAAGTGCCTCAAAAGGCAGACAAATCTCTTATGTATACTAATAAAGTAGGTCAAGCCAATATCTGGTATTAAATGATATTGCAAATAATTTTACAAACTAATATAATTTGACTGGGTCTTGACTGATTTCTAGAACATAGTTATGGAAGATTCAGACTTCTTTTTGTGTGTAAATATGCTGAATAAACTATCCACTCATACACCTGCTGCATCCCCCCCACTCACATGTTGGGATTTGGAAGAAATACATGAATAGCACATCAAATATACATTTCACCTAAATAATGACACTTCCTAGGGTGTAAGCATCTGTCAGTGCCACTTATGGAGATGGTAAATATTACACTAATGCTCACTGTAAATCAGTATTGAGTACACATCTGTTTGAGTATGCCCATTTCACCTGAAATCCTCCCCATTTTTAACGAATACTTGAATATCTCTGTGAATATAGAATCTACTTAGAAAATTTATGGTGGTTCAATGCCTTACAGTTATAAATATTCCCCAAAAAATACAGGAATTTAAAGGAATATTTAAGGATTTTAAAGAAATGATGGAATATTAAAGGAACGATAATTGGAGTTTTTAACAGGTTTATAACCCTACAAATAGCCTTGCTGAAATAACATGAAGTTGTTATTAGGCAAATATATCAAATAAATTTATTTTAACACTGGTTTATTATCGTTCTGGCCAGTTTTAGGAAGGATTCAAGAAACTGGGCTGCATTCCAAATTGAAGCTGTACACTATTCAAAGCACTCTGCCGTGTGTGGTAGGAGGGAGCATAGGGGAGAAGATGTTTTCCCTCCTACCAGGGGCTTCTGGGGGCCTCACACAGATTTTTTTTTTTTTAAAGTAGACCTCAAAAGGATCAATCTGATGTATCTAAGACAGAATTCACTGACTCTTTATCTTTCATGATATGAAACACAGCTTTAGTGAAGCTGTACATGAAACATTTGGCCATATATTTATATAAACTGGCTGCACAAAGGTGACTGCCTAAAAGAGAGCTTCCATCTGAGGAACTAAACAGGCATGAGAAAAACACCCAAAAAACAATGAGGCCCGGATGGGAAATACCCTGGAAACTCCTAGGACTGATTAACACAGTTATTGAAACAAAATTCCCATGTGGAAGAAAAAGAAGTGGAAATCTGCAAATCAATGGAAAAGGTACCTGCTTTGTATATGACTGAAAAAGAGCATGTAAAAATATCCAGAATAATCAGCAGGGGATTTGGGGGCCATCTAGGGCTGAAATGGGATTCAGGGAAAGTGTTCTGGGTGGGGGCCTAAGGGGCAAAGCCCCTGAAAGTACCTGCATTTTGAGCTTTCCTAAGAGCATTTCTGGCCCTAGCTGAGAACATTGTGCAGGTGTTGCCCACAATATTTCATATTACTATTTTGAACTCAACATTGATCTCAAGTTTGATCCTTGGGGTGTGAAAAAATTCAGAAATACTGAAAAATCCTGTCTGTCATAGGTACACCTGAGGCCCTGTGAATAAGTGGTGCTATCTTTGAGATTGTAATTTTGTTTGTGTTTTTCATTCAAGAAAAAAGGGATTCAGCAGTCATCCATGAGGATGCTCTTCCTTGTACTAGTCCAACGACAGTGTTGGTAGCATACTCTTGTTATATGGGGTTTGGAGTAACTCTTTAAATCCCTGGATTTTGATCCTGACTCTCTAATTCACGTAATTTTTTTTATTCTCATGGCCAAGAGCTTCATTTTCATAGGTTTATCATTACTCTATTTCAGAAGGGTGAATGGAGGAATTCACAGGTGCACAGTTTCTGGTGCACAAAATTTAAGCATTAGGCAGCAAGCTATGCTGCCATGACTAGCACAACCAATTTTAAAAAATCCAAATATTTCATGCACAGTTTGACCAAAGTCTTGCATTATATAGAAAGGTTTCATAAAAGATCTACAAATTTTGTCTCAGTATATGCAGCTTATCATTCTGAGGTCTAGCCTCAGAGTGCTATAAAGCACACGGTTCTGGCCTGGTTGGCCAGGCCACCTGTCAAGTACTGCCTACTTGGTAGGTCATTTGGTAAGAATTAAAGCCATCTTCCAGGCAAATGCTCACAGAGAGAGACCCCTTCTGGTTTATGACAGGGCATACTTTTAGGTGGTCAAATTGTCCTAAATTACAATATACAAATAGACAATTAGAAATATGGATCATTTCATAAAGCAAACCTATCAGGAATGAATTTTGCATGTTTCACAAACATGAGCTTTTTGAGAAAATTTTGGTCAAATGCCTATATTTTAGAAATTTTACCTGTTGAAAAATATTTTTTGTTGTTCATGTGAAAATATTTCATCTAAAGTACCAGAGGGTTTCAATCTCATAGATGCTCCGCTCTATTCAAGACACCTCGCATGAGAAGGGCTCCAGCTACTGCATCTACTGATATTTGATGATGTTTGTGAGACAGAAGTGACTAAAATTATTAGAAATTTAGAAAATGACAAAGCAACTGGCATCAAATTTATGAAAATGTCATTATTAAAGGGAATGTTATTAAGAAATCCGAAAATTATCATCTCAATGTTTAATGATATGATATCTAATTGTATCTTTCCTATTGGTCTTAAAGCTGGCACGATTACCCCACTTCCAAAAAACGGAGATTTATATTTATATAAGAACTGGCGACCAATATGGGTGTTACCTAAAAATTTCTAAAATATTAGAAAAACCATTACACAACCAGTTAATGAATTTTAAAGTTGACAACTTAGTGATTGACAATTACCAGTTCGGCTTCATGCCGGGAAGGTCAACCGCCCAGGCAACTTCTAAACAACATCAACGAAAGGAATTACTGTATGTGTGCCTTTGTGGACCTCACAAAGGCATTCGATTCTGTTAATCATGCATTGTTACTAAAAATACTTAGGAACATAGGACTAGCAGAAAATTCTGTAAGATTATTTGAATCGTATCTCAAAAATCGTACGCAAAGGGTAAAAGGTATAGGGGTAGTAACAGAAACGGCACCTGTAAAATACGGAGTACCCCAAGGCTCTGTCTTGGGGCCTGTTTTATTTATAGTTTTTATTAATGGATTATTTGCTAAAGCAAAGAACTCTGAATTGACGATGTACGCTGATGACTTGGTTATTGTGGTAAACGGAAAAGATCCTTTAAAGGTGCAGGAAGAAATGCAAATAGAGCTAAATGCAATTCAAGATTGGCTGGACTCACCTTTATTAACGATAAATGTCTCAAAGTCTAATATCATGTGGATCTGTGGAAGGGGTAAACCTATACCGATGAGAACATGTAAAATTAAGGATGTAGATCTAAAGTTGGTAAAAAAATACAACTACCTAGGCGTGGTCCTAGATAACTATGTTACTTTCAAAGAACACAATAATAATATCGTTAAGGAGGTAAGACAACGGTTGTTTAAACTTAGAAAGATTCAATATTTGTTTAATGAAAGAGCTGCCTGTGCAATAGTCAAACAAATGATAGTACCTAAGATAGAATATGTGGATTTTCTTCATTTTTTATCAAGCAGGAATGACAAAAATAGACTACAAGTAGTTATGAATAACAGTTTGAGAACCGCTATAAAATGCAGAATACCAATGGACCTCCCTACCACAGATCTGCACAACTATTGCCATATAAGACCATTGTTTTATCGAAGATGTGTACACCTATTGATGATGTTATATTGGTGGAAAAAAGAACCTAACCACCTGGATCAAAGACAAACAGGTATAACCATGCTAAGTGAAAAGATTAGAATCAAGGTGAAACGACCGAAACTAGAAAAATTTAAACATAGTCCTCTATACCAGGGCATTCAACTATGGAATGATTTACCATTAGAAATATAAAGTGTAACTAGCAAAGAGAAATATAAAAAAGCTGTTAAGGATTTTCTACTCCGTGATGATATCTATAGAAAATTGGAACTGTTATAGAAGTGTAATGTAAATCCGAGTCACATGACCGAAACTATATCAAAGTATAAATATTCTGAAACGAACGAACTTGAGAACATATACTTAATATGTCAATATATTTATCGAAATAATCACAAACCTAGCGTAATATATGGAACACAATATGAATTTGAAGTGCTCTATGTATTTATTTATTTTTTGTTGTTGTTGTTTTGTTCATGTCGTTGTATGTAATGTTATATGTATGTAATAATATGTGTTAACATAAAACAGAAACTTTTCAAATAATTTTTCCCAGAGTCATATGACCTGTGATCAAAAAAGACCAAAAATTGTATTGTCTTGTGTTACTGTCTGTATCTGTCCGCGGACCTTACAAGGAAGAACGCCAAATAGGCGATTGTATGTTGTCTTATATATTGTCTGAATAAAAAAAAAAAAAAAAAATCTACAAAATTAATCATTTATTCAAGCCACTCCACCTCATTCCTGTTTTATTGACCAGACCTAAAAGTACCATGAAGCAGCACAATCGACTTCCAAAGATAAACGCCTACTTCTCACCATCCTATTTGAAGAATCAATCATTAATATACAGTTTTACAAGAAATGTTCATATCATTTATGGGTTGTTCTGATTCTGAGGTCATGGGTGAAAATTCTTGATAGGAAAATACCAAATCCAAATTTAAATTTAATTTGATCTCTCTTAGGATCATTTGTAATGTCCTTTAAAATATGTATATCAAAATATATCAACACCAATACATCAGAGATGTATGGATAATATCTTTATTTGATTAATGTGGCATGTTGAATGCGTTGGTACATACATCATGCAATGATGACTCAATACTTATCGGGGAGTATTTCGTGGCCGTCACGGGCTTTACCGATTGGGTTCTAATCAGCGAGCTACATTCACAAACGAGTGTCGTCTGCCTTACAAGTGAAACACGGTCTTTTGCATCGTCTGTAAACCCAAAATAAAGCATAACTATCTATTAACCACTGATATATTAGCAGGTTTCCAATGCACTTTATTTTCTCTACTGAAAACTTTGAGGATGTGAAGTACAACAAAATTATGAACTTAAAAGTACTCTTTCCACTTCCAAAACCTTTTATTTTGTAAGACCATTGGACGTACTTGATTTGAGAGAGAGAGTGGACAGTGTTCCAGTATATGAGCACAATGGTGGGATTCAAAGTGCAAGCTGATAAATGTTCTACTCACGATTTTAAATATTTACATACGTCTGTTCACAACAGCTAAAATTAAAGTAGACCTCCACAAATAATGATAACAGGGTTGAAGTTGATACTTGTGGTCCCAACTATAAAATAAATATTGTACACTCCAATATTTTATACGATAATTTATTTTCATTAAAAAAAATCAGCTCTAGTGAGAGAGGTCAATCCTTCTTATGATAAGAAACAACCCACCACATGGAGCGGCCTCCCTGACAACATATATCGGCCATATTTATTTCAAGACTTTTCATATCATTGCACTTTCCCCAAAAGAACGCTGGGTACCACCAAGAATTATCTAGTTATGCCGAAAGTGTGGCCTACTTGTCAGAACAATATGATAATTAATCATACAAACATTAACCACCATAGGTACCATTTATTGACAGTAAATGCATATGAATCTCTTCGTCGCTGTCCATGTTGTAGAAATAAACAATTGGAAAACATATCAAGTATCACTTAACTTCATCTGTGCGTTCTCACTGTCGACGTCCGAGCTTGCAGACAATTTCTATATAAAGCAAGAGCTTACAAATAGGTTTTCAAGACAGATTTGAAATGAAATGAAAACGATCCGTTTCAACAGATGTCCCTCTATAACTTGGAGTGACCATAATCGGATCTCTAAAACTATATTTTCCATCACCCGCTTTATTTGGGCTTCAGAAAAATAACTGCTATTCTTATGTCAGGCACAAATTAGTATTTCATGCTCACAAACACTATCAGAAAAATAATTCCAGATGTATTCCTGCATCAGTAGACGCAGTATTACTACTGTGTCAAGCACCTATATAGACTTAGAACCCATTTAGAAAATTCTATTAAATCACAAACTCTAAAAATCGCTAAGCGGTGGAATACGCTGCATACCATGAACAATTCTTACACACATATATAATACATATATAAACGTAATGAACATGGTATATATGTACAACCTGATGTGTTCACATTTAAACTAATGTGATGTAGTGAGTACAATTCAGTGATATCTTAATACCGCATACGGCTATATGATTAATATACCACCGACTCTTATGTCTGTTGAGAACCGTTAAAGCTTACCATACGTCTCTCATCCAATTTATATACAAAAATCATAGCTTAAAACAGTGTTTCTCACGTTGTTCACAACAGTCATGATCTACCGACTTAGGAATTAGAAGAAAGAGGTCATTGTACGTGTAACAAACAATGGATTTTCTTTTATCTGGACCTAACACCTCTATCGGCAACCACTGGCAAGCATAATCACGTGGATGAAAAACAATTTTGGGAAATATAGCGAGACAGTGACACAGGTTATTATAGTCAGAGAGACACATATGGGTATTGATTTTTACCCATAATATCATGTTCCTAGGATGTGTCCGTTTTCATATTTCTTAGATATGTCTTCACTTGCCTCTCTTCTTACCGCCCGACTGAAAAATAGAATCATACATTATCACAGATCAACATCATAATCTAATTGCCATTTTTACCAACTATTTTTGACCTTCAACTACAGTCAGTCTGTTTTCGTATAATTATTCATTTTTTAATTTTATTTTTATTTTTTCAATGAGCTTACCTCCCTTCATTAAAGCATATAGAAAATTACATATCTTCTTTCAGTATCATGTGTATATATTCATCTCAGTTGTAACCCAAAACATCATTATCAATAATGTTCTTATAAAGTACTTAAACTAGCTTCAGCTTGGCTAACAGTTCTTGTAATCAGGGGAATATCTCCATCACACATCTCATCTTATATATCCTTGTTCATTCCAGCTATTAACTTCTAATGTACCCCATATAATTATTCATTATTAGGGCAAGAAAATATTCCTACTAACTTGGGGATGGGCTAGATCCGTTTTATTTTAGTAAAATTAACTCGTGAGAATTAGTTTCGTATTCAATTACAGTTTCGTAGTAAATAATCCATAAATAGTGATATATTAGTATGTAAAAATATTCAGTATTATATTGTGAATGTCAGTAACCAAGACATAACTATTATTCATTAGTTGATCGGATGATTGTACCCCATACGTCACTTGGGGGTGTACGGCAATAGGCCTTTTTCCACAGGGTGGTGTCGCACCTTATCTGGTTGGTTACGCAATGCCTGCAGCCAAACAAGCCCCTGGCAACGTATTCTTTAACATTGGATCACTCAGTATGTGAGCGTAATACGTTCATAATACCCATGTATCTTATTCTCAGAGAAATAATAATGATTTCATCATATTCTATGGTATTCCAGCTCCAATTTGATGTATCATACATGCATATCACCTCAATGATATTTTAGATATAGCTTAGATAACTCAGGAACACCAAAACTGGATACACAGTAATACACTGGCAAGTCTAGCTATAACACGCTTATCTTTTTCCATGTTCAAACCAAGATAGTCATCAACTATAAAGTTTAGACAGGCCAGATTCGTTAATACCCTAGTTTGTTCCAGCAATTTAATCTGTCAAAAAGCAACACTCCTGGAATCACACCCACCATTCACACTTTAGGTGTGATTGCTGTATGTCCCTATATTAAGTACTATAGTCCGCTGCACTTATATAGTACTGGATCGAAAATAGGATAATTAAACAAAACTCGACGAGATTGATGTGTCGTAATCGTGATCGAATAAAAATTACGGCGTATCCAAACGATTGAAATATTGTTTATTTATGACGTCATCTCACATCACTCTGTATTGGCACTTTACGTGGGATATCGTTGCGCATAACGTTATTCCTATGGCTAAACTTGTACCAGGGGTGAGATAAACTGCACTCCCCCTTCACCCCGCTCTTAAAACAGGGATGGGAGCGCCGATAGCGAAACAAACGCAACTAGTTCCCCAAGATACGGGTCCGGGAACCAATATAAACTATACATCACAATTTAGACTATAAGAAAACCAGATCGTCCTTATATGTATAAAATTGACAACCGTTTGATTGCTAACGTAGTCTGTTCCAGCAAGTCTTGTCTCATCTTAAAACCTGCCTTATGCCCCAGTCACACTGGCGTAAAATTCGGCGTTTCTTCTACGTATTTGAATTGTTGGAGACCACGTATTAGCTACGGATTTGGAACGTATTTGTTTGCTTTTCTTTACCGTTTTAGTACGCTTCTCAACGTTCATCAACGTTCATCAACGCTTATCTACGCTTCTGTACGCATTGTGGCGTTTTTCGGCGCATTCCGACTTTCCTTTACGCATCTCCGCGTATTGCGGCGTTTTGCGGCGTATTTTGAGATTCCAAAATGCGTAGAAGAACGTAGAGGTGCGTACACCGGAAAACGGCGTTTTTTACGCCAGTGTGACTGGGGCATGACGGCTTACATTCCACTTGGTCCAGCCTTGCTGTTCAGTACAGAGATATTCAGCCCCTACGTACCAGCATACCTTGAAGGGTGTGCTGTTTCTGGGGCGTGCGTCGAAACATGCATCTCAAACGGAGACATAGTTTTTTTTATATGAATTATCGTTCCAATATCGTATAAGTTACCTTTGGATTCTGTAGTTGATACTTGAGCATGTCGATCTCGTCCTTCTGCGTGGTTAGTTTTTCATTCATGCCGGCCAGATGCTCACTCATCATGCTGAGCTGGTCCTCATAACTACGAGTTGTCGTCTGCAGTTCATCCTACAGTTGCCAACACGAAACAACGCATTTTACAATAACTAGTTTATCTAGATATCTAAATTGTTAAAGCGCCTTTTAATATATTTGTTGAAAAATTGTTTATATATTTTGCATGTACATGTAATTCAATCTTCATAGAAATAATTTTAAAAGAAGTTGTAACGGTGCAGCCTGAGTTCAAGCCCTGATGGATCTTGATTTTTGAATATACCAGAATGTCCTTACCCAACGCCTTTTACCATGATTTTTAACTGGTGAAAAATTATAGGAAACTTCTTTCAGGTTATTATCAAGGTAGCATCTGCCTTACTTAAGAGGTGCTACGTCTCATTAATCTAGGAGCATATGGGAGGATTGCCCCCACGGGTTGGCATAGTTATTTTCTCATATCATATCGATAAAAGTTAAGAAACAAAACATACTAAGAAAGTATCAAAATGCATCAAAGGGTTGGGCAGTCTATTTTCAACTTTCACTTAGAATCTTTTTTAGACACTTGATGAACGTATGATTACTTCCATACCGTTCATTTCCATGGAAAAAGGACAACCCTACAGGTATATATTAGTTGTGCGAAACACCATCTATTTCATTCGTTATGACAGAATTAATTATGGGCCATGGTGAGCAAACTACATATACCAACCCTTAAAAGTCGCAAGGTCGACAGGGCATGTTACCAACCACTAGAAATCTGTATGGGTCAAACTTAAGCACCAATCCGATGACAGAAAAGTCGGCCCTACCCTTGCATAGTGTACAACAAGGCTACATAGATTCAGATTTAGACAGGCATCTGGCCATAGGAGGTCAACTAGACTTCAGATGGGGAATTTGATACAGCAAAGTGTTACAGTTGTCATTACATGCTTCCCTGCACTGACATGGGGGTTGGATTTATCACACATATTGTTATAGATTTTACGATTAACCACGTACGTTATTCTTCTTTGGTTTGGGGATTACCAGCTCACTTGATAAGCTATTAGACAATCCTTGTCACATATATTTATATTTTTAAACCACACCTTCAGTTGGGCCACTGTCTGCATGGCTGCTGTCACCTGCTCCTGTTGTGCCTTCTTTTCACGGTCACTGAGGGACAGACGTTTATGGAGCGCCCGACACTGAAATTAGAAATAAATACTTAAGGCGTGGCGTTAAAATGGAAAGCTCTATCAATTGTGCTGCGCTGCAACTCCGCTGTTGCCTTTGTCTGAAATATATTCATATATAAAGCTATTCATGAAATATAGATGACAAATTCCGAATGGTTCGTTTGTAAACTGGTTTATTTTTTCTTTTAATAATTTACAAATTCCACCATCGCCACACAGTTATCTATATATCATACACAAGAAAGATACATCTATAGAAATGACACGACGGACTCCTGGCAACCTCTTGCTGCTCTGGGAGTGTTTTTACTAAGTTTAAAGTAGCCTTAATTACTTGTACGGAAAATCTCCAAATGGGCTTTGTGATAGGAAAAAGTGTGTAAAAGACCGTTCCCTTGGCAGTGGCATCAGAGCATTTTGAAAGTTTAGTATGTTACGACGTCAACCTCGAGTGGGTTACACAGCCGCCTTCCACATAACCATCGTTTGTTGTTTTTAGTATTCATATTCTAGACTAATTAATCACAGGAATGGCTATATTAAAGGGTATATAAACAGGGACTGCGTTGTATATGTTTTGCTCGATAGCACAAATGGACTTTTTTCCCGTATACCATGGCTTTAAGGCCGTATGCCACAGATTTGAATCCATATACCATGGTTGTGGGATCTGAGTTTTTAAACAATGGGTAGTGGTCTACTGAGTCCCCATAGATTTCAATGGGGTCTTTGAATACGATGTATATAATAAGATATATTATTGCCAATGATATGGACGTCTCAGTCGTAATAAAAAACTGGGACAACAAACTAGTTCATATTTAATATAGTTCCACGTATTAACAAAAATTGGTCTATGCTTAGTTGCAAACACAACAAAAAAAAAAAAAAAAAAGTTTTATATTATTTTCATCAAAATCTCGAAATTTTGGATATCCGTTAATTGGCGGCAAACTTGCATCCCTGTAAATGTATCTCGTTCTTAATTAACCATTATCTTAAATGAACAATGGTTTATGAAATAATCCGACCAACGATATGGACCTAAATTCCTGCACATCTATACCCCACCCCCAAACACACACACACACACGCTCGCGCACACCAGTGTCCTCGTGTCTATCTCCTTCATCCAGTGTCCTAGATTCGGGATACGGTATAACTCTCACCTCATAGCGGGACAGAGAGCCTCGATTGGCCCCATTGTGGGACGGTCATTTCGAGCGCGTCCTAGAAACAGACCACCGCCGACTCTAGAGCGGATACAAAGGTCACTTGGCGGTCAAGCCGACTCCAGCACGAAGACAAGCTGACCCTGATACTGGACAGGTTCTATGTAATGGAGGACTCCGCCTAGACTGGCTTCAGTCCCTGTCTCCTATGCCTACCCCTCTGAGCGTTACATAATTAATGACTTGAGCAAGTCTAGACTCCCCCTTCCCCTTTC
This sequence comes from Alentia gelatinosa, assembly GCA_950022655.1. NCBI lineage: Eukaryota > Metazoa > Annelida > Polychaeta > Phyllodocida > Polynoidae > Alentia > Alentia gelatinosa. Next base: position 18,971,795 of record OX465581.1, read on the forward strand.
CTGTGATAGCAGTAGATCAATAGGACGGAGACCATTAATAACTGGTTAATTGCGGCATGAAAATTTGATGATGTTTTAACTTTTTTTCAATTTTCGAATGTTGATGTCTCATGATATTATAGTTATGTTTATTCATCTTCTCAGTTGTTCACTTGTCTTTAATCAGATGGTAGAATAATCAAAACAATATTTCATTTGTTTAAGCGGGCGTTAACTAGTTCAGGGACTTGTGCAGTATTTGCAAAAGGGAGGGAAGCTACGCTGTTAGGCCGCGCTGAACAGTAAAACAATAATTGGAAAGGACCAAACGGGTGGGGGTTGGGGGTGCTATAGCAATTTTTCCGTTCAGCGCTGCTATGGGGTCATGTTGCATGACAACGCGGCCGTTCGGCCAAACATTTCATATATATATATATATTTATATATACATACATAAGGTATATGGTACTAGGGAGAAGGACATATATATATATATATTGATGGGATAGTCTCCATAGGATTAGTATGGAGACTCATTATCAACGATAACTCAAGTATTATTGAGACAATTTGTATGTAAAACCCACCAAATTGTAGCTGGAATACTATTGAATACGAAGCAATCACTGTATTGTCTCTAAAAAATAATCTAAACGTATTCTACAAACGTATAACACTTATATGTTGGTGAAATATGTGGCGTTGGCTGTCGCGACTACTGAGCAAGTAACCGGGTTTTCAAATCGGCGCCGCGTCGGCGGCCGCGGACCCACAAAAATACCTTTCAAAACCGTTCTGATTGGTTCGTCGGTAAACAAAATCAGTGTCCTTCCTCCTAATTGGTCTTGGACACGTCTCATTATGTATGAGGGCGTCCTGTACCAATTAAAACTTACCTTTCAGGTGAGTTTGGAGGTGAATCCATGCTGGCAGTGTCCCAGTTGGGGAGTGTGCTGCCATCTGGTGTGGGATTTTGGGACTGGTCTCCTGCCACTCTGGGGCAGGGGCCAGTTTTATAAACAAGCAGGGAGCGCTTTTAATTTGTTCAAAGGGCTTCCTGTCACTCAGTAGTTTCGATTATGAAAATCTCGTCAGGCGTAGGGCCAAGGCCCCCCGGGGGGGGGGGGGGGGGGGGTTTGTTTATGTGTGATTGGTATTTTTGCTTTCTGTGTTCGCCGGTCACTGCTGGTCACTGGGATAGGTGGTCGGGTTGTGGTAAATTTTTATATATAAAAAATATATATATATCTCTAGCACTTACGTGCGTGTCATTGAGATAAAATTGAAAAAAAAAAAAAAAATTTCAGTGGCTGCAGTGGGACCCGAATCAACAAAGTCCTGTGTTCCTTACCACTGAGCTAACTCCCCACCCACCCTGGTCGCTTTAGTTATGCTTTCGTGCATAAACTAAGAATCAAGATAATTATAAGGAGGCGTGTAATTGGCTTACAAATTCGTTTATTAAATTTTGTAAGTGATAATGTATATCAGGAATAGAATGAACAATGCCAACTGGCATAAGGCATAAAGCCCTGACAGTCAATGTCTATATGATTGGTGTGGGACGGGCGGGTACAAATCTTAGCAGGCGTTGCGCTGACTGCTGGTGGCGACCTCTGGTAAGCGGACATCTCAGTACCGTCTTTGTCCCAGAGCCATCAGATGGCGTGACATACATCACTCGCCACATAATTACTGCCAATTTACAATTAGCTCCAATCTGGAAAGTTGTCCCCACACCACCCAGGCATATTTGATAAAGCATCTCTCTTAAGTGACCGCTTGTATAGGGCTTTTTGTACTGAAATAACTGTCCGTTAATGTGGGGTGTCCACGCGGGGTGTCCAGAGACAATTACACACAGTAAAATGAGAGAGATATAAGGAGCTTAGAGTGAGAGTGCAAGATGTGACCTAAATAGATTTGTCTGAAGTCCATTTTCTGACACTTCAAAAGCCATCTCTGATCCAGCAAAAAAATAATAAAAAAGCGCCATCGTCATATTTTCCATGGCTTGGTAATGAGAAACAAGTTGTTTTGCTTTTGAGTGGCCATACAGAGACGTCCTCACATAGCAAGAGCCTTAGTTCAAAAAGACAGAACATGGAGACTCCTTACTCAACATGAAGAGGGGGCCCCTAGTTTGGCAACCAACCCCTTTTACGATATAGGGGTTGGTCGGGTTAAATCCCGCACGGGATCAGTCGGGGTACGCTTCGATCCAGGTAGCTTTGTTCTATGTAGGCTCTAAAAGCAGAAATACTTGGTGCGAAATATTTATAGCTAAAGAAATTGATGATAAAACCTAGCGATATTAGTTCAGGGAGTTGACACCAGAGGTCAGTACCACTAGGCACCCACAATAGACTGTTGTACGCCCGTTGTCACCAGGGCCAGGGCTCAAAGGCTCTCGAACTTGTACACCCATAACAGAGACGCCACCACAGACAGGCCAAAACCTGTTCCTATACCCGGTTTGTATTGGTTCCCAGCCTTCCCCGCCTGTCTGATCACTGACCCACCAGAACCAATCGTGGTCAAGTTCTGTCAGGTTTAATCATCCCCAGGTGCCAACCTGAGAGAGGAGGAACGGTCACTTGCTTTATAGTCGCGGCAGCCACCACGTCCCTACTAAAGGGCTGGTTCCACCAGCATGATTGATTTGCTGTGGTATATCTTGGTATATCTTGATACCTCTTACTCAGGGATGCCAGTCGGGGTGAGGAAAAAATCCTACATAGAGACTGAGGCCAAAATGCCACCCAAAATGCACATGCTGTAGGGGAATCCCCATCACTCTCCCAGCAGATCCTTGGATATAGACTGGCAGTTTATGATATCTGGATATCTACTCTGATAGTGGGTCTATGTAAAGTTCTGCAATAAATGAGGAACTATTCAAAGAAATCCATTTGGAAAAGATTACCACACATTATCAGTTCTATATCCTACAAAATATCTTTACAAGTTCATAAGGTATTCCTCTGATTTCTTTTTACACTTGGTAAGGCCCCTATAACTGTATTCTCACATGACATATTTTAAGCCAATCAGATGTCAGCATTCTGTTTGCCCTTGTTTGTAGGAGGATTTCCTACAGGAATCCTACCATCATACAGCTCTAGGCTCATAGGCTTTCAAACTGTGTGCGCTGTGTGGGGGTAGCTGAATTAAAAATTTTGAAAGATTACAAAACAGGTTTATATAAGATTTAGATAAGCTGGAGTCTATACTGTTCTTAAAACGTATACAATTTCTTCAAGTTTCTATATATGTTTTAGACTAGAATGAAAATCCTACATGTAGGCAAAATCCTACAAACTGGCATCCCTGCTTACTGTGTCGCAATGTGTTGTACCTCCGATGTCTCAAAAAGTAGTGGGCGATGTTGTGTGTCTATTTTGGTGCTCTACCACTGCGACACCTCAAGATACATCGCGACAAATAGGCACACGATTATTCGAACCTAGCCCGATCTAGCAAGACAACCAAATCGGGCCGAATCTTGCTATGTCTTGTATGTTTGTGGAATCACCACTTTATAAACTGTGTTAGGGCATATGATTTAAGCCAGATTTTAAGTTTTAGTCGCCATATCTTTGCTGTCAAGCTAGTCCATATCCAGATCCTCTATAAGATAAATGGTTTTAAATCGTTTTGTGGTTAGTATTGATACTGTCATATTTATTCTGAAGAAATGAACAAAAAAAATTAGGGATTGAGCCATTTGGCGGCCTGTAGATGAAGCAAGCATAACCTTTAATTGATTCGTCCTAGCCAGCTCAAACCATACCATTTCAAAATCTTTACACGAGATATCATTTTTGCTCCTGTTAAAATGTCTTACATCCAAATGTTTTCTAAAATAGGTACAATCCCCTCCCCATTTTTGGTTCCTCTTTGCCCGCATTGTGCTATGCTCTCAAGCCTTTTGACATGTATATCTTCCATTTTAACAAGATCTAAGTTTGCATTTAAAATGGACTTATTGGCCTTTAACGGCTGAATTAGCGCGTGGACATATCTACCACTCAATAGCAGAGACCAGTTACCATTCCACATGTTCTGTGTATAGAATGCAATTACATACCAACCTTTTTAGAATCCAGAGTATATCCATCTACTGTGGGCGATTTCAATTGACAATCAGCAATACCCTCACTATATATGAAAGGTAGGTTGGTTGCCTGATGGTCACACCTTCATGGATCAGTGCACACAGGAACTGAGACCTGTCTGCATGCTCCCTGCCCATGTGCCTCGAAATGGGAAACAAAATCCAGTTTTCGTGTCTAGTAAAACCCTGCTTCTGGGGCACCCCGCTTAAGGGAAGACACCACTTAAATGAACATTCATACACATAACAAAAAATGTAAAAGAAATACTAATTACTGAACCTACCTCGGCATGGAAATGGAGGGCCTTGCTGTCGGCCGTTTGGAGTTGTGTGGTGAGTTCGACAATGCGCTGACTGAAGTGGTTCTTAATGAGCTGCTCGCGCAGATCGCCGTCCGACTCGGAAATACTCGTCGTCTCCAGACTCCCCAGCTGTGAACGCACATCAATGACACGAGTCATTAACCATACTCATCCAACATTCAGTGCAAGAGCGGTTCAATGGGAAACAAATAAAAAATGTATATACGGGTATGAAAAAAAAAAAACACCACAAAAAAAATCAGGAGAATCAGTTGAGCCAGGAGGGTTGGGGGGGGGGGGGGGGCATAGGGCCACCATAGGATCCCAAGCGGCCCGGCGGGCTCTAGGGGGCAGAGTCCCAGGAAGGTCCTGGACTTTGAGTTTTGTCTAGTGCTTTTGGGGATGTTCTCTTCGGGTTTACACCGATCTCAAAAATGCCACTGGCTGCCAGAAGAAAACCCAACTAGAAATCCCCTTTCAAGCGGAAAACGTTCTTATGAAAGCCATCATAACAGGTAAGTTAAAACCTCGAATATAGCGACATCAGTTCAGTGATGCATGCGTATCCCTACACTTTGGCGATATATTCTAGTCGTGTCTTAATTGGGTTGTATAATTTTGAATTCTCACTTCAGCAAATGGCAGGAAGAAATCACTTCCTTAAATAACAGCTTACGGCATGAAAGTAAGAATTCAGAATCAAGCAAACCAATTTTTAACTGTCAAGGTAGCAACACTTAGAGTGTTGATTTACTTTTTGAGTGTCCAATACGAATCAGATTAAGACCTAGATGTACACATCTCAATTGTCAATATACCTCGGTCAAACGTGGCAATCGAGTTAGTGTATATTTGATAAATTTCTGTTTCATTGATAAGCTTTAAGACCTACCATAGAGGTGTCCGTAGAGCAGGACATGCTGTTGGTCCGGGGCTTGTTGTTGTCCGTCTTTAAGGCATTCACGGTCATATCATGGTTCAATGACTTGTTGATCTGGTTTTCAAGGTCGATGGACCGCTAGAAAATGTTGATTAGGATATTCAGCGAAAAAAATCCAATGATAGAGTGTAATCAGGCAAGATATCAGCATCGAAAAGCATGAGGAGAGATATAAACAGTGGAAAATACATGAAAGCTTTACATATGACGAGGCGTTTTTGTGTGTGCCTGTTATTACCATGAGAAAAACCCAGAAGAAACTATAACAAAAAACTTAATAAAAACAAATTTTCCACGGAAAGAGCGCACACCTCACCGGGAAAGCGCATTTTCCAGTTAAAGATTTTCACCCAAAAACTTAATAAATTCACACGGCATTCACCATTTTTTCCTTCTCGTATTTCATCTGGAGCAGTTGGGCCTCGAGCATCCAGTGCTCTTTCTCCTGCTCGAGTCGGGAAACGCGGGTGTGGAAGGAGTCCACCTGCTGCGACAGGCTCTCCCGGCTCTCCGTGGAGCTGAGCAGCGTCTTCCGGTTGTGCACAGCCACCGTGTAGGGGACACTGTCTGGGCAAGGCTGGGGACGGAGAAGGAGGAAATTACCATAATGCGTATTTCCCCACTCATCGAATCAAGCCACTCAAATAACTTCTCCAATTAAGAATACGAGGCACATATACTTCTTAACACAGCTGATGCTACCTTGAAAATTTAAAAAAGAAAAAAAAAACCAAACTTCTCCAGTCCATATGCATGTATGTAAATAGCATGATTTATTTACATACAATCATCTGGATAGCTTTCCTAAATACACACTTCGAAAATTTAGTTAGTTTACGTAAAATGGTATCCCTACTTCGGATAAGCATGTCATACGGTTTTTAATTCAAAGAACTATGCCTTTTATTCTATGCTTTAGAAGGAAGGGCATTCAATTTCTCGTATGGGGTTGCCAATAAAGTCATAACCAGTATACCTAGAAATATGTATCCCCTCTTAAAAACAATGATGTAATACAAAGACAAAACAACACAAGAGATAAAACAAGTTCCGTATTTTCTGAGATTTCCCTAGGCAAGCATTATGCACAGCATGTTTTAGAAGCTAACGTGATCTGGCGTGAGAATCAGAACCTACCCTGGCTAAAGTCGATATATAATTGGCAGTTCGTTGTCTGAATTCTGCGACGACCGGGTTGGAGCGCGCAGCCTCCGGGGCGTCCCCGCCTCCGGAGCTGCTGCCCCGGATCCGGTAACCGGCCTTCTCTGAGAAAAACTCCAAGTTACCCGTCAGGAATGCGCTCAGCTGAAAAGTTCCATTCAGTTACCATGAATACTACAATAAGGGTAAGTGTATAGCACATATGAATGTATAGAGACAAAGATCCTGTCGTTATCCAATTTCCTGAACATGTTCGTAGTCGTCTCGAAAGGATGAAATGTATAATACTGTATATTGTTTGCAGTCTTGAATAACCAGTTGTGGTTTTCTTAATGTATCAGAAAATCAGAAAAGGCATATAGATTTATCCTTTGTAATTTGAAATCGCCCTCTCAGGTCGTGTGGTAGTCAAAAGGACTTCAGTCTTTTCAAGCGTGAAGAATGTAGTATGAATACAATCAATGTTATTTAATTACTGATATCCGACAGAATGCCCTGGGTCATTTCATTGACATATATGCAAGACTCCTACTCTGACAATCAATCATCATAACAGTGTTAGGTTGCATTGTTCTACCTTGGGATTAATTGTCAATACCAGAGATCACAATGCCTAGAGTAGTCTTCAGCCACTACACACAATTTTAATACCATGAGAAGTCCTACCTTTGCTAGGCAGGTCACTAGGCTGATTAGCGAGGAAACGATACACTCATCTGTGGTCTTTAACTTCTGTGTAGCCGTTGGTAACTGATGTTCCAATGATACTTTTGAATTGTACACCTTCGATAACTCTGAAGTAAAGAGAAACACATATCAAACCAATCAAGCAGTCCAATAGTGTGACTTTCCCATTATCATCGAATAGAATAAAGCAAAGACTTGGCTATGGCTGTGATCGGCACAATAATAACAAAAAAAAATCCCATTATCATAGACAGGGCATAATCTGGGATGAAATTTTATCATAACCCAGATTATTTTCTCTTTTTTCCGGCTGCAGCTTGCGGGCTTTTGTATTGTACCGGCAATGTCTCGTAGCATCTATTATATCTTCGATAATAGACATCATAATACTTTTAATATACTTTAAGTACCTCAACTTACCCTTTGTGGTCTCATGAAACTCTGCCACGGCTTGTGACAGAAGCAGAAATAGTTTAGGGAAGTTTGACTTAGGTTGATCACAGTTTGCTGTACCTAAAATTCAAAAGAACAATTGTTGATGAATATGGAGCAAAGGACAATATCGTATATTGTATCTTATTGTCTGATACTGAAAAAATGAAAATTCACTTCTTTATTCTAACCATAACGGCTTCTGTGTAATCTTTGTGTATTGGTCAAAATTTCTTCATAGACCAAATGGCCAATATATTCCTAATATCCTGATATATTTCCCGTTTCTGTTATTTTACCACCATTGCCAACCGTTAAGGAGACTTAATGCTGACTTACTCTGGAGGGCGAGGAGGGAGGTGTAAGTGTCGACTTTGCTAAGGGATGCGGTGAACTTCTTCAGCCTATCGTGGAGCTCCATGTTTTTCAATTCTAACGTTTTGGTACACGAAGACACACTACACTCCTCTTCTAGGCTATACAAGACAAGAGTATCAAATAGGTTAGTAAATCATATACAAGTGAATGTACTGCTTGTCGTTAAATAAACTTTAATTAAAAAATGTATAATTTCGTGTGTTTGTCTGTCATTTTAAACAGTTTAAAAGCATTTTCAAACATGTAGAGATCCATTATAGATAAATAACAATTTCAAATTGATTTGTAAAAATTCCTGTCCTAAACGTTCATCTATGGAATTTCATAATTGCCAGCGGCACAATTCCTAAAATCTGAAGCCAGAGTAACATTTATACATTATTCAGAAATCTAATCGAAATCTTATGAGTAAGATGTATCAATGTCAGTTCTTTCAAAGTATCGGCTAAAGCACTTAGATCCTCATATAAATATGCTTATATTAGATATGTATCACTTCCACGTGTTGTTCCGGCGATGAAATATCTACCCCCAAACACTGGGAAATAACTGAACACATACACTTTTCCTGTTGAACCATTTAGCATTTAAGGTGGACCTACCTTAATAATTGATATGGCAAAAGTTTATTAGCGTAAGTGACGTAATTGTGAAATTTCGCCGCAAAATCTTGGAGACCAACAGCAGTTTCCTGTCAAACAAAGCAAAAGAAGTTTTCAAGAAAACTACAGATTTCTCATGTTTTGCTCTTGCTAATCTACTAATTTTTGCATTTGCTAAACCTCCTATTACGATACATACCCACAGAGAGGTGTACATTGGGTATAGGGTGGAATCCCGTTTATGAGTATATCAAACATGAACTCACTTTTGATATGGGTAAGTGAAAATCTTAGAAGGTCTGCTCGTAAAATGATATCTTTCTAAATGACGAGATAATGGCTTTCGCCATAGTTTTTTCGGGATCGATGACATCCCTTCAAAAGGGCCTTTAAGACATCGACATTTGTTCCCGATTCATCCCGACCATCAGCTCGGAAAGAAACGGGAATGAAATGTCTATGTACAATACCTATAATACATCAACATGCAAAGGTGGAATTAGGCACAGTCGGCGTGTTGATGTCTTACAGGTTTCACATAATTAATTTACCAGCGTGCTGTTTGTTTGTTTGTTTGTGGTTTAACGTCCTAGGAGACCCTGAAGGTATATAGGGAACATCGTCGATCTAAGCTTTTCATTTTCACAGACTTATTTCAGCCAATTCTTTTCAATGTTTTCAAATATCTTATAAACAATCAAAGAGATTTGCCTCTTCGAAAAAAAAAAAAAGATGATATCTTTCTTCGGAACAATTTCAAATAACATTTTCATATTGTTTACTGTTTTCCAAGTACTTCCATCTATTTTCTTACCAGCGTGGTGAGCGCGTCCTCACGTAGGCCCTCCTGGAAGGCGCGGAAGGCCTGCTCGAGCGGCCTCAGGTGGGCGGCGTTCTCGTGCAGGTGTTGACAGAGACGCTTGTTGGTGTCGCTGAGCGGCGTCTGGTCGGCGTCGGCCGGGTAGGCGCTGGTCCGCTGCTCGCTGTACGTGTGGTAGTTAGACAACGCCTGGTCCATCTCCTTCACCAGCCCGGCCGCCTGTCCAACCAGCTCCCGCACTCGCTGCTGGTGGCGGCGGTCGTGTGTGGGTACGTTCAGTGCGTTCAGCTGACTCTCCCCTGGATTTGTGTGGACAAGAAAGAAGCGATTTTACCGACAGTACAAGATATTCGATAAAGAATGTCACCTTTATCCTAACCCTAATAAAAAAAAACTCCATAGGCTTAACATTGGGTCACTGTATTCTGTCTGGAGTACAGAAAAATGAAAAATATCGCTCTAGTGGGATACACTTGACAAATGACGTCATTTGCTAATGTAGAAGTAATTTAGACAGGTGTGGTAGGATAAATTCTAAACCAAACTCGAGTTAGTCATGTTATTATTCATCACACTCCGGCAAGATCGTGTAGTACTGCTCTCGGCTTTGCCTCGCGCAGTAATATGTGATCTTGCCGTCTTGCGATAAACAACAACACGACTAACTCTTGTTTGGTTTCTCCATAGTATCAAACGGTAGCTAGATGTACATAAATTGTGAGTCAACTGATGACAGAAGGCTTGTATGAGGAAAATGATCATGAGAATACAGAACATGTGTATTTAGATTTGCAAAATTTAAATAGGAAGATCATACCACGTCTAAATTTGCGCTATAACTATCAAATGTTCGTGTTCAAATTCTCGTGACTATAATGATATATTAAGACTTAAGGGAAAAAAATAACTTCCAGTGCCAATAAAACCAACAAGACTCTCTGAACCATGCCATAAACTGCAATTTATGCAAGGACAATTGTTTTTACATGAATGTTAGAATTGTCAATAAGGATTGTTTGTCGAGACACAGAAGATTTGAAAGATTTATTTCGATGAAATAGAGTTAGACTTACTAGTATCGTTAAAAGGCAGTTTATCCTTGATGATTAGTCTTGCGTCCGCCAGCTCCCTACTCAGTTCTTGTTCTAATGTCTTGAGTCTTTCCTCTCTGCAATTTAAGGTCGTATCCAATCGATGGTGAAATCTGTTGCGTGATTTTTTTTATTGTTAAAACATACTTTCTAGATTTAAAATACGGGGCGAAAAGCACTTCTGGTCCCAACCGATGCTAAAAAAAAAAAAAAAAAAAAAAAAAAAAACATACTTTCTACTATGCTGGATCCATTACAGTATGCACGGACACGTAATCTATCGAACTTAACGATATCATAAACACTCAAATTGCCTCATGATAATCACTGATGTTTAAGGTTGAACTTACGCAGCACTCGCTCGATGTAAGGCTTCTTTATATTCTTTTTCTTGAAGTTGTAGTCGACCCTATAAAGTACAAGCAATGTCAATTGTAAAATACAAAATGATGAAGTATATTTCTTACCTTTAATGTAAAATACATACACAATTTACCATGATATACAATATCAATATACATAGCAATATTCCTGCTATCGCTCGGACATTACGACGTGTCAACTACGCGGAGAATACGACCAAACAGATCAAAATCATGGTAGTGTTGCACTTATTATTCAGCATCTCAAATATAAGTTAGCAAAAGGGAAGACAAAATAGGTGCCGATCTTCTTATGCACTACTTTGTACGCCGAGGACTTGTTTTGTTTTCCCTTAGAAGAATACAAAAGATTTAGAATTCAAAATACTAAAGACTAGAACTGTAAGATTTTGTATGGCCATAAAACCTTCTGTCCAAAACAGAAATCATAGTTCTATCTGTACTTAGTTAGGTATAAAAAACAAAAATGTGGTCAAGTTGCCTAGTAACTCTACAAGCAGGTGTACTACAGTAGGCTATAGCCATGACCTATAAGACCAACCGTTCACCCCCTAATAAGTATATCTGCATGTAATTTCCATGATGCAAACATTAAAAAGACTCTACGAACCATGGTGAACATTATAATTACCTGGGGACTTCTCTATTATGGAGAAGTAAGTATAATTACTCCACACGATGTCGCCTCGATCCCCATAGGGGAATATGATTCTCAATACCTACACCAGAGGTCAGTATCATGGATCCAGCAGGTACAACCCCCCGGCAAGATTCAGTCTCACTTATTGTCGACTCACACACCAGAAAAGACGTGTCTCTCACATTGAAAATCTTTCTTTTGTCACAACCTAATAAAGGGGGGATCATTTATTCCCTAGTTTTCAAACCCATTACTGTGTCTGTTCAACTATTTCCTTATGTTAGTCGTAAGAGTTTTGCCGAACGAGGATAATTACATACAATCAAATAAATAATTCCAAGAAACCACATACGAGCCTCTGGTATCAAACAGCTAATACCATGACACATGCGTGTTATAATAGAAAGACACTGATTTCCGGTGGCTGAATTCAGGAGTTTTGAGGTGAGGATCCCGGAAATTACTGAGGCCTTGGTTGAGATACGTAACTACCAGGACTCTCACCATGGAATTCCGGAATTCTGATACCCGTAATCGGTTTCCCAGTTATCTCTATAATCATCGACATTTTCTTCTCCAATTTGCGTTTAATCCAAGGTGCAACCTTCTCAAGTAAATCAGCGACAATTTTTATATTTGCTGTCATGTGGCACAATTAGGTTAGTTGGCTGGTCGCCTGTCCAATCATATTGCCATGTTAACGCCATGTCCCCTATACCATGGATCTGAGGCCGTATACCACAAATTTGAATTAGTATACCACAGTTGTGGTACCTGACAGATTTTATATACATGTAATGGGTCATGGTTTACTGAATACCCAATAGGGTCTTTGTATACGAAGGATAATTAGTAGAAACCAAACGAGAGCCAGCCTTGTCAATGTTAATGCCACGATGGGCAGGTCATGTATTACTACACAAGGCGTTAGCCGAGTGTAGTGAGTAGCAGACCTGACCAGAGTGGTATTAACATTGAGAAGGATAACTCGAGTTTGGTTTCGTATTTATCCTACCTCATCTCACCGATAAACAGAGAAAATTGTCTAATTATCCATGTTATCCAGTAGCATGTTGACCGCATTTATCAATACTGCCGGATCTACTTTCGTTATCTCTTCCCTGATTGGTCCGTTTTTTTATTCACCTCGGTGCATTTTATAAATAAGACTTTATTCAATGCTCCGTCAAATACAATGAGTCAATGTTAAACCTATGGCATCTTTTATTAGGGGTAGGATAAAACTGTAGAATGTTTAGCCATAAGTATATGATAATGAGATGTGAGGACCTGTGGGTGTGATATATGGTTATTACGACAAAGGAATCTCCAACATCACATGTGCATACCTCTAACATGGCTTTCTCCTCCTGTAGTTTCTTGATTTTTTCCTGACTCTGTTCGGTGAGGTTGGCTGTAACGTTGGCATGCTGCGCCGCCTCCGATTCGAGAACTGTCAGACGGTCTCGTAAAGTCCTCAACACCTGCTCATGTTCTACGTTAGTCTCATACACCTGCAGGTCAGACCAAGGTCGCGAGTTAGTGCATGGCCCAAATATCACTAAGATATTTAAGATAAGTCAGATTCAAAGAGGAACACAATGGTTTCTTTTACATCAATGCAGGCGATGTTTTTTTTTAATACAAGACAAACCCTTGTTCATTATATGAAATTCTTAAAGATATTGATTAACCCCAATTTGTTTGTGGTTTCTCACATACAATTTTTGTCATACAGAAAAAAATGGAATACATGCTACCCCGAAAATGCCGTTATGCGTTTTGTGGACCTCATAAAAGCAAAAAGACCAATATCAGAATCAAATAATTTGCTGATGTGCATGAACATGAAGTATTTCTTGTCATATTTGCCTTAATACAAAGGAATTGGATAATCAAGTAGTCTACGCCAAATGTAGAGACACCTATCGCGTGGGACTGAACACAGATTAAAAATGTGTCAACATAAATACATGTACGATAAATCATAGCACTTCTATAAACAGGCATAGCAACTGTATTCTAGAATCCATGCTAAATGATGGCGATCAGCAAATAGACACTGCTTCACTACAGAGCCTTTGTGAGGTGTATCGTTTTACCTGTTTGTGGAGACGTGCATTCTCTTCGATCTTGCTGTGAAGCTCTTCTCCAATCACGTTGGCGCCAACAGGCGAAAATTCTCGGTCGGGAGTCTGGTTCTTGTGCTAAATACAGAAAGATTCTTATTGATTACTTAAACTCCAACTTACGACTTTCGGTTAACGAGGGTCGCTACTTTAATATGAAATAGACAAAAATATCAAAGCAAACATATAATTTCATATAGCTTAGAATTAGCTATTCTTTTAGTGTTTCGTCTAGAAAGAAAGACCCACTCAATTGCTAAGGCCTGCGTGACAGGTTTTCAGAATTCACGATTCAATCTTTTATGATATTATAGATCAATACTTAATTAGACTGACCCATTTACAATTATGGTAATTTTATCGAAAACCAAATCACCCCTTGGTGGCATATTGGCATATTTTAAGCACTATAAACATTTCAGAGTTTAAAAAGAATCCATAAGACAACGGAAAATATGAGAAAATAAAGAGCAGCATATAAACTAGGAATGTATAACCATTGTCATTTTCATGGGTCATATAACAAAGGAGAAACCAAAAACATGTATTAGGTAAGGGTTATAAGCATGGTCACTATATTAAAGAAGGGCATTCTGCGGAATGAATTAGGTTTTCTTCTGCAAAATGTCTCTATATGTATTATTTCTTAAAAGAAGGTTAAAGAATTATAGATAAACAAACGTAATATGAATAGTAATTTGAAGAAAAAAACACACACACAAGACCTTGAACTAGCCAAATCCAATGTCACCGATATTTTGTCATGGTAAAAGCAACACTGTTCCTTTCACCGGGAATTTAGAAGAAAAAAACAACATTTAAGGTGTCAAATATCGTTTTCTATATATGTCATTTGTCAGGATGAATTTACTGTTTTCCCTTGAAAGGGTATATATGAAGTATCCTATCGGTTATGATAACATGCTAGAGATAAAGATCAGTGGTAACCTGCCCCCTATCCTTAAAATAAGTAGAGATGGGAGATTAGTAGCAATCTGCGTAATTCCACAGGCACGGATCATGTACAGACTCAAATGAGGAACCGTATCATGCAATAAAGCAGCATCTTTTATGTTTAACGCAACAGTAAAATAAGCCATTCTTACTGTGGAATCGCTTGTCTTGTTGAACAGTTTGATACCCTATACAAGAGTGTGAAGCACATAAAAGAAGAATAAAACAAATAAAATATAAATACAAACTGTGGATGAACACGTGTATATATATATACGTGAAAGTATTTCACACATACATGCGTATAAAACAAAGTCATATGGATTTTTTTGATAGTGATTACCGTGTTAGATAAATGCATTACTTGTGGTTACAACATCAAACTTTATGAACAACTTCAACATATACTTCGGACACGAAAAGAAATGGCATATATGCGGCAACGTTACTTCTGTGACAGTTATATAGTAGTTAGAATAATCATATTTACGTCAAAGTATCAGGGTATTGAATTGATAGTACAATGTCACATAACTAAGTTTTGTTTTCCGAAAATGAGAAGGCTCTAGATAAACTATTTTATCTATAAACAACGTTTTCTTTTATTTTAGGAATCTCAGTGTATCACCTACAAGAGGACAAACAAAGCCATGCATTTCATTGAATGGGTAGTCATGAACATTCTAACATTTTTCTTTTGTCTTTTTGTCTTTTTCTTGGTGTAATTGATGCTGTATGGTTGTGAGAACGTGTAATTTCAGTGGATCTGTGAAATTTAAATGTGCAGGCAGAGTGCAGTGCAGTTCTAAGAATGCTTGAAGATCAGTACTACTTTAAAGCTGACACCTCCAAGTAAAACCTTTAGACAGGTGAAACTACTATTGAAACCCTGAATTTCCCAATAGCACAACAAACACCTGGTCGTACTGTTCTGATGATACATATAATAAAGTCAAAGCATATAGCAACAACTGAAGGAATAACGGTCGTGAATCCACCACACAAATTATATTAAATAGATAGAGCTATAATCACAAACACTAGTTCTGATATAAACATTCCGTACCTGGTCCGGATTAGTTGTCTGCTATTATAGACATTATCATCTTCACTTTAGTCACACATCATAAGGCATACTATATCAAGGACCTTGTGAGACTCTTCATATTTAACATACTTTACGAATTTCTAATGAAATAATACCACTACAGGAATTTAGTCATATCAGTATACAAATCACCGTCTGTATCTGTATGTTAAGATCTATGTTACAGCGTATATACTATCAGCAGATATAGAGCCAGTCATAAATGATAATTCTAGGGAAAAATAATTGGACTGTATCAACTGGACGAATTAGTCATGTGGTGCCTGATGCACAGATTGCTGCAGGTGTACAGATATCTTATAGTGATACTGAAATTACCACTATCGTTACCAATTCCGGACCAATACTTATGAATTTAAGTGGCGCGAATACATGACGATAATTCAAAACATAAGCTAACGTCAACCAGAAAATGTTCATTCATACTGGCTTCCCATCAGTCATAAGAACAATAGTAATTATGATCCAGGCATGTCATGAACTCCCCTAATTGATTACATGAAAAGAGGTTATAGAGAAAGACATGTAAATAAATGTGTGAAATATGTGGCACATACGTGTAGCTAAATGAATATAGCTATCATGACTTCTAGTCCATGCACACTGCCTGTCTGTAGTTCAGAGTTAAATAGAAAACATAAGGAACGTACCTTCTGCTTTTTGTTCCGCGTCGCATTGTCCTCCAGTTCCTGTTGGAGGACCGATACCCTGGAAGCAAGCTGCTGGTTGCGGAATGTCAGACTATCTATCTCTTGTTCGAATTTTCGTATCGTTTGGTCCTTCTCTTTCATATCCTCCTGAAAGTATAATTTCAAGTTATGATATAAATTCTAGCCTTTTTAACTGAGAAAGGATTGCATTTTCGATCACTTCCCTACTCATACCAAACGGTTTGTAAAAACAAAACAATGCATTTTATTTTTATCCTGCTCCTGTAAGAATTTAGAGCTCCCAGGGTGTCAGACAGACTGCTAACAAATAGAAAATCCAGAAATGACAGGTTGAACAAATTGGAAAACAATAACATCACAGAAATGGAAAATAAAATGAGGGAGTAATATCGTGTCAATTACATACTGACAATTTTAATAGGAGATGATGTACGTTAAATGCTCATATTCACAATATAGTCGAGGGCCTCTAGAAGATGATGCAAAGAATCAAGATGCAAGAGGCACCTATTGAATGGTAGGGAAAGTAGTTACTAGACGCCTAGTTCACTTGCCTTAAGGTTTTCTTCCTTTGCCTGTTCATCTAGTACAGCTTTCTTCAAGACGGGCAACTGAGCGCGCAACTGGAAATGAAATGATTTTATTTGCAAGGACCTAGATGACCAAACTAGATCTGATTTATAAACTGAATGAACCAAATGACCAGAACCGGTATCAGACAATTCGCATTGGCAGACGATTTGCACCAGATGTTTCACATTGTAAACAAGGTTTCGCACTTTAAATCAAAACAAAAACAAACTGTGATGTTTCGTGATGCACAATAGAAACTGACCGACTGTTTCCCACATGTCTTTAGATATTTCTCAACCTTTATCTGAAGTTTTTATGTCAAGTATTCAGGTAGATTTCAGTGTTTGGAGCCCCAGCATTCTTCCCAAGGATTTTTTTGGAAAAGAGAAAAATCACCATCTCTGCTCTGTGCATTTCAATGTCATAACTTCGCGAAAAATGAACTCGTATAGACTCGAGATGAAGACAATTCAATAGCTATAAGACATGCAGAAGACGGTCTGTATGGTTATATTTCGATTATCTAAAGGGAACATATGAATATTTGCCATTTCCCGATACCTGCGAGCATGAAAACAGCCAAGGTAAACATGCAATGACACTGACATTCAAGATTGCCGCTCCCTTCTGATCAGGAGAGCTGGCAATACTCTAGGTTATTTCGTGGAAATGTGGTCTGCTGGTGAAGGATTGGTACTAATATATTTCATGTGGTAACAACGAAGTGTCTGTGAATGGTCTCCAGTGCGAATTGTCATACATTCATCAGAACTAAGACACAAACCTCGCTTTTTAATGATATTCTAATTAGTAATTGCTACCTCACAACCTTTTCGATTTTTAAATAACAAGAGCTAAGCGAGCATTTTAAAGACAGAGATATTGGCCTTCAAAGACCAACTTAGCAGGGAGGGAGGGAGGGAGGGAGGGAGGGAGGGAGGGAGGGAGGGAGGGAGGGAGGGAGGGAGGGAGGGAGGGAGGGAGGGAGGGAGGGAGGGAGGGAGGGAGGGAGGGAGGGAGGGAGGGAGGGAGGGAGGGAGGGAGGGAGGGGGGAGTTGATTGGATATTCATGGATGATTGCACACAGACATGTGCCTCTGACAATGTGCCTCTGACCATGTACAAAACAACTCTGTTCCTATGTAAACCAATCAAGTAGGTCAAGCTAATATCTGGTGATAAATAATATTGCAAATAACTTTACAAACCAATATCATTTGACTGGGTCTTGTCTGACTCCTAGTTAGTTATGAACTATACTGACTTATTTTTGTGTGTAAATATGCTGAATAAACCAGCCACTCGTTCACCTGCCCCCCCCCCCCCCCCCCCCCCCCCAATTTTTCCAAAATAGCAGTACCGGAATATCATATAGACCCTATTGAGGTATCCCGTAATCCAGTCTGTTTTGCAAGTTCCGGTTTTCGCTGATTACCGACGTTATATGGTGATAGACCCGTGACCCGTAACCCAGAATTAATGCAGTTTAACGGTTTTCAGAAATCCTCAAATTGAAATTCTGATGTCAGAAATGGAAATTTCAGCTATTTCTACATGGAAATCCGAAATTATATTCAGTTTCTCCAGTTATAAACCAGAAAACTGTGGTTCATTTAGTCGTAGTGTGCCAAGTCTATCGGGAGCGGAACTTTGCTTTACCCGGGCGATAATCGGGAGTTTAGTAACCTCTGGAGGCTCTATGAAATGTTTCACCTAAATAATGACACTTCCTATGATGTATTATAAAGCAACAATCAGTGCCACTTATGAAGATGGTAATTATGCTCACTGTAAATCAATATTGAGTAAACATCTCGTTTAGTATGCCCATTTCACCCCCCTCCCCCACAGCATACACTTGAATATCTCAGTAAATATAGAATCTATAGTACATAGAAGATTCTACTTCATAGTACCTACTGGTCTTTTTTCTCTTTCAAATGAGGCTTATTATATTATGATTCATCCAGTTTCACAGGTAGATACATGTCCATAAAGGAATTCTTAAAATGTATCTGTGACTCTAAAAGTCCGCCCCCCCCCCAATTGAAATCTCTCTTTAAAAACCCATGTCAAAATACTTGGTACCGTACTAATAGTAATACCTTAAGAAATTGTGTGGCTATAAAACCACCTGACAAAAAAAGACCAGAAACCATATTCCTATCTGTACCGGTACTTAGTTTAATAGCGATAAAAAGCGAAAAATGTGGTCAGGTCACCTAGAGACTCTACAAGCCGGTGTAGGCCTAGCAGTAGCACTAGCAGTAGTATTACTAGATCTAGTATTAGCAAAGAACTAAACGACCAAGAAGCACAACTCTATGGGACTTCCGGTTACCTGACTGGACGGTGGCGCCTCACAGTGGTTGGCCTTTAGGAACTAAAATTTCAGGGTCCTTACAACATCGGACATTGCGTAGATGCTCTATATTATAGCGCATTGCTAAAGTTGTAAGGCTAAATCTCAAGAAATCGATATAACACAAATAACCTTTCAATCTTTTCACAAAATGGAGCATATTCTCTAGAGTATGTGACAGAAATAAAGCATTTTACCACATTTTCCCGCTCACGAACGGCACACGGCCGTATGCCAAACTACATGTAACCTGTAACCTTGTTCAGAACCTGAATACTTTGATTCAAATACAAAATAATCACAACAATTAGCACCCAGGCATGTTTGTATGTCTGTTAATGGCTGTGTAGCAAGTACGCTGATTAAGTTAGTAAATACAATAGAAAGAGATATGAGACTATTTCACGCCTTGGGTACACTGGCCACCAGAGCAAACGCTTGCTACCCATGTTTGGCCAGTCCAGCATAATAATTTAAAGTTCTAATGCTTCCAGAAGATATAACAAACAAAAAATAACATAAAATGTCGTTTCCTTGATTCTAAAGTTTCTGAACGTGAATTATACTATTCATATCGCGCACTTTCATTAAGTCAACATACCAAATGCTCTGCTGGACTTTAGTTCATAAAGGCCGACCACCGTGTGGCGCCACCGTCCACACAGTGTCACGTCATAACATGGGAGTCGGGCTTCTTGGGTTAGAGTTCTTTGGTATTAGTAATAACCTAAAGACAACAGTCCACCCGCTAATAACCAGAGATATCACAAGGAAAACGTAGTCGGTAATACTGTGACAGGAAGAATTGAGGAAGATTCCAGTCTATAATTACTTCTTTGTTAACATGTAGAACGTACTGACATTACCAAATAGCAAGTAATTCTGAAACAACTGTTACTGTTAGACAATAAATATAACACTGGAGATTTGGACATGTCAACAAGATACAGTCAACAATCCACAACACGGAAAACGCCCCTCGGTACTCACCTTCGCATACTCAGCTGCCAATTTCTGGTACTTCCCTTGCAGGTCGGCCATAATGACAAATAATAATATATCAGAAAAACATTACGATACAATTGTAACTAGCGCAACAGACAAGCTTCTATAGAATCATTGACACTGTCTAATTTCAATGAATGAGCCACTGATTCAGAGGAGATTCTCCGCGATGTACCGGATACCTGCGAGACGTGAAATATTATACCCTAATATATTGTCATTTGTGTATTACCATAAGTTGTCATGAAACTACTCTTATCATCACTAGAAAGGATAATTATATAAAGAATATTCTTAGATTATGGCTGGACTGGAAAATAGAAATACACATGCATTGCAAACTTTACGATACCCACTTTACCATTGTACTGCCATCTAATGAGTTACAATGGAACTAGAGTTAGATTATGGGGTGCCTACTGAATACCCAACCCACGGACAAGTCCGTCTCACATCCAAAGCATCATCAATTATAGAAATTAGTTGAAATTATTACTTAACTGACAATATTTTATTCTTGATATTACCTGAATGATATCACAGTTGTGAGCTAGTGTATAACGTTGACATGATATAACTTCCTCAAAATCTATTGAGTGAGCACACCATACACTGGCCACCAGAGCAGACGTTTGCTACCCACGTTAGTCGTAGCTGAGCGCAGACAGGGGTTGGTTCACACTGCAGCGCTCGAGCAACATACAGAAAACTCGTTAGCGATAAACTGGAGCGGTGCAGTTTTGGGTTGGTTGCCATCCTAAGCACACCATAGCTGAAAGAGAGATCATGTGACCTAAAGTTGGCCGTAAAACATATCAACATGGCTACCAAACAGATCGTGTGTCTGGACGATTTTGAAAAGCATGCCTTCAAAACGCTGCCTCTCAATGCACTTGATTACTATAGGAGTGGCGCAAACGATGAAATAACATTAAGAGACAATGTAGATGCGTTCAAACGGTAGGATCATCATTCTGTTTTTATGTGAGCATAATAACAAACCACATCAGAAGTAAATCCCCACTGACACGGTGCCCCAGTTTCCCGATCCACGCCCCCTTTTTTTCCCCCATGTTATGATTATGGATATACCATCACAAGAATATGTGAATAGTACACTGTACTGTTACTGCACCAATTACATATATATCAACATGTAAA
Source organism: Alentia gelatinosa (assembly GCA_950022655.1). NCBI lineage: Eukaryota > Metazoa > Annelida > Polychaeta > Phyllodocida > Polynoidae > Alentia > Alentia gelatinosa. Next base: position 18,993,290 of record OX465581.1, read on the forward strand.
AATGAACTCTCGTTATCTGTACGTAAACATGAGACTCCACAGAAACCACTTCACATGATATAGTACGGTAATACTTGCAATCATTGAATCAATAGGGTTAGGGGGAGATAACTTGGCGCTATTCAGTCAACGACTTTCTGGAGTGGACCTACTTATTGAACGTGTTATCTGTAGATTTAGGTGACAGAACACTCTAAATAAAGAACTGGAATCCCATCACAATGCTGAATACTAACACTGATTACCAGGTATTAACAAAAACTTTGGCACTTCGCCTCCAAAGATCTATAGACAACCTTTTTTTACCATATGGTTAATCTGGGTTTCTCAAAAAAAACGTTATACGCGTTAAACACTCAGCCGTCATATTACCTGTTAATAGAACTTCGGGTATCTCGGAAAAACCTTAATCGTTGCGGAGTAAGGGGGGGGGGGGGGGGCGGGGGGTTAATATGAGGGTACGGCAGGTTTGGCTCTCGTTTTCTGTGACAGTGAAGGCGGGGAGCAGTCAGTGGGGAAGCCGTACCCGGGTGAGCAGGCCGTATATTCCAGGTGGCAATAGCTAATGAAACAAGTTTTGTCGGTGGTGCTTTGCAGGAAGCTCTACATATAATTGTGGACAGGCGTTTGCACTTTTAATCCTGGCCATGAGACTGGTTCACTGGAGCATCGGGGTTTGTGGGTCTTGCAGCAGACATTCCACAGGCCGCCACCAATGGTCATAGGCGGGCAGGCGCCGATGGGGGCAGCGTCTGCATTCTTCCACCAGGCAGGCCGTTGCCGGCAGCCCGAAAGGTCTATCAGCAACCGTTTACCCAACGAATTATTTATATTTATAGGTGTTTGAGTGTGGTTCCAATGAAATACATATGTAAGGTACCGGGGGTATCTATCACAGAAGTGATCCGCAACTGCAGTGACAAGTGGAGTCGAAGGGTCACCTTCCGAAATGGAGATGCAAGCTTCCTTCAACATAGTCTTGATGTAAAATATTAGAATGATAATAACAACGAGGCTCATTAAGATTTGCGATAATTACACTTCAAGCATCAATTTGCTGGTTAGAACAATGCAATTTGTCAAGTAGTTGTGTATTTACTTAGCAAAGTATTTTATGCAAATATTGCAAAAACGGCCAGTATTCCTCCTTACGATCTGGCCGATTAACCCTGGCAGAAAAAGTTTTTCCTAAAACAAATATTATATGTGCGTAAGGTTCCTGGTGCGTTTGCATGTCTTTTTTTGAAACAATTTCTTGATACTGTTAGTCGGTAATATATGTGCGTGAATTTCACAGGAGTTGGCTTAACCCTTTGACAGTGGTCGTTAGGGATGTGACGTAGGCGCCGCTCCCGAGAATACAGGCACTGGCCAGGCTTGCACCTGATTGGTGGCATACTCGCTTAAGTGGATAGAAGTTGTCAGACATTGCTTGAATCCTGTTTCGCTTCCTACACTTTATAACACAAGTGAAGTGAACAGATATGTATTAGGTAGAAGCAGGCCCAAGTTCGGACCAAGTGGTGAGGTTTCTGACCGGTTCGTATCCTTCGACTTTTTATTGAATGTGACGTGAATATGAATGTGAATAAAAGTCATGACATTGCAGGTACCGTCTTATCCCCCGTGTTCTACGTGATGTGTCACAGCGAGACCTCAGCACGACTGTTCTCGGCCACCATATATCATTCCCAGTCTGTGTAGCGCCTACTGCTATGCAGCGGATGGCCCACCCGGAGGGCGAAGTCGCTACTGCAAAAGGTGCACTGAATTGTCTTCTACTTAAGCTTATTTAGGAATAATATATACTAGTTCTAAGTACAGAACAGGAGAGAAGGTTATAACGCTAATCCCCAAGAACAATGCTATATTATGATATTAGTAAAAAAAATAAAGAACTGGAATCCCATCACAATGCTGAATACTAACACTGATTACCAGGTATTAACAAAAACTTTGGCACTTCGCCTCCAAAGATCTATAGACAACCTTTTTTTACCATATTGTTAATCTGGGTTTCTCAAAAAAAGTTATACGCGTTAAACATTAGAGCAGTGAAGGACTGTTTTACTTTCCTTAACGGAGAGAAAAAGCCTGATTTATGTCTATGAACATCGATTTTGAAAAGGTATTTGACGCAGTTAAATGGGGGACACAATCAAACTTTTCGGTTTTGGATCCTATTTTTGGGGATGGGTAAAGATCATCTGCACTGAACTTGTGTAGCCAGCAATTGAATCCACAACAAATGGTTTCAGCTGGAAGAGGAACAACGCAGGCATGTACTGCCTATCACCATATTTCTTTATCTTAACTGTAGAATCTTTAGCTATCACAATTAGAGAAAACTAGATCCTGAGATCACAGAACACTAAAGAAAAGCTTAAAATGTGTCTAAGGGATGACACAACATGGCAACATAGCAAAAACTGCAGTCAAAAAGGTTCTATAGTCTTGAGATATTATATGTCTTTAGCACTGGCTGTCTGATATGGCAAACAACATTAGCGGCAGGGGGTAGCAAAATCAATTATATACCTGGATCCTGATATCACAAAACACTAAAAATATATAGCTTAAAATGTCCATAAGGAATGCCACAATATGGTCACATAGGAAATAATTGCATATAAAAAGCTTTTAGAGTCTTTAGATTATTTAAGAAACAAATATGTGGAAACTTGCAGATGTGTAACGGGACAGTCAGCTCTCAGAATTATAGGCGTTAAGGCATTTTGATAGAGTGACAACAAGTGGAAATGTTAACTAGAAGGATTGATCTACAAGGTAAAATAATAAAACAAATGTTTCCGGTGGGTGTGGGGGCGGGGGGGGGGGGGGGGGGCAGTGGAAATTTGGGGTCTTGGCCCAAGGACTAATACTAGGAACCAAATTAGAGGAATTGAAGCTGATAGGTATAATTGTATGTGTATATATGCCAAATTTTATATAGACTGCCAAAACCACTTTCACAACAATGCTTTGAACATTCATGACTGGAATAAAGAATTTAGAAATAGATTGACAATAGAAAAGTACATCTGAAAATGGAGAAGAAAGAGCATACATTCAAAAAAAAAATCGGAGAGGCTACTAGAGGCAATGCTGCAAGGGCATTTTAGATTTCACATATGATCAAATATCTCCTGGTCTTTTTACTTTCTAGGGGTAGCACAACACATGTTTGTAAAGTTAGCAAAGGCAGGAATCTGAATTGTAATGCTTTGTAAGTTTGTTCAGTAAGTAAACAATTTAAGCATATTGTCCATTGTCAACTGTATATATATGTCCTGGGGGCTGTTTCAAAAGTCAAGTGAGGTCTTGCCAGTGGCACGTCGCATTTTCAAAGCGAGAGGCCGCAACAGCGAGCGGGACTTTAAATCAAAGCGGCAGCAAAACCGCTACCAATACCCAATAGAGAGGGGCACCTCCACCTCGACAGTGCTCTCGCATTGGCGGTTAGTACTCTCGTTTAGCACCCTCCCGACTTTTGAAACAGCTCCCTGGTGTCCAAGTCTTATGTCCAAGGTTTGCAGGGATCAAGAAAATGTGTAGGAATAGCCTAGGTAGTAAATAAGTAGCGAGGCAAAGATGTCACTAAATTTAACATAAATTAGTCTTTTCTTTGTAATGCAACTATTCTTACCCATAGGCATACTAGTTGGTATTACCAAAAATCATATTCATCATATACTGTATAAACCATGAAATATGTTTGTGTTTAAGGTCTCACCTGTCTTGACTGCCTGTGAATGAACTTGAATACCAAACGTCTCTTCATGTCATTCAAACATTGGATAAGTGCCTTTATTGCCAGGTTTAGCAACCTCCAGTACTTAGAAGTCTGGAAATACTATATAGCCCAGTCATAAGTACTTGAATGCTTGTATGACAATTCACGAATAATCTTCTCCTCTTCATAAAGAATACTCCCAAACTCTCATAGATTGAAGATGCATAGAATAATCCATAAAAGGTTCATGGTTTCTCATGAATATATAATTTGTATGCAAAGATTTCAATCCCCAGCGATGGTGTTCACATATAGATATGGATGTGCACATGTCAAATGTTATATAAAATAGAGCTATGCTCATTGTTAAAAAAACCAATAAAATACTGTAAACTAGATTTGTATTGTGGCTTATCGAATCTTATTTAAATATATTGAATAACGTGTATTGGCGGAGACGAGACAAAGGCCAGATTTCAATATTCTCTTGTCCCATGGTAAATGCCCAAGTCCGATGTTTTATCACAAAAATGTCTTATATTTCTAAGACCTACCGAGTTGCTGAATCTAAAAAGTACCCGTGGGCAGTCCTTTGCTGACATAAACATCCATCAATAGTAAAAATGACTGGTCTTGTTAGAAATGGACGGGTGCAGGTTCCACTTCAAGCAAAATTGCAATTCTCTGCAAAACTGTCCATTCTAACAAAACCAGTAATTTTGAGTGATATGGAAGCACTAAACGAAGTGTGTGACGAGAGCGTGAGGACCATGGGGAATAGCATGAAACGCAGTGCATTCCTCACACCTGTAAGTGTGAGGACTTGGCTGGTTCTCGCCCGTGTACGCCGCTGGCTACTAACATATAAGGTATATCTCTGCCGAGCCCTCTAGCAGTGGAAACAATCTCAAAATCTTGATTGTCCAGTCTGATTACCTGGAGATGAAGGAATTCTGACCGCCGACCCCACCCAAAGTCACAAAAATCACAATTATTAAACCCCTAGCATACTTAAACCCATAATTCCTACAGTTCTATTTAGGTACATATTTGACATTGTTGATGATATAGTTTATCAAGGCTTTGTGAGATGGAAAAATTCAACATCTTGATTATCAACATGTGCCGCACGTCTAGAAAACCCCAGCACATCATGATTCTTGAGCCTAAGTTCTCTTGGAGTTCTCAGAGTCTTTAAGTCTTTCGGCGCCGTTTTCCCCATTATTTTTGGAGAAGTGGAGGTAGCCGTATAAAACTTCTGAGCTGGATCCAGAGGCTGATTGGGCCCTACTGTGGCCACCGGTCATGTTAACAGGTTCAGTCCTGGTACGGTAGGGAGCGGTTATGCCGTTCTCCTCTCCTCAAATTTCTCACGAATTTCCTATCCACCTCAAACTATTTCATCATTGTCAATTTGGGTGGGGTTGGTAGTCAGAATCCCCTCATTTTCAGAGGGTCGTCATGGATAATCAGGAATTTGAAAATGTATCGGCCACTAAACATAATCAAACCTTAAAACAATGCCGAGACGATAATCAACATGCCAGCAGTAGCTTGTTTCCAGTCCAGGTCATCTAAGTCCATATTAACATTTAATGATTCTAAGGTATCACCCGCTCACGCTATTGCAGCTCTGACTGCATCCGTTGAGGTGGAAGCTGGGAGCACTCAACGGGCAAGGCACTCGGGTCGGCCAGCCGTGTATTCGAGCCGGTAAAAGCCGAACAGGTCGTCGCCAAACACATGCCCGGTCTGACGGCATCTCCAGTAAGCGTCCCGGCGGTTGTTAGTGCAGGGTTAGTGGAACACTTCCTTAAGACTAGTTAGAAGGGGGCCTCGCCAATAGAGAAGGTCATCAACCAAATGTATGTCTCCCTCAATGATGGGTTTTATCTATCATCGTTTCGAGATTCAATACACATGATAAGCTTGGTATAATGAACAGAACATCTGTTGTCAAAGGCCCTGTGGTGGAATTAGGCCTGTGCTGATCCATAAAGAAACGAAGCCTGGAGCTATTGGTTAGGGCAGCTGTAATATTCAATCAACTTTAATAGGTGTAATCCCTTAAAAGCCCACCGTATCCTATAGATAATCCTACCTATCTCTATCTCATTCTGGTGGTTTTTCCCTCTCAGGAGCCGCTATGGCCGGTACAGCCTTCACTCTGAGTACCATAGCGACGACCAGTGTTGAGCAGGTGGCAGACGGCGTTCCGGAAGTGACGCGCTTCTTCCAGATGTACATCTACCAGGAGCGTGACGTCACGCTACAGCTTCTGCGGCGAGCCGAGCTGGCGGGATTCACGGCACTCCTCCTCACGGTCGACACGCCCTTCCTTGGGAAGCGTCTCGCAGATAACAGAAACAAATTTACGCTGCCTTCTCATCTAGCGTAGGTGAACTCCCTGAAAATGCGAGCGTTTTACAACTTTGTGGCTGATGGGGATATAGTAGTAAACGTGATGTTTACCGGAGAGGGAGGATGGATCAAATAACGAGGAATGAAAGTAATCTAGGGATATCTCACATGGTTTATGTACCTAGCTGTATCATGGCGATAGAAACGTAGAGCTCTATTCAAGTTATTTTATTCTTGGAATTTTCACAGGAACCATAGTATTGTTGATTGCTGTGCCTTAGGACAGTAAGAAGTACATATGAACAGTGAAGTATCATGTTCTTTCGTTGATAGACTAGCCAACTTCCAGGGACTGAATTTCAAGAACAAGGGAGTAAGTCAGTCCAAAAAGGAGTCCGGATTAAACGAATACGTCAGCACTCTGTTCGACTCTTCTCTGACATGGGCTGATATTGAATGGTTGCGTTCCGTCACTGATATGCCCATTGTTATCAAAGGCGTCCTGTCTGGTAAGTAAATATTTTCCTTCTTCATATCCTGTCAATAGTTACATCAGGATCTGTATCTTCTAAATCGTGTTTACATCTCCAGTAGAAAGTAGATAGAATATAATGAATTCCTTTACTCGTTGTTATAAAGAAAGGAATAGGTTCTGTATCATCGAATTTTAGAAATATGTCTCTGTGTAGTTGATTGTTGGTAATTGGAGCTGTAGCTACCATGTCATAGAAGCCATATCCAGGGATTTTGAGATTGCCCGAAATGATTCTCATATACACTACAAGTTTTTAAAATCTTCAATACAAGATCGTTGAAACTTGAAAGTCCCTGGGGTGGATGGATAGCCAAAGCTCTTTATCTTTTAGCATCTTCTCTTGAATTATGACATTGACCAATAGGGAACATAACAGGAAATATCTTTAAGTTTCCCAAATGACCCAAGAAATATTTATAATATCCTGACGCTCCTGCACTATTAAGTACATATTACGTCTTCTTTTTAAAAACTTATTTGAATAATAGCAATTGCTCTATTAAGGTTATAAAAAACATGAATTTGATAATATTGGATAGTTGAGGACGCTCTACTGGGGGTGAAGGCAGGAGTTGACGGAATCCTCGTGTCAAATCACGGTGCTCGACAGCTGGATACGGTGCCCGCAACGGTAAGTCTGAGCCTGCAGTCTGGAACTTAAGTTATGAGAACGAATAGTAATGTTATACACAAGAAACATGGCGAAACTCAAGCGTAAATCTAAATTTTGATAATTATATGTTCTTCCCTCCAGTCTGTATGGTATTTATTTAAGAGATGCGACGCGCTGTCAGGTGCTTCTAATCACTATGCCTTTACTGTCAAGAAACATAGAAAAATAGGGATAAGTATCCCTAATGTACGACATACGTGTATGTCCAGTGTATTTGACAATAATGATAATAAAGAAATTCTGAAGTTCCTTGGAGAAACAAAGATTTTGGGAATGTGATGGAAAAAAACTATGAAAAGCTTGTGTGGCCAGACAGGCTGGTGCAGGAGGGTGGCAAATAAATGGTCCAAATCCGGTAGATTTATGATTGTTCAGCTGGTACTTCATATCCTCTGAAGGCAAGTTTTTCCTTCAAATAATTCTTTTGGGTTGTCAGACGGTCATCAAAACAACGCATTGAGAGTGTCGTTACATAATGTGAGCATCACCTCTCGCATCTATTGGCGACATCAGTAGTAATGAAATAGGGTGTTGGTGTGGACATGTCATATTCTTAACAAGTATTTCTATTACACCTTGTGGTGTAGATTGATGTTTTGGAGGATATTGTGACGGCCGTGGCGGGGCGCTGTGAAGTATACCTTGACGGTGGAGTACGGACCGGCACAGACGTACTGAAGGCCTTGGCTCTGGGTGCTAGGGCTGTATTTATTGGAAGACCAGCAATCTATGCACTCTCCTATAATGTAAGTATCTGTGTAATACAGTTCTTAGTAGAAACTGAACAAGAGTTAGTAATGTGAGTGTTTATTACATGATGGGCAGGTCGCGTTACTGCATGAAGCATGAGCCATGCGCAGTCAGTAGCCGACCTGACCCATTTTAGGCCCTCCAAGTTGCTCGAGTGAGTGAAGTTTGCAGCTGTTGATTTGCCAAGTAAGGCCAAAGGTCGTCAACAATTCATAGATCGCATAATGTTCTGGCCGCTGATTGGTCAATTTTAAAATGATCCTTGTGCAAAAAACAACACTTTACTGCACGCTCGCCCGAATACAGTGACCCAATTTTAAGCATATGGTGTTTTTATCAGGGTTAGGATAAAAAGTAGAAACTGTTTAAATGTATATATGTAGATGTCTAATGAGAGAGAGTCCTCAATCTAAATTTGTAATTTGTTTATGATTGATAGCTAGTATACTAAAAGTACATGTATATTTATTCTACATTATGCAACTTAAGTCCAATTTCCACGGTTAAAGGGGGTCCTCCATTGGCTTGGACATGAATCTATTCCTGTCATTCACCTGGCAAACATGTATATAAATTGTGTACAAACTCACAGGTCAGTTCAGTGGCCGGCATCACACGGCCTGTGTGCTACGTTTTAAGTCCCCAACAAAAGCTAACTTATTAATAAGGTTAAATGGACTGCTGCCCGTGTAACACCTGGGACCTGTTTCACTAGTTTCGTGACATGTCTAGATCGTCTAGATGGTGTGTCCGGATTCATAAGAACTAGACATTAGACTTCGTTTTGTCCCTTCTTGCTTGCACTGTTGGTGCCGCTTTTCATATCTGTCTAACACTTTTGTCACGAAACTAGTGAAACAGGTCCATGATGTGTAGATTTGTCTAGTTCTTATGTCTGGGGTCTGTCTTTTCGAAAGGGTAGCTACTTGTGTTGTCACGAAACTAGACAACCCCAATGTCTGTATGGTGTCACAGCCATGTCACAAGACTAGTGAAACAGGTCCCAGCTGTTGAGCGTGCCGCGGCCGCACGATGGTCTGTTGTAGTCGTGTAGTCATCCCAATGGAAGACCGCCTTGAACAAATCTGCTTTCTTTTGTTAATTGGGCCTTTCTTTGTCATTAACATCACTATGATTACAATTTTGAAAAGATGATGGCATATTTGGTAATTGTTTTGCATAGCTTTAATTTCTTTTTTTCTGGAATGAAGTTATTCATTACCCTTGTATCTTTTTCTTGATATGAAATATGATGACATGGAGAATGATTTGATATCTTAGGGAGCCGCAGGAGTTGCTGAAATGCTTGAAGTTCTAAAGAAGGAATTTGATACTGCTCTCGCTCTAATAGGTAAGAGTCTTTTATCATTTTTACAGGCTTAGGTTAGGGTAGGATCAGAGTTTCTGATAGGTCAGAGATAGTTTAAGGGTTAGTATTAGGTATAGGGGTAGGGTACGGTATCTGTCTCAAAATTCTGAACAAAAAAGAGAGGATGTATTGTGAAAAAAGGACGCGCTGGCTGACAGGACAGCGGGCGTCTGGCCGGGTGGCCGGCCGGGACACGGGTGACCGCACGGGACTCCAGGCGGTACCGAATTCACCCGTTTCGCCGACCTACCCGGCCGCGGTATCGAATCCACTGATATTCCCTTTTGTTCTTGCCATTGCCCGGACTTTGTTGCTTTTTAATGACTTATGACAATCACGTTGCACCAAAATAACTGGGACTTACAACGTCTAAAAGACATAAGACCACACCTCTTCCCAACGGTTCCATCGGGTCGGTAAGAATCTTCATCATTTTATGGTCGTAATCTCTGCCCTACACAGAATGGAGATTACGGAAAAACAGTCCCTTGCATGCAAATTAGTGTGTGAGAAAAACAGTAGTCATTCTGTCTCTTCTTTGATAACTGAAATTTGCAATGCTGAATAACAAATCCAATATCAAGAGAAAACATGGTTACTGAACCTGTAGGGATGGACGTTCGATGTCTTGTGTAACACAAATACTTATTATTATATTTACCTAAATAGAATGAAAAAAAAAACACATTTTATTTACTAACGAAGTCATCGACTCACACAGTCTGTTGACATGATGTTGGTACTCATTCACAGTGTGCACAAACATTATTTGCACTGCACCTCTAGCAGCGGGGAGTATCCCATAGATGTTCGGCCATAGATATAGAACAATAAGAGAAAACGACCTTACTGCTGGTGAAAAATCTTAGTTCGCAGTCACCTATCGCAGGCATACATCCCGATGCCGCAATCGGTGACCGATAACTAATCTCACTGTTGTAAGAGCTGTTCTAGGAACTATATTTGACTGAGATTGAAGAAAATGATATTCTGCCACATTATCCTTTTTAGGTTGTACGAAAGTGGGCGATATTTGCCGCAACATGGTTGTACACCAGTCAAGGTTCCTCTCCAAAATGTGATAAGAGTAGCGGTAATTACCCTCGTCGACTGTCAACATATGAACAACGATTTTATGACGGCCAAGCACAGGCAGGTGTGTGTCAGGTTGAACTACAATGTTTTCTTTGTAATCCTGGTTAAATGATGAAAATTAAGGAATGTTATTTAAAATACCAGTCGTTATCGCAATATAGCCAGAATAAAGGACATGGCTAAATTTCTATTGAATTTTTCGTATACCAGTCCATGGCATGGTCATACAACTCAATATACTGTCCAGGTCTATGGTAAACGTTAATACAACTTGCCACATACCCACAGCTACCCATGCTTATGATTGATAACAAGGCACCGTGTTGGAATACAATTTCGAAATCGTTCTCTATATATACTAATTCTTAATACACTAATTTGAACTATAAGCCAATTCATCATGTCAGGCGAAAGGTGGTCTAAATGTGGGAGGCATGTGAAAGAACTGTCATTTTACAGCTATATACATTTTAAAACAAACTTTACAAAGATTTGCGATACTATGCAGCGCCGCGACACTGTTCGTTATTGCACTTCACTATTGAATGTCTAGTTCCACTGGAAATTGAACTTGCAGATTATTTGTTAGTAGTCTATTATTTCACTGAAATATTATCTAAGGTAATAGTAAAACCAGGTTTTACCGAATTTGATGTGTATATATATGCGATATTCCTACTTTATGGCTATGATATAGCCTTTATCTTTTGTTAAAGGAATTTTGATAATATATTACCAATATGATATTATGTTGACTATCTGGAATGTAATGCTCACAGGCTTCTTTACACCTTTAGTAATACTCACAATTGGTTTTGTAAACCAAATATATGATCCTTGAATATTCTCGTGCAATATACTATACTGTTTATATGATAAACGCAATACTCATTATTTTATGTGAAGATTGTAGTAAATTTAAACCTATACTTTTTCTATAGGGATTCCTGTATTTTTTTCATGTTTTAAATATATGTGCTTGTGGTACTGTTTAACACTCAGAATGTGTTATTTCAAATGTAAGTTTGCTGTTATGAAGACGCATTTAAACATGTATTCATACTGATTTTATTACGTAGTTTACAGTTACCCCAAAACTGTCTAATATAATCTGAGATTTATGGAGCCTAAAAGGTATTATCTATGTGATATCGAAAGAGAGTTATAAAGGCATACTATTGTTTGGCATTTTTGTCAAGAGAATCCCTCAAATGATACAGTATTCACTTTTCCTGTAAATTGAAAGCCATAAAAGAAATTGGGTACCCAACTGGCAGTATTATTGGACGAGCACTAGCGGAAGTTGCAACTAATCCTTCTATCGTACTGGAAGCCAAGTGATATATCTTGAAAAAGTTGTTATGCTTGATGAAAACCATTTTGTTGTCAATGAGAATGATAACATTGCACATGTAAAACCATAGTCGATGAATGTAGTTCCTGTAATTTCTTTTTGAAAAATTAGAAAAAATAGAGACATTGGGTAAATGGATGAAATACAAATTTGAACTATTTCTTTAATAAGAGGTAATTCAACTACAAAATTTTGGATTGCAAGAACTATTTCATCAAGCCGCATCTCTGAAGTGATATATGTAGAAATTGTTGAATGCATTTTATCTATGGGCACTAATAAATATAACAATTTGTACTGTTACATTGTACCGGTGATTGAATGGAGATTTATATAATCATAAATGCTTAATAAATAAACACGATTTCTATTTCGTAACATGAGCCTGTTATTGCCATACTATATTTGATAAATTACTGAAAATATGAGAATATGATATTGGGAAAAAACCTGGTGGACTAATTTGATACGTTTATTAGATTTTCGATACAGTAAAACAACCACTTTAATTTGCATTGATAATGCAACGTTTATACAGTATTCCTATTCCCCTTAAACGGGATTTTCAGTCTGTCGATGGTGTTATAGTAAGGTATACCTACACAAACAAAGGAAACACCGGCTATTAGATAAAATGTTTATTAAATAACCAATTCTAAGCAAATACATGGAATATAAATACCAAATGAATTAAAAATTAATACCTTGAAAAAACTATGTGATAGACGAAATGTCGGTTCATTACAATAACTTATAGAAATAAATATGAAATGAATAGATGTATAATATTACATATTATAGATATCACAAGATATACACATCGCACCTTTAAAGCCCCTAGCCGGCCCTGTGCTGCCACTGCTTTCCTGTTCACGGGTCTGTAACCTGACGCAGGGCGCTGGGATTTGCGCTCTATCAGCAAATCCCAGCTGCTGAGGCCTGCGCGAGAACACTTTGTCTATACAAGTGTTTCCGTTCAGCGCCGCCGAACGGCCCACTGTCTAGTTACGCAGCCGCTCGGACAAACACTGCCGAGGTCAGCTACATGCCTATAGAGACATACAGTAATCACACCTGAAGTGTGGACGTGGGTGTGATTATAGGAGTGTTGTTTTTTGACAGAATAAACTGCTGGAATAATCTAGGGTATTGTATCAACAAGTCTGGACTATCAAAACTTTATAGTTGATAATTGTTTTGGTTTAAACTTGGAGAAAGATAAGCATATTGTAGCTAGGCCTGCCAATGTATTATTGTGTATACAATTTCGGTGTACCTGTGTTATCTAAGCTATATCTAAAGCATTATTCAGTTGATATGCATGTATGACACATCAAATCGGAGCTGGAATACCATAGAATACAGTGCAATCACTTTTATCTCTATGGGAATGATGTAATTGGGTATTATAAATGTATTACTTTCATACATTCAGTAATCCGATGCTAAATATACGTTGCCAGGTGAATGTTTGGCTTCAGCTGTGGCGTAACCACGCAGATAACGTGCGACACCAGCCTGTGGAAAAAGGTCTATTGTCTCTGTATCTGTGGGTATTGCTTTGTTGTGACAACTGTCTGGCACCACGCACACATACCGTATACTAGGATTTAAGATTATCTGGAATGTATTTTTTAAGATGTCCCTCCAAACTGTCCCTTTAAGCGGGGTTAAGAAGCATCCGTATTGAAAAACTGTCCCCTTAAGAGGGGTGTCCCCTTAAGTGTGGTGTCTCCTTAAGCGAAATGTCCTGGAAGCGAGGTTCGACTGTATGAGAATATGAGCTGGTTTTGAAAAGCTGAGTTTAGCTACTTATACCCAGGACTCACTAGGCGAAAGTGAATGCTATGAATTTTGTAAGCTCTCAACCGAGTGGCATGCACTAGTGGGAGGGATCCCGCGTGACAGTGATCGATGTTTCTCCGTGTAGATTCAGATCATAATTGAAAAATATATATATTTGATTAATGTGTCTGGCAAAAGTACATTTACATTTTCATTGAATGATGATTTTGAAGACCTCCTGTTGGGGAGACTGACGCCTAAGCAGATTTTGTTGCCGACTTTTCCCATCCCCCCTACAGTGTGGTGGCACCCCCTTGCGATATTTATGGTGCATGATCACAAGGATGTCTCGAGGAATAGAGCCAGAAAGTGTGCAATGCCCTTAAATATACAGTATAGCAATTGCTAACATGTCCAGAATTGAAAGCGTGGCTATTCGGAAAACCTTTCCGTTAAGCATACAAATACAGTGATAGATTAATGTTAATTGTGTAGCGGGCCCCGGTTGAATCTATTCTAACCTCAGATGACCATGTATCAATCCAGCGGTTAGATGTGCTACCATGTGAGTGTGTCAACCCACGGGTTGGCTTGTATTTTGGATGAAAACTGGTTGATCTGGTAACCCCTAATCACACAAGGCCAAACACAGCAACTTTAATAGAACAAGGTTTTATTAAGGAAACAAATATCTAATTACACCACGGGAGAGTTGAGCTCTATCCCCGAACACAAGGTTCCAAGTACCTTAGCACCAGGTGCTAAGCTGGATACTGTCAATCAAAGTTGATGATCCTAGCCCAACCACCAAGAGCACATGGAAAATCACACCACTATGAGACCCCAATGGTTCCGGCTTCACAGTGAGAATGCAGCGAGAGGTCTGTCAACCTCCTGTGGCTTTTTATAAGCCGAATTATGTAATAAGAACGAACCCGTGGTATTACGTGCACAGGCTCATCTGAATCACCACACAACAATGACTAGCAACCTATATCTCCTCTAGTGTAGAAGGAGCACAGTGCCCCTTGATGACCTTGACCCCCACAATAGTATTGACTAGAACTATGATGTAATTTGCACAACCCTACAGCATACACATATCATAATTTGAATAAGATGCAGCATAAAACATGAATAGTATATAGTGATATAGTTCAGGATATTGGTATGATGAATAGCATTATCATTTAAATACTTTATACGCCCTTTTCATGATATCTATCAACGTTGTCTATCATCCTGGGGTGTGGGCAGAGTATGTTGTTGTAAAAGAATGTTGTTCTGTAGTGCTAATCTATAAAATATGATTTATGATAATTCATTCATGAAGTAAAAACACCCTCTCTGGGTGATGTACCACAACTGAATAAAAGAAGGGAAATGACGTGGGGCTTAGAATGAAGATCCTAAATAACATCGAACTGAAAACTGAAAGATCGACCAAAGGAGAACCATGTATTTGAATCATGAATAGTTCATGGATTTACAAAAAAACGTAATGAACATTCTTGCCATATCTGTGAAACAATCGATTTCCGGCAATGTCGGAAACCCTTACAACGTTCGGGTGCTAAATATGACACGGCCGTCAACAATAGTATCAAAGGACACAATAACCAGAAACATATCTATCAACACAAAAAAACCCCTGAATATGTAGCATAACATATGATTTGATTAAAATGCTCCTTCTGCTGAGAATAGGTTCACTCTGCTTGTCTGTCAGGGGTCACTAAGGAAGAGGGCGGCAGACTGGATTGTATGGATGATCCCAGCAAAGTGTTTTCTGACCATGACCCATTGCGAGGCTGGGTCTGGTGTTGTATCAATGTCAGAGAGGAGGTCCCCAAGTCCCGCGAATGCTGTCCCAACATAATTGTCCTTACTGCTTGGCGATAATACCATATGCCTGTAATAGAAAACAGCTTTATTTATCAAGAATGCGATGAAAACACCATTACCCCAAAATCTAAAATGACAGCTGTCAATCCTCAACTTGTCACTTTTGATGAATGTCTGAACGGCTGTGGTTCTTGTATTTTAATTTGTAAGACTCCTCTTATTCGCTCCACCATTTTGCAAGGTATTTTACGCAATTCTGCTATCCATCCTCAGTAAAGGAACAATTTTGTTTCTTTTATCATTTAGTATCCTGCTATATGACCAATGTGCAACATCATATTATAACCTATACGTGACATTGATGGAACAATATGAATATCTTACCCGCGATTTTGGAGAATAGTTGTGGATGGAGCTATATTACAACATTGGGAGAAATTCAATGAGATTTTACAGATACGCATCTAGTAATTTTGTCTTAGCTCTTCGTGTTCAATTTCATGTTCATGTATAAAGGGTATAGGAATTACGCACTTGAAAATAGGACGCCCTGGTTGCCCAGATGGATCTAAAAAGGTTCTCTCCAGCTTCATCAACTTGTCGTTGGCTTGGCGTACCACTAAAGGACTGAAAAAGGAAAGACTCGGAGGAATAAGTAAGGATTACTTCCCTAGTTAGCCCTTTCAGTTCTAGGAATGCCTGGAGGATCATGAAGATGCCTCTAGGAATTTCCCTGGTGAGTCCTGAAGATTCATCCAGGCATCTTTGAGGCGTTTTTAAGAAAATGAGGTAAGGGGAAATCATTTATTCAGTTTCATGATCTTTTTAGGATATATAGAAAACAATATTATCATTCTAATCAACTGTGTGTTAGAATACTGTAACTCTAGGTACCATGGTGGTAGTTGCTAATGGATACGTCATCATTTCGTCATGTACAGGATTATAGCAGGTCCCTTCAAAATTGTGCTAAGGAATCGTGCAACAGTCAACTGCTAAACTGCCTATCAATAGAGCTGAACATCAGCTGCATGGGTTTAATAACTCTATCAAACTTCAGCTCTATTGATAGGCAGTTGGAGAAAATTCATAGGATAACATAGAAGACCTGTCAAAATTACAAACACAGTATGGGATGTTAAATTCAAAACAATATAGTACAGGCATGAATAACAATGATAGAACTTTTTCACAGAGTTTAGTGCAATCGGGTGATTAGAGAGAGAGAAAGAGAGAGAGAGAGAGAGAGAGAGAGAGAGAGAGAGAGAGAGAGAGAGAGAGGAAGAAAGAGAGAGAGAGAGAGAAAACCAAGAAAGCAGGGATACAAAAATATTCTGTACCAGCCTAAGGAGGAGAGGGAAAGAAAGGGGCAGTTACAGATGGGGAAGATCTGAAGGGTAGTATGGAGGAGAGGGGGTTATACTTTATAAGTGATATACACTACACCATTCTTTCACTTATCTTACTTGTTTCGGTCTATATCATCAAGTCCTGATTGGAACATTGCAGTTGCATCACTGAGATTCCGTGCGGCAGATTCGAGAGGATCTGAAATAAATAAAAATGTTTGCATCTATTATATAGAACGGCACACAGTAGATCATTGGGGCTAACTGGAAAGTTGGCTGTAATGCGGACAGAGCACGGTTGTCTAGGACTCCTCCCGTCGCTAAGGACTCACGTGGTTCCGGTCACGTAGTCCCGGTCACGTGACCGCCTCATCTCAACCCGCCTGCACCCACTTCAACCCTGGGACGCCAACGAGAAGGAACCACCCACCCTCCCTAAAAAAACTCTTCAATCTCATCTCCTCAACTTCTACTCCTTCGTAGGGCTTCTTTATAGCCACTGAACTTTCTTTTCTACGCTAATTATATTATAATGGACTTATAAAATTATCTTGTATCTCAAGTCTACTTAATAAATTCTATGTCCACACCCATGCTCTGAGTTAGTCATTATCCATTGAACATCTATATTTGTACATCTTAAAGTTTCATTATTGATCTTTTACAGTTCTGAATTCATTGGAAAATCTCTTCATTCTACACATAATTTTGCCATCTCTTGATACATTCACTGTAAAGCTTATGGACAACTTCTAATCGATATACATAAAGACCTGCACCCATTTACATACCGAACATGATTCCCTGTGAAGTAAGCGTGTTTCCAAAGCTACGCTTGGTGGTCTTAACGCGATCAGTGACCAACTCCGACATTCTAGTCAAATTGAAGGGGAGTAGCTCGGAGTCAATGAGACTGTGCGCAAGTCTCGCCCACACTTGAGACGCAGCCTTCATTGTTTTGGCCTCTGGGTCCACCAGGCGAATCAACTGGAAGGTCTCGTAAACTGTGTGGTAGAGTGGGTATCCATATATTCCTAATGTAGGCTGAAATGAAAGTTTTGTTAACTTGTTAGAGCGTGCTTGCACACGCTAAATACATCATCTAGAGTTTAGAGTGGTCACAGTGAACTTTCAGTGTGCTTCCAGAAAACTACCCCTTTACTATCTGCATGCTGTTCACTGTGATAGTGAGAACAGAGCCGGGAGCCAGTGTCTCAGGGTCGTAGAGGTGTGCCCAGCTGACCATCACCAATCACTCATGACCAAAATACCTCAGGACCCACTGGTGCTTGATCTGTTTGGAGCCTAGATAGGCAGTTATAGAAATAGCAAGTTGACTAGGTGCAAGTGGGTTACAGAAAACTACCCATAGACTGAATCTAACTCACACCTTCTAATTGCTATTCATTTATAATTACACGCATGTACATGTATGTATGTATGTATGTATGTATGTATGTATGTATATTTATATATATATTTATATATATATATATATATATATATATATATATATATATATATATATATATATATATAGACTATTGATGAAAGTCTACTTATGATATTTGTCCATAGATAGATATAATGTCTTTTTGATCCGTTTCTTATTAAGACCAAGACTACCACGTTGTGAATCTCCATCAAATGTATTCCATACCTGCTTGTCTTTAGTCTACGCATTTCACCTGTAACTTATGGTCTCCACGCGTACATGGGTCTTTAACAACGTCTATGCCTTCATAATATTTATACATGTATGCATACAACAGATAATGTCTGCGTTTCTCAAGTAGCTGCACATAACATTCTCTGTGCAATGATACAGTGCTCTTTTCCTCTTTCGCGGTGCGTGTGCTTAACATAATGCCTCTGTTCCGTAGCATTTATAGTCTATTAACGCAATAAGTCTTGGCTCCTATCACATGATAACTACGAGAGTTAAACTGTGCTATTATATTTTTGTATACCTCTGCCGCAACATTGAACGTAATGTGACCCCTGGTTTTTGACAAACTATATAGTCTCTAGTTAAGTCTCTCCATGATATTAGCTACACATTTCTTCCAATTCACCACGTTATCAATGTTAAATATACCTAGATAGGTGAACAATTTACATACTTGTAGAGTCGCACCCCCTATATATTATTTCGGGTTTTGAGGAGCTTTGGTTTTTGCATTTTTAACCATATTCAAAAATGCTTGTCTTCCCTGTGTTTATTTCTATCTTGTTTCTTTTACACCACTTTTCCAACTTACATGTATTTAAATCTCTCTGGAGTTTATTGACTGGAGAAGCAAGAAAATTTGTGTAGGCATACATCACTGAATCTTCCGCATAGAATATTTGTATATATTTAAAGTTTTCCTTTAGTATGGCATTTACAAAACAGTTACATAAAAGAGGCCCCAGGATACTGCCCTGTGGCACATCGGATTCGACCATATAGATATTCCATATCTCAATATGTATAAAATTGATTTTGGTTTTAGCTAATGCGGGGGTAGAGAAAAGGTTCGCTGCGTAGCCCTAATCGTGCATATTTGCACGCTTCTAGAACAGAGAGGTGTACATAAGGCAAAGGGACAAAACCTTGATTCCTTTTAACATGTGATAACAAGAATGCGCTATTTTTGCTATTTGAATAGTAAGCTTCCATTAAAACTGAATTTATAAATCTATAAAAATTGTTTGATGTACTGATGATATGTTTTTGAATATGTTATTTGCTCCAGCTGAGTATTAAAGACCGGAAGGTCCATAGGTGTTTTAAAAACCACATGTTTTTTGTTTTGAACAACCTGAGAATCTTGGAGTCTAGTGTTCTGATATGAACAAGCTTAACAGCTCTGCCATTTAGCTCATTGAGGAACCATGGACTAGATTGGTAATCAAACGAGGGCATTTGGGTTTAATCATAATTAAACATCAATGCTATCGTTTAATCATCAAACAGCGTGGCCCGCCGACAGATAACATAGGATATAGGATTATGGGACACCTTTACTTACATCTGATTGAAATCTGTGATAAGTAACAGGAATTCCAGCGAAATAAAGGAAGTGAGCATAGTCGGTCCCCGAGCCAGGTAGTCTTATTCTGAAATGCAAAGGACATGACCGAGAGAGTAGTAACGATCTAAAGAAAATCCGACTTCACACAGGAGGAGTACGGCAGACCCGATGGAGTACGGCTATGAGGAAAATTCACTGCCGGGACTGTCAGGGGGATGGTGCAAACGTAGCATTCTGTTATATATAATTATCTCTTTTTCATATATATATATATATATATATATATATATATATATATATATATATATATATATATATATGTATGTATGTATGTATGTATGTATGTTTGTATATATATATATATATATATATATATATATATATATACATATATATATATATATATATATATATATATATATATATATATATATATATATATTTAGCATGAACAGGATTCATATCAAACGCTTCTTAAAAAGATCAGCGATTGCTGTAGCGCGTTCACCCTTGTTTAGATACAACAGAAGAGTACTTTCTCTACATTGACATGTCATGCCATTCTTCTGATAAAGCTGCATAAATGGAATCGTTACACATATCTAATTATTAGAAACACTTTAAATATACCGAGGTCTGCTATCTGGGTCGCTCCGCGATTCTGGGTCTCTGACCTTCCATGTTTCATAAAGCGATTTCTCTGGTTCCTCTGGGTCTTGCACCTATGTGGAAAAATTGCGGATTAGCCATGCTTCATGTTCCCTTTTTTCCACAACTTTCTTGATTGGTCATCAGTTTTACAATAGTAATCTTTCATTATCATATCAAATCCACATAACAATAAAGTGGGGTTGCCGTCAACAATTTCATGTTACCGGTTTCAATCGGCTCCCATTGAGATATGTACTTTGCTGATTGCATGCATGGATAAATCAATAAGAAGGGGCATCTGAGAATGAATTTAGCATAGTCACAATAGTTTTAAGTTATTGCATATTTACATACATAGGATATTGTGCTATAAGCAAGCTCTTGTGAAAACATCGAAATGTGCAGTTTCTAAGAAGGTGTTGTACTCGTCTTAGGGTATGTCAACTATATCTCAGATCTGTTGCTCACATTTCTGCTTGGACACAACTGTCTCTGTCTTCTTCGAACAAAGATTCCGAATTAAATATAAGATATTCTGTTTCAATATATGTAACTACACATCTCCTACCATAATCTGTTATCAATGATATTATTTGATAGATTTTCTTTGGTCCAGTAATGTGGTTACATGTGGTAAAAAAGACTGGGATAAGTTGCACGTATGCGTAAACAACACCCTAAGATTAGCAAAGAGTCTTTAAACTAGATGGGAGCACATAAGTAATGAAGAACTGTATGATGCCTGTAGAATAAGGAAACTATCCTATAGAAGAGTTTTGCATCTAGTAATGAATATTTTCTGGTGGAAAAATGATGAGACAAGTTTTATAACTGTGGTTTAATATGCTTTTAGATACAGTCTTAAAACGTTTCTAGTCATCATGGCAGTGCAGTCGTTAGTACATGATCACGTTCATAAGAATCCGGCCGGTGGTGCGGATATGATGCCGTTCATGAAATATGATTCCGCTTCCTAACATCTCCTTTTTTTTAAAGAAGAGGATGACTACTTAAAAGTTCAGTCTATGTCATCAGATAGTCTGTGAAAACAACACTATAGTTACCACTACCCAATATTAACTTGAAATCGTTATATGAGAAAACACAAAATAGATCTTAATATAGTTCACACAGTTCACACTCTATAGGTTCATCTTCACTGGTGGTATGCCTTTTGTGGCACGCTGTGATGACCTTACTGGTGGTGGTGTAACAATTCGTTCCCTCACTTGAACTGGTGGATTAGTAGCCTCAGGTAACTGCTGTGGCAGTTCTTCATTGATAGCAGGAGCCAGGGGTGGTGGTGCCGGCTGGTTGATGATCTCAGGTATGTCCATAGGTGGATCGTGGTTGCCCCCTCTGAACAGATGGTCAGGGTGACGTCTAACCAACTTGTTCTCGGTGGTGTCCCGGATCAGGTAGCCTTTACCACCAAGGTTTTCGGTGATCACACCTGGAAGGTTTTGGTTACCTCTCCCTGAGAAGTTCCGGTAGTACACTGACTCTCCTTCCTGAAAGGACCGGTAGACAGCTTTCTCACTGAGTCTCTCCTTTTGCTGCCTCTGCTTATTGCATACTTTTGCCTTCAAGTCGGGGCGAGGTAGATCTAGAGGACACTTGATACGCCTACTAAACAATAGTTCAGCTGGTGAATGCCCGGTTGTAGATTGAGGCGTCACACGGTAGCGGAAAAGAAAACGGTTAACTCGACTCTGAACTGTTCCGCCACTCAACTTCTTCTTTGCGTTTTTAAAAGTCTGCACGGCTCTTTCTGCCAGACCATTTGAAGCTGGATGGTATGGCGCGGATGTCAGGTGTTTGATACCATTTAGTGAGACGAACTGTCTGAAAGTCTCACTCTTGAAAGATGGTCCGTTATCTGTAACTAGTACGTCAGGTAGGCCATGGTTTGAGAAACTGGCCTTCAGGTTGTCGATAGTCACTTCCGACGTAATCGAACTCATGGTGTGAACGTCTATCAATTTAGAATGTGCGTCCACGATGATCAGGAACATGTAGCCCAGGAACGGCCCTGCAAAATCCGCATGTAGACGGGACCACGGCTTGTCTGGCCACTCCCACGGGTGTAACTCCGTACTCGGCGGAATGTTACGGTGCTCCTGGCAGGTTGAACAGTCAGAAACCAACCTTTCAATATCTTTGTCGATCCCTGGCCAGTACACGTAGCTACGTGCCAGAGCCTTCATACGGTTCACACCAGGGTGGGTAGCGTGTAGCTCTTGCAAGATACTGGCTCGCCCAGGAGCGGGTATAAATACACGAGCACCCCATAACACACAACCGTCTTGTAGACTCAGCTCCGTGCGGCGGTGGTAGTAAGGCGACAGTTCCTCGGATCTCACGGTGTCTGGCCAACCTTCCGCTAGAAGACGTACTACTTGGGCCAACACCGGATCCTTACAGGTCCACTCCCGTATCATCGTAGATGTGATGGGTGTGGCATCTAACTGCTCCAGCGTTAGAACCACATCAGCTGGCACAGGGGATCCCTCCAGTAGTCCTGGTGCAGGTAGTCGTGACATACAGTCAGCATTTCCATGGTTGACTCCCCGACGGTACACCAGATCGTAACTGTACCCAGCTAAGGTCACAGCCCAACGCTGGACTCTAGGTGAAGACATCACCGGAATCGGGCGGTCTGCTCCTAACAGCCCGAGCAAAGGCTTATGATCAGTCTGAATCTTGAATTTCCTACCTTCTAAATACTTGTGATATTTGGTGACACCAAATACCACCGATAGGCCCTCCTTGTCCAGCTGGGAGTGACGTCACTCGCAGCTGTTCAACTTACGTGACGCGAATGCCACTGGCACTTCCTGCCCACTATCACCTATGTGGGATAACACAGCTCCGACACCGTAGGGAGATGCGTCACAGGATAACACAATGGGCTTACTCGGGTCGTAATGTGTGAGCACTGGTGCAGCCTTCAACATTTCCTTGGTAGCCCTGAATGCCTTGTTACGTTCTGCCGTCCACTTCCACTCCACACCCGTGCGCAACAGCTCGTGAAGTGGCTCCAATATGGTACTCACATTCGGCAGGAACCGGTTGTAGTATGTGAGCATACCCAAGTAAGACTTTAGCTCGCCAACACGTTGGAGCCGGAGCGTCCATAACTGGCTGAATCCGCTCAGTCAGTGGTTCCAGACCACAGTTGGAAACCTTATACCCTAGGTACTGGACCTCCGACATTCCGAACTCGCACTTAGCCTCCTTGAGCGTAAGTCCGGCGTCACATAACCGGGTCAAGACCTCCAGCAAGTTTTGCTCATACTCGACTTGCGTCTTGCCCGTAACGATCACATCGTCAAGGAACACAGCTGTCATTGGCACTCCCTGAAGTAGGCCTTCAATGGCCCGCTGGAATATCGCTGGTGCTGCGGCCACGCCGTAATTAAGCCGCTTGTACTTCAGGAGTCCCTGGTGAGTATTTAGTACCAACAACTCTTGACTTGACTCGTCCAACTCAACCTGCTGGTACGCATGAGAGAGATCCAGTTTAGCAAAACGGACTCCTCCCTCCAGCTTCGTGAACAGGTCGTCAGGTATCGGTAGCGGATACACCTCTTTCCGCAGGGACTTGTTGATAGTGACCTTATAATCCCCGCAGACCCGTACCGATCCATCGCGCTTCAAGACGGGAACTGCAGGGGATGCCCACTGAGCATAGCGCACTGGTTCCACGATACCAGTATCCTGTAGGCGCTTATACTCAGCATCTAGTTTACTGCGCATGTAGTGTGACACCGGTCGGGGCTTCACAAAGATAGGCACAGCGTTAGGCTCCACTTCCACATGAGCCTTGAACCCTTTAAGCTTCCCCGGCTCCTTCCGAAACAGGCTGGGAAACTGGTCCTTCACTGATGCTGCATCACTCACCACATGGTACACCTGGTGCTGCTGCGCCAGTTCCTTCCAGTTCAAACGCAGCACATTCAACCAGTTACGGCCCAACAGCGCCGGCCGCGTACCCGGTGTCACAAGCAAGGGAAGACGACAGGTTTGACCTTCGTAATCGACCTTCACCTCAGCTTCGCCCTTCGGAATTATCACCTCACCCGTAAAAGTCCTCAGCTTGACAGGTGACGGTTGCAGCACTAATGGTGAACCCCACTGCGACAGCTGAGTTTCTCCGATCACAGAGAAAGTCATTCCTGAGTCGACTTCCATCGTCAGGTCGACCCCGTCCACGCACACAGTCACATTCCACGGCGGAGAACCTTGGGCCGTACGAACAGTGAACATACTGTACAACGAACTGTCCAACCTCTGTGTCGTGTACACTTGGGGCGAGTCTTCCTCGGACTGGCCCTCTAACACATGAGTTTTACCCTTTGTGCCCTTTTTATCAGGCACCTTCGATTTACAGGCAGGGACTATGTGACCTCGCTGTTGGCACTTGTAGCAGGTGGCTTCCTTCCACTTGCAGTCGGATGACTGATGTTTCCAAGTACTACAGTGTGAACATCGCTCCTTGGCCTTACTTCGCGCACTACCCTGTGGTTTCCTACGCTGCTGGTGGTTGACCTTGTGGACAGCACTCATATTCGGGGCAAACTCCTTCGTCTGTAACTCCGTCATTTCCATGGCGCGGGCCATCTCACACGCACGGTCGAAAGTCAGGTCAGCAGTGTTCAGCAGGCGATGTTAAATGCGCGAGTGGTTCAACCCACACACAAAACGGTCCCTCAATGCTCTGTTCAGATGTGCTCCAAAATTACAGTGGATAGAGAGCTTTTTGAGTGCGACAATAAAGTCACCGATAGACTCAGCCTGCTTCCTAACACGCGTACCAAAATGGAAACTCTCAGCGATTTCCAACGGGGCAGGGTTAAAATGACGTTCTAGGGCTTGGGTAATTTCATCTAAACCCACATCCTTAGGGCTCCTAGGGGCTAGCAAATTATTCAACAGGGTGAATGTCTCTGCACCTACTTCTGTCAGAAATATAGCCCTCTTTTTCCTAATCACAGCTGCATCAGCACCTGCATTAGCAGCCCCCCCTTGTAGCACCAAGTCATTTGCCTCATAGAACATATCCATACGGTCACTGTATGCCTTGAAAGTCTCCTTAGAGGGGCTGTACTCACCCACTCTGCCTATATAGTTAGCCATCTTGACACACACAGCCTATACTGGGCACTACTACAGGTTTCAACTCTAGTGCTGCTTATACTGCACAGCACTGACTATAATAATACAGGTACAGCTACCACTGACACAGATTACAAGTCACAGAGTCTCACTCACTGACAGCAGTTATCCAAAGTAGACAGCAATGTTTACAGCATGGATCCTCATCATTTATCCTGGTTTCCACCAGTTGACAGACATCCAGAAACACTTCACAGCACTCCTAACATACTGTACTTGAAGTGTACACATCCCATCCTCGTCGCCACTTTTATAACTGTGGTTTAATATGCTTTTAGATACAGTCTTAAAACGTTTCTAGTCATCATGGCAGTGCGGTCGTTAGTACATGATCACGTTCATAAGAATCCGGCCAGTGGTGCGGATATGATGCCATTCATGAAATATGATTCCGCTTCCTAACAACAAGGACAATTGAACCTAACAGAAAGAGGACCAGAATGAATGATAAGGTTATGATAAGAACAAAACGGCCTGGGACCGAGAAGTTTTCAGAACAGCCCGCTATACCGGGGAATGCTAGTCTGGAATACCATCCCAGCAGGCATTCAGAACATGCAGGATAGAGATAACTTCAAAGCTATCAGGAAGAAATACTCACTGCTACCTGACATAGCTAATAAAATACCAAACTAACAACATGGAAATCGTCAAATGACCATTCCCCATTGATATCATACATCAGAGAATGAATCAAATGACCATTCTAACAAGTAACAATATTAAGTATCAACATGATTTGATACTTCACTGTTTGTTAGGGATATGTTCAATGTCTATATTTTGACAATGCATACTATGGTGTATAGGAATAATACTCCGGGGGTACATTCTCTAGTCCTCTCTTGTCTTTCTGTATTTGTCTAGCAATGTTAAATCCTGATGTAAAACTTTCTTGTTGAATACAAAAATGTACATTCAATATATGTAAATTCTTTTTACAGTTGTGATTAATGAAACATGGGAACCTTAATATGATGTGAATTCTAAAATATGAAAACTACACAGCGTCAAATGACCTGTGGGAAGCATAAACCACTAAGATGAACTACTTTATAAAAAGCTGTATATCATGTTGTTTTTGTGACTGATGTTTTCTCAATGCCTAATTGTGTGTACACCATGTACGTCCGCGCTGCACCTTTTGGACTTATACAAGGAAGAGCGTCCAATTCTGGATGATTGTGCTGAATCCTTTTTCTTGAATAAAGAAAAAAAATCCCAGAGCTTGCCATCAACACCTATCTCAACAGATAGGATAGGATAAAAAGGCGTGTCAACAATCTCCACCAAAGGAGTTGGTCTTGCTCATATTCCAGCATCATTACAAGATATTTCAAGAATTCTTCACAGGAAACGGATTAAAGGATAAAGAGGTATACTAGGATTGCAAAACGTGTGCTACTGTCGACCTTGCAAATTTTCCCATCATATGGAATTGCGCCATAAAAATCCGTCGCAACGAAAAATTACACATAAAGAGGTATACTAACCTGCATAGTTGCATTCATGAAAAGGTCAGCAAGAACAGGGGAAGAGTATGCCATAAGGGTATAGTTTCCTGCAGAAGACAAACATGAAGTCATTCTGGTGGTAGACTAACACTGTATAGGTCTCACTGGATCCATTTTTTCGATGTACTGGAGATTAAAGGAACTGATAAATTTGTAGGTAATACAGTTTCAGTAAAATGATAATCTAAGGAGGAAATGTTGAAACTATGTTTACAAAAACAGTATTTGGTACCAAATTAGAAAGACATATTTCGTGTATAGTAGTGCTATAAAGAATATGTATTTAAACAAAAGCAGAGTTACCAATAGCTTTGAATACATGTACATATGAGGCTGGGAGAGATATATAAAAATATAATTACTAGCAGAGAAAGACTGAGGTAACCAAATGATCTGAGGTAACCATGTGTTAAGGGTAAGAATGAAAGTATTTTCACCGACACCTTCAGGTCATGGAAATACAAAATTACTGAATAAATACATGAACTTGGCTAATAGTGCATTTACATACCTATATAAGAATGCCCAAACCGGAGAATTCACCCTCTGTTTATCTCTGTTATTTCTCAATAAAATTATTCAATTGAAATAAAGTAAAATACATCAGCTTTAATTGGAAGGAATCGCATTTCATTAGATTACATATGGGTATGGTATTTATATCTCTCCAATGTCACTCTATTTCATGTGATTCGGTAACATGGTATATAATACAAATAAGATTCGACCTCAGTTCATGGTGTTTTAAGGTCTAGCTTATTTTTGAGTATCAATTGTCACCAGATAATGTTGTGTCTCCATTCAAGTAGGCCACTGCTCGATCTTGGAGGGTTTTCCAGTTTTCCTGAATGAAAGGAGTGATAAACAATGAAATACAGAATTGAGCTGCAGGAGGGTTGACGCATGGGAAGGTACTAGGATTCTGTGTGGCGATGAAAAATAGAAAAGTAATACACATACTTTATGTAGATATAATTTACACTATTGTTACTGCAATATTTGACATATAGAAAAATGGGGACTCGGAGGGCACAAAACAATAGCTCAAGAAGTTTTGCTTTTCTACTATAGCTACGCTATCAATGTGTGATCCACAAACGACTAACGTTTTGTCACATGAGAGTCAAATTAAATATGTTAGAAGGAGGCCGAATTCATTATCTTTGCAATGCCAACCACTCGAGCAGCAAGTGTTGATTGACTTTTGACCCGTTTACAAAAAAAGGAGATAGCGGAAGACCTTACATATTATGATATTCCGAATAAGGGAATAGGTATCCCTTATTCCCTTTACATATCATGAGAGAGGGGTGTCAGATGGAGTTATATTCAGAGTAGAAACTAACCTCCACCCATTCATAAGAGCCAACCATTCCGTATTCCTCCGCATCCCAGCTGATGAAGATGAGAGTACGGCGTGGCCTCCATCCTTAACAGAAACGATAATGGTTGCCAATTGTCGTACTCTGTAGTATCTCAAATGCGATGTGTACATTTGAAGAAGACATGTTATTTAGGTATTTTAGTTTAATTTATTGTCATAGATTCCCAATGTACATTATTTTATATTGCTCTGAAGGTACTCTTTTTTCCTAACCATTCCGAGACCTGTCCCACACCCGGCGTTCTGAAGTTCGACATGCATTTACTCCTCGTTTCAAAGTCACGAGTAGATAATAATTGTAGGTAAAATTCCTTATGCCCTATTCCAACCAAGGGACTAGACGTACCTCGGCGGCGACTAGACGTACCTCCCTGCGAGAAGACGGCAAGTCGCTTGGTGGGAATAGGGCTTGAGACTAGAAGGCCTGCGACTGTCGGGATGGAGGTGCCGCTAGTCGACGCCTAGCGCATGAATTTCATTGTAAAGGAATTACAAAAGAACACCAGATAGGTCGATTCAAGTCCAGATATCACAATATAAATATAAAGGGGCATGGTAAATGAGTTTTAGGACATTTTCATATAGATTGAGTTTTGCATTTCTGAACACTTTTATCTACTGCAGGGGCAGTAGAGTTGGCAAGATCTCTGCGACGGAATTACGTATTGTAGCATGCAAAATTTAGGTTGAAGTGTTGTCACTGATTTCGCTCACTCAAAGACATTTTAAGTTAACTATTCGAGCTCTACCCAAAACAACAAACTCCACACCATCATACCACTGGCTGGTAAGAAACTAAATAATAAGGTCTGCCAAGAAGTGAGCTGACATAATTGACCTGTCTCCGGAAGGTGAATTACAACCTATGTGCCAGCAATGTCATGCGGTTCTCTCAGTGAACCATCTGATGCTCTCTTGTCAGGCAACAAAAAGGTCTAGGGACAAGTATCTAAAATGTACAATGTCTAGGTACTATCGTAAAACTGGATGAGGTTTAATCTTGTCCACCGTATTCCACGACTGGAGTTTGGCAAAGTGACTTCATGAGTCGAAGCCGAGTGAAGTCCGGAGCCAAAACTTCAGGAGTGGAATGCGGTGCCCAAGATTAAAACGAATCAGGTTTTGATTTTATCCTACCCTATCTCCTCGATTTTGGAATATTATGTGATAACAATGTTGTATGCCACTAGTGGCATATAAAATTTGCGTATGCCAGTCAGCGTGGCATACGGAAATCCAATGTTAAGCCTATGGGATTTTATATTAGGGGTAGGATAAAGTTTATTTCAAACACTGATGATAAAGAATTCCTGGCCTTCCCCAGGGCAACCAAGATCATCGAAGAACTATAAAAAGTATATTAGAACTCTCCTTGCTTCTTCAAGGAGCACTTGAAAATCATTGGCGAAATCCGTAATTGCAAAGCCCTCAAACAATGAGGAAGTCTGAAGAGGAACTGCAATGGCTGACCGAACATAAAACTCATTCAAACAAACAAACGAATACCCCCCCCCCCCCCACATACCAACATGCCAACATGCCAGCATGCCCAGCACCATTATACCAACATACTGATATACCAGCCTGTACCCATGATCTGTGATGAAATAGTGTCGCGATATGTCACTGTTGTCGCAAAACATAGCTGCGCGATGTCGTGTGTCTGTTTTGGTGCTCCACCACTGCGACACCTCAAGACAGATCGCGACAAATAGGCACACGGTTATTCAAACCTAGCCCGATTTAGCAAGACAACCAAATCGTGACAAATCTCGCTATATCTTGTGTGTCGGTAGAATCAGCACTTAATATGGTCTCCAAAGTGATTTCAGCATCGGCTTTGACTTGATGTAGCCACTATAGAGAGGCCATTTAGAGAAGAGTAAAGGGGCTTATGAGTGAATCTGAGATCTCGACAAAGTGGTTACCTGATTTTGTGAGGTGACAGAAAGCACGAACGACCTCCATCATGCCTGCATGGCTGCTGAGAGCGTCTACAGAACCAAACATCCACGAGTCCCGGTGGCTTCCCATGATGACGTAACGGTCAGGCTCCACAGCGCCCTCTATGCGCCCCACCACGTTACTAATGGTCTTGAATACCTCCGTGTTATGCACCTGAAGGAGATGAATAAAGGGGGTGTTCTATTGTCATGAGGAAATAGAGAGGCGGACCTCCGCTATACAAACATACTAACCCAAAGCATCCGAGGTAAAATAGTGCGGTCAACGTATGATAGACGTTTGCTGGTGCCTGTCACAATCAATTTCTTTAGATGTTAATGGATAAGATAAAATAAAAGAATAAAAAATAGAGCAACTAGGAAGACAGTATGTATTTCTTCTGTGTACATCCAACTTCCATGTAGACCTGTACTGTTCATCCTGTGTCTAGGTGGATAGATGTTTTTGGTGAGCACTGCATTTTATGTATCTATTATTGAGTTTTTCAAGATAGTGCAATAACTATGTGGAAACATTCTATATTTGTTTCTCTGGTGCGAGGTTCTGGTATGTTTTCTTTTTCCAGTTATTGTTCATCGTTGGAGTGAGCAAGTGCGGTCTATTGGATATGTACAATTGTTCATCGATGGATTGTTCACATGTTCATACAGAATAGACAAGTTAATACTTTGACTATGTACCTACATTTTCTGGATTAATAAATGGAGTTCAGCACTCTTATAAAAAAAGAAACATTGACAGATTCAAGGACTTCAAAAGGACTCAAAAGGACTACTTATTAGCCTGCATACCATAACTATACTTTTAAATTTGTTAACGATTAGTGTGAACAAGTCTAATCTGGTCTCCTCTACTTCAAATCACTTCAAATCACGTTTTTGCTTCAGAAACGATTACTTACAATATTGCTCTATTTATTTCACATTGAATGTATATATGTTGCGTATATGCGCCACGATAAAAAGAAATGATGTAACTTGCAAGTAGCTGGTTATGCAATAAGACCAGTCTCTAGGGAATGAGCATTAACCAGAATAAATAAATGTCTAAAAAACAAATGGGAACTAGTTTCGTGTAAGCTTCCATCCATAATGGTAGCCACAATGAAGTGCATGATTAGGCCCCAGATGAATACAATATGTGTACCAGGGGTGATAATCGAAGGGTGAATAATCCCTATATGTAAAGGCCCGGCCCCACTGGTGCGATGCGATCGTCGCACACGTTTTATGACCCCATAAATGCCCCCTCGGCCAATTTTTATTACCCAAACTGTGATGGATTCGTTGCACTCAATCGCAGGAAAAGTAGAGGGTATGCCCCACTGGTGCGATTGAATTGTCGCAATGCTTGTGGCATCAAAGTGTATACATATATATATATATATATATATATATATATATATATATATATATATATATATATATACATTACACTAAACTGTTGTGGCCCTGGTGACCGAGTGCAGTGTTTTCGCACCCTGTCCCACTTCCTACTCAGGTGCAAGATGTCAGGAGGTGTGATAGCAAATCAAACTGTGAAAAACTGACTGTGACTGAATATAAACTTCGAACTTGTATGTCACATATATATATATATATCATAGGGAATTCACCATACCTTTGCGACGAATCCATCGCACATCATGAACATTTCAAGATGTGCGATGCGACGGATCCGTCGCATCGCACACGATCGCACACGCGCGCAAGCCCGGCCCCACAGGAGCGATTGTGTGCGATGCGATGGGCGGCGCCGTTTTTATGACCCTCGCCCGCCGTTTATGACTTTTTATGGACTTGCGATGAATCCATCGCACCAGTGGGGCCGGGCCTTAAGTCTTCATGTTGATTTAACGGAAGCCAACAGCTGTTGTCAGCATAGGTTGGCTTTGGCTCCAATATTATTGTCTTTATGCTGGTTACGGAAAAGATACTCCTTGGCGTGTGTGAATTCTGATAGGGTATCAATCATGGTGATATTATTTTGAAAAGGTCACCATTACCTGAAGTCTGACCTTTCGTCCATGGCGGGAAAATCCTGGACCAATATGGTAGGTAAAGCCAAGTCCTCCTTGCCAACTATCTGGTGCTTTCTTGCCTCTGAGAGGTCTGTGGATGAATAAGAACGATATCAGAACGTCACATACACAACTCTTTATCAAGGGCTAATGTGAGATCACTAGGTCAGAACAAAGCTAGTCATACCATGGCTTGTATGGTGCACCTTCTTCTTCGTGCATTACTTAAATTGAACAAAGGGTTGTCCTTTTAATTAGCAGCTACGGGCAAGGTCGTTAGGTTGGATAGCAATATGTCTTCTACCCATGCGGGATATGTTTTCGCTGCTCACTTGATACATAGGAAAAATAAACTCAATCCTGCCGCCGGGAATATATCACAAAACAAACCCGAGTCCACCAAGTGGGTCTCAAAATGAAAGTGAAAGCATTCCGGTGAGGTCGCTTGATACTAGAACTAGGAGGTTCGGGGAACTTCTTAGGACATGCCTTATTGCAGCAGGCATCAGACATAACTAGAATTTTATAGATAGGCTTTCCTCTATCTTGTTATTGGCAAGTATTGACTAGATTTCATATTCTGCCGTTGAAGAATAATAATCATAAAATGCTGGTATCATCAGGTCTTGAACAACGTTTAGTTCTACCTTATTTATTGACGTCTGTTGGTGTTGGGGAGTGCGTAATTATGCTAACTATAAGATCATTTGCTTTAGAATTTCGCCCGTGGGCATGTGAGAAATAAATACCAATGACGTTTTTAGCATCATCATTTGAGGGGAAACACTCTAAGGCCACTCAAATCGTGGAAAACACACTCACAACAGCCATGGCCTATAGTTCATCAACCGGTCGCCGGTAGGTATGCAACACATATCAGGGGCACCGAAATAATATTTTGGGGAAAAAAACACGTCGCTACACCGAGTTTCTTATCAATAGAATATATGTTTGTAACATTATACTTGTTACTTACTGGAGGAATTGTCGTGCTTCGTCATATCCAATTGGCTGACATGGTATCGGCAGTTGCACATGTTGCTTGTACTCATCCATAGGGGTTCGATATGCATAATCTAGTGATAGAAAGAGAATACATACCATGATTAGTGAGGTCTAGCTGAAGACCACAGCCAAATCCATTGCAACAGTTCAGCGAGATAATTATATGCTGTTGGCAAACTTGATTTACTGATGTAGAAGTTGCTGTAGAGTTGAGGATAGGTGCTTATATTTCCTCCTATACTCTGCATGTTTTTTTCTTCTTTATTTCCATGCACTTTTTTGTAGATGAGAACTGTTTCTAACCTCACTTGAGTATACTACGTGCGCTTGTTTACTTTGGTTCAACCCAATTCAACTGGAAGAACTGTAATCTCACAAAATGTGAATGAAATATTTTAGAAAAAAAGAATCTTTCTTTAAAGTGAAACGAGAACTATCAATGCAGACCCTAATCAAGTAAGGACAGAGAAGCATAAATATCGTACTTAGATCCGTGCAACTTGTTCAAATATGCTTATACATGTAAAGTTATGGCACAATACGTTGGTTCCCGGGTGATCCGCTAGGGGGCGCGGCGGAATTAGCAGTAGGTGGAACCAACCAAATGGCACAATAGATGCCTAGAAACACTGTTTTTCTTTAATGCTCTGACCAATCAAGAGTAAAACAAAATCAATGATTTGTGTCCGTATATCAGCTATAGAGTAGACATACTAAACACGTGTAGTTACATTGGATACCCCATTGTCCATCGATAGAACTGAACTCAGGTAAACTGAATTAAATATTACGATATAAAATGAATAATACAAAGAATAAAGTAAAAAAAGAAAAGAGCAACGCTCGCATTCTAAGAAGTATTAAAAAAATATAACATACAACACCCTTTCATTATGTAGACCGCAATGTACGAATTACATAAATACTGCTCATAAGAAAACAACCCAAACTAGGTGGTAGATTAGGGAGCTCACCCTTGGCGGGATATCCCTCGGTGAGCTGATCTCCCTTAACGAGTGAAGTACTCCCACGCTGGATACCTGTGCCTGGTAACCACCAGCTGTGAGGGAATACGTCCTTTGGGTCATCTCCGGTTGTGTCCTCAGGATCTGTGTACAAGATGAGGCCAAGTGCGCCATGCTTCGCTGCTTCGTTCAGCTTCAAATACGGCAAACATGAATAATAACAAGGGTGCTTCCCACTGAATGACCTACATGTATCTCATAAACATATCTACACATACACACATATATATAACATTGCCATTTTCCCACCAGAAGGCAATCGCGTCGACCTGAAGCCGGAACCACTTGGAGCTTCACAACATTGTTTACGAATTCTCCTGTCGATTTGATAAAGATAAACTACACATTTTGACTTGTATTTGGACATAATAGATGTCGAATCTGCGTCGTTAACTGTTACAAAAAATTACCACGTTAAATAGCAGCTGAATGTATTAATTAGCATAATAGGCTAATTTCAAATGTAGACCTGGTTGGGACGCAACAATCTATGTCACATCAACCACTTATCATAATTCCTATATTGACTTTCAGTATATAATACATGTCATGTATTTTGTAATTTTTTCGGTGAAATCGGGACCCGATTTACGAAAAATCGGGGCCCCGATTTTTCCACACGAAAGAATTCCCACACTGTAATTTATATGATTATAGAGTTACCTCTACATAGGTTCCACGGTGAAAGTACGTAATATTCAATGTGGAAGATGCGATAAAAAGTATAAATAAGCATCGCATCACGAATCATGGCCATTATAGGTTGTTTTTTTTAACTTCTAATTTAACCACAGCAATCACTGACCATGTGAAGTATAATAAGCTGCAGAGACACATGAACCTGACTGGAATCTCGGAGGTAAAGCTCATTGATGCATTTGGGCACTTAATTCCAGTAGAGAGAATCATATCAACATGTCACCTTGTTTCCTCGGTAGATCTTCCCGTACCTAGCGATAACAATCTTTCCAGAACAGTTAACGCCCGACTTTTGGAGGTATTTGAAATCCGATGAACGGCCGTAGTTAGCGTAGATAAGGTCACCCTTAACCGAGTAGGAAAAAGACAAATTCAATTTTCTATAAATTCTGTCGTGTGATAGATTTACATGTGCAAGTATACCAGGAAACAGAAATGTATGCAACCACACCGATAAAATCATGTTAATGTTGTATTTATTATTCATCATTCCAAATACAAGTTGCCAAAAGAAATGAAAAGATGGTGATAATAGATAAGGATACGATAAGTTAATCTTTTTTGAATAAAGAAATTCTTAAAGGAAAATTTCTTATTTGTTGGTACATCATTTGTGGTAATGTACACGCACAGGTGCATGGTGTGTATTCAAAGACATACCTGGACATCTCCAGCAGGGGCAAACGCATTGAAGGGAGGGACTACATTCGAGTTGTTCTGATCTGGGCTGAGTATCTTTTCAAATCCAGCAGTTTCATATAAGACGTTTCCAGTCTCGTCGATCAGCGACACCTTTGACAAAATGGATGGGTTAACTGAACAACCCAGCCTCATAAAACCTAATATTCCCGACATTTTATTTATCAAGTAATATACAATGCAGTCTGCTGGTTTGCAGGTTTTGTATGCCGCTGTAGGGCGAAATTACGGACCTCCTTCAGTAACAATGTATAGAAATAGTAACTACTTGGAACAAAAAACAAAAAGAACTTCAAAGGGCCAGTTATAACTTGTTAACAAGAAAGCCAGAACAGGGTACTTATTTTCTCTTTGAGCTTTACACACTGTAGGCAAATAAGATATCCCTCCCATAACCAGTTCCTTCCATACCCTAACCACTCACAGATTTCTCTATGCTCCCTTATTTCCTATTCGCTTTGTTATTCATCATTCTCACATACTAACCCTGTGGTTATCTCCATTATACAACTGAAGTGCGATACTTTGACAAAGTGTAGATGTTATCTGTGTCACAGCGGAAAATAGATACTAAACCTATTTAGTGAAAAAATCAAAAGAAACCCCAAAATAAGAAAAAGAGGTTAATGAAAAAAGAGATTGACTCTCACCAACCTTATTTGGGTTATTCTTATTTGGATAAGACAATAAAACCTTATACGGAGCCTTAGTCACGTGATCAGCCCCGAACTCTTCCCACTTCTGCTGGACCCAATCAGCCAATTGCTCCTGTCTTTCTGAACCCGCCAAATGTGGCTCACTTGACATGAATCTAGAAATAATATCGAGACAGCAATGACAGTTTTTCATCATCTTAATGCTGATAAATCTCGGTGTTGCAAATTTGAACAGCAGAGGGTTTCAACTGGTCTCTTATAAAGCATCACCAGAAATGAAGGGAAATGATACCAGCAGGTTTATAGCCAACCAATATAACCCTTTATTGCCTTTTATTTACTTGCAGCGATGTGGCCATGCCTTAAACCATCATCAAGGACCAGTTTATAAATCAGTCTCATTCACAGTGTGTGTGTGTGTGTGTGACAAGGGTTTTGAGACTTTATTCAGCCACAAAAAGACAGGACCGGAAGAGGTTGAAGATCTGTTTCGGAGATCAATGAACTATTGGTTTATCATGGATGTGAAGTATTTTCTTTTTGGTCAGATGGACTCTATCCTTCCAACCTGCTTAACTGAGGTAAATCGTATCACAAGTCGGCCATGTATCACTAAGATTAATAAGCTAAATATACTTGTTCATAGACATGCAAAATTATTCATATATATTTGGATTCCAATCTAAAATTTTTACCCATCTTCCAATGTATTATCATGTTTCAGCATTTCTTATGATGATTCCCTGCAATTTTGACTGGACTTCCAAATGTTTCAATATCTGCAGTTGAAATCTGAGAACAGCATAGCTAACATTTACAAGACGGTCGTTTGGAAATCAGTATCAAGTATAAACCAGTATAAAGGGTCATAGTAATAGCTCCCAGCGATATTTAAGCATCTGAGAAACAATACTCAGGTAGAATATGAAATAATAGCTCACATACACGCAATCTTTTAGTTGAAATCGCTGTGTTTCTTGCTTTCTGTGTCCCCGGCTTTTTGTGTGCTGACGATCAGCTGTCTTGTGGTGTAGTTTACAGCATAATATAGTGTCCCCCGTGTGGCACGGTTTCGGATCCCCATCGTGTAAAATCTAACATAAACACCATCTTTTGTTGACGAGTCCGGAGATCGCTGCCAATTCTCTCTTGGTGTGTCCCCAGCTCGTATACACTTCACACCGCCACACGCATATTTCAGTCCCTTGAAACATCCCTCCCCCTCACTCCCACCCACCCACCCCTAATCAGAGGGGGCATGGGGATGTATGCATCCCAATATATGTTTATATAAATGAAATGGAGAAAAACTCACAAAAAACCAGACACAGTTGTTTGTATTTGAAGGTGTTATTATTCAGCCAAGAGGGCAGTTGGTGTACATGGTGGTATCAGCATTTGTCACGACGTTTCGTGTATGTTAAATACACTTCATCAGGTGATATAAATACACACACATTTATAGTGAACTCCGCCACCTTTAAAAATAGCCCCACCCCACTTTTGATTCTCACCATTAAGCCTATAAAAAGACATAGACAATAATCGATGGTTTTGTGGACAGGCGGCCGTAAACCACGAGAGGTTGACGCGTAGTAATTCACGAGCGCTAGCGAGTGTATTACGAGGTCATCCGCGAGTGGTTTACAGAGCCGCCTGTCCACAAAACCATCGTTTGTTGTATTTATTTTCCATCTTTTCGAATAAATTAAACCCATTAATTGCCATATTGACGGGTACAACAACAATAAATATGATCGTTTCAACATAGTTAAGAAGTTATGTTTGGGACTACTTTCATCTCAATAATCCGTATCCTCCTAGGAGGGTACGCAGCTCCGTATCCTACTCAGTAGCGAGCTGTAAGCTACATAGGCTTAGTATGGAGACTCCGTATCAGGTGGGTAATATATATATATATATATATATATATATATATATATATATATATATATATATATATATATATATATACGCGGGGTGGCAGCTTACGCGGGGTGGTACGCGGGGTTCCTGCTTACGCGGGGTGTCCGCTCCGAGCAAAGGTGTCCGTTAACGCGGGGTGACCGCTTACGTGGGGTGTTCTTTAGGCGGGGTTCTACTGTATCTACGGGGTTCTTACGTTTCGTGCGGGACGAATTCGTTTAGGTATATTATCACCGTGGTATCTTTTCGTTTAATTTCATGCTTAACTGCAATATGACATAGCGTATTTGCTTTACCTGACAGTGTCCAATATGTTACCCGGGTCGATGGACTGGGAGAGGCGGTCCATCCAGACAGTGTAGTCATCATCAGCAGGTCTATCTTTGACACTTCTACCGGCAGATGAATCTCCTGTGCGACCCGCCGCAAACCCAATAAAAATGCCAATCGCTAGCAAGACGACACCACAAACAAATACACCTAGTATCTTTGTCCATTGTGAGGTGGACTGAGGTCTG
This sequence comes from Alentia gelatinosa, assembly GCA_950022655.1. Classification (NCBI taxonomy): domain Eukaryota; kingdom Metazoa; phylum Annelida; class Polychaeta; order Phyllodocida; family Polynoidae; genus Alentia; species Alentia gelatinosa. The sequence continues at coordinate 19,032,396 of OX465581.1, forward strand.
CCTGGCTTCTCCATGCTCTGCAAGTGGATGAATGCAAGTGGAACGTTGCCAGGTTAACTGGGGCATCAAGAACCATCCCGCTTGGTGTGATGCTTTCTCAGAAAGCCAGTCATAGATAGCCAAATAGTCTCCAGAAAAGGCACTTAACATTAGCTCGATTTGTAATTGATAGGACAGACAAACGCAATCATTGTAATTTGAGTTAATAGATGGTAATCAACTTTTCATTTATCTAGATAAAATAACCGTTTGTGGTTATACATATACATGTATTATATATATATATATATATATTAATATATATGTATATATTTATATATATATATATATATATATATATATATATATATATATATATATATATATATATATATTTATATATATGAAGGCTGAAGGTGAAGTGAAGTCCTTTGGCCGCACCGAAGACAAGTGTTTAGCAAAGAAATCATGCAACACACAGTTATATCATCCTCTGTAAATGTTGATATCTCAATAGTTGGAGTGTAAGTTTACACTCATCATATGCCATGTAGTGTTGAGTAAATATGCTTCACATCACTACTCCGACTGACCGACAGTCCATAGTACTGGTGATATGTCTATATTGCCTGAGTACGTCAGTCAAAAGTGAGTGTATGCTTCAACATTGGCACATCGATGCCATGGGCTGTCATTACTAAAAGTTGTCAAATGAAGGTGTAGGATTGCATTACCCCACGCTGCTCCAAGTTGAGATAAATACTTCTAGGCCGTTCTGTACATTATCACAGGCTTGGTAGACAGGGCTTAGACCTTAGAATTCATTAATAAAGCCTAATATTAATATAGTCCATCTTTATCAGGAGCCTTTCCTGTCGATTTGTTATGGTATCGTAGTCTGTTATTTGGTTCAATTTCCTAACATGATTAATATCAGGATAAAAACACATTTTAGGACCTAAGCATGAAGAGTAATACACTGGTTACTAGCAAATAACTTGGGCCAGCTTAGTACCAGCGGAGGCAGAAATTCCTGCCTCAAAATGGCACCTTAGTTTGAGCCTGTGCCCTGGCAACAACAGACTGTACTATAGAAAGACATGGTTAGTGTGGCCGAATGGAATCTGTTCAGAGATATTTCTGACCAAAATATCGAGGAACAGATGGAATTCGGCCACACTCACTATGTCTTTTTATTATTATATACCGATATTCGATTTAAATGCCATTTTTGTACTTACATTATCAACCAATTTCAACCTCCGAAATAAGTCACGTGGTACGGTGTGGCGTAAAAATATTTTACGCCACAGTGCGGCCGAACGGAATCTTTTCTGCTATCGCGTAAAAGTGAGACATTCGTGCACCGGTATATAATAACAGAGTTTACTATATACCCATGCCGTATATACTGTAAATATGCACAGTTTCGCCATATAACGTAATGTGTGAACAGATAGCAACTAATTACCTAATTAGAATAGGTGAATCCTAAATCTCCCTCATTAAGTTTCTTTTTAAGTATATCATGTAAACCTTTTACTTTATCAATATGTTGGTACATTTCTTTTGAGGTGTTTGTCATTTGTTGGCTAATGTTTTTGATTTTGAATTATGCCTGGTCTAGCATTCCACAGATCACATTCAACTTATGCTTGTGACTGAATTTTTCATTTAGGGTCTTGGTCAGCTGCCCTACTTCTCTGGCTAATAGATCAGCTATGCCAGTCAGTTTGCTCCTCGATAGCCCCTTAGCGCTTGATGCACTCAAGTCTGTTTGGCTTGAGGGTACTTCATTTGGAGTACTACTAGTGCCCTTGGTAGTCCTCTTACTAACATATTTGTCATGTGTTTTCCTTCTATTTCTAAGAGTTCTTTTGATATACTACGCTTTGTTCTCCGGTAACTTTACAAGCTAAAATGTGCATAAGAAGGTGTGCAATGTATCTGCTCTGTCGTCACGGACCTAGATGTCCATATTTCCACCATCCCTATCGCACCGGGTGCCTGTGGCAGACTCGCGTGCCTCGATCCGGGTACTAGTGTCCCTGCGTATTGCCAGGGTCTCAAAGGCCGATAACACCAATTTGATAACTTTGTCACGTAATTCTACATTTCTTGACTATGGTGTAAGACCTACATGTTGTCAAAGTTTCGTATATATCAATCCTATATTTCCTATTGTATTACTTAAAAACAATCTCGGAATATGATGTTTCAATTTACCACCCGCCCATCGACGGTTGATGCCTCAAGGCATCGCCCTGCGCGAATAAGAATAAGAACAGATTATTTCGAATTGATTAGGACTTAAATTGCATAAAGATGAGTTTCATAGTTGAAATAATCTGAGAGTACATTTAGAAGTGTTTATGCCTGGAACAACTCTTCCGATAAAAGATAAAGGATTGTTCTCTGGGACACCCAGGGAACAGGACACCAGAGTCCTAGCGTTTTAGAGCTTGCTCAACTGACCATGACCAATCACCTGAGACCTAAAAACCTCATTGACCCACTGGTACCTGATACATTTGGATCCTCGACTGAAGCAGTTGTAAAAATGGCAGGTTGACTGGGTGCAAGTGGGCTACAGAAAGCTATCTATAGACTGAATGTAACCCAAACCTTTTAATTGTTATTCATTCATAATTGCACACTCATTCATCAATAATGAGCATTCTATTTGCTCTTAGTTGAAGTCATCTGCGATTGTGGAGCAGAGAGCTCTATTGTGGAATCGTTGCAACCTGTTGATTTCTGATTGTTGTTGTACATGAGGAATCCCCTCTAAGATGGTGTCACTCCACAACAGTTATCTTATAGTTTACCTGATTTATCTGTGATCTTCTTAACTTGGGCTTTGAACAAATACCCTATAGGTAGTTTTCTGCTGTTAAGTAGTTCTAGTATTTGTTTCTATTATGCAACTGCTTGAACTATATCAATTGGTTTTTTAGATCTGTTTATTCATCTTGAATTTGACATAGTGTAAAGTCTGTAGGCCTAGACTAGCTAGGTATAGACCTTAAGCGGAAGGGGAGTAAGAACTCGAATACAGATGTACTATGTACTCCTATGAGTCAAGAACTTAACTAAGCTTTAATGCTCATTCAATGACATGACCATGCAGCTTATATACACACAGCAGGTGGCATCTGGGTTCAGGGTAAGCTTGTAAACTCTGTGCTGGGATTGGCTGTGATAGAAAAATCAACATGAATATTCACAATAGAGATTTCAAATTCATTCTTACATTTTCCCTTGTATATGAATATTTCATAGATCATAAAAATTAGTAATTCAGTATATATATATATATATATATATATATATATATATATATATATATATATATATATATATATATATATGAACCAAGTCGGTAGTGGGGCAGGAGTATGGTCAGATTGGGATACTGGGCAACTGACCATTCTACCAGGCCTTTATAGTTGGTGCACAGATAGGGAAGGGTTAGTTTCTATACTGCAAGCTGAAAGCCTATATGAGCATTCTAACCTCTAGGTGACGTATTTAAGTGCGTTTTCCTGCACTCAAAAATGCATACATACATATGCTTTCACAGACAAGGGCAAGAGTAAGACCTGACATCCACTTACTATAATAGAAATCTAGACCTACCGGTATGGCACCGATACAAAAAGCAAATATCGGAGACATATTGGGAAGGTGCAAAATCATAGGCAAATGTCTAGATATGCTAATCCACCATGCATCATAAGGATTTTTCTTGGTGTCTAATCACAGAAACGTGGTCAACTACCCTAATATAGGTGACCTTCTGACGCGATTTAGATCTTTTATCAGGAGGTGCATCGTAGACAATGTCGCAGCCATATCATAGTATGTGGATACCATGCCTAAATAGAAACCGTCGTAGACCATAGGAGAGGGCGACATTGGCCCAATGTTGAAGTGGGCCGCATTGGACCAAGGATAAATATATAACGTTATAATATTGCCCTACAAGCTCACATTTAATGCAATGTCAGTCTCACCCAACGCTCCACTCAGCGGCATTCCTAGTGACTGTCATACGACCAGTCCTCAAAAAACCAGACTCAATTACGAGATATATTCCAGACATTTGGGAACAGGTCCGGATAGCATCCTCAACTTAGACTGGCCTTTCCAGTGACTATATCGAGAACCATTCATTAATCATGACAACGGGAAGCCCTGTCAACATTTCCCAGGTTGGTCGCCTTTGTGCGGTTACCCCAAAACTAGCACACTTAAATCTCTATCTGTGACCGGGAATGCACTGACCCTCAAATATCTAGGGATATAGGGTAGGAACATCATCTAATTTAATTATATCTATAATTAACTTAAACGAGACTATAGGAAAATTTTAAACACAGGCCCACACTGCACTCTATGACACTTTCTGATAAATTCAAGATTGTTATCATCCTAAAATTTGAAGCTTTAGTTCGTGTCAGATGATTTACTTTAATAGATGCAATTGGACTTCTGAATATGTCCACAAACTTATCTAAAATTAGGCTGACCTTTCAAATTGTATATACGTATATGTTTATATAGTAGTGAATAACGAGGAAACTAGTCTAATGTACATAAGAAAGTCTTCATTACCTATCTCGAAATGCTATAGGTGCACTAATTAAAATGACAACTTTCAGTATTTTCTGTCATCTCCGCAGTATAGCGACATGATTACTGCCACAGAAGGCATTTTGAATAACAATCAAAAGGTTTGGGTTATATTCAGTCTATCCTGGATACCTTTCTGTTGCCACTTGCACCCAGTTAACCAGCTATGTCTACAACTGCCTGAGTCGAGGATGCAAATATATCAAGCACAAGTTGGTCAATGAGGTATTTTGGTCTCAGTGATTGGTCATGGTCAGCTGAGCATGTCTCTAATACTCTGAGACACTAGCACCCTGCTCCTTTCCCACTATCACTGTAAATAGCACGCAGATAGTGAAGGGATAGTCTATTATGTTATCACTATAGACTTTAAGCAATGTATTTAGAGCGTGAAGGCACGCTCTAAAAAAGAGTACAAAGTATGCCCCGCTGATGCAATGCAATCGTCAAAATGCTTGTAGCTCTATGGCAGCCAACATTAAACAATCTAAAAAAATTATCCTGGAACATGCTCAGCGATGTTAGCTGGTTTCCATGTACTCCCAGTAGAAAAATATTCTCATGGACTAGTTATATTTCATGACACGTCCGATAGACAATGCATATATACAATATTGCAGGATATTAGTGTTTTGATTGACCAATAGTAGTTTCAGGACACGTAGGTAACTATGTCATACGCCAATCTGTCAAAATAAGCATAGATTTGAGTTTTTGATTTAAAATCTAGTAAATATCATACACGAAGTAGATATTGTATTACAATATTTATTTCAGAATTTAAGATATGATGTAGCTTCAGTACACCTTACACCCTACAAAGTGTGATAAGATTTCCACCTCCTCCTGTCACAGCCTTCTGTCTTTATACGGAAACAGGTTACTTACTGTGGCTCTACGAGATAACGATGTGGTGAAATTGACGGTCAGATGAACCAATGCTGAAGGCAGAGGTTTATCTAATCATCGATTCTACCAAGTGTTTATCACATACAGACATAGTATACATGTTTCCGCATTATCATATACCTTATGATGGCAATTTTTTTACCTTCAGTTTTGAACAATTTGTTGGGTGTTGTGCGTCCATAGATACATGTATGATATAAGTAGCAGCAGGTGGTATACATAGGACATATGCCCACAGGTATCTGACTAAATGATATGTTCATAATTGATAGCGTGATATTATAAATGAACAACAATTAAAATGTTTGGATCACATTCAGCAAATCATGATCATGGTCGGCTCGGCATGCTTCTAAGACACTGAGACACTGGCCCTCTGCTCCTTTTATGCTGGAAGTCTATCTGAACAATCCAACCTTAAAGACAAATGTGGGTAGATATCACAGTGCCCTCTATGTCTATACTCAGAACTAAATTTTAAACAGGTGCTGCCATCTGATTTCATGAAAATATTGGAGTTTCCCATAGACACCAATACTTGAGAACTTAGCTTCTCCAGATGGCCTTCCCATAGAAGTTAGCAAGTTGACATAGTATTGTTTTAGCATTTCTCATTTGTGTTCCCAACTATCAAAATGCAGAATTGTTTGAAGATAGCAATAGAACATCAGTGTCATCTAGCCACGAAGTCAAAATATTGCAGTTTCCCATAGACACCAATAGTTAAGAACTTATCTTTTCCGAAGGCCTTCCCATAGAAGTTAGCATGGTGACCTGCCTTTTTTTGCATTTTCTATTTGCTGATATATAAAACTTATGTAATCCGAATTTATTTGCAAAAATCGATAGAATTTAGAAATCACCCAACTACCAGCATTTGTATTTAAGGTAATGTATACAGCTTAAGCGAGCATGGTCTGAATTATAACCAAAGAACTATACGACCAAGAAGCACAACTCCCATGCTATGACGTGAAACTGTGTGGATGGTGGCGCCACACAGTGGTTGGCCTACATGAACTAAAGTCCAGCATAGTATTTGGTAGTACTAGCGACTTCGTCGTCGTATTTGCCCCCCCCCCCCCCCCCACACGCCCCTGCCCTAGTCTGCGGGGGAGAGCTCAGTGGCGCCCCCTACTATTGATACCTGGAACAATCATTTATTTCCCAACCATCATTTCATGTGACACCGATTTTACAGAGACCAGCGAAATGTGATCTCATTGGTTTCTCACGATAAAGGTAGATCAGAGAACTACAATTCTAAATTATGTTTTCAGTTTGGCTAGAAACGAATCCTAAGGATAGAAGCATATATCTGTGTAGACAAACACAAAAAATAGTAGCAGGATTTAGTTAGGTACTGCACGAGAATCTCACTCTCGTGGGCCCTCAGTCTCCAAACATAGGTCGTGTTCACTCTGTCTCTATGTGCGGGACCAAGTCCAAGCGGATTTTACCGAAAATTACACGTTTTATATGTGGTAGGTAACAAGTTGAATGTATATGATATGAAAAGTATAAATCATGTTTTGATACTTAAAGACCTAGGAAACAACACGATACATAATTCATTTGTTTGTATTTACTTCTGATAGCCTTAGATTTTCAAATTACTATGCTTGACTCGCAAAACAAGGGTAGCAAGCATTTGCTCTGGTGGCCAGTGAACCCAAGGCGTAAAATAGTCTCATATCTGTTTCTATTGTATTTACTAATTCAATAAGTCTGCATGCTACACAATAATTAACAGACATAAACATGCCTGAGTGTCTGTTTTTGTGACTATTTTGTATATGAACCAAAGTATTCAGGTTCTGAACATCGTAACAGGTTATTGTGTGGATTTGATCAGTGGATAACTCAGAAGCAGTCTACATTTCAAGTTCACTAGCTTTGGCTGTTTATTCTGTTAGTACCCAGATACACTATAGGGGGCGCCCTGGTGCTGGATAACGTTTTACAGGAGATCCCGCCACTACACAACAATAAATATCTTCGGAAGATGAAAAACATACATTTCCCTTTGTAACTGTCCCGACCTATCGTGACAAAAGATGTATGTCAAATGTACGACCATATACAATGCGACAGTTTACGCACGACTCGATTTATCAAACAAGATTTACCGTGGATCATCCTTGAGGTGACCCCTCGCTTAGTAGATTGTGTCGCCCTGGCTCGTGAACCAACACTGCAATAAATTTCATGTTATGTTTTTCAGTACATTATCTAAGATACAGGGTATTAGAAGGAAACCCACGGATGCTTGGTCCGTACTCCACCGAGTTTGGCTGCAGAGTAATTCACGGAGCAAAGCTCTGTGGTCAAACGAGGTGGAGTGCAGACCAAGTTATTTTCATCGAATGGGTTCCTGATTTTATCTCACCTCGTATAACATTATTTATTAATGAAATGAATCACCAAATTAGCCATTGAGTATTGGCTACACAAACCTCACGGCCATGGAGTACGAGTTCCTAATGTTAAGCCTATGGAGAAAAATACCGGGGTGAGATAATCGTCAATCATCAATTATCTGTAAATGAGTAAACATCTGAGTCTAGGATTTAAACATATCTAGAACCAGTGGGGGAATGAGGTATTTCGGTCTTGAGTGATTGGTCATGGTCGGCTGGGTATGACTCTAAGACAGTGAGACACTGGCCCTCTGCTCCTTTCATAATATCACAGTGAATAGCACGCAGATAGTGAAGAACTAGTTTAAAGAGTACGCTGAAAGTCTATATCTAACCAATCTAACCTTTAGACAATGAATATAATGCATGCAAGCACGTTCTCAAAACAAACTAGGAGTAAATAATATGTTCATCATTGATGAATGAGCGTGCAATTATAGATGAATAGCAATTAAAAGGTTTGGGTTAAATTCAGTTCATTGATCGTTTTTGTAACCTACTTGCACCCAGTCAATTTGCCATTTATGTAACTGCTTGAGTCTATGATCCAAATACATCAAGCACCAGTGGGTTTTGGGGTACATGTGTATTTCAGTATTGAGTAATTGTTTATGGTCAGCTGGGTACGCCTGGGTACTGGGACACTGGCACCCTGCTCCTTTCCAAATATCACAGTGAAAAGCACGCGGATAGTGAAGGGATAGCTTTTTGGCAGTATGCTGGAAGTCCATATGTGACCCCTCCTACCTTTAGGCAATGTGTATAAGGCATGTGATCACGCTCTCAAAACCATGTAGAGTCTTTTCCAATCGCACAGTTCAGGTGGCAGCACTGTCCAGGATCCGTTGAAGTTAACGGCAGCACAATGGAGTGGAAGAGTCCATAACAAAGTGTATAGAATATAACTCCCCCTCCAAATCCTACCATTTAAAAAAATTATTTTCTAATTCAAATATAATCTCCTATGTTGATTATCTACATCTGCTTTCATATAGCCAGATTGTATGACTCCAACGCGGAGATCACCCCATCTGTTGAAGTATGAGGCATGGAAATTCTTATTTGTGCCTCAAACTACAGCCGGCACCACCATTATAATTTGTGTCCTTTCTTTTTCATTTTAATAAATCCATTCATAAGGCATACCTCAACTGGTGCTCTTCGCTATAAGGTAGTCCTCCATATAGGAGCATGTGCCAAAATGGTTACAATGTAGAAAACAAGTACAGTAGTGCCAACTGACTTCCTGCGATCGTCGGTTGCAGGAATCATGGATATACAACTAGAGTGCAGGAATGTAATTTGTTAAATATTCATTTTCATGTGCACTGACCAGAATATCTTCTTGACCCACTGGTGGTTGATATATTTGGACCCTACAAAGGCATTGTAGAAATAGCAGGTTGGCTGGGTGCCAAGTGGGGTATAGAAAATGACGACTTGAATTGATAAGTAAAGGAGTTAACGATCATTTATCAAGGATGGACATGTCATATATTCCTAGTATATGGTAAGAAAAGATAATTAAGTGAAGTACTTAAGTCTTGTGTTTCAGTTACTTTCTCATTCATGTCCGGTTCTCGTTCATTTCGCGTACATTTGCGTCCCCTTTGCATCTCGTAGACGGCCACCTAAAACCTCACGAACGATGCCAACATAGATGCGACGCGACTGGACGAGTAAATTCTCAGGTCGGAACAGAACGCATCGCGTTTTGTCTATGTTTTGTCTGTCATATTTGCTCTGCTTTTTCTTCTTCTCATTAGTCTCCATCCAGTCCACCGGTAGATTCAACTTGCATGCAATATGGCGCTTCTATGTTTCCTATATTGAATTTCAATTATTCTCTAATCGAGTTTGGGAGGAAGGCAGCCTGCCTAAGAAGTCATACCTATCAGGTGTCACATACAGTAGCTAAGGCCTAATCTTATAGACTAGCTAACCCAGTGACAAGAAAAGAGAATTCAGAATATCTTCTATACTAAATGAAGAAGACAGATAACCATACACAGATATGTATTAATAACATATATTATAACCCGTATTCCACTTGTTAATGTTATAAAAATGTATGATAGAGTATACTTGAAGAAAAATCATAATACTGTTACTTGAGAGACGATCTATAACAAGTACAAAAGGTGTAATCACAAACAGACTGGAACTAAACTCGACAGCGGAGTCGTAAGCCCGCTAAACAATGACCTTTTGGTCATGAACACTTTCATGTTTTCTTTCCCAAATGGACTACTTATTCTTTACAAAAATGTTTGTTAAGTTGATCATGTACTACAGAAACCTATGTTGATGCTGTGAGGACGATCAAACAGGCCGTTCAAGCCTATGTCCTTGCAGGGTAAATCCGAAATTTAAAAAAAAGAAAGTTACATAACAATTCTCATCAACATATAAAATCATATACACTCCACACACCTCTGCCATAAATAAAGAACGCTCCCTAAACGCCAGGAAGGTATTATAGTAGTGTCAATCATTGATAGTGAGCATTTCCGCTTTCATACCTGCACGTGTATGGCACACCTATATCCAAATAGGTCTTGTACGGGCGACGTGTACCATTTTCGCCCGGCTCGTGAAACACACCCATCATAACCCTAGCACGGTGACCCTCATTTATTGAATTAGCAATGTTTTCTGTAACACTTGGGGATCGTCATATTTAATTTCTAGCAAAATGACGTGGCTTTTACTTTTCGAGGTAAATTGTCCGGTATGCCTCTGAATATGGTGTTCACCCTCTCTTTACACACCACTTTGTAATACTGTCTCTCCTACTTGAAAATTAGCCCCGCAGTCACATATTAAGCCCAATACACATCTACCGATTTCGGAACATTTATGTACCTTTGTCGGCGACAAACGGACGGTAATTTGTCACAGGGGAGGCATCCTAATAGAGTCGGCCGTAGTCGGTAGATGTAGTACAGCTAGGCAAGGGTCAGGCAACAATTAGTGAACCACCTCCTTCAAATGTTATTTTATTGCGACAAGTTGTGGTTTACATGTTCCTACATCGGTGGCCAAAGGTTTATCAACATGTTGATAAATCTAATCGCCGACAACAGAACGTTGGTAAATGGCGCTTGATTGGTTGGCCGACACAGGTATTACGTAATTCTCCTGGGACAAGTTCACCGACTCCTATACGATTTGGGAACTAATCGTTAAATCATGAATCGGTAGATGTGTATTGTGCTTAATCTAAATCTGCGCAATAAATATATATCCACCCAAGCACGTCCCTTTGTGTCAAGCTAGCAAATTTTGTCGATCGACTCCCCTCTTCTCTTGCAAGATTACAGATCAGTAACTGAATGTTCTAGAAGGACTCAGTTCTGTGTCACGCTTGGTGCCAGTGGTCGTGAACACAGGGAACTGACACTGCAGTTTTGCCCTCCCCCTGTGTGCTTATCGCCCGCCTCTTGTGGCCGCTCCTGACTGACGTGGGCGCGCGCGTCTCCCGTCACCCGGGAAGCGGTTCGTGTGCGGCTCTCGCCGTATTTACCAAAGCTAAACAATTAGGTCATAATCTGCTGATGCGATGCACACCTGTGGTTCAGGATTGTTTGAAGGTCACATATCGGAGGGAAAGGTGTTTGAGTGCGCGCCGAGGCTTGATTTTCACTCGGGCACGAAAAGGTGAATCGGTATACTTCTCGGCTTACCTGGTTTGTGAAGGAATATTTGAATTCCATTTCCTGACTCACCTACCTTTGTCAGACAGAAAAAAAGACACTACATGTGGGCATTATTTGATATTACTATACTACTGCATGTTGAAAATTGGTGTTTACTTGTACTTTGCATGGGGGAGGTATAGGTTAGGAGAGTCCCATTTGCAAAGCCACGTAATAACAAATGTTTTTTTGTATAGTTAGAAATAAGATTACTGGTTTTAAAGCCTTTGGATATCGTCTAACACGCTTTTCAGAAGACGTGCAAACCCGGAGGTGTAGATCAAAGCCTTGTAGAACAACTTATATTTCCTGTTCAGAATTTTGATTCGCAAATACACAAAGGAACTTGTAGGGGTTTGAGGAGAATATTACTGCTGAGAGAGGCTAAGAAGGCGGACTTTACATGGCACCAGAGAAAGTTGTTGTCAACGGAGACAAAAGGTCTTCAGTTCTAGCAACCTTCGCTAGAGGGGAGCAGTGAACAGTCTCAGTCTGGAGCGCATACAAGTGCCCCATACCTCCCCACCATCTCTCTGTATCTCTTTGAGATCCTGCTTACATGACGTCAGACCTAGGATCAGCCAATGGGATGAATGAAGTGTGCAGGGTGGGCGAGAGGGACTGGACGTCGCTGCTCGCGGCACGAGAAATAGCGTGAAGCGACCCGCCACCGACAGCGCTCCGAGGAAAAGTCGCCGAGTCTCGTCCACCAGTCCGTGCTGAACAGGTAGGATACAAAAGTCTCCAGTTATCTCCGCGGACGTTTAACACAGGCCTGCGTCTACCTGTAGGTTGGCATGTAGGCACATCTACGTCCCCCTCTATGTCAATACACGTCCTGATAACAGGGGACAGACTCAAATCGGATAACGTATGCTGATGCCCCGTTGATAAAAATACACTTTTATTTCCTCTACTTCCATCTTAGGTAAAGGTCCATTGGTGAAATCAGGACCGTAAATAGCAAGGCCCTCACAAAGTCATTGTGTAGGTACAAATACATCACTATGGTCAAATGATTCTTAACCTATGTGTGTATTAGCACACATGTTTTCTTCACTTTCTTTTGTCAAAGTACCACTCCCTCCAGGCACAAGTTGGTACCACGCTATATGTGTTCAATCTACGTCATGTTTGAGTCAATGGCGGGAGGCTAAAAAACGGGGTTCATAAAACACATATCAAAGGAGCAGATGGCTGGATTCCATATCCATATGCTGTGTCAGTAATGGAAGAGGTGTGGCCTGTGATTATAATAACTACAGGCATTGATTAAAACGGACGCGGTTACGTTGGACACCGACAGGCAACTCCGTCGGAATCGTTCACAGATCGTTATGGTCAACTTGGCAATTGGAATAAACGGGTCTGCGTGGGCGTGATTGCTGATTACAATTCTCGGGGCTACGGTGGCCGAGTGACCAGACTGTTTGCTCCGACCGTTCCCATCACTGCCGCCCACACTTGTGTCCACTATACCTGCTCAAATTGGCCGGTAATTATGCGCATTGCACCGGCAAAGGTAAGCCAAATGATGTAACCTCGCACTCCGGGCTTATAGACACCACGTACCCCTCCACACATTGTTGTGGGCATAGGGATTGAATTCCCAGACTCTGATTAGGGAGACCTCCGAGAAAAGGCATACCTGGATGGTCAGCCATAACCCTAATTTGGTCCCTGTATTACAGATAAGACGAGCCAGTGGTTTGCCCTCAGTGCATGGTAAATAGGTCTTATAGTAAAGTACATATGGTTTGATTGAACCAGACAAGTCACATGTGCGTCCAGTAATATGACAAATGAATAGGTTTGTTCTCGAGGGACAAGGCAGATTGCATGATGAATTGTTATATATGAAAAAAACCCGGAATATTGTATATGGATTTCACATGGCGATATCCTATGATGTCCGATGCCTGGTGAAAGTTAGTTGACAATGTAATTTCACTTGGAATCACTACATGTATACGAGACTGGCCCTACTGCTTATTATAACTCGATCATCAGACATGCTTTACTTACCAATTGATGTCTCATCGACAGTGTTTTAGGACACCGTGTCTTTCACGTGTGTGTACCACTAAATCAACACCTTTTTTGAATCCTTATAGAAATGTCAAAATCATGCAAGCGTTGCTGACGTTGATGCATACATATCTATGGAATGCAGGGAGCCCCCCCCCCCCTAAAAATTGATAACATAATCTATACTCAAACTCTTTACTTGTATTTGCATTTATTAAGTTGAAACAGCAGAAAAGAACCTTAGATATACGAAAAGGGGTTTTCAGGGTAAACGGCAAGATCACTGTAGATGCATTGAACTCAAGTGATATCTATTTCATAATATCAGCCCTAACATTAGTAAGCTTAACATTTTATGCTTGGGAGTTTATGAAGTACTTGTTACGTCCTCATAAATAGGCCTAACCAAAATGTTATATAAGTTTGATTTCGATGGGCAAAGTTACGTGGTCAAAAAAGGTAGAAGATTACGAAATGATATGCCGCCATCCCCGCCAAGTTGGGGAATATAAGGGCAAATCATTTCGATTATGGATTTAATAATCTTCCTTTATGAGGTTTGATTTTAGTGGACAATAGAAAGATAACTATTTTAACAACCATGATACATATCTCAGATTTCAAATGAGCACTTCGTGGACTGTTTTGGTTTTTGGTTTTGAATTTGTTGTGTGTAATGTTGCTGTTTATCCGATTGAATGCTAACTAAAGTTGAAATCCTCATAATCCCATGGGAAGCATCGCTTTATTTGTGTATTTGATCTATTATCTATCATCAGGCGACACATATATTATTCTTCGCACCCCATTTATCAAATTATCTGTTTACTAGTTGTTGGTTATTAGGTGTGAACACACGTGTGTTGACTTAAGGTGGTTATTTTATACCTTTGTCCTTACTTACATTAAATATTTTGTGGTGAGCCTGTTGATCTTTGACCTTAGAAACTACCAAAACATTTTATTTATCTTTTAAGAAAGGAATGAGATTAAGCTTAGGCCCGGCGTCCACCTACTACGATAGTATCGTACACCTTCCGATATGGCACCGATACAAAATGTCAAAATCGGTGCCATATCGGGAAGGTGCAAAATCGTAGACATATCTCCAGACATGCCAATCCTTCACGCATTGTATTGGGGTTTTTTATCGGTGTCTAATCGCAGAAACGTGGTCAACTGCCCCGATATTAGGTAACCTTCCGACGCGATTTGGATTTTTTATCGGGAGGTGCATCGTAGGGCATATCGGTGCCATATCGTAGTAGGTGGACGCCGGGCCTTATTATCTAGGACTATCTTGAACATGATCCTGCTTCCAATTATAAAGCAAAGCCTTAGAACTTTAGTGCTTATGGCAAGTGCAACTATGGTACATAATGAACAAATCACTAACTTTGTGCATCCGGCATGCTGCCCCGTTGCTGTTGCTATATTATACTAATTCAGATATTCAAGTTTTTTTGACACATCAAAAGCGACTGTAGACATATTATTATACTGTTCTGATCCTTCATAGCACAGCCATAACCTATGTGGCTTTCGTCCCGCCCTTGCATAAATTCTTCAATCTCGGGTGTAATTGTATATTCTATCTAATTTCATTTGTTCTCATATCTCTCATCCCTTTTTCATTACTTAATAGTTTGGCACATACCTGTTTTACCAAAGTGTTATGTCAACCACTGTATCCGAGTTTAATGGACTGTGTCTCACACATCTTGTGTAATGAAACCAATGATGTATTTACCAACCCCAGAAGAGCCTACAATGCAACATCTAGTAAAACTTGGTGAAAAACTCTAGTTATCTGGACTCGGTCACTTTGGCCAATAGGCGACTTTACCGGATTGATTATCAGAATAAATTTGGAGGTGGCCTTGCCTGCTACCTTAACTTCGAGGTAGCGAAACATACCTCCGATATTACCCATAAAATAGAATGCTTAATAGTTGAAATAGCAAAACCACAAACCATGAACTTACTCATAGCTACTGTATATTTTACCCACGCAAATAAATCCGATCGCGCTTTAGATTATTAAGCCAATATATTAAGTGACAAACAAAACAACGATCATGAAAATTGGATCCTAGGGGATTATGATATCAACTTTCTGAAAGACAAAGGTGCTGATGCTGACAAATTTAATGGCTTCTGTGGATGAGCAATATGGCTTTAGGAAAGGATGTGGTACAGTTGAGGATGTTTATTGTTTACTATCAGATCTTTACAAAGCCCGTGACGATAGGAGTATACGGGGGCTATTTATATTAACCTACGGAATGTGTTAGACAGCGTACACCACACCCTGCTTTCTTCAAAGCTGGGTAAACACGGCTTGAAAGAAAATCACCAATCGTGGATTAGTTCTTATTTGAGAAACAGAAAACAAAGGATCAAATTTCAAGACAACGCTTCTGCATGGACTGATATCGCTTGTGGGGTACCCCAGGGTTCTGTAATGGGCTCAGTTTTGTTTATCTATTTAATAAATGATGTAAAAAATGATATAAAACATTGTAAATTTCTCTTTTATATGCAGATGATCTCATAATATATACCCCAAATAGAAATATCATAATCAATAGGTTCCAAAAGGATTTTGATGCTTTCTTGGACTGGTGTGACACCAACCTGCTTACTGGTATGAACCACCCAACCAGCAAAAGAAACTAACCCCTCATACTCTCTCTGCTAAAATGTATTTGATACACACTGTTAATTAACTCATAATTTTACTTGGGAATTGATATCAATTATGCACTAAACTTTGAGAAACAAGCACGCAATCTCATCTGGAGTATTCAACATGAATGGTTTGTTTTTGAGTAAGATCTGGTATATGGTCTGTAGCAATTAAAATCTATAACCATACAATCTTACCTATAATCGACTATTCGGCTATTTATCAAGAGGTTGCAAATAAAATATGGTTGGCCAAACTTCGGCATCTTCAAATTCAAGCACTGAGACTATGTCTCCAAGATTATATGCGGGTGCACACTGTTGACACCTTACAAACGCTTACCAGGGTGAAAATGTAGCAGCTTTGGCGCGACTAGCTGACTCTGACTTACATGCATAGAAATTACATAGAAGTACATAGAATTATCCTACCCCTAATAAAAAACGCCATAGGTTTAACATTGACTCAATGTATTTGAAAGAGCGTTGAATAAAGTGTTATTTATGCACCGAGGTGAATAAAAAAAACGGACCAATCAGGGACGAGATAACGAAAGTAGATCCGGCAGCATTGATAAATGTGGCCATCCTCCAATAAGTCTCAACACGATACTAACATGGATAATTACAAAATTTTCTCTGTATATCGGTGGGATGGGGTAGGATAAATACGAAACCGAACTCGAGTTAGACTTGTCAATGTCTATGCCACTCTGGTCAGGTCTGCTACTCACTACACTCGGCTAACGCCTCGTGTAGTAATACACAACCTGCCCATCGTGGCATAAACATTGACAAGGCCAACTCTCGTTTGGTTTCTACTAAGTATTTGGAGAAATTATAGATGAAGACCAAAACACCACTAGAGTAGATGAGGAGCAGTATGCTAATCACACAGGTTCACTTATGAGGTCGGATGAAAGACTTGTTATCAAACTGGAGAAACCTAATACTGAGTTCATCAAGAAGTAGCCTGGGTACCGCGGCAAAAAACTCTGGAACCAATTAAAGACTGGGGTTAAGTAAGCACCGAATAAAGAAAATTTCAAGACCAGATTTAAAAAGCTTGATGTAATCTAGGATATCTGTTCCGGATCTACTCGATAAAAGAACTCCAAGAGCTTTATTTACACTATGTTGTATTAACGATGCATTTACTATATGATATGTACATGCCTATTTTCTTGATTGCTACTTTTGTTTTATTTAATGGCGATATTGAGGCCGATTGTGAATATCATATTTCTACAATACCAATATCATCTCATATCCACATTCATCAATCATCCTGTTCTCCTTATTATCTTTGATGGTCGGGCATCTATGATGCTAGATAAGTTAGCAAACCATTAATTGTTTTACCTGTTGGGTCCTATAAATATATTCATTTACATGACGAAGTGCATTCCATCACATGTGCCGAAAAATGATTACATACTTGAAAAACCACAAAGGAAGACCATCCTCGTGATGATTTGTGTATAATAAACAAAAAAACCCATGTAATCTCACTAGGTTAAACGTACTTGATGTATTACCTGTCCACTACCCAGATTCCCATTCATTCCCGGTGATACTCGGTGACCATTATGTTTGGACAAGTACTTTAGAAAGGAGATGAAAACAGAAGACGCAGATATTGGATCACTGGAGATTGGACCATTGGACGTTAGATCATTTAAGCCAGACACACAGCTATCCACGGTAGACACCACTTTATATGAGTAGCAATAGCAGAATATCCTAAATGGGGGAAGGAAATCCAAAGAGTGAGGAGAAAGGACAACATTAAACATACCAGAGACTTGGTAGGGAATAGAATCTAAAACCAAAGGTTCTGTCTGTGTATACAGATATATACGTGTGAGGCCAGAGTTAATAAGTTGTTGACAGAACTTAACGCTTCATTACTGGTACACATCAAATACTTCGATTGACTAGAAGTATCCTGTTTTCTTCTTAGCATAATCATCACATTTCCTGCTCATCTTGCAGATTTCCGAATCATAGGCTGATTAAGGACCAGCCGTTCTGGTGTTCATTTGATCATTGTACCACAGACAGGGTTGATAAACAAAGTTAACATCTGGGTTAGTCCTGCGCACTTGTTCAGTGGCCTTACATGACTCGGATAGTACACAGTGTAAAAAATAGTCAGTGGTCACAAATAAACCTGTGTCTATATTAGGTTACAGTGGTGGTGATTCTCTGAGCTGTTATCAGACGTCATGCTTTTCATTATGGGGGTTTCGAGCGTGGGATACACACGCTCAGGTAAGCTGCCTAAAGGTTAGATGGGTTGGAGAGATATGGTTTCCTATGCACCTCGACCGTTTACACAGATATGCATAGACCCTATTGAGGTATTCCAGAATTCAGTCTGTTTACAGGTCCCGGTCTCGCTGGTTACCGACGTTGTATGGTGAGAGGCCCCTGACCCGTAACCCACAATCATTGCTTTTTAACGGTTTTTTTAAGTCTTCAAATGGGAAATCCGATGTCAGAAATGGAATTTTCAGCTATTTCTACATGTAAAGCCAAAATTATGTTCAGGTTACTCAAATATAAATGGGATAACTGTGGTTCATATGATCGAGGTGTGCCCAGTTTCTCGCGAGCGGAACTTGTGTTTACCCTGGGCGATAATCGGGAGTCGAGTAACCTCTGGAGGGTGTATACATGTACAGAGTCGTGATTTTTTCACTCTTTTCTCTCACTTTTGATTGATAATCGTTCGACAACATCGGCTATGGATAAAACAATTTGGATAAAACAAGTAGGGAAAGTGGAATAAGGGTAGCTCTTTTGTATACACTTGGTTTTAATACAGAAGTCCGCCGCGACGTCCCAACCGTTTTCTAGTCTTCTTAATCTTCTTGAGGTTTGGAGGTTTATCTAATACAGGATTCATCTATGTACCTATTACTCGCAATTGTCTACACAACTAATAAAGAAAATAGACGATTAATTCAATGCCTCACCCTTGATAGTGCAAGTTTACTGGCAAGGTTCACATTGCATAACATACGCTAGATAATAACTGCTCACTCACGGAATATGAGGAAATCTTTACTGCTGACTGTGCACTGAACCCCCTGTGTAGCCTATCTTTACAATCTAGCGGATTCCTACCTAAAGAGCCAATCCTCTTTTGTATTCAAAATTGACCCCTCTTTCCGCAAAATAAAAAAAGATCGTGAGGCCCTAGTAATGATTCTGAGGGAAGGGATGGAACTGGGGTAATCGTGAGCACAGGGTTATATAGACCATCAGTCACTTGGCAGCAACTGATTCCCGATGATAATAAGGTATATATTTCAACTTATATCTAAGAAAATAAACCGCAACGAAATAGATTTGACGGTAATGACCAATACTTTCGAATCACCACGCGGTGCCATTTTGAATCGTAAGGTATACCTTTAAGGGCATTGCGGTGGGAGTTCTCTCTAGGAACCACCATGGAAACCGACTGAATGCCACCTGATGTGTCGGACTCCACTCTTAGTTCAGGGACCTGTTTCACTAGTCAGTGACATGTCTAGATGGCGTCTAGATGGTGTGTATGGTTTCATGAGAACTAGACATTAGACTTCGTTTTTCCCGTCCTTGCTTGCACTGTTGGTGCCGCTTTTCATATCTGTCTAACACTTTTGTCACAAAACTAGTGAAACAGGTCCATGATGTGTCTAGATTTGTCTAATTCATATGTTTGGGGTCTGTATTTCCTAAAGGCAGCTACTTGTGTTGTCACGAAACTAGACAAACCCAATGTCTGTATGGTGTCACAGACATGTCACGAGACTAGTGAAACAGGTCCCTGGTCAAGCATGTATAGTGCTATGAAGGACATACAGAGTAAGCTTTAAAACTTTACTGATTTTGACTTCTACTTTTTACAGATACAACATGGAATATCTATTAGGATCTGTTTTCCATGATAAGAGTGAAATGTTCGGACTGATGAAGACACTGGTGTTATGTAGCATTCAAAAGTGTTTGCTAAAGAAAATGGTGGCTGCCAATCGCAGGGTACTTACAACCGTTTGTTATATGGTCAATGACTGTGTTTTGTAGATGACAACTGCTACTCAGCCTAAACGGCAAGCTGTAGATAAGCATTCTAATAAGTTATCTTTTATCTCTTGAAAGGTTGTCATTACTTTATTTTGTATCATAGTTAATTACAAACAAGTGTAAATACGATAATTGTGGAAGGTCGTGGGAGAGAGAGGTTTGGCTGCCCCCGGCCCCCACCACTGCGAATGACAGGTGAACTAGCATAAGTTCAAGGTCGCTTCAATGTCGTCGATTGTACATATATCTATTTAGCAAACATTAGCCCTTGGCGTTGGATTGACACCAATTAGTTCACATGTCCTGTACCTAGCAGGCAAGCACATCCGTTCCTTAAGAAACAGATCTATGTGCATGAGCCTGCTCTCCTCTCAGTGTGAAGTCCAAAAAAATATTCCTCCGTCGCACTAGCTAGGTGATTGCAGAGACAAGGTTATTTGCCCAAAAGAATCAAAGCGGCCCATTTTCTATTGTTAATCCGCCCAAAGCTCGATCTCTTTTGACCAGTAGGTATTACAACTAATATAACTTAGTATTTAGCACACCCACAAGGCAAGCACTTGACAGCTCTCTGTCATCAGTACTTGACATCTTTCCAAAATGTTAAGGAGTGGTAGAGGAGTGGTCTGCGGTGATAATCTGTGTTAGATGCTGGAAACAGAAGTGTATGAAGTGTAGACACAGAAGCCTGGTAGTAAGGTGGCCGTGCTGCTGGAAATCACACCCCTGTCAGCACTCCACCTGGTGACGACAGTGCAGCCCCCTGGGTGTGGCTTTGTCAGGGTGTGTTAGTTGGATGTCTGTGTGTCGGGAGAGCCGTTTGAACCTTCTGTGTACACTTGTGCATTTATGCTGGACACACCTCTGTCAGCGCGGCCCAGCACTGTGTATACTCACCATGCCACCAGCCCATCGTAGGCCAAACCGCCCCACCATATGGCCCCAGCCAGAGTGGAAGAGGACACTGGAGGGCATGAGGGAGGGTTTTTTTTCGATAGCTCTACGGTTTATGTCACGAGGGATGACAGGTTCTGTGAGATGAGTGCAACATGGAAGATCAGAAGGCGATACGATCAAACCTCTAACCTAGGATATTGTCCGGCATACAAGCACGTTGCTGTACACATTTACCCTAGGATGAGGGCAGGATTGAGGGGGGATGAAGGGTCAGGGTATCTGGAATGAAGAGTGAAAGGACGGTCAGAGTATGGGGAATAGAGAATACTGTAGTTTCAATGTTAGAAGGGAAAGAATAAAGAAAATTCAAGATATTAAGATCGAAGGGTAAAGGATAGTCTGGGCATGATACAAGGGAATAAAGAGTTAGAGATTATGATCGGACAATGGCCAATTGGGGTATGATCCATAGATGGTAAAAGAAGGGGAATGGCTGATCACTTAGAGGTATAAAGGAGAGACTGTGAATGGAAGATTGAAATTTGTGGAAGTGGAGTACAGGGAAGAAAGGAATAGTAACAAAGAGAGGTTATGAGAGAGGTTGCAATACGAAGGGAGGGAGGCTAGGAGGTTTGTTGAGGATAGCTGCGTGAGGAGACACAGACGTTGAAAGACCATAGATTGTAAACAGCATGCAGAAATGTAAATATAGTTTGTAAAGCAGATTGGCGAGGGTGGGAGGAGGCGCTGTTGTTGATGGCCTAAAGCTTTACCATTTATCAGAAGTAACGCTTTTCTCTGATATTTGGCAGCATACTAGCTGACAGTAGATCAATTCCTAAATCTGATATCAAGTTTTGAATACATGTACGGAAATTAATGACATATTGATCAATTTCTTACTATAGGGAGATGAGATTCTCACAACACATGTATATAGTATGTTTATTTTAGTATATTTGAAATTCTGAGGATGAAACCAATGCAGTTGGAATAATCCTTCCATTCGACAAGATCTTTGCGGATATCCGATGAAATAAAAAATAGATTTTTGTTAGTTTCCTGCAACAGGTTTTATATTCGATGTACAAATCAGTTGAAACATATCACATTACGATGATGTTAAGACCATTCACATCGATAGTCGAGATGACCACGTATATGACGTCTATCCTCGAGCCAATGCTGAGCATTCTAAAGGATCAACAGCTTGTATATTAATATTTTATATGGGGATCATGATCCAAATGTCGGCCTCTTGGTAGTGAGGTTCGCCTCCACCTATGGGAATACAATAGGTTTAATGTTGGTACAAGGGAGGCATCATGTATACAGGTGTTTCGTATCGTGTTGACTGCACAAAGGATTGATGGGAAGCAGACTTTCCCAGGGGGCCTGCAATGATCGAGCAGGTGGCCACCTACTACAAACACCTTGCAGCCCTGTGGATCCTACAGAGGCAGTTTCAGAGTCTAATCCGTATGAGCATGCAGAGTGACATCCCGGGTTGTAGGTCATCCCCTGTAGACGCATCCTCGGAGAGAACAGACTCACTGACTTTCCTGACTTTACTAACGTGGGATCTGGAGTTAGCCTATCCCTAGAATATAAATTATCAAATAAGTTTTAAATCAATTCCTTTGACGTCCGGTGTACAGCTTGGGCACATCCATTAACCAACATTTCATATTTAAAGAAGTGAGGCCTTGCGTCATGAAACCAATTTTTCGCTGGCGGTGTTTTTAGAGCGTGCTTGCACACGCTAAATAGATCATCTAGAGTTTAGTGTGGTCACATTGAACTTTCGGTGTGATTCCAGAAAACTATCCCTTTACTATCTGCATGCTGTTCACTGTGATAGTGAGAACAGAGCAGGGAGCCAGTGTCTCAGGGTCTTAGAGGTATACCCAGCTGACCATGACCAATCACTCAAGACCAAAAATACCTGATTGACCTACTGGTGCTTGATATGTTTGGATCCTCGACTCAGGCAGATGAAGAAATAGCACGTTGACTGGGTGCAAGTGGGTTACAGAAAACTATCCATAGGCTAAATCTAACTTATACCTTTTAATTGTTATTCATTTATAATAGCACGCTCATTCATCTATGATAAACATACTATTTGCCCCTAGTTCTTTCATGACCGCTCAATGTGAAAAGACATTCGAGGTTAACCGCTTTACATGGGTTGAGTAAGTACTTTATAACAACAGGATTAAGCTGAAGACGGATTGACCGACTACATCTAATACAAATACCCTGTGGGCTACTCATATTTGACAAATGACTATCATGTTGCTTTTTTGTAAGATGGCGTCTGGGCCTCAGCAAAATTAATCGATGCCAACATGTATATATATGTGAGGCGAAGGTAGGGTCCTATGTTAGGATCGTATTTTCTAAGGTTTCCTCAAATTTGCTACACATTTTAGTGGAATATATTCTCAAGTGAAAAGCATTGTTAAGGTCTATAAGCAAACTAAGAGATTTAGACCAATTTAGAAAAAGGTGATTAAACAAGTCCAGTTTAAGTGCAACACACATTTCAAATTGATATATTGATATACACAGGTAGGTTATGAATTAGCATTCTATAACACTTTCTCCTACAATGATATCTAATGGTGTATTTAAGATAAAGATTGAATTGGGTTATTACCATGTATTATGCCTTGATTTACTAGGGGTTTATCATGACTTGCATTGTTATGGTTGAACATTTGAACTATTCAGAGTGATTTTACTAATGCAATCTGACAAGATGAAGCCTTAGTGTCACCTGATCTGTGTACCCAAGTTGTTGCATTGGTAAAAGTAATCATAAAACAAACACTCAGAAGAGAATTATAGATGTCCTCAGAATGATTCACAGCACTATCCATCTTCTGCATCACCTAATGAAATGACAATAAAATCTAGCTATAATATTATAGAAATATAAACTCGGTTAGTCTTTCTTTCATTGAGAAATTTTCAATTAAATAGTTTGCAATTAAAGTCAACACTGCACCCTTGGACTGTTTCCTCTGCTATTTCTATGATACAACACACGGGAACCATTAAAATGTCTAAGATGGTTCAACAGCTCATTGTATATGTGCTCTTCGGCAGTCCCTTTCCATGGTGTTGATGAATAACGGGACCCCTGTATCTGCACACAAACAACCACCAAAATAACCGCCGGGAAACAATGGATGCGGACCGTGGAAATAGGTGGTGACAGCGCCCGGTCATTACAAAGCAGCATGACGCTGGTGGTACGAGACCTAGTGATGATCCCAAACTAGTTTTTACTTTGTAACATCAGAAACGTTTCTGCGCCTCATTGGACCCGGGTGATATAGGCAAAGATGTGCTGACAGCGAAAGGCATACATGCATATCTAGAAATCAGGTTAATAGTATATTCTTAATATATACGCGTACTGCCTCTCCTATTATCTCCTCCTGCTGCTAGTTTGTCTGAATGTCTATAGCCTCCCCTCCCACCCTCTACTAACCCATCACGAATCACTTAATTTAAATAAACCCATTTGGAGCATATGTTCTAAAGGTAGTTTGTGAGTAAAATCGCCCTCAGTGGTTTAAGCAATTGCTGGTCGTTCACAGCCACGACTTTTCTTTTAAAGAATTTCTCGATTTGACCATAATACAAAGATACAACAATTTTGCTATATTCACTATATAATTCAGGTAGGTAGGCCTGCAATAGATCAAACAAAGGGGCTATGGTGTCCACCTTGTTACATAGACTGATTTCATCACCTGGCCCAGGTCAATGAATTCCCATACACTTGTCAACCACATCCATGGTCTTTCACAAAATAAAAGTAAATAACATAAGTTGAAGCTATACACTGATACACACTTGTAAGTAACACCAAGCACCGAAATAAAACCATCCCAATTAAAGTTATAGTTAAGTATAGTCCATAGGCTCAAGTCGTCTCATAATCGGGGTATTGTATCTTTCCTATTTTGTTAGAGATGCTCTTAAATTATTCAAAGGTTTCAGTGTTATGAACAGTTGCGGGAATACTATTCCAGGCAACTGCACCGGAGTACATGACCGAATTTAAATAAGCTTCTGTATTTATAACCGGATGTATGTATAACCGGGGCGTCGGTCAACCTTTTTTTCCCACCTTGCGGATATAACTTTTTTTTTAATTATTATTTTTTTTTAATTGTGGAGAATATTTTATTTTCAACTTGTACAGGATATATACACACAAGTATTTTAGCAGCCATAAAGAAGCAGATACATTCTAAATGATATGGGTTGTCATGCACTGGTAAATTAATCTACCCTGTTTCTACAGATTTTCGAAATACATGTGTCACATCTCACCCATGGAATATTATTTCTTCTCCCCATTTTTTCCTAATTCTTTTTATTTTCATACAGGACAAAACATAACAAGACAATATGACAGACACATCAAAACAGTATTTGCAGTTAGTTCTACCCACCCCCCAAAGGTCCACACTCCCGTCGGTCAACCTTGAGGGAATTTTCCTGTCAACCAAATTACTCACATCCCTAGATAGCTTATACATATATTATAAGTGTCCTCGTCACCTTAGCCATAGCATGTAAAACCTGGACTGAAGTTCGTTTATGGACCTTTAGACAGAGACGCAGCTATTGTACTGGGGTTAATAAGATTGTTATTGTAACCTAAGAACTTAAAAAACTTTCTAGATTGCTACCTCTACAAACATGGATTCATTTATTATCCTTAAAGGTTGATGCCTTGCTGCTACAGGGTCAAAATATTTAACAAAAAGGTAACATCGACTTTTGCAGGAGAAACTGATGGAATGATTGCTTTGGCAACCAAATGTGGAATCAAACAGAGCCCTGACGCTCCTAATAGAATAGTTTGGGACCAAAATACGACTTTGGAACGGGGTTATTGCCGCAGACATCTTATCCAGTATCAACTTTCTGGGGCTAGTGAGTGTACATGGGCATATTGGCTCAAGAACTCATTCGATAATAATGATATTGAATATGATTAGTAATCCTCTTAGAATGTAGATTGAAGCGGTGTATTGCGTTAAACTCCGTTCAAAGATATAAAGCGAGGATTTCACATGCGAGCCTCATGATTCCATCTTTTTAATCATTATCAACTTTGTATTAGGTTCTTTAGTGCAGAAGACTTAATATTGGACAATGAACGTTTTGAATTGATGCCATTGCTTGATATAGCTCCATATATTTTTGGAAACTGGAGATTTCTTAAAATACATATTTTATTGCTACATTCAGTCCATCCTTAGCTTTCATGCATCTTTATGTTCATCATATACAGATCATACTTTCATGACAATGATCCCTATTGATATCTAGTAAACTTCCCATATGGTTACAAGTTTATATGATTTTCATTTACATTTGTGCCACATTGAAAACACGGATAGTCTTTGAAGTGTTTTGTCAACCAGAAATGCTAATAGGAATCTTGACAGTTCATAAAGAGCCTTGTATTACCAATGATATTTATGTTGTACAAAAAGCCCTTGAATTATTGTGTTAAAAAAATTAATTGCCTCTTCTCAAGTGAAATAGAATCAACCTGTACAAGAGCTGTTCATTACCTTTATTCAATTACTACAGGGCCCGAAATAGGTTTATCCTTTCGTAAGGACAATGTTGAAACAATGGAATATTAAGTAGCAGGTTTGACCTGACTTTTGTGCTGTTATTTGCCTAAATATGTCCAATAACATTACTAAAATGGTACACACGTGCGAATTGAAAGTTGGCTTCTATCAAAAAAGGTTGATGGAAAAGATAATGATAAGATCCTCCTGCTCGATGCTTATTCATAAGCTGTCTATGGACAACACAAACAAAGCCTTGCTACTTTTCATTGTTTCTTCCCTCCCAATATGTCCTGCCACACCTGTTTTGTGCCGCAGGCTTCTATCACCCATTTACCTGGCTGCTTTCTAATGAACAATTGGAGCAATGATATGTGTCGTGGCTAATTATGTAGGTTCCTGGTAACCCTGAGCTGTCTACGAAATAATCGCATTTCCTGGTACCTATTGTTCAATTAGGAACAATCGGCATATTAGAACCTTCCATTCACCTCTTGCACATAAGCGTGGCGCAGCGAAAGTTTATGGGCACTGTATCCTGATAAGAGGGGCTACAGTCTTATATTTGTACTCAGGTATAACACCAGGGGGCATATATTGTTACCGCCTTCCTACCTCACTTCCGCCTTCTCAGGCCTTCCTTCCCGCCAGCGCCAATGTCCAACACAATCAAGCTGGGAAGAATCTTTTGCTTTTTATTCTTTTTTTTCATTAATCGTCTAATAAATGATCTTTTTACCTACCATATTTAAAACGTTAGAATTTCGTTGAATCCGCTTGAAGTTGCTCCCGTACATAGGGACAGAGTGGACCCGATCTAGGCTTGGAGATTGAAGACCCACGGGAGTGAGATTCTCGTGTAGTGAAAAACTCGAATCTGTTCTTATTTTTTGTAGCACTATACTCAGACAAACTTCTTCTCTTATGATTAATTTCGAGCCATGCCGAGTGACGGGAGTTCGATTCCCGCTATTAGCGGTCCGGTATTTCGATTTTCTATACTTTTCCCTTTAACTCGGACTCGACGAAGCCGCTAGTATTACCTTCAAAATCCCACTCACTTGTTTGTGTTCATCTACATGAACTATTGACATTATTAATAAAATAGATATATATTGAAAGTCTATTGAAATATATATTGTAAGAACGTCTGATTATTGAAGAGAAAGGGATGAAGTATGAAGATGGGAGGTAACTTGTTTGAGCTAGTCCGTTGGAAGATGGCGAGTAAGCCAGGTGGTAGGGAGAAGTCACATGATTCGTGAGAACTCCGGGGAGAGAGTGAAACCTCCCGCTCACATTGGTTACCCATGGCCTATGGTCAGGGGTGGTCATTGCCCCCCCTGGTGAAACACCTCTGTACTCGCGCACCCCTGCGCCACCTCTGTACTGTCGGCTGCACTAAACATCAAAGTGCGCTTGGTCGACACTGTACTCTCCCTCATTTCCTCTTCAGGTCTCATACCCTACACACATACTTTTTCTTCTCTCGTACCTTGGCTATTCCGCCCGTCGTACCTCCGGTCTCCATATTCCCCTGAATATCGGCGACCGTGTACAGGCATACCAAGACAGAGTTTGAAATATTTACGGTGAACTATGTTGACCAGAAGCGGGATGGCGGCTGCATCCACGGACACGGAGACGGACTCAGAGGTCACCCTATGGCAGCAAGAAACGGCTACGGAGAGCGACCACGTGGACTCGGTCTCCCAGCAGGGGACCAGCACCAGCGGTCGTTCCAGGGCCTCACGGGTCACTGCCCTAGAGGCCAGCCTAGGAGGAGTGAAAACGGACGTTAATGAGGTGAAGACAGATGTTAACGGAGTCAAATCCGACGTCTCAAAGATGTCCCGACAGATGGACGGCATGATGGACGCCATCATGCAGATCTCTCGGCCGGCATCGCGGAGGGGCGGCTCACGGGTGTCGTCAGCGGCCGACCGGACACGGGACTGGGCCCAAGAGCAAACGGAACGACTGCTGCCTCCACCACGTGAGCTGAGAGAAACGTACATGTCGGAGGATCACCTTCAACGGGAGTTCGGCCGTGAGGCCATGCGTCACGACAGGACCACGGGTAAGAACTCGTTACTATCAGATCTTAATGGCCGCAGGCCGACCGCTAAGCCTTACATGTTTATGGACAGGGACGGAGTCTACACGCTTCACCAGAAGCTGGATTTACGGTCGGGCCTCGGGCCTCTTGAGTATATCAGTTGCTTTATGGCCCTGTTAAGTGATGAACGCGCCTTCCTCCCCGAGGACAGGGCAGACATGTTCCGGCATCTCCACCAGGTTACGGTCGATGCCCAGGCACGGCCGTGGGCCGCGGTGAGACGCTGGAGTAATTATGTATTTGCCCAGGTGGAGGCCGGCAGGATGCGGTGGTCAGACCACGGCCGGATACAGGAGGAGCGCGTCCGGCTCGCGATGACCTCGACCAACACCTCTAACCCCAGTAACAACACAGAGACCGGACGCGCTCGGGGATCTGAGGCGCATTGCCGTGTCTTCAATGGCGAGAGGGGGTGCCGCCACCGTAACGACCACACAGAGGGGGGCATCCGGTGGTTGCACGTGTGCACCTTCTGTGACTCGGTAGGCAGGAAGTGCGGTCACTCGGTGCACGCCTGCAACCGTAAGCTGACGTACGGTCACGGCTATGACAACACGCCGGCTCCCCCTGTACCCACACCACGGCGGGTACCACAGGCGGGGTATCAACTCCAACCCACTACAAAGCCGGCGGCACCCCGGAGTGTCCTTCAACACCCCCAGCCGACTTAAAAAAACGGACAGGCCGCGCCCCGCGAATAAGCGAGGCGCGAAACCAGGATGAGAGGGGGGCCGGCGGCCCGGTGTGTGATGTAACGAAGCCGGCCCCCACACGTGACGTCATGCCTCACGTGACTCCCCCGGCACGTGGCCGGGGAATCGAGGTAAACAACAACAAAGGGACGGGGAATACACTCCCGCAGGAGAGGATCGACGCTTTCCCTGCCCCACCCATGTCTTGCAGCGTGGCCGGTGTTAGTGTTACTGCGCCGGCCGGCCGCGAGGATAGTAACACTCCGGATTTCGCGGCACTAAAGGAAGTGTGCGAGACCGGAATTCATCGGGAGGGTGTCCGGACCGACCCGTTCGCCTTCCGGGATCACCGCCGGGCGACATGGCCGGACTTCACAGCCGTAGGGTCCGGCACCCATGCCGAGATATACCGGGCCGTGAGGGAGACGGGGCTACCCAACGCCCTCGGTGCAAGGATTCAGGTCCCCTCGGACTTACACTTACCGGCCTGGGACAAGTATCTAGGGGGCGTGGCAGGTTCGGAGGAGCTCCTGGGGTTCCTCTACTACGGCTTCCCCCTAGGATACCTCGGGCCCGAGACCGACACGAGGGGCGTGGCCAACCACCCCAGTGCGACCGGATACCCGGAGCAGGTAGAGAAGTTCCTGACGAAGGAGGCCACCTTCTCTAACATGATGGGACCGTTCGAGGAACTGCCCTTCTCCCCGTGGTGTCACGTGTCGCCTCTCATGACACGGGAGAAGCGGGGGACCGACGACAGGCACATCATCACGGATATGACTTTCCCGCGGGAGCGCAGCGTGAACTCGTTCGTGATTAAGAACTCTGTCTACGGACTGGAACGAGATCACGGCCTCCCAACGGTGGACGAGTTCTTGTCGAAACTCGTGAGGGCGGGTACCTCGTCTTATATGTCATCCATCGACGTGTCGCGTGCCTACAAGAACTTCAGGTGCGATCCCCTCGATTGGCCCCTGCTGTGTGTCACGTGGGAGGGCGGGCATTACTGTGATACCGCCATGCCGTTCGGTGCCCTTGCCTCCTCGTACCACATGCAGTGTGTGGCCAAGGCCATCGTCGGGATCCTCGGGTCGAAAGGAGTCACGGCCGCGATGTACCTCGACGATCTTATTATCCTCTCCGAGGACCGAGGTAAGGCGGCCGTAGACTTCCAGATTGCACGTGACCTGTTCGTCGAGCTGGGCCTCCCCGAGGCACGCGACAAAGCTCAGGTACCTAGTCAAATCGTCACGTGGCTAGGGATTGAGATCGACGCCCGTAGGATGAGCCTCTCCATCCCTACGGCCAAGTTGGAGGAGATACGTGCTCACGTATCGGCCGTCGCAAAACGCCGCACCCTCACGAAGCGACAGCTGCAGTCAGTGCTGGGATGGATACTGCACGTTGCGAGGTGTATTCGGCCGGCACGTGCTTTCGTCTCCAAGTTACTCGAGGCCCTGCGAGGAATGACGGGGTTCTACCTTAACATCAATTCCGAGATGCGGCAGGACCTCGACTGGTTTGTGAAATTCGCGGAGGGGTGGAATGGACGCGCGCTAATCCCCTGGGGCCCGCCGACGAGGCGCATCACTGTCGATGCCTGCCTCTCGGGCGTAGGAGGCACTGACGGCCGCTTCTCCTATTCCGGCCAGGTGTGCCCTGTCCTTGACCCCGTGGAGTGCATCTCAGAGCTCGAGGCTCTGAACACGATATATGCACTCCACACCTTCATCACGGACGAGGACCGTGGATCACGGATCGAGGTATTCTGCGATAACCTCGGGACTGGCAGACGCTCAACAGTGGGCGTGCCTGAAACCGGGTCCTGGCGGAGTGTGCCCGCCAGGCATGGATGGTGGCAGCACGCCTACAAGTGGAGTTGGTCTTCACCCACATCCCCGGGGTTCAAAACGTGATCGCAGATGCCTTGAGCAGGGCCCACCTTTCAGCAACTGATTACGATAAAGCGACGTCCCTCACTCATCTCCATGAACTCTGTCCCATCGTGCCTTGTTTGTACCGATACTCCGTCTCTTCTGCAGATCCGGCGCTTCTTTCACTCCAGGCGAAAGCATCTGCCCGACAATCAGAGGCGCGTGCCCCAGGCACGCTCGCCAACCAGCGATCCGCAGTGGGCACCTACCTGGCGTTCTGCAGAAGGATGGAGATCGACCCCAGGGCACCGACCGTGAGCCTCATCACGAGTTACATGGAGTACGTGGCCGACCACGCCCCTTCCCCAGCTACGGTTGCGAACCATTTATCGCACATCCGTGCGCATCTGCGACTGACGGGGGGGACGTGGCCCCGACAGAGGATCACCGAGTGAGGCGGGCACTGGAGGGAATGAAAAGGAACAAGGACTACGTACCAAACGTGAAGCCTCCAGTGCCCATGGACATCTTCCGGGCCGTGCTCGACGAGCTCGCAGTATCGCCTCTCCACACGGCGATAAGGGCGGGCCTACTATTGATATATTACGCGGCCCTACGGCAGGGCGAGGTGGCGCCGCAGTCAGCACGGGTGTTCGATCCGGCACGACACCTAACACGAGGGGACGTGGTCGTCGGCCAACGGCACGTGATGATCACGATAAAAGCCGCCAAGAATCTCCAGCACGTGGGGGAGCAGAAGGTTATGCGCCTGGAGGCCGTGGACGACCTCAGGATCTGCCCCCGACACGCGATTTCACAGCTACTACGGGTGGCCCCTACGGCTTCTCTACAGGATCCTTTCCTAACGTTGCCCGATGGGACAATCATTACCTCCCGTATGATGACAAGGGAGTGGGATCGCCTTCTGCAGGCCACAGGCCAGACCGTGAAAACATTCACCCTCCACAGCCTCAGGAAGGCCGCTGCCACACAGGCATTCCAGGCCGGCATTCCTGAACTTGACATCCAGAGGTATGGAGGGTGGAAGTCCCAGGCACATCGTGCCTATATCAAGGTCTCCGACCTTCGATCTGTGAACAACTCTCTTATCAAGTCCCTTTCCCTCAGAAAGTGACCTTTTTTCAAACCCAACCCACCTCTCCCTATAACTATTGGCTTCTTGGCTATTTTTATTATCTTATTATTACATGTTACCCATAACTATGTAATATTACATAATAACTTCATTATGTTCTCATATATTGTTCATAATTGACAACAATATACATAAGTCAATTATACACTTTTCATTATTATCGATATTCATTGTATAACCTTATTAATATCAATAAGAAATATATAAAATTTAATAAAATTTTATAAGCCCACTCCGGCTTTCCTCTTGTTTCATTTGGGATCTGGGGTAATGACCCCCAACAAGTTGGAGACAATGGTTTGCACTGGTTCGATGCACCTGATATGTAGAAGCTGCGGACCAGCGAAGTTTTGACACACCAAAACGAGCAGAGTTCTGTGAGACTGAAAACAGTAACATAACATTGCTAGTAATATACCTACAGCCATCCATTTTCATAGCTTGTCAAGGGTGAAAAATTACCATCAATTAAAAAATGTGACCATCGAACCAAACACTTTGCTGTGTGGTGGGGGAAGGCTAACCATGACAGGCAGATCCGATAGGGATCATTTGTACACAGAATTTTAACATTAAACAAATGAAGCGGGAATTTTGACATGGAAAATCTTGTCTTGGCAGGTAGAATGTCATCACGCAAATGCAGTCTATTACAGATGCTAAGTGAATGTTCACCTAGCTTTTGTTACCATTTACAATCACACCAATACTGCCAACTGAATTAATCACGGTTAAAATCTAATCAACCAAGTTAGAAAATCACAGGTTCTGATACCAGTTACTACATGGGTAGATTGCAGGTTTTGCTGTTTCTGAGGATGCCCAGACAGTTAAGTAACTGCACTCTCATAGTAGATGGTTTGTTGAATTTGTGGTGATGAGGGATATCTGCTGGCAAAAGGAGGGTCATAAATAAGCAATTGAAGGTATTATCACTTGGGGAATGTTACTGTGTTGATTTGGTGATTGTTGAGTGATTTTCATGAAAATACACATTCATCACAGCAACAGTCATTTACCTTACATTTTCTTCAGGCAGCTGTTTATAAGGGTTTATTTGTTGAAAATATGTACCTTTATGGTGACATATGTACCTTTATGGTGACATTACAGATAACATAAATGACAATACAAGGGCCTGCAATAACCCTGTGATAGTCTCTGCCTCAATATGCCAACAATTTTGCTAACTTTAGTCAGATGATTCTTGAAAAGCATCACACTGTTATCTCAGAAAAGCTCTTGCATGGAAGATCACAAGAAGTCTTAGTATGATGGGCCCCCATTCCACAGCCATGGCACTGCCAGGTGTTACAGAACCTTATCTCTGCCACAAGCACCATAATATATATATATACAGTGAAACCCCGCGTAAGCGCACATCCTCCGTTCAGGGCTTACGCGGGGTTTTCAAGTTTCCTCCGGGCCAATACTGATGTGTTATTTACCGATATTTAGGGGAGACAGAGGGGATTGTAAATCTGAAACAAATTTCGCAATATCTTACTTGGATCTGAAGTTATTAAACTTTTAAATCATAAATGTATTTTCTATGAAAATACTCACACACACTCATTAAAGACACAGATTAATCTATTTTTGGTAGGGTGTCTGGCGGAAGTGTCCGCTTACATGGGGTTTTAGGCCTTTTCATACAGAAATTAATGGGTGACGCAGGGTGACCGCTTACGCGACGTGGCCGCTTACGCGGGGTTAAATCAAACATCTAATAGAGGCAAAATTTAATGTTCCGAGCAAAAGTGTCCGCTTACGTGGGGTGTCCGCTAAAGGCCCATACACACTGTACGATTTCGGAACATGAATGTTCCTTTCTCGGCGACAAAAGAACAATCGTAAGCTCAGGTGAGGCCTAGAAATTGAGCCTAGAAATTGAGTCAGTGTGGCACCCCCCCCCCCCCCTCAAGAACTTTGCCTAAGATTTCAACCCCCCCCCATGGTGATCACTGCACGAAACTAACCGCTTTATATATGTATACACCCGGCGTATATAGGTATGCTTTTGCGTATACAAGGTCGTCCTATTCCCCGTGTGTATACGCCTTATCTATAGGCGCCTGATTCATATATATACGCCTGATTCATATATGGTCAATTCTCCCAGATCGTGATCGATGGGCCACGTACGGTGACCAATAATTCAAAGGGGCGTTCTCATATCTAAACATTGTTTTATAATATCAGAAATCATGTTAGAGTATGTAGAAATAAAAGATCTGTCAGGGGAACCCCACTTTCATGTACCTAAATCTTGAAAAAAAATTGATAAACCTCTAAAATAGTCATTTTTTGCTCAAAATTCATAGATGAAACCTATATAATCAGATTTTGAAGACCTCTTGTACATTTGTAGCTATAGATGTTTATCTGTTCTGAATGTATGATATCCACAAATGTGTTACAGAATTTATAAAACATAATGAATGTTTAAATGGGAAAGTTTATATATAGTCTAAGTGTAGAAAATCAGTGGTGAAGGGTATGTCACCGTACATGGGCAAGCAACATTAAAAGATAAAAAAATTATATAAAAATAATCTGTTGGGTAATTTTCTATCCTCCAAATTATGGAGGCATGTGTAGAGGTTTTATAACACCTTTAATGTAAAAAATAATCCTACCATCAAATGTATCACAACTAAATGAATATGGGTGGTGAACTTCATGTGGTCACCGTACATGGGCAGAAATGGGCAGGTTTTTGTCATGTAACTGAGAAGATTTTTCATAATAGAGAACAATATTTCACAGATAAATAGAATATAACAGGACCCTTCAAACCTACATTTTGCAAAGACTTCAGGCTATTTAATGCTAAGAAATAAATAAGTGTTTTTCACTATGTCACCGTACGTGGGTCAGTCACCGTACGTGGGCATTATGTTCTGAATATTATTCATCAACTCTAATTTAATCTCATTTTCTCAGAATCTCATTTTCTGAAAATAAAAATCTAATTCTGCTAATAAATTACAAGCAATATTTACCCTAGGACCTCATTGAACCCACTTGACCACGTACGGTGACATATTGGTTTAAAGGTTAAACCTATTCAGCTGTAAAATTCATTTCCAATATAGATTAGTGTTCCCAACTTTCACAAATGTAAGGTATCGTCTCCTACCATGTATTCCCACATTTTTATCAAGATAGAACTAGTTTGAATTTTTGGTCACCGTACATGGTCATCGATCACAATCTGGGAGAATTGACCATATACGCCTGATTCTGTTATATTTACACCACTATCCAACAGTTCCGATCTCTGCCACTTGGGGACACTACTGGTAGCATATTTCATTTGCTATTAACCATCCAAGTCTGTATTATATGAAAATTGCAATCTATATTGTAAATTTATTTTATAAAACCTGATTGAGTATAAATTGATTAATAATACATAGTAAACCCTGCTTTATGGTGTTCTTTTTACTGCTTTTTCTAATGGATCTTACTTTCAAACACCATTTCCAAGTGGGAACAGTCAGGCTTACTATATAATCGCTTCCCCCCAGTGTCTCTGTGCGCCTGAAGTCCTCCTCCCGACTCTGACTCCGCCCCCGCCTTGTAAGAAGTGGTGTGAATGCGGCCGCCACCCTCACAGCCACCCTCACAGCCACCCTCACAGCCGCCCGCTCAGCCGCCCGCCCTGTGCGCCTCCGACTCAGGGGGGTACCCGGGGGTAGCCAAACGAATCCTGTACGAGGACTTCTGTGTTGTTTGAGTGAGTGTAGGGAGTCGGGTGGTGGGCCTAACATCTACATACCTCGCACACCACCACGGAGGGGGGGGGGGATACCTTTTTTATCAGTAAACATATACGCCAAACGTATATAAAATGTATACACCCGGAGTATACATGTTGCGCAGAGGATATTGTAGACGCCTCATACGTAGGCGTGAAATATAGACGTATACATATGAAAACAAGGCTATATTCAGCCGATACATGCGCTTCCGCGTTGGCGTATACATGAATAAAATTGTTAGTTTCGTGCAGTGGATGTACCTTTGTCGCCAGTAAATTTCAGTCTAACATTCCGAAATTGGGACCGATAAATTAAAGAACCTGTTCCTTCCCATTGTCGGCGACAACAGAGTTTAAGAAATATCCCCTGTGGTGCCTACCGATTTTGGCCCATAATTAGTCGCTGGGAGAGCAGAGATGGCACTGCCGCACACAGACTGAGCCCCGCTCACAAATTTAGCCCGCATATACTA
Source organism: Alentia gelatinosa (assembly GCA_950022655.1). Taxonomy (NCBI): domain Eukaryota; kingdom Metazoa; phylum Annelida; class Polychaeta; order Phyllodocida; family Polynoidae; genus Alentia; species Alentia gelatinosa. The sequence continues at coordinate 19,069,422 of OX465581.1, forward strand.
AGATTTATTGCTTGTTCCTTTATCGGTGGCCTCAAATCTCTGAGAAATAAGTAAGTAAAAGAAGAAAAGAAGTAAGTCGTCCAGTGTGAACAGAATTTGCTTACGATTTATTCCCCAAAATTACCACCACCCCCATCCATAAATCCTGCTGTGATGGATGATGCCTAGCGCAAATTCACCTGAGACTAGTTAAAATGATTTAGGTAGTTAATCGGTGGGAACGAAATCGTACACTGTATTTCCCACTCTACACGGTGTGTCCGTTAGGCGTGGTTCTACTGTATATTTCTCAACTCTGCTAGAAGATATAGACACTGCAGACTTAGAAATTGTATAGGTTATCCAAAATACACAGTTATAGAACCTCTTAATTGGGCGAATCGCAAAAACGTGAATCATTGAAAGGCCCCCTCCCAGGCAAATACCACAAAATTACCCCCCCCCCCGGCAAATATTCCAAAATAGAAAGCCCTGCCAAGCAAATACCTATAAATAAAATCCCCCCTGGCAAGTACCTCAAAATTAAATGCCCCCACCCCAGGCAAATACCCCCATATGAACCCCCCCCCCCCGAAGCCCTCCAATGGCTCATTCCCAGCTGTCATAAATAATGAAAGGTACCTTACCGATGCAATTGATCATGTGGAATAATTTCTATGACACAACGTGTGTTGGCATGCATCGAAAACATTCTCTTCTATATGTAAGCTATGCTCCCCTCCCCCCTCTTCCACACACTCACAGATGATCTGGATCTGCGGTTGCTATTTGATGTGTGTCGGGACTCTGATCACGTTTTCCTTCACCAAAAAACGTTCCGATGCACACTGATACAGATACTCTTCTCTTTCACCCCCAGCAGTGGTAGATTTACTGCAATATCAAAGGTCAATGGTTGTCATACCTTACCTATGTGGTGTGGGAACTCAAGGACACTCACCTTGGTAATGACAAACATAGAAGCACAGTAATGGATAAAGATTTATTGAGTTATACTTAATAATAACGAGGTTTTATATAGTAATTAGAATATAAATATAATTAGAAATATAAAAGAAATGTCACAAGCTATTGAGATTGCCCTACAAAGTAGCAGAAATTGAGGAAATTATAGTGAAGAGGTTTTGTAGGGTGGGTGGTTCCTTTCTCATTGGTGTCCCAGGTTGAAGTGGGCGAGGGCAGTATGCGAAGTGGGGTGGTCACGTGACCGGAACCACCTGACCGGAACCACGTGGGTGAGCATCGATAGGAACCGTCTTCTGTTTACGCATTACGATTTAGTAATTCTAATAGATCATTTGACGTTGTACTATCCAAGCAAGCACACACTGATGCAGAACTTGATCTTCTGACTCACCTTACGATGCGCCGGAAGCGCCTTGGTGTGCATTGGAAAATGTGAATTCTGCATAGGCGTACGGAGTATGGAGCTTTAGAGGGTGCATCCACCAACCACGACAGGGCTGCGACAACGGCTTTCCGACAAGGTCCACGACAGCTCTATGATTGGAAGCCTTGTCGTAGTCTTGTTGTGGTTGGTGGACCACAGTTCCCGACAAGAGGCTAAGACAAGGCCACGACAGGCTGCGACATGAAGCTTGTCGGGGGCCTGTCGGGGGCCTTCCGACAAGGTTACGACAAAATCGAACATGTTCGATTTTGGAGCCGTGTCGTGGCGTGTCGTGGCGTGTCGCAGAGGTCTACGATAGAATATTTAGGTGGAGCGTGCACTTCCCGACAGGCTGCGACAAGGGCTCACGACCGCTCCCCTCCTCACGACAAGGCTGCGACAAGGCACCGATTGGAAATTTCTTGTCGGCGTCTGTCGCAGCCCTGTCGTGGTTGGTTAGGCATCGAACGTTGATCCAGAAATTCTTAAACCAGACCATCAGCGAATCCTGTACACAGCCTTGCAGCTGTATTGCTAAAAGGATAACACCAACAAAGCAAAACATGACAAGTGATAGGAACGATTTCCCCTCTCTGGCACTACTAATATTGTAATGACGAACTCAAAAGGGAAATTGGAGATATTTTGTTTATTGTGATATCTAAATAAAGCAAGCAACATTATTCCATCTCATTATTACTCTTCTTTCTTCTCTTACTAGTATGGTGTTTAACTAGCTAATTATTGATTATTTCTGTGAATTACTTTAGTAATTAAGATGAGCGAAAGTATCTAGATGTACAACTACCGCTGTGATCTACTGCTAACAGTGGCAGATCTTTCGTAAGAAAGAACTGTCAATGCTTTGCTAAATAAAAAAAAAAAATAAAAAAATTACGGAGTGTATTCTAACGGAAAGAGGTAATTCTTGGCAGTCCGTGGTTTACTGATGAGGATTGCATGCCCTACGAAGGAGAGTATTGGGTGAGAGTTTTAGAATAGTATTTTTGTTGTAGGTTGGGTGGTACCGTTTTCTGAGTCCCTAAGTCCGTTGGACAGGGGAGAGCGTTGGTTGAGTCCCTCGGAAAGGGAGTGGAGGCCTCTCCCGCGCGCATTACAGCCAACTCGTTGGTCACAAAGGGCAAACATTAATTCATTAATCCACTCCACAGAATGTTGTTTCTGTTCCGCATAACACACGAGTTTCCCGTAATAGTATCCACTTCGGGCAGCATTACCGGTGCTACTAAAAACATCTCCATTTATTGTATTAATAGTTTACCCTACCTATGCATCTAGAGGAACACAAGGCGTAGGAGTTGATGCTATGATCGAACAAGCAATTATATGCATGGCATCCAGGCAAAATGAATACTTTTCATCATTTTTATTTCTATCATCAATAACCGTAGATATTATAGAGAAACAGGCTTACTGTCTCCGTACGGATTAAATACGCGGTAAAATCGGCTATCAGATGAACCGATGCCGAAGTATATCCTATACATACGGCCCGCTCCTACCCATGTCGTATTTATATCCGTACGACACCTAGGTGACGTACGGGGTATGTATGTGGCGTACGGGGCATGTACGGCGGCGAAATCCAAAAACTCACCCAGAAGCAAGGTTAAAAATTGGATATTTTGAGGTATATAATAATATTATAGATATAACTATCAAGCTTCTCCGTTGCCGATAGCCTATCCAATACTCACAGTACGAATGACAATAGAACAGGGGAGGGGGTGGGGTGGGGTGAAAAGGCAAGGGTTTAGAAGGTGGAGGAGGGTACTCCAGCTTGAAGCTGCCATCGGAACGTTATCTTTAAAAATATTTAGCCTTTTATTCCGCTAGCGCATTGGGCACATTCCTCAGGTATTGACCTGCAAGACAGTCACATCTATTTAGGTCTTATCTTTCAGGAATACCACAAGTGGGCGTTCTAGATCTTGCATTTTACAATGCCGTTATTGGGACAGAACATTCTTGTAAATTGGCGAAACTTGCATTCCCGTCATGTACTTTTTCTTCTTCGTCTATTTGATTCTCGCACATCTGAAATAAAAGAACTATATCCAAGGTATTTTTAGCTTCAGTGGCTGCATAGGAAACCTGGAGATGCCATGCGCAACCCAACTGGTTTGTAGAGCATGCTTGCACACAAATATACATCGCCTAGATGTTAGAGTGGTCACATATACACTTCTAGCGTACTGCATGGAAACTATCCCTTCACTATCTGCATGCTATTCGCTATGACATTGAGAAAGGAGCAGTGTGCCAGTGTCTCAGGGTCTTGGAGGCATACCCAGCTGACCATGACCAATCACTCAAGACCAAAATACCTCATTGACCTACTGGTACTTGATATGTTTGGATCCAGACTCAGTCAGTTGCAGAAATGCCAAGTGGACTGGGTGCAAGTGGGTTAAAGAAAACTATCCATGGACTGAATCCAACCCAAATCTTGTAATTGTTATTCATTTATAATTGCACGCTCATTCATCAATGATGAACATACTATTTGCTCCTAGTTAGGCAAAGTAGCCTCTTCATCTCTCAACTCACACCTCGGGAATCCCGGCCAATATGGGATGACATGGCCAATAGAACGAGCCCGGAACTATAATCGCAGGGAACCCCATATTGCCGAGCGATTTGATTGCTGCTGGAATTGAAAAGCGTACAATAACAGCTCGTTTGTTATCCACTCGCACGTGACGAGCTTTGTTAACATGAAACTAGTGACTTCCACATACAGTAGTATAGGACATCATTTGTATGCATTGGACATTTTGGGGCTATTGCAATCAATTTTTTATCTAGCCCGATGGAGAGATACAGGAAATAACGGTTTTGTGTTCGGATTGATGAATAACTATGTATAGAATACAGCATCATGGCATGATAATATAAAACGTCAACCCTACCTTTGTTCAGTAGCCTATGTGAACTATATTGCTCAATTTCCTATAATGACATATCGATGATCATAACACTTGCAATTGGTAGTTCATACTTTTTATAACACATATGGTTGTAAGATTTATATTGTTGAATCACTGTATATGACTTCAACCAGATCAATTCAGATAACATACTAAATTATTTTCGTTATGGTATCTGGTAATTTGTATCTAGATTTATTCAGAGTTAGTATTACGCAAATTATCATTGCCATTTGACTCATTGTGACTGAAGTGTAACTGATAAGGATTTTGAATCTGTTCTGCTATCGGCCAGCTTATCATGGAATGAAAAGCCACATTATCCAATATGACTTTTATGAATACGAGACCTTTTACAGAGCCGTTCTGTGTTGTGATAACCTTTTAGAAGTTATGCTTTATGTTCATGTTTGAGGGGGTGGTGGGTAGGTGGGGGTCCTGTGAGACCCAAAGTGGCAGGCGACAAGCTTTGTGTTAAGGCTGACGAAGTAAATAAATAACCGAAGTGCATATGGTGGGCGCAGCCATCGCTAAATGCCGTTCTGACAATCCAAAGCATAGCCATGTGCTACCTATTGAATCGAAATGTTTATGGTAGGCCGTTTCACGAATATCTATTCAGTCGCAGAAATGTCCTCAAAAACGTATTCCTATCCTCAAATCAATTAAAACAAAAGGATATTAGATCCATCGCATCTAGTAGAACGATATAATTGGGAATGGAATACTGGTTAGAATATGTGTGATAGAAGTAGCCTATGAATGAGCAATACAACTGACACAAACGTGGATCCGTTCTACTAAACCTGTGGAGGCTTTATGACACCCATGATATTGTGCTAAAGGAACGGTCCATATACAATAACACTCCAGACTGTATTGATAAAGCAGATTAGCAGATCACTTATCCAGGTTTAGAGCCTTCTTTCTGCCCGAAAAGCCATTTCATAGACAGCTCGTATGGTGCTAAATTATAATTTACGCAATTTACCCACTCATTTGCTAATAGTGCTTGTCGTGTTTTTGTAACCTTTTCCCACAATGTTGCTACAATGCTTGCAATGGAGATTATAACAGTTATAAATATTTCAGAAGCATCAGAGTCACATGAACTGAAATTATGATTATTTCAACAGAATTTGCACTGTGTATTTGTCCTTTATCTCACCCCTGGAATAAATGTCCATAGGCTTAACATTGGGAACTCGTTTTCCATGCCCCTACGAGTATTGCAGTCTGTTCTCCATGGTCTATATCCTGTGTGTTGTCCATTCTTTTAGTGTGTACAGGGGGTGAGATAAATACAGAAAGCAACTCGTTTTGATCAAAGAAGTCATTCTCAAGCTCGTTTGAATGCTATGTGATATTCACTCGGCTTTCGCCTCGTTCATATCACAGCGCATCAAACTCGTGGAGAACGACGGCTTTGACCAAAATTTGTTGGTTTCTTCTTTAGTATGTGCATTGTCCATCTGTGTATATGTTAGATGAATAACACCGTTATTCATGACACGGTAATTGTATCTACATCCTCTTTCCTGAAAAATAACAAAAGTGTTTGTACCACAGTTGCGCTCCTTGTTTACCAGAAAGGCTTTGGATGTTTTAGATTTAACTTCTTATTTCGAATTTATGATTCTTATTCTATTCTATCATTTTGTGGTTAAATATATAGGAACTCATAAAATAGCTCAATTAGCCATTGAGTACTGGGTACACAACCTTCATGGCCATGGAGTATGAGATCCAAACGTTAAGCTTATGGAGGAAAATACGGGGTTAGATGAGTTTCTATCCGCATCACTGACCCCCTTCCCCCTTACCTGGGTGCATACGAATTTCCAATAAAGGTAATACACAATATTACCATGATTCTGATCTGATTGACCATATTCTTCGCGTAAATGACACGTAGTAAAAAAAATTTTTAGGTTTTTATTTATACTGGAGTCGTTTGTTTAGGAAACTTATGTTCCTATCTTCCAGCATCTCCAGTTCCAAGCTATCGTTCCGTGTAAATGCCTACTGAGTAGGCTTACAGAGCTGCGGTAATTTAATGAAAATATTGGGTATGATACAAAAATCGATGGGCATTTCGACAATTTTCTGTCAACAATCTTACATTCTAGTGTCACATCCTATCAATTTTTGATATGTTACAATTTTATCTTATTCATATACATCTGTTTTAAAACTACACATATAGGTGAATACCGTAGGTAACTGGTGGGTATTCCTGTATAGCCTTTTTTACTATTGATTTCTTAGTTTGGCTCTCAGGGTATTTTTGACATAACTGTAAAATGTGTTTTCATCTTGTATTTTCCTAATTTCTGGCGTCAGTTCATTCCATCTCACTGTTTTATGTTTGACTGACTGCTTGTATTTGTTTGTGCGTATTACTGGTTTTGTGTGTAGGACAGGGCCATCAAAAAGACGAGTTTGTCTTGTTTCACCTTTCAGGTATTTGTCTTTTTTGCTCTTCTAAAAGCCTCCTTTATTAACTGCACGTCCCTACGATCGGTTGAATAGTTCACTCCAAAAGTTTTGTGTAATATTGCGGTCGGAATATGTATGCGATTTCTAGCAGGTGAGTTATAACATATTCATAACGCACGGTTTTGGACTTTCTGTAGTTTTTGTGTTAGGGTACCATTTGTATCGTGCATCAAGGCCCCTCCATAATCCAAGAAGGGTAGTATTTTAGCCTTGTAAATCACAGCTGCTTGGCTGCGATTTAGATACTTTCTTATGTAGGACAGCAGGTGAGTGTGGTATGTAGCTTTCTTGATGACACTTCGTATGTGATCTGTATAACTCAGTGTATTATCGAGGATCATACCAAGATATTTGAAGCTGGTAACTTGCTCAAGTTGGGTATGGTTTAGTGTGAGGTCAAGTTGGCTTGTATTTTTAAGCTGCTGCCTAGTTCCGAATGCCATGGTTTTAGTCTTTTTCCCATTTATTGTTAACTTATTTAGGATACACCAGTTGTTTATCCTGTTCAAATCTTCTTGTAGTCTTTTGGTTAAGACTTCTTTATTCATGCCAGAGATATATACCTCTGCGTCATCAGCATAAAGTCTTATTTTTGCATGCTCAAGTACATTTTCCAAACTATTGATGAAGACAAGAAAAAAAAGTCGCCAAGTGTAGAGCCTTGCGGCACTCCATATGTTATTCGTTGTGGGGTTGATTTTATGCCATTGACTGTTGTGGTTTGAGTCCGGTTTGTGTGGTAGTTTTTTTATCCATTTTAAATTTGAGTTTGAGATTCCTAGTGCTTCTATTTTTTCTAACAGTATTTTGTGGTGGACAGTGTCAAACGCTTTAGTGAAGTCAATGAAGGTAGCTATTGTAATTTCTTTATTATCGATGCTAAGTGGAATAGTATCAGTGAATTCGCCTATCGATTATGTCGTTGAGTGCTTCCTTCGAAAACCTCCCTGGTTTTTACTCAGTAGATTATTTTGCTCAATATAGTTTGAAATATGTTTATGAATGAGTTTTTCTAGACATTTCCAGGGGAGCGGCAATAGCGAAATTGGCCAAAGATTAGTTACTTCATTTTTAAAACCAAGTTTAGGTATCGGTGCTACATTTGCTGCTTTCCATGTCTCAGGGAAGGTTGCTGTTTCTAGTGTTAAGTTAAATAGATGAGCTATCTCAGGTATAAGTACTTCGAAGCAGTGTTTTAATACTTGGTGAGTATTGCGTGTCAACTACAAGGAGAATATGGCCACACAGATTAAAATCATTGTAATGTTGTAGTTAATACTCACCTTTCGATTAATTATTAGAAAAACATCGTGTAAATGATTAGAAGTTCGACACAAGTTCCTGTAGTGCCCGTCGGGGGGGGGGGGCGTATTCTACTGAGTAGAATACGGCGTTCCGTATTCTATTCAGTAGCGATCTGTACGTTCTATATAGGCTTATTATGGAGACTCATCATTAGATGGGTAATAAAAACAACTTTGGCAACACGTTTTGATAAACACTGGCAAAAATGAATGCACAAAAAACATAATTTTCAAAGATTATTCACGTTGAAACGAGAAAACATTTATTCAATCATTTCTTGGTGAAAACGTTTCACCTCGACAGCAACGCACCGTAATCCTGCACAAAAGACATCCACACTAATAAACGAGAGTCTGGACAAATACCTCACTTAGGCCATGAGACAAAAATGGCAGCACGCCTCATATGACTACAAAAACAGCCTGCCATAATGCATAAACCCGGGGCAAGGTTTTCATAATGCTTGAGGCTTTCTACGTAGTTGAAAACGTGCAATTGGCACTTTTCACAATCACCCTGAAGAGCTGCCTATTATCGACATTGCCACATGGACGAATAACAAGAATAATTTATTCAAGGCATAATATACCATGAGGTGTCATAGGTGAAAGGTAATATCGTGCCTGATGCCGGGGACACACCAAGCGAGAAACGCAGCGATTTTCGGAGTCGCCAACACAAAAAGGCTTGTATGCGAGTTATCATTTCATATTTCACCTGAGTATTGCTTATGAGATCCTTAATTATCAATAGGAGATATTACTTTGAAATGATATGTCACATTCATGGCATTTCATATTGGCGATTCGCACACTTTCTACAAGAACCAGAGTATCATAGGTCCACCTAGAGGTATCGAATACAGGTTTCGCCTCATGCAGATAAGAATGCTACCTCATCCAAGACTTATGAGAAACATAAAACCATCCCTGAAGCGGTTTTCACTATATGAACTATGGAACCTATCCTTATGGATATCCTTATTACTCCCGTAATCCTTTGCAGTGGTAGTCCCTGAAGGTACTACACAGAACAGTCCAGCAACATCAAGACTCAGATAACTTTGGAATTTATTATTCCAGCATCACTATATATATATGCAGCTTTTTATAGGCTCCATATGAATACAGGCATTTCTGTGTTGTAGCTAGCTTTATTTGTTGGGTACATCTTTGCAGATATACAGCGTATCCCTGTCATACCTTTCCATTTTTAGATCCTTATAATGGCTTTGAGTGAAGGCAAAATATTTGTCTAACATTCAATTCAACATATGTTTTATAGAGACTATGGCACACATCAGACGGACACAATCGATTTTGTATTGCAATACAATTAGTATATTTCATAGTCGAGATTTCTATATTACATGTATTTGATAGTTATAGGAGGTCATGCCAATAATTTTCCTATCTTCAGTTTATGCAGAGGAGGATTCAAAGAGCAGCACCTGAAATAGCCATAAATAATCTAATATTTATTTATTTACTTCCAGACATACATCAATTTGAACATGTTAGTCGGTAGCTTACCACTCCCGGTGTGGTTGATGTTGGTAACAGCCTTGCTGCTTGGCCTCCCCACTGAGTGCCCTTGTGATCACACCAACGAACCAGACGACCTGCAGGACGAAACAACAGAAGTTGAGACTCGCACGCGGGAGGAGACGACGGTTTTATGTCTGCCCAGAAAATTTACCTTCACTGTAGTGAAGAATGCTGTGGTGGATAATGAGCTTCTCCTGTGTAACCAAACTCTCACCGTCACTTCCTGCTACGGCCGTTGTGAATCCAGCGAGGTGAGCTCCAATTTGGGAACAGGGTTCGAACATTTCTTAATGAAAGAAAGAACATTCATGCTACTTACCTTTGATGTTTCATTAGACGGCAGACCCAACATATTCTGTTATAATGGTACGCCACTTATTTATCAGAAATGTATTCATCAAGTTTGTAATTTTATTGTATTATATAAACTATAATTGTAAATCTTAACATGCCACAGACCAATCGCATTTTACCCTGCGGCCCGACGAAAAGTAACAGTATGGATTAAGTATTTCAATGTGCCCCATTTTCAAATTTGCCGTTTTAGTGGTAACTGTATAAAACATGTATTTATCCTAGCCCTAATATAAAATCCCATAGGCTTAACATTGGGTTTCCGTATGCCACGCTGACTGGCATACAGAGTTTTATATGCCACTAGTGGCATACAGCATTGTCATCATGTAATATTCCGAAATCGATGAGATAGGGAAGGATAAAATCAAAACCTGATTCGTTTTAATCTTGGCCACCGCATTCCACTCCTGAAGTTTTGGCTCCGGACTTCACTCGGCTTCGCCTCATGAAGTCACTTTGCCAAACTCCAGTCGTGGAATACGGTGGCCAAGATTAAACCTCATCCAGTTTTACGATAATCCTTGTACAACGAATACACTGGACATACTATGATACTTATTCGTCTCAGCTTGTGAAGCTTTCACCCACTTTCTCGTTACAGATCCCCGACTACGAAGTGCCTTACAAGATCAGCTACCACCCAGTGTGCACATACGGCGAGCGTCAGTACCGAGAGGTACGACTCACAAACTGCGACTTACGCCACCCTAATCCGATCGCCATGATCCCAGAGGCCATGAGCTGCTCATGCCTCATATGTGACTCGTACAGCACCAACTGTGAAACGCTTACGTGAGCTCCTACATTGACGCTAACCGAAGGTGTTCCTGAACTGGTTCTAAGCTGGTCTTGAGCTGGTCTGGCTCTAGACGGTTTGTTGATGGCCCTCATACTGCTCGTGGACGCTCAGAAAACTTCCTCTGGACTGACAAGTTTTAACGGTCATGCACGAAATTTTGATCCGAATTTTAATCTCCTCTTATTTCTGTTATGAAACCAGTCCAAAATTGCTGGGCATCTCAATGTCAATGCTCTGAAAGTGTCCCATGAACACAAGCCGACCCTGAAATGAAATAAAGTGGTTTTTTTCTTGGAACATCTACAATTTGCGCTCTGACATTCAGATTGTCCTCAACCAAATCTTGAATCTCACTCAGATTGCTCTGACGCTTGTTCTCATTCAGCTATGTATCAGTCCTAAACACGTCCCAGATGGGACTGATATATTTCAAATCAATGCCAAAATGCTACCGAAATAGACCAAATAGTTCTGAGCCACTGGACATGCATTTAAACCAATCAGAAGCTCAATGTAAACTTGATATTTCTCTTTGGAGCTAGTGGTGAAATATTTCAACCGACCACAAGTTGAGCAAGAGGTTCTCAGGTTATGTTACTTTAGGGAAACTAGTTAACCTAATCGGGGCGGCTTATCGCACCGTGTTACTATCGGTATAATTATCGCATGAGCTCGATAAGCCGTCCCGATTAGGTTAACAAGTTTCACTTGTACTATACATCTCTAAATATCTGTAAATATTCAAAAACTTACCAAAATAAGTCGACTTCGAAACGGAAATCAAACTCGCTTGGGAGGGCGGAAGTTGTTTTCTGCTCTACACCAAGCACGATGTTCATAGCCGCGATTTCGTGAATACAATTAAACTGTTTTAAAATTATTTCCTTTGGTATTAATATTCTCATAATATCATCTATTAATTTCCTGTTTGATTTTTTTGTCTGAATTTTGATCACCTCATAAATAGGGCACTTGATTTCCTTAATCAATGAGATCAAGCTTTCAAAGTATGGTGGTATGGCGCCATACCGGCACAGTATGGTGGTATGTCTCAACTACCACTTGCATAGCAGAGGTTGGTATTTTGAGTATTTTAAGGCATAGGTGTATAGTACATGAAGCTAGTTCCTAATATACAACCAAGTGCTAAGCAATCTTCAAATCGTCTATGTCGGCCTTTAGTATGCTGATGAACTCATCCAATACTGGTTAAACTATAACAAATACCTATTCAGACCCGAGAGGCGTTCATGAATATAGTTAGTCCCGACAACGTTACAAAAGTACTTCTGGATTTATCTTGAAATCCCACAAAGCTGTATTTGAAATAGGTGCAAGATCTAATTAGAAACTGTTCTAGCAGCCGAGTTGGAGTTCATGTTGAATAGATCGGATGAAGCCCCGCAACCAGTGAGCCCTCGAGAGATGTCAACACCGTTATTCATAGACGGGATTATTATGATATTTCCCGAGGCGTGAACATACGAGAAAAGTTAGTGACGCCATGAAAATGCTCGGTACAGTCTGGTGCTGGGCGTATTAGAAGTGACGTGGCTCTCATTAATCAGACCTCATCTGCCATATATCTTATTTATATTCTGTATCGAAGGTGCAAACAGAACAGGTCTGAGGAGAACGGATGTAAATTTAATTTTCGAACTGAGTGGAATGGAGTAGAAGTACCTATGCGTTACGTTTTGCTCTATGCAGAGTGTTTACTATATGTATACGCAGCTCAGCTCGATGGACATTCCGCAGTAAGTAAGAGACTGTGTGTTATGTACTGCCAAGTGATTTAGTTGAAATATGTACATAAGAATAGATATATAATTTTCAAACGTGTGCCTTTTTCCAGTATATTGCTATATTCAAAATTAACTATGAGCAATAATGAGGTCAATAAGGAGATTCCAATCAATGCACAGAGTCAGTGGACCAAAGATGATCCATTCTTTTGAGTAGTATATGAACTGGAGACTCTGGAAACTGCTTCCTAAGGTCATACGTCAACTCACAATATTTGGTTCTTTATGATAGGAGAGGTTGAATATGGTGGCTCCAAATGAACGACCTGATTTAGACCACCCTTCGCTCAGGAGATACTGTAGTACATGATATACATATGTATACATCTCCCTTATAAATTGAGGGAGATGTAATACACCGCAAAGGCATACAGAGAACCTGGAAAGTTACCGATAGAGTAAAGTGTACTTGGATCATGTTCTGGTAGAGTGATGTGAAAATAATTTGTATAATACAAACATGTGATCAAAGACCAAATACCTTTCCTCAACATCTGAATAAACACATGGAAGACTGTTCAGCATTGTTTTTTTTTACTTTGGTGATTTATCCTATCTATCAGTCATTTCCTATTTTCATCTAATTTTTATGGGATCTAGCTTTCAGGAGAATATCGCCTGCCCATTCATACCACCATATCAGTCAAGCAGGAGCATTCACAGACACTAAGTTTTCACTTACCAATTTCAACACATAATGCTATATTGGGCAAGACTCCCTTTTAATCTCCATGGCATTTATCCTGGATACATTTTGTTCATGCAAAGTACCTGGCGAAGCAGGTCAAGAAGTATATTGAGGTGAAGCTCCCAGGCACAGTTTAGTTGTGCCAATTGAAACTCTGCATAGTTAAGATTACTATTTGTGGCACCTATCCACCATGTTTAGTTGTAGCAGCTTCATTGTCCAGTCGTCTATAGTAACCGGAAGCTTTCATTACCTGAACCTATGCTCTCAATAAAGATGTACACATTAGAGGCTCATGTTTGAGTATAATTATATTAGCTCTCCTGTCCAACTTACACCGTATCCTCTCCTTTCACTCCAACCTTTATAAGGACAAGTCGTAACAGTGCCCTACCGTCTGTTTAACTCGAGAGCAGCTCAGATGCAGGAGCTCATAAGTACATCCAGTTCGTAAGAACCTTTTGCTTGAGGATTGGGATTTCGAAACTCAAGTTGTAGCCATCTTTCACTCTCATCGCATTGCTCTTTCCTGAAGATCTGCTCTGATATTCTCTCCAGGTTTGATTTTAGATTTCTGCGAATAGATATACCTTGAATTTATCGATAGAATAAATATCATTGGGTTGATATATTGCCTTGGCATAACTGTATGAAAGGGAAGAAACTGCATCAATGTCGAAGCTTTATCCCCCCAATCCCAATTACTCAAAACTTTAATTTGTATCCCATCCAACTGTAGACATCTCATGTTCGGACACTGGGACGTAGATATGACACTCTTTGTCTCTAATTCAGGCAGGTATATTGCTTCTTTTTTATGACCCTCAGAGAGACGAGGAGCACTGCAATTTGCAGCCGATATTGCAATTTCGACTGATATTAAGCGACTTGTTTCTATATTCAATTTACATGCCATATTGATTCAATGTGTCGAATTTCGGCCGTTAAAGAAATGATTTGATAATAGTTTATAGGTTATATTAGCATCATTATTATGTTAGAATATCCTTACCAAGGTGCTTCCTGTATTAAACATGTCAATATGTATAAGCCATTTTGCGTAACTATTGTGTGCTCAGCTCTAAAATCCTCAAGGCAACAATATTGGAATAACTTTGTGAAAAGGAGAGAATAGTAGGCTATCAGATAGACAAAATCCAATGAAAGTATTGGATTAAATAAAGCTCTTGAACGGCTACCCAGGATGACTAGTATTTGATACATTTATTGGGATTGTAAATTTCTCATAAATCGGTCTCGTAATATTGTCTCAGCATATGCCCAATTGCATGGTAGCTCATGTAGCCAATCACACAAACCACCAAACGATCACTGCTCTTCCATTCGTACTTGAAACTATTGTGTTTTTTTCTGCTTAATTGTCTGGGGCGATGCTTAACCGAATTTTCAGAGATATATTGCATTCTTGAGACACCGTTTACGTTACGAGTGGTGATTAAACCGTTTGTACTAAAAGCCACCCGTAAACATAGTGAAGGACATAAAAAGGGAAATGAATAATATTATATCACACCTAAAAGACCAACCAATATCTTAATATGTAAGCCCACCTTTATCTGTAAGTGGTTCATGATTCATTGAGGTGCAGGTATTTTTTTCTATTAGTGTTAGTGATGTCAACGACACGCTAACGAGGAGCTTCCCTAAACATATGGTAGCTCTGATGCCCCGGAATTCCGCTGAAACGAGTGCCCTTGCCAACACCCGTCACTCAGGCCTCAGTGAAAGATGGCGAGACATTCTACTGGGAGGTGTTTTACAGTAGTGAGGATCGTGGATAGTGACCGTTTCTGTTGCGCAGTCGAAATATCTTACCTGCGCATGTATGGCAAAGCCGTATCCAAATAGGTCTAAAGTGGGATTCACACGATGGGATTCATGTACCTCACAGGGTGCTTTTCTGAGACAAATCCTGCTGAGATTCTGTACTCGAACACAATTTTTTCATCTAAATTAAAGCGATTCATTTCCTTGAGACAAGTTTTCCCCCATGTAATTGTTAAAAATATTTCCCCCTAAATGGGAACAAAATCGCATGAGATCTTGAGCCCTGTGAGGTACATGAATCCCATCGTGTGAATCCCACTTTAGACCACCAGTGATCGTTTCAACCCAACAGGTCTACGCCTTTTCTTTAAAACACCTCCCTGGTCGGAGTGTTGATAGCATAGGAACTAGCACCCAGTACCACTTTCTCCTAGCTGGACAAAACACCCCATTTGAGATACAAATTAAATTGGTCATTGTTATTTTTGTGGTTGGCGCTTGCATTTGTATGGTCGCGGTTGTAGACAATTCTCTTTAATACAAAAATCTCATTGCAAGGTGCCGTCTCTTGCTTTTAATAATCTCAAGGAAAAATTAATCAATTCATGGAGGGATACACCTGGTACATGTACATAATCTCAGACATAATCCCTGTGAACGCTCACCCTCTTACTGAAGTATACTTGAGGTGAGGGGTGTGAAAAACATGTGATCCTGCTTGCTGGCTTCCTATTGGCTAGGTTGGGTAATTGGTCACACTCTCCCAGCAGATCTTTTGCAGCGCTAGCGCTTGCTAATCTCTGCCTCAACCCAGTGACGTTATACGCTGGTTCTCTGGGAACCCGCCAATGACAGGGGCAACCAGCAAACATTTTGGATTAAAAACAAGGCAACTGACACAAGGTATGAAACTCAAACAACTCATATATTATGGATGAATTGAGTGAAGTGACTCAAGGATCTTAGTCCAGGAGATGAGGCGATGATTTTGTAGCAAATGATTACAAATGGTCTGAAGGTTGTCCCTAAGCAAAAATTATGCTGATTTCAAAAAAACACATTTCTTACTCATTCCAGCCTGTGGTTTCAGCCTGTAAATTTATGTTATTTATAGAAAAATTGGAAAATTGAATAAATAAATCAAAATACCTACAATTGTCTTATATTTCTATGCCTTCAATTGAGACTACTGATTGAAGTCGCCATGAATATTTAAAAGCTTATACATATTTTGGCATCTGTGACCTTGACCTATATTCTAAATATGGCATTGTGCATCTTTACTGTGGTGATACCTCCAGGTATCATGCGTTATAGTGTGGTGATGCCTCCAGGCATCATGCATCGTGAAAGGGTTAAGATATAGCACAGATCATCATTGATGAGTTTTTGTTTGTTTTTTTCTAACCTTTCGGCCACTCAAAAAAAAGACTTGTTTCTCATCACCAGGCCATGAAAAATATGATGAGGGCGCTTTTTTTTTCTTTTTTTTTTTTGCTGGAGCAAAGATGGCTTAAAAGTGTCATAAAATGGGTTTTAGACATACAGTAAAACCCTGTGTAAGTGGTCACCTTCCGTTCCGGGCCAAAGTGCCCACTTATGTGGGGTGTCTGCATACGCAGGGTTTTTAGATTCATACTGTTTATACATTGAAAGCATCCCTGGCATGAGGAGCTTTTATTTGATACTAAATACACATAATTTGCCTAATTTCTATCAAGGTTCATCTTATTTTAACCCCCCCCCCAACAAAAAAAAATCTTCTAAAATCGTTTTTGCAGATGCGCGCGGTGATGAGAAACAAGTTGGTTTTTTTTGAGTGGCCTTATTTATACTGACAGCACTCAAGAATAACATTGCTGGTTTCCATGTGCCACCAGTACCAATACACAAGAATTATATACTCTCGTTGTCATGTAGTCTTTTCAGTAATTGTAACATATTTACAGATGGCTCATAGGTACATAACTGCTTCCAACGCTTACATATGTCGAGATACACCTGGTATCAGTTAACAAGATGTAATTTTCCTCACAAATAATCACAGTTAAATAATAAGATAACATAAAATAAGAGCCAAAAAAAACCCAGTGCTATCCAAAAAGTTCATGGGATTTTTCCTGTTAAAATATTCTTCATTTGTTTCTTAAATTCGTCATAGGTTGACAGTGTTCTAATACAGGGCTGCAGATTGTTCCATGCAGCAGGGCCGTAATAATTTAACGAGTTTTTATAAAAAAAAAAAAAAAAAAAAAAAAAAGTACAATACAGAATATTTTGCTTTATTTTGGTTTTTTTTAATTTTCCGCATGCAAGGCAGTGTCACCACTAACTTTATATATATAACAATTGATTTGAAAATCTCTACGATCAGACAAGAATGGCAACTGCGAACTTCTATGTATTATAGTTCTCAATGTGTTATTCCTAGCTTTCAACACGATTCATATTGCTATATTTTGTAAAACTTGTAGTTGGTTTAATAATGATTATCTTGATTGTGCATATAAGATTTCACCAAAGTCAATTAAAGGTAAAATCCTACATTTAAGAATCTTTAGTGCTGCTTCCATGGTTATATAATCTCTGACCTTTTTTTAAAAGATAAATTTTATGAGATGCTACTTTAATTAGGTTATACATATGCTATTTGCAGCATAGTGCTGTCTAGGTCCCTTTGCAAAATCTCTTTTGCTCTCTCTATACATGCATGACTTATATACAAAACAGTATCATCAGCGTAATGAAGACATTTCACATTCTCGATAACATAGTGTAAATCATTAATATATAGGTTAGATAACAAAGAACCCAGGATCGACTCTTGGGGTACACCAAAGGTAATCTATCCTGGGTCCGAAACTGAACCATTTGCCAGGTTTTTTTGCGACCTATTTGCAAAGTAACTTATAAACCAATTTAATAGACTCCCACAAAGCCCCATACTATCCAACATTTTTTTATAAGAATTTCATGATCTATTGTATTAAAGGCTTTGCGGAAGTCTATATAGGCACACAAAGTAATATGCTTGTTATTAACAGCCTCCGAGATATCTCCTACCAGCTCTGCTATAGTACCTGTGGTCGAATGTTTAGGTCTAAAACCATTCTGTTTATCGCCAATTTTTTTATAAGCATCCAAAAAGTCATATACCTGTCTAGGGACTATTTTCTCAAGTATCTTTCCTGGGAGAGGAAGGAGCGACACAGGTGTGAGATTGTTTACATCAAAGCTGCTCCCTTCTTTATTAAGAGGCACCACTAATGCCTCCTTCCACTTCCCAGGAAAGACACCCACAGCCAGTGACACATTCAACAGGCGTGTAAACTGATACAACAATGCAAGCAGAGCATCTATTAAGAATCGCGAAGATGTACCATCAACTGCAGAGGATTTAGTGACACGCATTTCCAACAATAACTCATGCACCTCTATGGCCTCAGTTTGAATACTGCTCAATTTATGGATATTAGTAGGTAAAGTATTTGTCCATGTGTTTGAAATGAAATAACTTTCTCATTAATGCTATATTCTTTAATCTTTATATCTGGATGTCTTATCTAGAAGATCATTATATAGTAATTTATTCATATTTCATTCAAATTGATTGTCAGATTTGTCAGATGATTCACTATAAACATAGTCAGAATGCCCGTCTTCCTTGTAATCCTGATCAAAATTGTCCCCAATGTGGTTGACTAGAATATCAGGTACTTGTAGCGAATGCTATTCAACTCGTGCCTTAGTCAACTCGTACCTTAGTCAATTCGGGTTTTTCGTCTTTTTTTCTGGTCAACTCGTCCTTTTTCATTAAACATGGAGTAATCCTGGATGTATATACATCAAAATGTTCGGAAACATGCGCTGAACACAAATAGAGCTTTTATTCATGCATACTGTATTAGCGCGTAGGAGTATGAGAGTCCCAACAGGAGAATCTCAACCTCTGAGTACCTGCGACGATGTGCTGCCCTGTCTGATCATGTGGAGGATATGGACCAGGAGTAAGAGGCCAAGAGAAATGTGAATTGTACTGTGATGAGATGCTATGTGATACTATGTGTATTGTTCCCTACTATTGTGTATTGTACAATATGTGACATACTGTGATAAAATACTATGTGACTCAGGTGCAAATATATTTTCATGACTGAAATTTATGAAATGAAATTGGAATGTACTCATATGTTTATGAAATGAAAATGGAATGTACTCATACTAATATCAAATTCAGGTAAACAATTGCTATCTAACATCATATAGTTGTTATCTATTATATAATTCAGTATATCAAATATATAGGTGTAAGACAATTGGAAAACAAAAAGGACGAGTTGACTAGGGAAAAGGACGAGTTGACCAAAAAAGCACGAGTTGACTAAGGCACGAGTTGACTAAGGGACGAGTTGACCAGTCACCCTTGTAGCCCATCAAACCTTATAGAGCTTGTAGAGCTGGTATGGCAGAACAAACTTCAACTGAAGATTTTCTTAAAGCACTGTGATGTCAGTATATCTGTTCTTCTTGTTTGCTGAATGTCCTGTGTCCATCCATATGTTAATACTGGATATGTTGCTGTGTGCACAAGAACCACTATCACAAAATCTGTATCATTTGCTCTTATGCATATGCATGCCATTGGGGTATATTGTACTTTAGATGCCAAACTAGACAACTGTCTGCTTCAAGGGGATCGCATCTCAATTGCGAAACTCTTCCTTTTGTGGCATGACCAGCATACACCTAAAACAAATGACAGTTCTCACCATGTGTAAAGAAGAGTTTGTGTCTTGCTATGATATATCTTTCTCCCATTCCTTTCCAATCAGTGATATTTCAGATCTCATTAAGTTGAAGGCATTCTGAAGGTGCCTTGGCCAGCATTCTTTGGACAAGTAATAGAATATGTGCCATCATGTGCATCATGAGAAGATCTTTCCTAGTCTTTTATAGAAGGTAAAACATCAGCATCAGCAACAAAGTCAATATGACTTGCCAGAGCACACACTATTTAAGAATCATACATGCAAAACCACTAAATGTTGATGGCACATTCATAAGAGTATGGAGCAGAAAGAATATATCAATTGCATTTATAAGCATCTACAGCATCAGGTGTAGTATTTTGAACTATACTCTCCAGCTTTGCAAGCAGCTTTAAGTTTGTGGTCTTGTTTGGCATGCCATCAATATTTGGAATACAGAGGGGAAAAGTTATTGATTGGCAACTGAAAGCTACAATGAGAACAGATCTATTGTGTCCCCTATTTGTATCAGTTTCTTGTTTTTCAGCTTCACTTTTGTGACGTCTGCTAGGAGATTCTGCACCTTCCTTCTTGGGATTGGCTTTTCAAATCTGTTTCTCTCAGACAAGGACCCTTGTTTGAATTCTAGTCACCAATCTTCACTTTTTTCTATGCATTGTAACAGATCCTACTTTATCAAAGCTGACGAATCGTTGCCTTTGCCTACACAGTAGAAGTTATCATCTTGTGACATCTGAGTAAAGGGGGCCACATTGGTCTCTAGGTCTTCATTGTCTCATTTGATTCTATGTGAGGCTAACTCATTTTTAGACTCAATGCCACTTTGTGCTAGACCAGCATGTGATAACAAATGACTAGCGACAGCACCTCTCATAATCTTTGTCACCATCTATCTTTTTCTTGTATTTGTAGACAGTGAATGCATTTATCCTGTGAATTCAGAGGCTGCATCTGGATATTCAATTTGTTCTAGAATCGAATCTACAAGGCTCCTAGAGAATGAATTTGCAGATCTCTTGACAGAGAGACCTCTAGACCCAATACTATCATTACCCTTGATGGTGCAAATGGGAACTGTTGGTATCAATTCAAAATCCTCATGCCTCTTATACAGATCAGTTGTACAATGATTTCCGATGTGATGTACAGCTCAAAATCCTATATTTCCCTCTTTCTGATAGAGGTCAAGATCAAATTATCATTGATGTGTTTACAGGTTTGATATCAATCAGCTCAAACATTTGATATTCTAGTGTCTATTCAAACTGATTTATGGACAAATATTTTGATGAGAACATATTTGATGAGAACATATTTGTTCTCTAAAATGTAGGTCAAGGTCAAAGTCACTGATGCTCAAACAAACCCTTTAACTTTCCATGGAAACTTCGATCTAGTAGTCTCCATTAAAGGCATAGAAAATAATTATGGGTTTTTTCATCTTTTAATCATTCCTTTTTTTTCTTTTCACAAAAGCAGATTTAATTCGATGTAAATCAAAATCATCCGTCACTTATTCATGGAAATAATCGTCATAGGAAAATGAATGCCAATCACTGACGAGCTGTTCATACCTAATGGTTGCCTCCGACTGATGGACGGGGAAAGGTGCCAGACCTTTGACAAAGCACGATGACAGCATGACGACATTCAGCGTTTACGACGCTGGGCGGGAAATAGGCCAAGAATAAACAGAGGAGTGGCAACGGTCAGCGCCCCTCATCATTGGCGTCATGGCAGCGTCTTTACACCCAACAAAGACTCTATTTAGTCTACCAGATCACACCCAGTCGACCACGCCCTACTAGTTTTCGACAAATACTTAACCTCAGGTCAATGTTATCGTCATCTGACGTATGTTTTTTTTCAGTTCGTGTTCAGTTGCTGGTAAAGGTCTGGCATGCGACTTCCGGGAACTTGCCGCCGTCAGCGTAATGGATTTCTTTGCCACATTTGTCCTCGATAGAATGACAGGATCGACTTCATCGTTTGATGTGATACTTCTGATGAAATAACAACCTCTAGGCTCGGCGTTATTTCACAGACATTGTGACCCTCCCTGTCTCTGCGTCAAGTTATTGACTTTCCGGCAACAGGCGTGTCGTCGGTGCATCCCGAACATGGGTGGTAAAATCATGATACAAGACGGGGTTTCCAATTTTTTATGCTACTGCTATGCTGGTGAGGTCCAATGATCTATTGATCAACAAGAGTCTGGGATACAGACACATGATCCCACGGTCCTTGCAGATCACGTGACCTCATGATGTGTCCATACGTGTTGCGAAACGTCTATGATACAGCCTTTACGCGCGACAAGAAGCCTTACTCTACAATAACAGGGGCCGGTTTTAATTTTCTCTTTCTTTTAGAGTATATGATCAGTACATTTCATCATGTTAAGTACAACTTTACTTGTGTTTGCTTTCAGCCTTTTTCTATGCCTTACATTTTATATCATGTGGTCAGACTTACGTCAAATTACGATACAGCGTCAAATGACCTATGCGGTACAAATGTCCACTTAAGAGATATGAGCTACTGTAGCAAAAAATCGCAATGCTATTCCGTATACTATTTGGTGTAACGATACTGACTTGTTGGATACTTGGGAACTGCCTGCTTATACTGCTGTCTTTTTCTTTACCTTTCTTTGTCGACATGTACTAGGAAGAACGCCCATGTAGGCAAATGTACACCGTCTTTATATAGCCTATAACTGAATAATAAAAAAAGAAGACTGTCTTCGCCCATTTAAACTTTTTCATATATGAACTATAAGAAATACCTAACTACCTGTATGTGAGTTACCGTGACCTTTAATTTTAAATCCAACAATTTAAGCCCTCCTCCTGTGTCCTGTATCAGCGTATTATATACTATCTAATCAGTACATGTACCTCTCTTCCACAGAAAGACAGAGACTATGTTTTTAAATTCTGCGATAACCTCTTCTGGATTTCGGATACAAAGTGATAGGTATG
Organism: Alentia gelatinosa; assembly: GCA_950022655.1. Classification (NCBI taxonomy): domain Eukaryota; kingdom Metazoa; phylum Annelida; class Polychaeta; order Phyllodocida; family Polynoidae; genus Alentia; species Alentia gelatinosa. The sequence goes on from OX465581.1 coordinate 19,092,304, forward strand.
AGCAACGAGTTAATGATACATATCTTACCTTTCAGTGATAGACATCGGTTTGACCAATTCATGCTAATGATGTGAGATTGTCCTTGTCATGGGTTGACATTCCAGGATACTGACATTCTTCAGGTAAAGTTCGTGCCCAGTATTTGTATCCTGTACTCCTCCTCATAATGACTTTTTAATCTATTAGGATGAGTTCCATTATAGGGTAATTTTTTTTTGATAAGCACTGAAAATCGTTCGGAACTATTCAAGGAACTTTGGTCACTAACAAAAACTTAAATGTCTTCGGCAAACATGGATGTAATTAGCTTGCCTCATTTTGTTTTGACCCGATGCTTTCTTGAGTTTTCATGATGTTTGCCAAAATATCACTCACAAATAAAAACAGACAGAACTCCTGCAGGGGTTGTTGATTATATTTATGCAGGGAAGGCGTTGCTCCATCGGATCGTGTAGTGTAGTATCATTATTTTCATGTTGCATGGCTACCTTTTACAACTTCGCACTTTCACTGTCATATGAGGCGATCCGCAAAAGTCTGGAGCAACGCTTTCGACCTCCGATCGCTATTCTGCCATCCGGAAAACGTGGAGCAGCGACCCCCAGTCGTGCCGCTCTCTCAATTGAGGACCACCTAGTAATGTTCACATTATTTGTTAGGCCCGGCGTCCACCTAATACGATAGAAATTTAGACCTACCGATATGGCACCGATACAAAATGCGAATATCGGAGAGATATCGGGAAGGTGCAAAAAGGTAGACATATGTCTAGACATGCCAATCCACCATGCATTGTATGGGTCTTTTATCGGTGTCTAATCGCAGAAATGTGGTAAACTGCCCCGAAATTAGGTGACCTTCCGACGCGATTTTGATTTTGCATCGGGGAGGTGCATCGAAGGGCATATCGGTGCCATATCGTAGTAGGTGGACGCCGGGCCTTACACTGCACTCTTGACTTTTATATATTGCTTTAATCCAGTTTATAGAATACTCTCCGAACCCGAACCATTCCAAAGTTTTTTTATAGCGAGCCAGGTGACAGAGTCAAATTTTAGTTTTCATTTTTAGTTATATGTTCGGGTAATCTGATCGATGAGGACATTATTTAAAGAACCATCAAAGATTGCGACCTAATCAACAATATTTATTTTAGCTTCCTACTCAAGTCCGTAAACTCTGAATTATTAAAGCTTAGACAGGACAATATTTGAACGAAGCAATAATAAATGTGGTTGGTGCCATAGGGAAGGAGGCTAATGGGCAATTACCAATAATCAAACTCATGAGTGTCGTACTTGGTCAGCATGTCTTGTGTGCCTTGAGGTCGTTACCGGTTGAAGGATGGTTAACACCCGTGGGAAACAGGTAGCAGGTGAATGAATTGAGGTTCTGATCGAAGGGGACCTGCACAAAATAACATTGAGTCGACGGCAAGAATACCAGCGACCTAGAACAATAATAGGGATAAATACCTGCGTTATGCTACTCAATGCATGTATGTTTATACGCACATCTGTATAGAGACAGACAGACAGACAGACAGATGATTACTGTTATAACACATGTACGCAGAGTGATATCATGGCACATACAATTCTGCAACACTTATGTAGATGGGCAAAAGCTTTTATGGGTTTCGCCTATTAGGGGCCGTCCTCACAAATGACGTCATAATATACATGTATTGTTGATCATCTTTTACCCTCCCCCCTCTCTCTTGTCATATTTCTATCATGCACAACCCTTATCAGTCATGGTCATGGATACTAGAACCCCCAACCCCCATTTCTTCCTGCTGCTGCATTTATGGACGACCCCTTTTCGATATTAAAAGCAGCAGTCTCATACGTTAGACCCAGCGTCCATCTACTGTAATGCAAATACAGACCTTACGATGCAGAATGTTCAAAATCGTAGACGGGTCGGGAAGGTTTGTTTCCTAGACAAACACCTACACTATGCACATCTGCGTGCATCGCAATCCATTTTTTAGGTACGAAAAAGGTGATCACATTAAGATGCACCAATGCAGATCTTGAAGCAGCATTTTTATTTTTAAATATATAGTGCACTATAATTCAGGAAATAATTATGAGTAAGGCCAGGCATCCACCTACTACGATATGGCACCGATATGGTCTACGATGCACCTCCCGATAAAAAACCAAAATCGCGTCGGAAGGTCCCCTAATATCGGGGCAGTTGATCACGTTTCTGCGATTAGACACCGATAAAACCCCAATACAATGCGTGGTGGATTGACATGTCTAGACATATGTCTACGATATTGCACCTTCCCGATAAGTCTCCGATATTTGCTTTTTGTATCGGTACCATATTGGTAGGTCTAAATTTCTATCGTAGTAAGTGGACGCCAGGCCATAGCTGTTTGACCAGCATATATAGAATAACATTGTATTTTTTCAGACATTTAGGTCTGGCTTCCACTGAGTCCCAAAGCGTCCGTGATAGGTCTTACTATGGATCTCCCAACGCAAATCAAAATCGCATGGGAAGGTAAGTAAAGGCTTACCTCCATCAATGCCGATTCTGGTCCTGATGAGCCATCCGAAATAATATCATAATATTGTGTAAAAACCTCTAGAAAATTATTCAGATTCATTCAATATTTCAAAAATTATAGTAAATTTCAATGTTAGAGTTATGCCTGAGATCTACATTGAATCACGGATTAAAGCATGAGTCAATTGTGACCGTGGTTTATGTTTTGGTCCTCCGAAGCTGTTCCGATGGTCTACAATTTACACCCATGTCCAAGATTTGAATTATCGGGGACCTTGCGATAGGCTACGAATTGCCCATTTCCAATCGTAGCCTATTTGGAGGTCTATCGTACACCATCGGCATTGGTTGGGGGTAAGCCTTTAGACTTTGCCATTTCTAATCGTAGTGTACCAATTGTGATGCATCGGCGTTGGTGGGTGCAGGGCCTTACAATATGTTTTTTCCCGACCACAACTGTCTGACGGTTTACGGTCTGGATATCGCCCATATAGTAAGTGTAAAGTATATTGAATATGCTGCAAATCTTAAGGCTGATCACATACAGAAATATGTCGAAACATTCATATTTAAAAGACACTTTCGGGAAGAGAACTCAATAACACAATTATTGATATCTACCATATTGCCCGATGTTGTGACCTGTCAGCTGGGGGAAGTCACGAAAGCAACCACCTGCCTGCATGGAGGTTCTAGTCGATAATTTCTCCAATATGAAACGTCATCAGTCATTGGCCTGGGCACTAAGCTGTCGCCGGCGCGTTGCGGTGTCATTGCCTTGTGGGGCAGGCGAACTTCAGGAACCGGAAGTGATTCCACTATATCTTCCTGTGTATTCCCACAGCGTCCTAGGCATTTTGAAAATTATTTTCTTTGAGTGACTCACCACATGACCTCTGCGCATCATGTTTGCAGGAATTGCAGACGGTTTAATCTACCCGCCAGCGTATGTTGCGAGAGAAAGGCCCATAGAAAGTCATAATGCCCCAAAGACGATAATAATTATCGAGAACAACACGACCACAGAGGCTAATGAGACCAGTAATGGACAAAGACACACAACAAGGACCCTGACGGTATGATTAATTAAAAGCGGTAGGAAAATAATGAAGTTTCGTGAAATGAAGATAACCATTTAAATATGCATATTTAAGAGCTTGCAACCTGGCTTTGAAGTGTAGAATACACAGCCTCCTTTAGTGTATCTTGAAATGCGGTGATACTTTACATTCCTTGTTCATGACGTCCTCTTTGACCCTCTGGCCTGGTCCCATTCATGTCTATAAACAGAGGAAGACAACGATTTGGACCTTGTACACGGCTTTACGTGGTAGTTCCGTCTTCCGTGGATTCTAGGACGGTCGACTATTTCTGTTGTTCAAGTCTTTAAATTGTCACCATGCTAACTAGTCAGACACTTGTATGTAAAACACATTAGAAAGGTCATAGCGTGTGTGATAGGACCAAACTAATTACTTGTAAGATATAGTAGGCGAAAAGACCGAGGAACTTAGGAATCATTGCTCTTTACAGTCCGTGTATAATTCCCATAGGAAGAAAAGGAATATTGCTTGGCGAAGGTTACAGTGTGGGCGTTTATACAAGGCTATTGAAAGGAAAGCTATTTCGAGAATCCATCCTTGGCGAAATTATATGCACGCTCGTTAGATCCCTTTTCAATTCAATATTTCATGTGCAGCATTGAAACTTCACATTTGATATGTGAGCTTTGATCTAGTGTGGGTCTTTTTTAAAGTTTGTTTTGTTTTGTTTTATCATTATCATTTTTTTATTGTCAATCTTATGGGTGAAAATGAAACGGTAGGGGGGGAGGGAATAAAAATGAGATTGATGCTTGGTATATTATTTGAGTTGATTGGAATATTGTGAGACCGATTTCTGTCAAATTTACTTAATTGCTGTTTAGAATTAAATGTCTGTGTATTTGTTTAACTAGTATCAGTGTTAAATTGTTGTCATCCTAGACACACGTATGATGGACCTTGAAATATCTAGGATCCTGTAACGGACGTGTATGGAGATATGGATACGATTGTTCCACAGAATTCTTGGATTCAACCCTTGCTTCCTGTCAATGAAAACGAGCGTTGCTCATTAACAAAAAAATACAAGCAATGAAGGAGTAACAATGAGATAAATTGTCTATCCTTTATTTCCTTTTCCATCATATTCCATTGCCGTCTTATATTCGGTAGATACTTATCCGCACGGTACAATGATGCGCCATTAACACAGAACTGCTCTTGGCGCATAATTAAATATAGTGTTGTTAGTAAAACTGTTACCCCACACTTTGGTACCTTCATTTGTATGTGAAGTAAACCTGAGGGCTATGCTGAAACACATTGAACACCACGCTATACAGAGTATGCCACATCATAAATATAACATAATAACATGAATATAAGTAATAGATGTGATAGCATAAACTATGGATAGATATTGGTGAAGTGAGTGAATAATATGTCAACAAAACGTTCATGTACACTACAGTCTTCGCTAATGCATATCTTTGTACTTGCTTTGTTGCACATACGAACAACAATTAACCTGACACAAAGTGTTCCGGACACGATGCATATTAATGAGATACTTTGTGACACATGCATTCCTCCCACGCACGCCCACGCTCGCCCCAAACATTGGAACAGGAGGGAACACCCACTCCATTCTCGCACAATAAACATTGATGATATATACACATATTTTAAATACAATTTTCGAACCGGGGCCATACTGGAGACGTGTAAAGCATGCCCGGTGCTGATTTATTGTCAGCCGGCCACACCTGCCCAGGTAACAAAGATTTTGGGCCAGCTATTATTACATACATATACATTAAGTTATAACCCAGATGTGTCTAGTCCAGGCATATATTTGCATTGCTAAAATCAAAAGCACCCAAAATCTTACCAGTTTGCTTTAAGCATTAAGAATTCTTGCTCATCCGGCTAATAACATCCCCCTTTAAAACTAGAAAATGTAATAGAAATCTCGGGAAAGCAAACGGGCAAGCGGAATGGTTTAAGAAGTGTCGAGTTCGCCGGCGAACCAAGAAGGTGGAGACCTCAGGAGCAGAAGCGCGCGAATGCTAGCGCGTGTGAGCATCTGTGAGCAGCTGCTACTTGTGTCGGCACACCGAACACGTACACGTCTCGGCCGACTTGAAAGTAAACCGTCGGAGGCCGTCTAAACACCTCGCTTCTACTATGACCTGTTACGGAAAGAGAAAGTAGAATTACTATATATACCTATGCCGTATACTGTAAATACGTTCCGTCTCGCCATATAACGTGAAAATACTGTACGGAACACTGTTCCGTACACGTCATTTCAAATATTAGTTAGAATGTTAATTATTAGCCAAATTAAGTTGATCATTTTATTGAATTTTGGATATATATTAGATATGAAACGACCCATCATGCTTGTACAAGCTAAAAACTCGATGATAATTTACGGTTTATACGGAACTCGGCATAAATGCCTCGTTCCATACAAACCGTAAATTAGCATCTCGTTTTGTAGATTGTACAGCATGGTCAGATCGTTTTATATAAGTGCTGATTAGATTAACAAGTTGTTGTTTTTTTCCTAGATCGTACTTTAATTTCCATTAAGTAATGGGTGGGGATATTTTGGTGAATTGTTCTGCACCATTGACGTTGAGGGTAAAATAAGATATTTTCCTCAACGATTGGCAAGAATAATGCACTTTCTTTTTCGAATATTAGAATAGATGAAGGTGAATGTGGAATTGGTATGGTTATCAAAACGTTTTGTATTGAATAATTATTAACCTGATGTCCGCTTTAATAGTAACAGCATATGGCAGTGGATTCAACGCGGAGTGCAGGAGATCGTAAGGTGAACCACTATATCAAACATCGAACGAACCGTACACCTTCCAACCACTAGCATCCTAAACATGCACATTCTTTCTGAAGGCTATTGTATTTCAGTGAGAGTCATTTCGAAAGTGTCAGCTCGTCGATAGGGCAAGGGTAGCAATAATACAAATTGAAATTTTACATTCCGTTTTTAATTTACGATCTGGTCGGCGTAAGGCATCCGGGACCGACTACACGTTTATGATTACATTCGACCAGACAATTATCTGGGTATTTCTTTTCTAATTTGGCTAAGTGTGCCCAATTGACCAGTACATTTTCATCTCACGCCTCTTCAGGGAAACTATTCAATAATTGAATGATTACATCCGTCTGAACTTATAAGTAGGGTGACTGATAGGATTTGATTCACACCAGACACATTGCCTTGAATATTGAATATCATTGTCGAATTATATCGGACAGAAAACACCATATTTCGATATCATGTTATTTCAGTATGCACTCCTTAAACTGCCTGAAAGATCTAGCACAATCTGCACCATATGTATGCATAAAACGTGAGTTGTGAGGAATTTGTATGTATGGAACATGTATTATATAGGAAGTACGTGTGCATTGATGCTGAACGTACGTCATGTGTCGCTGCTATAGAACAGCACTCTGCTCGTGACGTCACGTCTTGGTATGGGTGGTCTATCAAGAATGGCGTTGGGTAGGAGTAGGAACTGCAGAATCCTCGACAAGCGTTGGTCAAGACACGAAACCGAACACAGTTGTCTATGTTAACTTCCCTCTCAAAGGCTGCAATAAGACACAAGATATTATTCAATCGGACAGCCTACCAGTTGTTCAATTGAGTGTGGTCCTGTTATTGTAGACGTCCAACAATACTCCAGATATCATTATTTAATCAGATAAATGTTGATGTTACAACTAAGTTCAATGTACGTGTTGTAGAGCAACTTAAACCTTTTTCCAGCATCTTACAGGCAATATACCTCAATTTCGATAACCTCAGTAAAACGAAAAAGGTTCTTCCATTGATATATGAATCGGCTCTTTTCTCATGCCAACACGTCCATCACCCATGATCGGATTAAAGGAAGGGTTCCCTTTGTTATGTTGGGGTTCAATCAACAATAGACGAATGAAAAGGAAAATTAAATTGTGCTATCGGTAGGTTTTTGTCAATTGGGAAACAGCGTCTTTCCAAACAAAACTTAACAAATAACATCAAAAAGGGAAATGATTCATCCACATGTATGGTTGTTTGTAAATGATTTCTGGAAGGCTATTGAAAAGGCTTGAGACGCTACTAAATATAAACTTTTAAAACATGCAGTGCGTTCGGTCTACTGCGAGATCCAAAGAGAAACCTTAATAGTTCCGATTTGATGCACTTATATCTCAAATTATATATGATTGATCTTTTATTCCTATAATTGAGACCGAATGAGCCCCAAATAGTGCGTAAGATACAGGAATTAACGGGTATTGCCTATTAAAGAAATGCCCACTGTCACATAAAGTCCATGTAGATATGTCAGTTTTGATACGCTGCTCGCTATTGATTTTCCCTCAAAAATAATATGACAGCCCTTATCTTATATTTGTGATAAAACAGTTCACTGCAGATGCCAGTGCAGATATCCGTATGGCGCAAGTCAATTTTGTGTTTCAACGTAAAAAAAACCCCGGTTCTTTTCAGGTTTCTAAGGGGAATGGAGTTTGAATAGAAACGCTGAATAAACAGTTTTTGTTTCACGATATAATCTTGACTGAAATGTTATGTAGCATGGACAGAAAGCTGTAAAGTGACAATTGACAAAGACTGAGCAACTCACCTAATTTATGGCAGCCGGGCCTCTCCCACAACCTGGTAGTTAATACAGAGGAGCAGCCCATGCACAGCAGCAGGACCACTCGCATCTCCTGATACAACCACCGCCAGTACATCTCAAGCCACCTGCAACAATAAAACAAGTATCATCAACCAAAAATGAACTTTATCTCACCCCTGGTATTTCCCCCCGTTAACTTACATGGGAAATCGTACTCAATGCCCATGGAGTACTTCGAGAACTAGGAGCAAATAGTATGTTCATCATAGATGAATGAGCGTGCTATTATAAATGAATAACAATTAATAGGTATAAGTTAGATTTATCGTATTGATAGTTTTATATAATCCAATTGCACCTGGTCAACTTGTAATTTCTGCAGCTGCCTATCTAGGATAAAAAAATCAAGCACAAGTGGGTCTTGAGGTATTTTGGTATTGGGTGATTGGTCATGGTCAGCTGGGCACGTCTCGAAGAGACTGTGACTCTGGTTCCCTGCTCTGTTCTCAATATCATAATGAATAGCACACAGATAGTGAAGGGATAATTTGTATGCAGTACCCTAAAAGTCTATATGGACCCCTCTAAACTTTAGATGATGTATATAGCGCGTGCATGCACGCTCTAAAAAAAGTACTAGAGGGGGGATTATGTCACAAATGTTAGCCAATTAGTCAATATGAGGGATGGGATAAATTCAGAAAACCAAGTTGTCGATCAGAGCTCGACCAAATCGCAATTCATGTGGCTTCGCCTTGTGAATTACTACGCTATAGGATATGAGCATTGACTGTAAACCTCCATAGGTTTCCTCTATAGTATGGGTACGGAGTCTCAGCTTGCATAAAAGAGTGACTAGTATGATACTGAAGGTAAACGATTAAGTTCGGGATTAACGAGACATCTAAGTAGTATAGCTTACTAAAGTCGAGCACAGATTGACTATATCGTATAAAACAGACTAGGGCTTCAACTTCCCGGTCCTCGTAGAATCCGATGTTCAATTTCACCTTTGAACCCAGGTGTCCGCACTTCCGTCATTATGTTTAGAAACAATGAGGCCATATTTACTGATGGTTCACCTCGAAACGTAAACACCGAGTAGAGAAGTTATTTTTGGGGTTTGTTTTACTATACCTTCCACAAAGCGGGTTTGTTACATCAGGTGCTGTCTTGCTTCTTTCATTGTATCCGATCACTGTGTTTATTAGTGCGTTTCGTCTGTTTTAAAAGGATATACGTGGCTTGGATATATCACCATGTGTCATGACCGTGTCTCCAAACGTAACCATGGGGCGCTATTTACGGAAATAGCAACGTTTGAGTCGCATGTTGTATACATTTCTCTTGAGGGTGTGTTACTAGAGTGTGACCAGCCCACAAATGACTACAGGTCTGCACTAATCCCGTCTAAATATAGACCATGCACGGCTAGACTGATTATTACAGTCGACATGGAGTAAATACTAGCCAAATGATATTTTTCTAGATTGAATCTTTGGTGATTATTGCCCAACCTAGTCTTCGAAGGCTGTTGAGTGAGTTATCAGTGTTTCACTCCGATAATTTGTAGTCTATAGATATACCTGATATACAGAACACACGGTCTTAATATTTGGCAGGCACATTAAACCCCGAATCCTCAGGGTAGCATGCCACTGGCGGAGTCTTCAAGCCACCCAATGGGCAGCCTAAATCGTTTACTCTGGACATGATTTTGTAGTGTTCCACTTGTTATATATCATGAACATCATACTGAAGTATTCGAGATTGGTGCTCTGGTAGCTTCACTAATTACATTGTAAGTTATCAAAACTAGATACCCCACCAAAGATTAAGTCAAACTGTAGAAATAGGCTTATAGTATAAAACAACATGAGCTTGATTTGATTTAAATCAGGCGAGATACATCTCGGACTCACATCAAGAACTTTCTTCCCCTTACTTTGAGTATTCTACTATTGGGCATAATCTAAATGTGTAGCTGGGGAAAACAGCAGAAAGTGCTGCTGCATGAATTCCTATCGTCCTCGTCGTTGACTTCACCGGAAGTAGTGATTGGATTCAATCACATCTGCCTGGCCCTATTTTCCAAGGCTGATGACCAGCTTTGTTGTCGTCTATAATAAGAGTAACGATAGTTACTGAGCCCGTACGGACAACCATTCGAAGTCTTTTGTAACATGAATTTATCCAGACACTGGAAGCAGAGGGATGTATTTATGATAGAAAAGGCCAAGAATGGCATCCCTACAGGCTTGACTAAAGGATTTTGCATCGTTATCGATTAATATTAATGCATAAGTGGAAGGAGAAAGATGCTCCAACCAGCAGTCCCTCAGGCAGAGAGGTCACGAGGTCCCAGACACCATGTGTTCAGCGAGGGTGTCTGCAGCAAGCCCAAGGGACATCCTGTGTCCGGCAAGCCCGTAGGCAACTTATGTTCCTACTTATGATACAGAGGGCCAAGAACGGCATCCCTACAGGCTCATTCACTACGTTCCATCATGGCTGAAGGATTTGGCATCATTGAGATAATGTGACGGACCTGGCACTTAACCAAGTGTAAACACTGTCTTGATTTTTCAACATCGAAAAAGACTTTTCGCAGATTTATGGTAAATCCAAAGGAACAGGCCAATGTCAAAGAGTCAGCAATTTTTCAGTTTGCCCGCCCACTTTCAAAATGTTCTGACGCCCCTGCCTTACATATTAGGACAACCGGAGAAGCTCAGTAAGAAGCCTATAACTATATACAGAGGAAAATTATCTTATAATCTCATTCCATCGATTTTGTTATCTATGATATTGTATTATTTTTATCAAATGATTTTCAAAAGCTCTTCAAATGAAGGGTAAGCTCTTCAATTAAAGCTGAGCTTACGTGGGATGGACAGACCAAGTCTTGCTCTTTTATAAATTGAAAATCGCGAACTCCCCACATGGTACTAAAGAGACAGAAATATATTATTTTCCGGTCTTTCCTAAGTACCACCATATACCGCAATTGGCCGGCTTGCATAGGTAATAAATAGATCAGAAACTGATTGTGATCGAGCGGCTGGCACCCCCAGCCAATAGATTGATATTATGGGTTCCAATAACCAATTGCCCAGCTAATAGAACCTATGAATTGCCCTACTCTGGACGGGAACATCGATTCATTAGACGCATGGGCTTAGCTCAGACGGGCGATAACCTAAGCTGTAATACAACTAAGAAGTGTGTTCAGGTGGGGATGTCGTAATCTATTGATAAATGGTGAAAGACTGTGATCGGTCCCCTTTCATTTGAACTCGAGAATCCATCAAACATATCTAATATGGCATGTCCGCGGAGAAATCATTTTATATCAAGGAAAATGTCAATACATACTGCTGGGATTTCGGATCGCGGGTTGATGAAGGATGGGGAGAATGTTGGTGGTCCGTGGTCAATGAATGTATAGGCGACGAGGCGTCTTTAATACCGTGTCGTCTCTCATGGGTGCGCAGTGATCATTGTCCTGCGGAGGGTCTCGCCGCCCCTTCTGAGTTCCCACACCAACGACCACGACATCCCTTGCTGGACTACGTGGATGGTTCCAGCAACCCCCTGCCCACCCCCAACCCTCGTCTTCATAACACCGGAAGTGCACATCAATGGAACATGCACGACATCACGTGCGAGGTGCGTCAGCTGTAGAAGTGATGCGAAGGGGAGCGTGGGAGGGAGGTGGTGGGCAGGGTCAATAAGTGGGGATTCCCCTTCTCAAACATCCACACCCTCCTACGTGACGCCCCTGCTCCCTTCTAGCACTGCCTTACCCCTGAATAACCCCAACCTCAGATACTGCACACGTCATCAAGCTTTATTCACGAAAAAAACTTTTCTAATAGTATTCTGGGGTGTAAGTTAGATTAACACAAAAGATTCTAATACAAACACAGTGTGGCTTTAGGTCAAATATCCTCACGCACAAGCTCTGTATACCCACAGCATGCATTCCTTAACAGATATATCTATTTGGCAGAGTCTATAATACAATATGACCAAGTAGCAATATGACTCAGTTAAACAGCAATTTGTTGGAACCTGTTGAGTATGCAGAGTGTTATAAGTTTGTTTGAATTTCCATGAATTATGTCCCCCCCCCCCCCCAGATAATGGTTGTCTAGTACACCAGCCCCCTCTATTCGGAACCCTCGAATGGCTGTGCTTACAGTGTTTATAAATATTTGTGAATCAAGGTGTCCTTGTTCTCGTATGTGTTGTTCAAAATTAATTGTGAGTGCAAATGATTGCATTGTAGTTCCGCTAAAAATGTTTACTAAGCAATTGTATTTGATACCTTACACTTCGAGTAGGACATTTTCCGCAAAGTACATTAGATTCAGAACATATTAAGGTTCTAATTTAATTGAGGTAGACAACTCAGTAGCTCATACCCATAACTGTCAAATCCTAACATTGTTCAAATGTCCTGGATTTCTACAGGTCCCTCTCCATCTAGTTCGGATCTATATTGTTTATACTATACGTAGGTGAATATGATCGAGACGTTCTTGTGCCTTATTAACTGATATCCCTAAATTTCAGAATTACAATCATCAGAACCTTCGAGATTGTGCCTGACATTTATTGATTGTCAGCCAAGGAAATAAGTAGCTAGAAGCCTGTCAAAATCTACACATTCACACTTTAGAAGAACTACTTGGGCGATTTGAATATTAACCCACCAAATTGAAGCTGGGGTATTGTAGAATGCAATGGCTTTGATGATGACATTACTTTAATTTAAAGCCAATGCGTTAACCTAAACGACTTGGTAAAGTCGCCGAGCAAAAAACATGGCGACACGTGTCTTAGCACCACGTCGTATAAGAAATACATTACTTTACATGCCTAGTCCATTCAGCTTAAGGAATAAGTCGCTATGTATGCGTTTGGCCAAGTGCACTGAGTAGCACAAGGAAGCCAGTGTCACTCCCGGTCGGGTGTGAAATCCCAGCAGAGTTGGTTAACCGCTCTTATAGTCCAGAACATCTAATAGAATTCTGGTGGCATCCCGTTGTAACTCCCAATAGTTTTTGCCCCGCATTGATGTACACCAGACACCACAAAAAGGTGCCTTTTGCCTGTCTACATTGACCTCTACTATGAGTACTATGTGAAATCAAAGTTATGGTGTCAATACGGGCTAGATTTATGAGCTGTCTCGTAGAAATTTGTTCAGAACGAGCTGTTTCCCATATTGTCACCATCACCATGGGTTCATAGCCGTCCAAGTGACTTGACACGCCATTCAAATAGACGTCGTAATAGCGCTCGTGTATTACTACGCGTCAACCTATCGTGGTTTACGGCCGCCTGTCCACAAAACCATCGATTATTGTATTTATTATCCATCTTTTCGTATGAATTAAACCCATTAATTACCATATAAACGGGTATAACAACAGGGACTATTTCTTTGCTCTACAGCACAAAGGGGCTATATTCCCCATATACCATGGTTTTGAGGCCGTATACCACAGGTTTGAATCCGTATACCACAGTTATGGTATCTGACAGGTGTTATACAATGGGTCGTGGTTTACTGAATCCCCATACATTTTCAATGGAGTCTTTGTATACGATGGATAATAAAGACTATGTGTAGGCCTATTGGGGTAGACCTGCCGGAAGTGGACAACGACGTAATTGCAAATGCGCAAGTCATCTTCACTTTCCAGACAGGTATTTGCATTGCTCAAAGGTTCATAACAAACCTATACTCCTCTTGGAGAATGTGACCAAACTCCAACGCACTCGCACTCGCCGTTACGCGTGTAACGTGATATCAGGAGACGCACTCTCCTTGGCTACCGCTGAGCAAAACGTAAACTCTATTATCCACATACCAGTATTTTGAACGTGCGATGGGCGGCTTAAAGGCATAGTGAGTTTCAAATGTCAAATGATTCCAAAGTTGAGAGATATTGCCTCTCTGGAGAGTGTTTGGTAGCAGTGGGCCTCCCTGTCGGCAATTCGCTAAGTACAGTCGCGTGTAGGTGTCAAAAGATTAACAGAGGAATGACGATCAATTATTGCAATTTGTCAGATACCATTTGGAGAGCATTATGCATGTGGCATATTGTGATACTGTAGGTCTCCACTGAGCTTATCTCACGGTACATTTGACAGACTGTAAACGAGTAAACAGGCTGCGCTGTAACAGATACCGAGAAGTCGGCATAATCAACCACTCGGAATACACCCAAGGCTTCCCAGAAGCGTATAATCATGTATAGCTTCCAGTACCAATCATATTATGATTCCCAAGCACTATGCCAATATGTGGTCACAAGCCTTGAAAAATGGCGTCGCCTTAATGTGTTGATACAAGGTTTGGATTGTTGTCTCCTCTTTGATGGCCCTTCCTTGGCAGCCAAGGACTCCTGCTAATAGCGTTAGCTGTTGCATAGCCTTGTTTTCATATGGCACAGATCCGGATCTTGGTCAGAAGAAACCCTTTCTTCCATGACCTGTCTGTATCCTGTCTACCACGTCAGGGTGGTAGATGATGGAATGGATATTATTGGAGATGGTATTTATGATGTGGACAGGACACTGTGATAATATTAGGAAACGTCCTTACTGTGGACGAAACGTTTCCTGTTCGAGGTCAGTCTTTGATTTCATACTGCCTGATGCCATAGGTGGAAGGCAGTATGAAATCAAAGACTGACTGAAAACGAGAAACGTTTCGCCCACAGTGGGGACGTTTGCTTATTATCATAAACCTTAAATCGATGAAAAAACGTTATTTTTATGACTTATTAAGTCACACTCACAGCGGGCACGAACATTATTATTACTGCACCCCTAGCAGCGGGCAGTATTTCATAGACATTCGCACACAGGTATATAATAATAAGCGTTTCAGAACTCTGGAGCATGGACGCTTACTTTGAAGAGCATGAAGCCGAGTATCTATAGTATCTAATGTCATATTCACACAATGTGATTCATTTCCCTCCCTGGGCACTTATTTGAGACAATTCCCTCTGACATTCTGTCCTTCTCGTCCTTCTACTTGTCTGAATAGTAGAGTTCCATTTCCCTGAGACAAGTTCCTCCCCCCTGCAATTGTCGGCGAAGATTAACCCAGACAATTTTCAGAATTTCGAGAGGTTTTGATTTTAAACATATTCAAGATTTATAGGGGCATTTAGGTGAGACAACTGTACCCACTCTCCTAGCATAGATCCTGAGCTTTGGTTTCAGCGCCCACTTGAATCTCTGCATCATCCTGCCTGTTTAGGATAAAATCTGCCCCATACGCCAGTTTTTCAAATATCCCATATTCTTAGCGCTTTGAGGAATATTTTGTGTTCTACTTGTAAATGGAGATGCACATATTCATATGGTAAATGATATACACAGATTTCTGTTATTTGTTATGTCATATTAGACATATTCTTCATGGAAAGCACCTCATGTGTTGCCGGGTTTTACTCGCAACGTTTTGCAGGATTTTGTTTTTCAACATGTCATATGTGCTCACTCAAAGGGGCAATCTAATCTAGTGTGGATTCATATTACAAAGTGATTTAAGCTTAAAAAAAGAAACAGCTGGATTGACTGAAGCTCACGGGACAGGTCTAATATTTTCCAACTCATAATATATGAGTTGTTTGATTTTCATAACTTTTGACAGTTACCCTTTTTTGGATTCAAAATGTAGTTTCTCAATGTGACGTCACTGGGTTGAGGCAGAGATTAGTAAGGACTAGTACTGCTTAAAGCTTATATAAAGCAATTATTTTAAAGCTCTGTTAATTTATTCACAAGAGTAAGCCCCGCCCTCCACACTATTGAGCATGTGTAGAGTGGCAGACTAACAAGGGCATCTATTCACGTGGGGCGCTGTCAGGCTTTGTGTACATGTACCCTGGACAACTTTGAGGCAATAGTCGCCTATGACAGCTTTGCTCCAATACTAAAGAATGGGAGCAGTGTCAGGGCATCGCTACCTGCGCTGTGTGTGAGACTGGAGCTATAAAACCGCCACCTAGAGAGCTGAGGGCAGTCAAACACCAAGCTCGGTGGCCAAGTGGTAGGGGTGTCCGCCTCGAGCATGGGAGGTTGTGGGTTCAAACCCTGGTCGGGTCATACCAAAGACTTACACAAAAATGGTACCCACTGCCCATTCGGCTAACACCCGCCATTAGAATGAGGAGTTGGGGTATAGGGCCCGAGTGGAAGAACGGCTATATAGCCGAATTCGGTGATTGTGTTGTAACACAATATCCCCTTAAAAATTGCTAAAAAAAAAAAGACACGTCTGACACTGAGCAGAGCACACACAGCCTTGATTACCGACTATGACAAGCACTATAGTCACTGCAATGACCACAACAAGAAAATATGGTAACAAATACAATATATGCTCAATATCTATGTACAGTAGAACCCCGCCTAACGGACACCCCGCGTAAGCGGACACCCCGCGTTAACGGACACCTTTTGTCGGAACGGTTCCCTATATTAGATGTTTAATTTACCCCGTGTAAGCGGACACCCCGCGTAAGCGGACACTTTGGCCGGAACGGAGGGTGTCCGCTTACGCGGGGTTCTACTGTATATCTATTTACCCGTATCTGTTTTTCTACAGGATAATCTCACTGTATTTTGCATGTTTTGTAATAAATTTGCAAAGTCAGGTGAGAGAAAGTTGGCAGGGCAGTGAGCCATGACATGAGGGTCAAGGTTGTATTGGTCCTGTACAGGTTATTTGTAAACATGATATTTGTTGGAGGGAAGGGAGGTATGTATGTAACTCTGTGTATCATGTGTCTCTCTATGTATCTGTATGTGTATCTGTGTATTTGGAAAATTATTCATAATACTGCATGTAATAACTGCACTCAGTGGGAATTCATGTAATATAAGATTTACCTTCCATACTCCACCTGCCATGGACCTGTTTCAGTAGTCTCGTGACATTAGGCTTAGACAGACATCAACAGCGGCCCCAACAGTGCAAGCAACAGTGGGAAAAGACTAGCAAATATCAGAAGATTGAAGTGGCCAATCCTCTTCATATTTGGAACGATTATAGATTATATGTATTCCCTACTCGTGTTAAAGTGTCATTGCTTAATTCATACGAGAAGTGAGTGAAACTCCGTGTGTCATCTACTGCAATCTTGTGATCTGTCCGTATGGTGTCACAGACGCCATCTAGACATGTCACGAAACTAGTGAAACAGGTCCCTGGCAGGCTGGGACGGCAGGCTGTAGCTCCCACCCTGTGGACTGACCACCATGGCTCCTGTATACCTGCACACAGTGCAAACTGCAACATGGGGATGGCGTGAACAGTCAGTGGCAGGTGCATTACACACAGGCCGCCCTCTCACACAGTGAGAGGGCGGTGTTATATTTTTATAATTAAGATTAGTTCCTGTATTTCAGCTTTAGGATCGGCTGGGAGAGTGAATTGTACCTACCACTGAATCGAAGAAGCACCCAACCAGGGGTAGGTACCCAACCAACCAAAATAGGAAGCCATCCGGATCACATGTATATCACACCCCTCAACTTAAAGGTACTTGAGTCAGAGGGTCCCAACTTCAGCAACAATCTACCCTGCCCTGAGGGACCTTACCTGAGACCTTTTACCAGCTGTGTCTTTCCAGGTGAATCCAATTAGCCATTTTCCTTTGAGACTGAGAGAAGCTAAAAAAAAAAGGCACATTGCTGTGAGATATCTGTACCACAGAAGAATTGTCTTAGACTGGAAGGAGGTCTGAAGTACACTAGTTGAAGGTACATTAGTCCCTACTTGTGAACCCCAGTTCACGATGGTCCGTACTTTATAGCAGTGCCTGCAATCTTTTGTTCAGCTTCTCCGAGGAATTAAATGACTGAATAGCGATGTCGATGGTCACACACAGCACATGGCCTGACGCGACAGCCATATGGTTTAAATGTAGCTACTATTTAGGAATATTGTTGACTGAGGCCCCACACCCACCAACGCCGATGCACCACGATAGACCTCCCGGTACACTACGATTAGAAAGACCTAAAGGCAACGCATACTTAGCTATATTTCCGCTACTTTTATGACGACTTTTTGCTTGATGTGCAAAAGTGGCTAAGTGTGCATTAGTCTTAACACTACGGCTAATGAATCAAATTTTGGATTCCAATCGGGAAGTCAATTATAAGGCCTATCGGGGACAGAATCGGCGTTGGTGGGTGTGGGGGCCTAAGACGGTGTCTCCACCAACCACGACAGGGCTGCGACACACGCCAACAAGAAATTTCCAATCAGTGCCTTGTCGCAGCCTTGTCGTGAGGAGGGGAGCTGTCGTGAGCCCTTGTCGCAGCCTGTCGGGAAGTGCACGCTCCATCTAAATATTCTATCATAAACCTCTGCGACACGCCACGACACGCCACAACACGGCTCCAAAATCGAACATGTTCGATTTTGTCGTAACCTTGTCGGAAGGCCCCCAACAGGCCCCCGACAAGCTTCATGTCGCAGCCTGTCGTGGCTTTGTCGTAGCCTCTTGTCCGGAACTGTGGTCCACCAACCACGACAAGGCTACAACAAGGCTTCCAATCGTAGAGCTGTCGTGGACCTTGTCGGAGAGCCGTTGTCGCAGCCGTTGTCGTGGTTGGTGGACGCACCCTCTTACTCACCTTCCGGTTCTCTGCTGATAGTCATAGACATGGAATTGGGACCAACTGCTATTGTATTGAGTTTACATGAAAGCTAAGGTTGGTACCGTAAGATTCTTACATATGTCAAATTTAATATGCGTACATGTATGTATTATCATATGTATATATATGATACATATATATGATATATTTTTTATCTTCAAGTCTAGAGTTAGCTGTATGAGTAATTGTTACAACAATATTAGAAGTGTTTTACAATTTACAATGTATACTATTCAGGACAGTCTCCCTTCCCACGAAGGTCCAATCCTATACAAACTCTTACTCGGGAACACAAAAACCCGTGGAAAAAGGAAAGGGATATTGGATATCGGAGATGTGCCGAAGAAAAGAGGCTGTTTGACGTCATACTAGTTCAACTTGATGTCTATAAATCGACAAAAAAAAGATTTAGCAGATTCTGATTGCAGAGCACGTGCCAACTACGCTAGCCTACTAGGCGGAGGCGTAACTTCCCAACTGTCAACAGAGCGACACTAACTGGAGAAGGGACCGTAAATCTGGTATTATGATTGTAGGCATGCACAATGCTCGAGAATTCAATAATATAGACCACAATCACTTCGTATCTCAATGAGATGCTATCAGTTCCTGAAAATAACGATAGGTCAGTCGGTGTAATAACACATACACTTTGGATATCAATACACGCGCATTTTTATTAGATCCTGACCCAAGGTTTCACCAAAGAACCACAAAAGAAACCTATCGAAAAAAGAACTAAATGGATATGGATAGATACATCAACCTAAACACGACAAGTGCTAGTAAAGAGCGTACACCCCACCACTCGACTGACCCGAACCCTGCCTAACGGACACCCCGCGTAGGCGGACAAACCGCATAAGCGGTCACTTGTGAAATTTTCCCGTCTATTAGATGTTTAATCTAACCCCGTGTAAGCAGATACCTCTTTAAACTGTATTATAGAACTTTTGCTACCAATAAAGTTGTCACATATCAGCCATGCATAGAGCTGGTTTTGATTATTAGGCCATTCCGTTAACTCCCGTCTTTGACGTCTCTTCTTTATTGAGCATGCAAATCTTCTTCCAACAAATATGTTAAATACCTGTTCAGAAACAAAACACGGTGCCCCATTCATACTTTATCCACCGCAAGTCCATCTCTCACTAATGGTTGTAAGTGTCACATAATCTAATTTCATTATGATAAGAATTTATCAGAAATACTGCCTCCGAAAGTTTCCCTCCAAACAAAGACAATGCCATATTTACTTTTGTTGGGTCTTGACAATTTAAGATGTCGCAATGCCATAAGATGACTTATTTATGTTCTGCCAGGTTGGACGTATTTCTCTTATCTGAAATGATAAATGCAGGCTACATTTTCGATACCCTGGATGTAAGGTACGATTCCAAGAGCATTCGGACGCATTATGTGTTATTTCAAATATTGCTCAACAAATAATTATCTGATGTTCAGAGAACTACACCAATTGTCAGGGGCGTTGTAAATATTAGTTTCTTCTCGTTTGTTTGTGCATCCTTCAACTTCCATAGGGTCATGGTTTAAATGCAGACGCTTGACCCTCCTGAGAGTTCAGGCGTTGCTGATTTCGGAAATGAAGACTTCTTAAGATGGTTCAGAGAGGCCTCCCAAAGTGATTAGTACTTGTAGAGATTTACACTTCCAGAACAGACAGTGTGAAGCCAAATAGGTGCCGGGGTGTTAGATAAGCATTAGACCTAGCAATCATTATTATAATCGTAGAGGACGTATCAGGGATTTTATCATTTTGAACGATCCAAACATTACCATAACGATAGATAATGAGTATTCTTCATATTAATGAAATCATTATCTCATCCTTCCTTAAAATAAACTTCATTTCATTCGTGTTTAGCACATTTAAAAAAAATCAAATTTACCGAATCATTTTGAGAATGCATCAACCATTTGTCAGAGCAACTTTCGGACATATGGTTAGAATACTTCGTGGTGCTCTTGGATCCTAAATGATTATAGATCAATAGGGTGCTTTTATATAAATAACGTTCTATCTTCCTTATAGTGGAAATATATCAGATGTTGATGCCGATAAACCTATGGGGTTTATACAACAACTGGTGACGTCACATTATAAAGTAATTTTGACCTCAGATGGATATATATACAGCAGAAACAAGATAAAAATAATCACACATTGAATAAGGAAATTAAATGATATGTTCACATACGATTTTTGTAAGGGGACCAGGCGCTACCGGACTGGCCTCGCATTTAAATTGGAAATGAGTCTCGAAGTGTATCACACTCTCAGGTCCAGCTTTGCTTATATATTGTACCAAAAAGGCAATAGGTTCCCATCAAAGGATGATGTGAGACTATGCAAACATCAAAACGACACATTTTAACATCGAGCAATACAGCATTTGAAAGAGGTGGGCCGTGTTGTTGGGGTAACAAACTAAGTTAATTTGCTAGGCTGGGTAATACAAGAGTCAGACGTGAGAGCTATCCATTGTAACCAGAGCCAAAGGTCACCTGTTTGTATGCTAGAAACTTGCGTGTTTGTCGTCATCCTAGAAATGGGGAATCTCAGCATGTCTTTAGTCACACAATGGGTCTATATCAAATGTACCAAATACATAGCTAAGCCCAGTCTTATCTTTAAAGCCTGTGCATGTCCTACTGACGCCATTGAGTCAAGGAGAATCCACTCCAAACTTATTTGGTTTATAACCGCTGCCTAGGCATAGAGACACATGTGTAGAAACCGGTAAGATTAGGCCCTAGTTACAAGTTTCTCTTATTGGGCAATGTATAACAAGCTTTTTTCACACCATTCCTGCTATTGATGATGTACATGATGGAATCAGAACAAGACACATTCACAAATTGCTCCAAAAGGTTAGTTCGCTTGATTTAAATACAACATATTAATTATCAATTTAAAAACTGATAAGAGGTCGGTGGGATGTTGTATGGTTCTACAAACGTATGTCTACCACGGCGTTTTGATAAACTGAATAGGTTATACAATGCTCTATTTCAGGTATTTGCGACAGGATAACAACACAGGGTCTTAGTTTGTAAGGAAAACCTCCCGTGTAGTAACAACATATGTCATTACTCGTTTATTGAAATACAAATAATCAATGCTAGAGGTCACTTTGCATCGATATATCTACCTGTTGCTTTGGATATACTGTGTCTTGTCCCATATCTCCATCTCTCTTCTGTATACTTAATTTCATTATTGTGATTAGGGAAGTGTTGCCAAGTTTTCGATTGGCTGTAAGGGTTCTCAGAGTATGGTTGGTTTGTAAATGTAGGTTGATACCATAGATGAAATAGGACAACGACAACTATATTCATACATTTGGTCATAGTTCAACTTTAAATGATTAAATCCAAGAATCCAGTTTATTTGACATGCTGCTTTTCACGTTCATCAACTTCTCTCTGCGGGCGCTTGCTGCATTGTCGTAGAAGATGAAGGACCAACATACAATTTTCGGTTAGTGCCTGATAGAAAGGTGACCTTTCTCGAGGGGCTGTGTACTTTGAAATGTCGGCAAGGAATCAGCAGGGCTTCATTAAAAGGGCTCAATACGCTGGTAACACCAACACTCAAGTCTAATGAAGTATCGCTGGGCTCAACTCTTGGCCACCCACGCATTCCCCACAGACCAATCTAAATTATTGGCCATGTCGCTACAGTTTAGGCTTTTGCGGTCTGTCATGCTGATAGGGTGGTAGGATTAATCACAGGTCGCCTGAGGTTGCTGTAAAACTCAGTACTGAGGGGAAGGGGCTAAGTGGGGATGAGGGAAGAAAGGTCTTGCATCAGTACCTTGATTTCGACCACTACCACGGCCACTCCCAAGTCCGTCCTCTTCACTCTCATCCGTAACATACTGATATATTTTTTTAATTTTTTTTTCAGGAGATGAAATTACATTCAAGACATTCTGCTATGCGCAGGTTTTGTGTGTCCTCTGTTATCTCTTTACAATTTGATGGACGTCTGAACAATTCAAGTCGGTGGCATCCTAACGAGCCTATATTACAATGATGTGAGATAATGAGATGGATATCTGTTTTCTGCCTCGCCGTGTAGGTATTAGGAGAAGGCTACATATTGTCAAGTACATGTATCTACAAAGAGAGCTACATCTGCACCAAATATATAAACAAAGACCAGGGCAAGTCATGGGGAGGTCGGGTTTCTGGTGGGAGAGAATCAGTGTCTATAGAGGAAACCTAAACTTGAATAGGTTTCTGAATTGATCTCACCCTTCATATTGACTAATTGGCTAGCATTTGTGACATAATCCCTATGCCTAGAAAGGTCGTACAAACAGAAGGCTATCATTGGGAGGATATCGGGTACTGTCTGAACAAAACCTACCGAAAATTGCAGCTAGGACTCTTCGGAAAGGCGCCTCTCATCGCAACATTCATTTTCACGCAAGTATACAATACAGTGTTAATCAGAACTGGTAAGTACTGATTGTGACGAACTAAAAGGGCACTTACATATATAGTACAACCTTACAAGAGTCAGATAATTTAAAAGAAGAGATAAGGCCGTGAAGCCGTATTCCCTGAATAATGTCAAACTCATCGACTTTACAGGGTGTTGTATAATATACAGCCATGCTATATTCTGTGATAACTATATACCCGAAATTTATCAAATTTTACCTTAAATTGGTGTAGAGACAATATGGAAGTGGGGGTCCATATTTCGCCAATATCTCCATTGCACAGCAATAAGGATTGTTTCACGCTAAGTAGTATGCTTCTTATTCAGTGGCATGTGAGTGCATGGTGAATATGACGACCAGTTTGTGCACAAAACCATAGCTGTATTTTCCCGCTATCTTGTGAGTGTCTTTCAGATTGGTCAATTTATCTTCTTTTGGTCAAGGTGAACAATACCTATTGTATTGTGTCGGAGCCAGCAGCGATCAGCTCAGCAAGCAGTGCCGAAGAAACATGTGCATTTTCTACATTACAAATTACGATGATGAGAAAAATAATGACACAGTAGAATCTCATACACTGGGACACCCTATATTTCTTTCATTTTACAACATCAAATATAAGGGGAAATAAAACATCAACTATGGGGGGAAATAATTCCGTTCCGAGCATAAGTGACCCATTACCCCGTACAGGCAGACACGGGGTTCCCCATAGGCGAGGTCCATTTGTATACGAATACTGTGAAAACCTGGTATCATGGAGCTTTCCATAGAAATAGATGGGGTCTATAGGTGAGGTAAGCGGGAATAGCGCTCTATACCGGTATAGTTACTCAAATCTATGTGGATTCATTTATGGTGATAAACACATTATTTGGAAGAATAACTAGAAAAATGAAGTCTACTATGATAGGTTTTGTGTTGTCAGTGAGGCCTCAAGGGATTACTTGCATCTACTGGGGATTATATATTGAGATACTATCCATAAAATGCCATTGAGAGCCATCCACCTTAGCTAATATTGTAGGAAAGCCTCAGGAATTTGGGTTGTACAGTGCCCATTATAGAAGGTGTTCCCTAGTGTTTTAATTTCCATATGTTTGGCTCTGTACCCATTTGTATACTTCTCTCCCCCTCTAGTGGTCAACAAACCACAGAGTCGTTGACAAACATGACTCACTAATGAAGTAAGGATATGACATTGCATTACTCTCAACAGAGTCCTGCCTGACAAACACTCGTTGATATGTAGGTATCCCGTTGTGAAGTAAATATATACATACACTTTAGCGGAATGGTAGAAAGGGAATGTTTACCCATAGCGACAGAACATATACACACTGTCTAAGTACGCTCGCTGTCTGTCACTCTACTGATTAAAGTTCCCCTCACGTCCACACCACTTTGCAGCTGTGCCTCATCTTTCCTTCGAGATTGTGAAAAAAACCTTATGTTGAAATTATCTGGCTTAACTATATAAATAGAATTTCTATTCCATATAGTGCAAGGTCTGTGGAACTATTCTGATGAAGCTATTCTTATGGAAATTCATCAAGAATTCAATTCTGCGTTTTTGAATTGTTTTCCCTTCATATATACTGCGTTTCCGGCAGATTTCCCATATTAAACGAGCGGAACCCGTGGATTCTAAACAGATTCATGCACCCATTTATCATGAGTCTCCTCTCTGATAGCCGACAAAAGTTTACCATTTTGCACCGATTCTTACCAATATAATTATCTACATTAAGCCTATAAGACAGCGACATCTACCACCGATACTCATTGATCCGATCGACGATAATAATCGGGAACGATAATGTCGCTGTCTTATACCCTCATATATTCTTCCCGATCACAGCTCCTCCCTTTATAGTTAACCTCGTAAAATGAACCGATTGAGATCAAAGAGAGCTGCCGGGATCCAGACCCAGCTGGGCCCTGGACCGGATGATAGGCCTTGATAGACAATAATGCAAAGTTTGATAACTTCTGTTCTATTTAAGATATCGGAAAACTGTTTTCAGACTTAGGCCTGGCGTCCACCTACTACGATAGAAATCTAGACCTTCGGGCAGTCGGGAAGTCGGTCATTACCCCTAAGCTAGTAATGCCCGATCCGATTATAATCGGGTCTGTGAAATGCATACAGCGACATATTCTGACCGACCCGACGGATCCGTCTGGGAAAGGTGTGATCGGGAACAATCGGCGTGTCACTGTCTTATAAGCTTTAGGAAAGTAACTCTATTAGCCCGTTCTCTTGGTTAGGGTCTGCCAAACCTTTTATTACCCACCCAATACGGAGTCTCCATAGGGAGCCAAAGTGAACCCGCTGAAACCACAGATACCCACTTACAAAACACCATTTCCGGTGGCCAGTAAGAACGAGGCTTGGTGCTAAACCTATGGGTGTTTGAGGCTAGACTTTTGTTTTTGGTCTTGTTTGTTACTTTTGAAGTGTAGTTTACTACTATCGTCTCTACATAACTCTGTTTCGAAACTACGATGACAGTTGTTCAGTTTAGCAAAAATATGGATCTAAAAGATTGGAGAATGAGACATATAATCTCGAACCTACATAGTCAAAGTACTGAGCGCCTATATCCGGAAATGGTATTTTGTGACCGACTATCTGTGGTTGTAGCGGGTTCACTTTGGCTCCCTATACTAAGCCTATTGAGCCTCCAGGTCACTACTGAGTAGAATACGGAAAGCCGTATTCTCCTAGGAGAATACGCATTATAGGAACTATTCATATAAATAATGCACGGCGCTTGCATCGTATTTCTAATTATTTACAACAATCCTTTCCCAATAATTAGTCGAAAGGCTACGCAATACTCATCGCTATCACTCAGACGTTTACTTTGCGTCAACTACGCGGAGAATGCGGTCACTCAGAGGCATCACCACCCAAGAGGAAGGAATTATCAACAAATTGTTCCTCTTTTGAGTCATTTTTATTCTAACACCGCTCCTATACTTATCTAGTTTTCTCCAATCTGTACGATGTAAAGACGTTGCATAAAAGAAACCTGCAAATCCTGCTCAATATTCTTCTGAGCCAGCTATTGCCTGCTGGAATTTACAGTCACTACGTAGTGACTTAGTTGTGTCCGTTGCCCAAGTCTTGTATTGGCGCGGCAATTCGCAGTACATCTGCAATACTTTATATCACCTGACTTGCCTACACAAGCACCTCGATGGTCATTTAGACCTCTTTCTCTATGGGCTAGTTAGAACAAGCCTGAAAAAAGGGAACTAAATGAACTTCTTCCCAAGGCGATTCCTAGAACTTGACCCAGCATTCAAGGAATAAGAAGAGGTCATCCCCTGGGAAATAAAACACTATTAGCTGGGGCTAGTTTCAATGACCGCCCTCGCCTCCCACTCACAAGGAGCAGCGCATACAATGGGCGGGGATCCCTGTGAAGGTGATTGGCTGCGCTCATCTGCTCTTACACAAATGTCAACCTGGTCACAATTATACTGGCTCATCATTACAAATATGAAACCGACCCAGGCAATCCAGGGTACTAAATCTTCCCCATGAACATTGTTTGATCTCCGCCAGGTGCAAACTTATCATGCGATAATCGGATGCCTCCTCCCACACAGCTGTACATTTTAAGAACAGCATGGGGTTGGGTTACTGTGGAGACCAATTATTTTTTGCACGATTGCTTGCCAGATCACAGGCTATTTCTGTGCCTATTGTACGCGTTGTATACGCCTGGACCAGGTTGCATTTTCTCACTTTTAATAGTACCAAAACCAAAGTGGTTTGGTATGGGTCCAAGAAAAAATCTGAGGCACTGCATGGAGTTCCAGATCTGTATGTGGGATTTGGAAAGCTTGACATGGTGGACAGCTACCTGTATCTGGGTGTCCACATAGACAAACATTTAAATTTCGAAAGAAATATAAATATGCTAAAAAAAAACTAAATCGAAAGCTTTATCTGTTCTGTAGGGCGCAACACTTGATGACTAAGTCCACGGCCTACAAGGTCTATAAGCAGATAATAATGCTGGTATCAGACTACGCCAACGTTATCCACTTATGTTCATCAGGGGCTGCGTATCTGCATTGGAGTGGGTCCCATGGTGTATTCTGTAAGAGCTACATAAAAAAACAGGTATTCCAAAAATGGAAGTCAGGAGGCATGAACTCCTGGCATCATATATGAGGAAGAGGGCGAAGGCCGAGGGTCTACTTGACAAAACAGCACCGCGTGAGCAGGCATCTAAACTCAACACTAGGTCTAATGGAAAAGTGTTATTTCAGATGCCTAAGCCGAAAACTGAAATGTTGAAGAGATCGCCAAATTATAATGGGAGGGCCATGTGGAATCTTCTTCTATAACACATAAAAATAGCTGATACAGAAACTCAGTTCAAAAAGTCGTACTGGGCTCATGTGAATGCTACTATTGGAATATGAACTAGATCTCTTCCTGGAATAAGACTATGTTTGTCATCTACTTATTCAATTATTTACTTAATTAATACTTCCTGTGTTGTTATTGTATTTTTCTCTCTCATTATCGTAATTGTATTGTCTAACTCACCCTCAACATCATAGCTAAGTTTGAACGGATCATAATATATATAATATATCTGGGTCGAGAGTCAAGTCTGGATTAGTTAAAATGACCGCATCCTAGTGATGTCTGAAGTAACTGCATAGAATATGCTCCATCTGTGATATGCTGTCCCGCGACGTCTTGAAGATTTAATTGGGTTGAACTGAAACTGGAATGACTGTATTTATCTTTAATCATCATATGTAGTCCCTCATTCATTGTTTTATTTATTGCATGAGTATTGGTGGTCTTTGTGTTTTTTTCCCTCTTTTGAATAGTACCTTCTAAATTACCAGCCTCAGTGTGGTGCTAGAAGCCACATTGGCATGGAGGTTAGTCTACCTGCGTGTAGAAGCCAAGGAACTTGGCCATCATTATCATACTATCGTATTATATTACTTTGATTCATATCTCTATACTATAGAACTATTCCTGGAAGGTGGTAGACGGTGACAATGAATGTAAGCGAACCTTATCCTGAATAAAAATTTCTTTTTTTTGTAATTGTTGTGCATATTTCGAGGAGTAGGGCATACCATCTGCATGTACTTATACACAAATCCATATGCACACACGGACTTTCACCCATAGGCGTAGGATGGTCTGTTGGACCAATATATGCTGTCTTTGGCACAAACATGACAGACACGTAGCCTGGAATGAAAATCCCTATGATTTCGTGTATATGTATTTCCTTGAAAAGTCATTAGTCGTCCGTGCAGACAAATGGTACAAAAAGGGATACAATGCACAGGGAGCATTGGGCAGAGTATTGCTTATACTATAAAAATAAACAAAGTAAGATTTAGCTCGAAATCAAAAATATCGATTATTAAAACAATATCACATCTGTGCTATTTTGTTGTTCACGTTGTTCTATCTATATACGTACGTTATAAACGTAATATTGATCCGATTTAGTCGTTCTCGAATGTTAAATGAGGCGGCTAGGGCTTTGCTCTATATCATAATCCCATGCGTACATACTACACACAGCTTAAGACTTTTTCAAACACCACAGATAAATATAGCCAAGACATGAACCTCCTTGGAAAGAAAATGATTATATACTATTGAGAAATTGTCGAAGTAATCCCGCATCTATATGCGCAGACCTCCTGCCAGCTGCCACATTATATGTGCATCCTATATTCTATATTCATCTATATGCCCATATATATTCGCTCAATTGCTATTACCAGCTCCATTCATTCTTGACACCTTTTCTTCTAAAACTGTCTTATTAATGTTAACAGTTTTAACATTCCATCTATGTCCTATCAAATCTCGTTACACTTAATCCGTTTGTTCTATGTTCAATTGTATCCACTATGCTCAATATCCCAGGACTTTGAAATAATATGGTAACAATTAGGTAATATATGTTCGTAATTTTTTCGTTCCGGTAGACCTTACGTGATGATCCGCGGTGGGATTGGACTGACTCCGGATACGCCGCGTCTTACAAAATCAACAATTAGGTAATAATTAGGTAAAAAATGTTGGCGTAAAATACATAATGCCAACCGGGCTATATCTATACATAATCAACAACATTGAGTCATTCCGATGATGGAATGTTCTAATGAAATTTGGCCAGATACGAATTGATTTGAATGCACTGCCTTGATGAGGCAATCATTCACTGGTAGTAAATAATCAAACGGTCAGTAGCGTTGCTACGTAACCATCTTTGTTCCACGCATGGGTATCTGGGAGTTAAATGCATTTTCTAGCCTTATTGACAGTCACCGGCGATTTTCTCGAGTATTGGTGACTCAGTTCCTATTTTCCTGAAATTCTTTCGCTATCTTTTGAATTACATTTGTAAATGAAATCACTGAGAAAGGATGACTGGGCAATGAATCACTCCCCACTTTTGTTCCTTATGACAAGTCAGTCAACTAATAAGACACTTCTCACCAATTGAACCCTGAGCAATTCAAGCAAGATATGAAATAAATAGAATAGACAATGTTTTTAGTTAAAAGGTTCTAAGTAAGTATGTATGATATACTTGTGTGTCAAGTGAAAAGAAACAAAAGTCTTTCCAAGTTACTCACATAAACTGATGATTTCCAGATATTTATATTTGACATTTCATTACTAAAATAATTGTTTGGCTTTCTGACTGAGTCGTACTGTCATTGTGCATATCGAAACCGATAAGTAGCAACCAAGTGATTGAACGGTTTGCCATAGCTTTTAACCAAAGGCAATCAGTGGCGTTGATGCGACTGCTTCTACTCTCCCATCGAGGTTAAGGCTGATACGACCTCTGTCTGACTCACTTCACGTTTCAACACCGTCCGGAGGTGACAAAACACGCAAGTCTTGGAATCCAGTTACATGCATGCCACCTGGTGTTAGTCCTAATCCTAGTGAAATGGTCAATTTAAGCTAATGCAAAAACTTATTCATGTCCTGTCACAACAGTCACCTAAGGTCCAGCGTGGTAAATAAATACACAATATTGACAGGTTTCAGACACAAGCAGTCGTATGCTCCAAGGAGTTGACGCGTAGTGACATCCGAGCGCATGCGAGGATATTGCACCGAGTAAACTCCGAGGAGCATGCAGCCGTTTTTATATTAAACCGGTCTATATTGTATTTATCAGGTAGGACTACGCGACTAACGAGTAAGTGGCAGATCGGAATTCGCGTATTGTATTTGTTATCAACATTTTCCTGACAAGTGAGGTACCGATATTAGTTCATTTAGGTAAGCACTTTCCTTTCCCATGCACTCTTTTTCCGTATGCGCCGGATTTTGCAGTCCATGGCATTCAAAATATCTATACGCTCCGGGCATTATGATACACACTCCCTATGTGTTTTCTATCGACATTCTGCACTAGGTGGATAGTAAATCCAAATAAAGAGCCAGTTAAAGAAGTAAGTTTTGCAACTTTATCAGTTTGTATGTTTTTGCAGAGTCGCCCATATAATCCTGGCAGACTGTATCGTTAGAATAAATAGTAGTACATATATTTTCCGCAGATGCAGCAAGCTCTACTATTATGGCTACACAGTACCATCGATTTCAATAAGAATCAAATTGTGAGGTGGGCGTGTTCATATCAATTTGAAAAACTCTTCTTCGTATCATAGGTTACCTAATAAGGGGAAGAGAAGATATATAGATTCTCACGCCAATGGACCTGGTCCACTTCATCTTGGGTTTTATCCTACCCCTAATAAAAAAAAACGCCATAGGCTTAACATGGGATTTGTTTATGTCACGGGTAGTGACATAAAGTATTGTTTGTGCCATTACTTTATGCCACTCATTTTGTTGGCTCCATAATATCACTCGCTTCGACTCGTGAAATTATGGAGCCAACAAAATGCGTGGCATAAATAAACTCAGACTCAAACTCGTGACGTCTCTTGATAGTATGTATACGTTCCTCAATAATATTTTCTCAACACCACGTGCTTCTTTTTTTTTCTCTGAAGCAATCAAGCAGTACTCAGCTCCCGTAACACAACTATTGATATAATTTAATTAAAGATGATAAAAAGCAAATATGCCCAGTTAATGAATCCAAAAGAGAAAAGCCCCGCCTACCATGACTAAGCATGCGTATAGCGAGGCAAACTGGTACAATTTTCACCTGGGAGCAGCATGGGGCTCTGTGTACGGGCCGCCTACATAGCCTTTATAACGCTGGCGACCTTTGCGACCTTGCGTCGTGTATGAGTGCGGTGTGTAATGCTACAGAACAGGCCAGCTGGTCCCAATGTCGGGACATCGGCAGTGCCCTGAGCTCCACCATATAAGGGCAGAGAATCAGCTTGGGGATCCAGTCAAGCATTAGAGGTAGGAGAGTGAATACACCTCTACCTGTTGTCACACAGGCGTGACCAGCAGTAGGCTCTACTGGCCACAACAAGAAAACATGGTAACTAATACAATATATGCACTATGTATCTATGTATATCTGTGTACCAGTATCTATGTATATCTATTTACACAGGATTGTCTTACTGCATTGTGTATGTATTATAATGAATCTACAAGGCCAGGTGAGAGAAAGGGTCCAGTGCAGCCAAAACTGGTGGGTCAAGGTTGTACTGATACTGCACAAGTTATTTATGTGGAGAGGGGGTGGTGGGTGGGAGAAGGTATGTATTGGCTCTGTGTATCATGTTACTTTCTATGTATCTGTATGTGTTTCTGTGTATCTTTATCTGTCTGTGTATCCCTCTGTGTCAGTGTTGTATCTCTGTGTATGTGAGTGTCTGTCAGTATGTGACTCTGTGTGTGCGTGTATTTTTCTCAATCTCAGTGACTGTTTATCTATGTGTCTATGTAATGGAGAACTGACCACCATTGCCTGGCTGGCTGGGTCCTATATACCCCACACAGCGCCGACTGCGACATGGGGTCGGGGCGAGCGGCGTGGGTCAGGTGCACACAACACACACACCGCCCTTTCACTGTGTGAGAGGGCGGAGTTATATTTTTTGAAATTATCATTAGGAGTAGTTCCCGTATCTCAGCTTTAAAGATTGCAATTATCTAGTCTTACGTGGTTATTGCAGAATGGTAATTCAATATCAGCTTTTGTGTGCTAATAAATATTGCTGTCCCACCATTTTCTGCTTAGGACACGTCATTTACAAATTAATAACAACGAGAAGTTAACATCCGCCACTTTCCAGTAAAGGCAGGATTGAAATTCATGAACTTTATTTCTGGGATTTATACCCGCCCGCAAATGGGCCCAGGATCTAAGTCATTTAGTGTTTTACCCTTTTGGCTCCTGAGCTTTTTTTGTATATAAACTTTGTCTTTAACCTGATTTAGAATTCAGATTTCTATATTAGTTGGAATAGCTCCTGTACGATACAGATTCCTCTTTCTGAGTGAATCATCAAAGAATTTGTATCGAGATTATATACATGACTTAATTCTATGCCCACAGCGGATATATATGTAATGATTCTTGCATATTCTAATGCTTGAAATTAAACCTTCTCCCGGGTCATATTCCTGGAAAAAAAGTTGGTTTTAAATAATCACATAACAACCAGGCATGACAGAAAGATTGTTGTTACAAACCGATCTTCTATTGTGGGTGACACCCCATCAAGATATGTTAAGATAGGTTGAATGCTCGGTCTTTCTTGTCTGTTAAAAATGACTCTGTCATTATAGAAAATGACAACGTAAGCAAACCACCAGCTGAATAAAGGTTCAGTTGGATAAAAGAGCAGTGGGTAAAGGTCCTGTCACACTTATGTAACCCCCCCATGTGAAATAATGCAAAGACATATTACTTCTGATCTATGACACCGTTCACGTTCCCTACCGTTTAAAACGTTCGAATAACTTGCAAACGCTGGTTAATAAGGGGATATATCTCCTCACGTTGTTGCCTGTCTTTTTTCTATATCGGGACAACTCAGACTAATATTTCCGCCTGGTGTGTACTTTTGTTGCGAACTCCGCAAACCAATGGAAAGACGCAAAATAGCAAGTCATTCACACCTATTCAAGATTGATGACAATTCTATTTGTCCATGATTCCACCCACATAAACTCTAAGAATTCTTCAGGGGCTCTGTTTGTTCCTTTGTCAAATTGAAGACTTTTTTATGGATGGGCTTCTGCTGATCAGCTATTCTCGTTTACTGTTGAAAACACGACACTTCTCGAGTGAGATCTAAAACATACTTCAATCCATATATAAACTTTGACCAAACAAAAATTGGCGCCATATTTACTCAGCTTGTGTCATTCTATATATAGAATCTACCGGCAGGAGGACGTGACACTTGACGAATACAGTGGAGATGGAGACAGGATTTACCTGTGGTTTCCGGAGATGCATTAGATTCATATGAGGCTGTTATCAATGTGCTTATCGAAAAGTCCGGACAGTATCAGCAGTCTGAGATTGTACAAGGGTCCTTAACTGCATATGTATACGATAGGGACCTATTAGCACACCCCCGCGTTTGATCTGCTCTTCCGGGTGATAAAGATATCATTTGGTATTTAGGATGGAGCTATTTTCTGATAAAACTTGAGTCTTGAAGTTAAGCAACGTTAATAGACAAGTGCCAAACTTGTCGGTATGGTATCAAGTATGAAAAAAGAAATTGCACATGTTGATTTCACAATGGTTGGATATGTCATACCTCTCCGAGAAAGTTCTCGAATGTCTTCATATGGAGTTGGAACGGATTCATACACACCTAAGGGGCCCCTCCCACCTATGGCTATGATTTGGCTCCCGAGGCGCTGCGATTAACTCATCGGCGTGCTCTGCGATAAATTAAAAACAAATCGTAGCGCGTTGGGAGGTTAATTGCAGCGCGTCTTCGTCCGTCGTAGTAGGTGAGAGGAGCCCTAAACCTTCTCCGCTGAGCATGTAAAAGAGGGTGAATCAAACCTGATTCTCGACATATCATTTTGCATCTTATTTTGAGCATGGAGATTTCAGTAATAATCGCTTACCGTGTTGCTACCTCCTGCCCAGACTTATACACAGATGATAGATGTTCCAGAAACTCCTCGGGCTCGCTGGACGCACATTAAATTCGTCCACACACATAACAGTACAAAGTCCATTCCTTTCAAGTGTGATTCATATGGTATATTCCGTGTCTGACAGGTACATCAGGAAGCACGAGAAAATGTAGCGCCAAGCAGTGGAAGCGTCCTCATTCGTAATAGCACTGAGGCCTTTTGCGCGGGAATGCGTCTGTCCCCATCTAGCTCGCGTCAGATTGTCGTCTGCACCAAACCGTCAGGGGTGCCGTGGTGCAGGAGTGGGAGTGTGTGGGGAGTATACATTACAACTACTCCAGCACTAGAATCACCACCTCGTCCCTGCCCTCTAGAGTTTTCCCTCTTGAAGTTAACTCTCGTGTAAAGGGTCCTCCTTCAAAATAGGCCAATCTGTCGATGTTAACGCCCGCACAGAAGAATCATCAGGCCACATTCCTAGCGTTGTTGTTTTGATCAATGACCATGAGCTTAGGTCAGTGGAATGCTAATGGGTTTCTTGTTTCCTTTATCTCACCACAGGAGGAGTCTGCGTCAGGGGAAGTGTATATAGGAAGTGCGTACATACAACTGGTCTGTAGAAATCCTTCAGCCGATAGTTCTGCAATCCAATTTTTTTTTAATGTAACAAGGTATGGAACCCATCAACGTTAATTCAGAATTCGAACTTCCTGATGCCCCCCGACGCCCATTCAAGTCCATGCAATTGTGCGTCGTTCGGCCCTCAATTGGTACCATGATGGATGGATGAAGTGGACCCCTCTCATAACTTTTCACTCTCTTTAAGTGGTATCACACGGTAGTACACGTGTTAATAGCATCGACAAAATGAAGGGTGAAATTAATAACAGTACAAAAGAACACGGGGATGAAGAACGGAGAGAACTGCATGTAAACCAGTTCCTAAGCCTACCTGCAAAAGAAAACACCCGAACGTGCAGCCAGCGAGCCAGCCTGCCTGCCGCCAGCCTTTTGATAGTTTGAATACTTCTCTGGTGAAAACAAAGTACCAGGGTATGTTTAATTCGGAAATAAATGAGCTTTCTGGAATATTAAAAGAATGTATAGATTATACTAGTGGATATAACATTACAGACTGAGGACTGCCTTATATCAAATCACCATCCTCTTAAAAAGGATAGTAACAACATATCATTAATTACAGTCATGGTACCTAATCATGAAACAATCTGAATTGTTCTAGATATCTATGTTTAGGTCAATGTCACAAGCAATTTGCAAGGAAGAAAAATGCATCTAATTGATTGTAAATTAAAATTCTTAAAAGAGTGATTTGGTTTCAAACCATGTCTTATTATGCTGCCTCTGATTTCGGTGTTGTTCGGGAATTTCTGAAGGTCTTCCAACAGGTCAAACTTAATAAATTACGGCGGCTCGGCTCCAGCATCTATTAGCTTGATGAATATTTTTGATCTAATTGACTTGCTATCGTATCTGCAACTCAATTATTAGGGAATGCTTGAATAAACACAAATTCCGATAGCCCATACCTAAGAAGCAATATGGTAACGCTCTGACATAGGGAACCTTTTCTAAGATAATCATGGAATCTTTCTTTGTTAAAGATTTAAATTGTGTGAACACCTCCGTATTTCGAATAGCAACACATTTTGATTAATCCACAAATGTATGGTAGACACAGTTACGTTAAAGCATTTGGTAAATTATGAGGTTACACTGTTTGAATTTATTGCTGCATACCGACCACATGGGCGTAATTTCTGTCACTTCATTATGATCTACCAAACACTTAGAAAGTTGTACATCAATTTTTTTAACTTTTGAAAATAACATCCCCAGGTAACAGATACAAGCATTCGCGATCTTTTTTTGCCAGGTTTGAGATCCAATATTCAAATCAAAGTATTATCCTCTACCGTTCCATTTTATAGTTCACCATGCAGCAATCACAGTGCAAATGTGAAGGTGGTGGCGCCATCTGGATAACGAAAGACTTACTTATCGCATCTTGTTACACAGGGTCGCCTTCAACAGAATTTATCGTTAGAAAGTTCATCTTCTATAGACATGTTCAGAGCGGTCATACATATATAAGACCGAAATGTGATAAATTTCCTCATGCGGAAGGTATTTTGCAGCTTAAAAGACAATGTGACATTCTACCTCGCTCCTCCTGGAAGGGAGAGTTAATTATTTACGGCAGAGGGGAGGTGAGCTCTCAGAGGGGTGGGATTCATATGAGGGTATTTGCCAGGGAGAGGGGGGTTTCATTTATGGGATACTTGCCTTGAAGGGGGGTGGAGATCCAATTTCAAAATTGTGTTTTTGCGATTCACATACATCATTTACATATGGATTTTAGACTTGTATTTGGATAATCTATTTTGTGAGCTATTAGAGGGGCGGGGGCGGCAGTTTTTTGAAAAATCGTTTATTTATTCTGTTGATGTTCAGCATAAGTAATAATGCTGGTTTTAATAGATAGACAGTGGTACATTTAATTAAGTTCAGTCTGAGATCATTTTGCAGTTGTAGAACAAATAATAAACAGGGTTAACATATACACAACACATTGAAAAAAAGTACAAACTTGCACCTTACGACAAAAACCTATAGGGCACCATGATTCCATGAAAGGCCTATGATAATAGATTTGACAATTCAGGAAGATTAAGTATAGGACAATGGTGTCAGCATTGTTTTCAGCTACGGGATAGAGTTATAGGTAATATTTTCTTAGTATACAATTTAAAGTTTCTTTATGTTGGAGTCATTCTAACTTCTAGGGGAAGACTGTTAAATTGAATAAATCACCTTGACTTCTATGAGTAAGCCAGTCTATCCTTTGCAGTTTTGTACTGTCACTTTTTCCTTTGTACATATGATGTAGTATATGATACTCACATCTGTTTACTAAGTATGACTCCTGTGTGCAGCTCAACATGTGGGGTTAATGTAGCAACACCCAAAATCAGTCTTAGAGCCTGATTCTGATATTTTTAAGCTGCTCACAATTCTTATGCGAGTAGGCATAGAAAACTAGAGAAGAAACCATTAAGTTTTGGTCAAAGTCGTCATTCTCCATGAGCTTGATGCGGAGGGATATGAACGAGGCCATGTCCGAGTGAATATCCCATAGCATTCAATCGAGTTGGAGAATGACGTTTCTTCAAGAGCTTTTCTGGGATAGCAGTGCAATGTTTTTCAAAAACCATCACATTGAAGTTAGGAGCATGATATGCATATGACAGCAGAGACTATCGCAGGGTTATTGCATGCCCTTGTCATTTATGTCTTGATGTTTAAAACTGTTATTGGTACCAGAAAGAATTGTTCACATAATTCTTTTGTTGTGCATAGGTCGATCCAGAGTTGATACCAATAAGGAGGCGTCGGCCTCGATGTAGTTCAACTGATTTTCATGATGTTAGGAGATTGCTGTGCGGTGTTGTGTCGCACACCTCCACTGTATTAGTATCTATACCCAGCTCACTTACCGAAGAAGGGTGATTACCACGTGATGTTGTTCAGCACACGCACGTTGTCTCTTTGACCCCTCCGCTGTCTCAAACGAACACCTCCTTAAGATATGTCCCAGGGATGCAGGTACATATATTTTTTTAGCAATTGCAAGCTCTCGCAAAGCGAGTTTTCAGTTACAATATTCAATGAAACATGCTCAATATTGGAAAAGGCTCAATATTACTAGGATAAAAAATTTTAATACATCTAGATAGATGAAAGTGTTTGGTAGGTGGAAGATGGAAAATGATATATGATGATGTAAACGGAATCTCATATTATCTACATGGTCTTCACTTTTTTCTTAAAGTCTTTGGCTGTTATGCTTAGCTGCACTTCTGATGGTAATTCATTCCATACTTTCACCCCTCGCAAGAATGGTGATTCCTTGACCACGACCGTCTTAGGGCAAGGTCATTCAAATTTGACCTTTGCATTGGTTCCGGTTTGTCCAATTCGGGTGTCCAACCAGGCAATGTTTTTGGTAGCTTTATACATCACCAGCATCATTTGGCGTCTCCTACGAGTGGCAGGAGGATCCAAACCACATTTAGCAGATAATTGTGCAATGGACAGTCCAGTTACATTCCTATAGTTTTGCCTTTCATACACTTTTAGTTGAGCCCTCTAGCCAGTAGCTTTTCTAATGCAATAAGATCTCCTTTTCTAAAACTTTCTTGTACAAATTTTATGAGCAGTACTCAGCAATTGCCTGGATGTTTGCAGTATAAATATGCAGGGCAGCTTCATAGGTTAGACTTCCATGAATTTTACTGAACTTAAACAGTCTTCCACTAATGGATTTAAGCAAATTACTGACCTGGGGAGCCCATGACAACGTTGTATCAAGCTGCACTCCAAGATAAGTGTAGTGCTCACAACAGGATAAGATTTGAGAGATTCAGTGCCAATTTCTGGCACAACTTGAGCTTTTGGTGGGTTCTAAACCACATACCTTTAGTCTTTTTTACGT
The DNA here is from genome assembly GCA_950022655.1 of Alentia gelatinosa. Lineage (NCBI taxonomy): Eukaryota > Metazoa > Annelida > Polychaeta > Phyllodocida > Polynoidae > Alentia > Alentia gelatinosa. The sequence continues at coordinate 19,131,310 of OX465581.1, forward strand.
TAATAGTCAGACTATTGCATGCACACCAGTGCGACAATCAATTGAGGTCATTCTGTAGTTTAGCAGCTGCTAAATCCGCGGTGGGTTCAGTCACATAAAAGACCAGGTCATCTGCATATTGCATATAGTTGCAATTCAGGAAGCTAACCCCCAGGTCATTAACAAACAAGATGAACAACAGGGGTCCCAAAACGGAGCCTTGGGGCACACCGAATTTCATATCTAAGGTCTCTAAGTTCAAATTATTGATCCGAACAAACTGTTTGCGTCCATCCAGATAACTGTCTAACCAACCTACAAGATTCTGGGGCATTTTCAATAGTTTTTCAAGCTTTTTTAATAATAGTCCATGGTCCACAGAGTCAAAAGCTTTCCGGAAATCCACAAACCAGGCAGCTGTTTTTATTTTCCTTCATTACGAGCCATAGTGATGTCTCACAGGAAAGCGAAAATTGCTTCAGCAGTGCCTCTTCCCGGTCTAAATCCATATTGCCTGTCATTCAAGAGGTTAGCATGTTGGAGCAAGGTATATATTTCTTGATGCATGATCTTTTCGAGGAGCTTGCTTGGTAAATTTAATAAAGAAATTGGCCGCCAGTTATCTATTTCTTGTTGGTCTCCCGCCTTCGGAATGGGAACAACTTGCACTGTTTGCCATTCTGAGGGGAACTTTTGGGTATCAAATGAAAACCTGATAATGTTACAGAAATGTACTGTGGCATATTTCGGAAAACTTTCAAAACTAGAATGGATACATCCGTAATACCTGAGGACTAGATTCCATAATCAGCTTTATTAAGTTTTCCAATTCAACATTTAGAACATAGTCTGGTAATACATTATTAGGAATTGAATTCAGCTCAGCCAAATGAGAGTTGAGTGATGACGGATCTAATTTCAGAAATAATTCTCTCCCGATACTTGCGAAAAATTCATTCATTACTTTCGGTACTAATAAGTTTCCCTTCTACCTTCAATTCACACTATTTATCTCCTGTTGTAGGTTTTAGCAGGTCATTTATTATATCAAAATTTACGAGGGTTACCTCTTGACTCATCAAGCCGCTTCTTACAATACGCACTCTTTTCTGCCTAATGTTATAACTAATGAAACGGGAACATCGTCGCATCTCTTTCAACACGACCTTACTTCTGGTTCTTTATAAATACTTACGTGCCAGGTTTTTTCGATGGTTAATCTGATTTAACAGTTCACGGCTCATCCATTCCGGCTTAACATCCCTATAGACCATCTTCTTAATTGGACAATAGATATCCAAAAATTCATTTAAAACAAGCTCCAGTGCCACCATGGCTATGTCTAAGCTAATAAGTTTACAGTAACTTCTCCTAAGCACCAAATTTAACAGAACCTCAGATTTGATCTGAAACAAGGCAAAATAAGCGATTGAAGAGATTGTGAAGAGAGGACCTCAAATTGTGACTGATTAGATCGGTGATGAATGTGCTGGTTTGTGTGTTAGAGGAACAAAACCCCAAAATCCCTCTTCCACCAGGAACAATATTCCAATTCCTGATGGGATATATCTGCTTCTAATTTCCCATAGCAGGATGCCCTGCATATCTTTCAGCCAAAAGTTAAACATTTTTAAAAAGTTAAACATTTTACTGAAACGGCATTACCGATACGGCATAACGACATACCCGATACGAAGTTACGAAATAAAACTTTCAATACTATGTCACCACTTGTCAGTCAAGACTTGTTTAAAAACCAGGGCAGGCAGCTACAGGTACACTTTGGCCAGGATGGGTCACGGTTTGTCCAAGTAGCTACCTGAGCAGTACATAGTCGTGATTGGCGATTGTACCTTTGAGTAAGTTTTTATTGCTAGAGACTTATTTGTTGCTAGAGACTTACTTAAATGGGCAATGTAAAGCTTTTTGCATCTGTACATCGTCCATTTTGTAATGCAATTTCAAGAAATATCATATCCAATTGATATCATTCAAAGATATGATATAGAAAGGGATGATATCCAACTGTGCCATGTAGCAGGGTTTTTTTATAAGATATTTTTATTTTCCTTAATATGGTAATAGTTGACAGAAACCCTTATAAAAAATATGATAAATTAGCCGCTTAGCAAATATATACATTCTTCACTTTCTCAGCTAAAAATCAAAGAAATTGAACCTTTTTTTGTTGTTGCCTCATACAGGAAAGTGACTATATTTGAAATATAAATTATGCTGAGGGCAATATATATTGATATCAATATCATTTCGCCTATTCTAAATGATATGGCGACGTAAAGATAAAATTAAGGGGTGTTAAAATTCAAATGACTCTCATGAGATAACCAAATGAGATATATTGTAACAAATTCTTCCTGTATGGCAAAATATGTACACTTTAAGATAATACTCAATAAAAGTGTATGAAAGGTATTTGAAAAAAGGATGTAAAAAAACAGGGGTTAATTCCTCCCGTTTCGTGAGAATGGGTCATATATGTATATTTAGTAGAAACCAAACGAGAGTTAGCCTTGTCAATGTTTATGCCACGATGGGCAGGTCGTGTATTACTACACGAGACGTTAGCCGAGTTTAGTGAGTAGCAGACCTGACCAGAGTGGCATAAACATTGACAAGGCTAACTCGAGTTCGGTTTCGTATTTATCCTACCCCATCTCACCGATATACAGAGAATATTTGTAATTATCCATGTTAGTAGTTATCAATGCTGCCGGATCTACTTTCGTTATCTCGTCCCTGATTGGTCCGTTTTTTTATTCACCTCGGTGCATAAATAACACTTTATCCAACGCTATGTCAAATACACTGAGTCAATGTTAAACCTATGGCGTTTTTTATTAGGGGTAGGATAAAGTGGCAGGAAAGAGGTCGGTGTTGGAGCAAGGAGCGTGGAGGCCCCGGCAGGGGGGGGGGGGGGTGTCCACAGACGGAATCGGGTCCACCGGCGGTGTAAGGTCCACCGACGGAGTCGGGTCCACCGGCGGAGTCGGGTCCACCGGCGGAGTCGGGTCCACCGGCGGAGTCGGGTCCACCGGCGGAGTCGGGTCCACCGGCGGAGTCGGGTCCACCGGCGTAGTCGGGTCCACCGGCGGAGTCGGGTCCACCGGCGTAGTCGGGTCCACCGGCGGAGTCGGGTCCACCGGCGTAGTCGGGTCCACCGGCGGAGTCGGGTCCACCGGCGTAGTCGGGTCCACCGGCGGAGTCGGGTGCACCGGCGGAGTCGGGTCCACCGGCGGAGTCGGGTGCACCGGCGGAGTCGGGTCCACCGGCGGAGTCGGGTCCACCAGTGGTGTACGGTCCACCGGCGGTGAAGTGCCCACCGCCGGTGAAGGACCCGTGTCGGAGGGAACACTCTAGGAAACGCCGTGACGTCATCTGAAACCTATATAAAGGAGACAGCAAATGGCTGGAGGGGCACTTGACAGGTGAAGCCCAGAGGAGCAAGAGCTCCAGAGACCAGAGCCCACTCACCCCCTTGTCCCTTGTGAGGCCAATCTGGGCCCTGGGACCGATCCGTTACGCACTCTACCATTCTAGGTGATTCGCATGCCGCCTGAGGCTTAACTTGTTTGTGGAATAATAAACCTTTCAAACCGTATTTGAGCAGTACTTGTGGTGTGTTCTTACTGTTACAATATATATATATATATATATATATATATATATATATATATATATATATATATATATATATGTGTGTGTGTGTGTGTGTGTGTGTGTGTAGGCCTATGTGTGTGTGTGTGTGTAGGTGCGTGTGTCTCTGTGTCTGTGTCTGTGTCATACCAAATGATTAGGCCTACACTGGCTGCCAGAGTTAAATTATGTTACTTCTGGTTGGATATAATTTGTGGCACCTTGACCCAATAGCGGTAAGCCTAAGTGTTTGACAATCCCCCTCCCGATCTTTGATCTTGTAATATCTTTAAATGGTGAGATTTGGACTATGGACAGAAGCCTGAACTCAATGGCTTAGCTTTCATCAAAGTAGTATATTATCACTCATAAACGTGTCTCACGTAGTGCGGTGACGGTGGCGCCGCCTAGTGTTAAGTAGGAATACTACATTCCTTCCCCCTTAAGTTACCAAGTACATAATACAATAATGTAACACAAATACACAAATAAATGGGTATGACATTTACCAATTTTCAAATCCATTTTGACAATTGGTTTCTTAACCCTTGTACTTCTACGTGGAGGTGGAGTTGCCATTCCAGGTGATTCAATATGAGGACTTGGAGATCTCGGTATTGGAGTTTCTGCATGAATGGGAGTTTGTAGACGGACATTGGGTGAATCAGGTACATCTTCAACAGGTTGAGGTGGTTCAATTATACAGTTATCAGTGTCCATAACAGGCGGTATACCAGTAGGTATTACATCTATATTAGTAGATACAAACTCAGATGGATCATATATCTGGAATATTATCTTGAACATGATCAGCCAATATATGATCAATGTGCACAAAACGAGTAGCCTGTCCGATTTGTACAGCATAATTAAGCGGACCACATACTTTCACAATCTTACCTCTAACCCAGCGATCTGAACCTTTCTTTAGACCTTTTGTATTGTATTTGACACAAACTTTATCTCCTACATCGAAATGCCTTTCTCTGATTCTACCATGATATAAATTCTGAACATTGCTCTTGTTTCTTTTCAACATGTTCAGCTAGATTCGGTTTCACTAAACTTAACCTTGTTCGTAACTGACCCTTATACAACAATTCAGACGGAGTCTTATCTGCAGTATTATGAGGTGTTGTATGCTATTTGAATATTCGCTAGTCGATGTTTTAATGACAACTTTTGATTCTCAAGAATATGCTTGTTCAACATGTCTTTTATCAGTCTTACAGATCCCTCTGCAGCTCTGTTTGTCGATGCATGATATGGTGGAGAGAGGGTATGCTTTATACAATTTTTATCACAAAATGTAGAAAACATTGATGAGACAAATTGAGGACCGTTGTCCGACACTAATTCTTCGGGTAAACCATGTCTAGCAAATATCAACCTTAATTCGTCAATAGTTCTTTCAGTAGTTGTGCTTCGCATAGGAACAACTTCAATCCACTTAGAATGTGCATCAATCATAATGAGAAAATACATATTTTCCTTCTAAAAAAAGCCAATATAAATTCTTTGAAATGGAAGCCTCGGCCATTTCCATGAATGCAATGGAGAGGTTGCGGGAAGAGCACGGCTATCCTGACAAATATTACAGCGGTACACTTCACTTTCTAGATCCTTATCAATACCAGTCCACCAAACATATAACCTCGCTATACGCTTCATAGCACAAATACCAGGATGTTCTGTATGCAATTCATCCATTATACCTGTACACAAACTAGTTGGAATAATTACACGAATTCCCCACAATAGACATCCGTTTTCCATGGATATTTCGGATCTTCGTATAAAGTACGGTTTCAACTCTTCGCGATTGATATTTTCAGGCCAACCATTTGCATGTGGTAACCTTGACAAACAATCTGCATTAGAATGGTCTCTTGATCTACGATATTTGATATCATAATCATATGCAGACAAAACTATCGCCCAACGCTGCATACGGTCAGCTGTTAAAGTTGGTATAGCATTTTTGGGACCTAAAATTGTCAAAAGTGGCTTATGGTCAGTTTCCAGAGTGAATTTTCTACCATACAGATATTGATGAAATTTCTTAACACCAAATATAATAGATAAGGCTTCCTTTTCTATTTGAGCATAATTACGTTTGGATGAAGTTAGAGTACGAGATGCGTATGCAATAGGTCGCTCAGTACCATCTTCATAAATATGACTCATAACTGCACCAACACCATAACTAGATGCATCGCAAGCAAATTTGAGCGTTTTTTTTACATTGTAATGCGCAAGTAATGCATCGCTACTCAATTTCTATTTCAACAAATAAAACGATTCTTACTCTGACTTACCCCAGCTCCATTTGACCTCATTACGAAGTAATCTGTTCAATGGTGCAACAACAGAAGACATCTGTGGAATGAACTTAGAATAATACTGTACCATACCCAAGAACGATTTTAATTCACTTATATTTGTTGGAGCGGGAGCTTCTTTGATAGCTGTGACCTTGTCCTGTAATGGATATACACCATTAGCAATACGATAACCCAAGTAATCAACACTTTCTTTCAAGAACTCACATTTTTCTCTTTTGAGTTTTACATTGTACTTGGCTAGTCTATTCAGAACTTTCTCTAAAAGTTCAAGATGCTCTTTTTCATCTTTTGCACGGATCAATATATCATCCTGGAAACAAATAACACCATCAATACCATGTAAGATCCTGTCCATGGTGGATTGAAAAATCTTAGAAGCAGGCTTAGCACCATATGCTAACTTAGTATAACCATAGACACCATGATGAGTATTAATAGACATCAATTTTCTACTCTCATCATCTAGATCAAGTTGAGCGGATGCATGTGACAAGTCAAGTTTAGTAAAGATTTCACCACCTGTAAGAGAAGACATTAGATCTTGAACAGTAGGTAAAGCATATTTTTCATCTTCAATACATTCATTCACATGTACCTTATAGTTGCCACATATTCTGACACTACCATCGGTTTTAGGTACAATAACAATGGGCGGGGCCCATTCAGTGTCCTCAGGGTTCATGGGTGTTATAACCTTGTTCTCTTCAAGTTTATCAAGTTCTGCATTGACCTGATCATATAAGGAGTAAGGCACTGGTCTTGCTTTGGCAAAATGAGGTGTGACATTGTCTTTGACCTTTATATGCGCCTTGAATCCTGAAATGCCCTCGTAGCTATCATGGAAAATATTCTCTTGTTCACGGGGAGTATCGTTGAGTGTCTTTTCCTTACTCTTGATTCCATAAATGTCATTCCAATCCAATTTGATTGCTTAGATCCAGTTTCGGCCAAACAAAATTGGTCGATTCGCACAGTTCACAACTAGGATTGGTAGTTTCTTCTTTTGACCCTTAAGGGTGGTACCCACTGCTTCCGACACACTTCGACAAGGCTTACGACACGCTACGACAAAGAAAATCCCCATCGGAAGCGCTCTGTCGGAGTATGTCGGAGTGTGTTGTAGAGCCTTGTCGGAGTGTGTCGTAACGGTTTGGCGGGAAAAGAAAGGTTGCCACGGTACCGACACACTCCGACACAAACGGCTCACTTGGGGGACTTAATTTATATAAGAAATATACTGAAAAATATGATTTTATCCAATTTTCTTAAAGAAAAACTTAATGAATTGATGTCTTTTATCAATAGTATTAGATATCCGAACAAATATCTATAATGATGTATCTCAGACCCTCCTTAAGCGGGGGTTTCAGTCTGTCTATGGTTATATAGTAAAGTATACCCATATAAATGAAGGAAACCCCAGCTATTAGATAAAAGGTTTATTGAATAACCTAATCCAAGCAAATATATGAAAAATAAATACAAAATAAATAAAAAAGCAAATATCAAATAAATAGATAAATGATATAACATATATACATATATAAATATATGTATATCGCCCAAAGCTTTAACCTGTACGGGGGCATCTTACCCCCCACCTTCAGCTGGTGTGAAAATCATTGATGCTATACCCCCTCACTGTGGGCCGCCCAGAGCCGCTAGAGACGCGGTGATTATCACACTATCCAACAACCCTGGCCGCTGAGGCCCGCCCGAGAAAGCTTAGTCTATTGTCTTGTCCTTGTGTGTCCCTACATTGTAATCCCTCACAAAACAACACTCCCGCAATCACACCCACCAGATGCTATGTCTCTATGGGCAGGAGGCTACGTTGTGCCTTGTTCAGATGTAACGCACGTGTGTGTGTGTGTGGGGGGGGGGGGGGGGGGTGTCATAGCTTTTACATAGCATGGAATGCTCCCGACACACTACGACACAAGCTGACCTCTATGATTTTTCAAACATGTTTGAATTTGTCGGAAGGGCTACGACAAGGCTACGACACGGGCGCTGTGTCGTAGCCATGTCCGAGTGTGTCGCAGTGTGTCGGAAGCCGTGTCGGAACGGTATGTCCACTGCTACGACAAAAACCCAAAACGTTTGAATCTGTGTCGTAACGGTTGTCGGAAGGCTTGTCGGAGTGTGTCGTAGTGTGTCGGGAGTGTAGTGGACACCCCCCTTTATATTCCACATCACATAGTGCTCAATTCCCCACAGACATGTATGTGAGCACCAGAATACACACGTAGCTTAACATCAGATTTTTTTAGTTTCTTACCTCGAAAGAATTTCAGAAATTTGTAACACCCCATAACTGTGTAATCTGCAGTGGTATAAACTTGCATTTGAATAACTCGGTTGTTAACTACTTGGAACATCAACTGTGTACTTTTTCTTAGAGTTACCAGAGTTAGTGGAAAACAAGTTGTGAATGCCCAGGTCATCCTCACTACCATCACTAGAACCTGGTTGCTTGTCCATAGAATGAACTTTTCCCTTACTCCCCTTCTTAGAGGATTTGGACTTGCATGAATTAGCCGAATGTCCCTTATGTTGGCATTTGTAACATGTTGCATCTTTGAACTTACAGTCATCTGGACTGTGTTTGCCAAAACACCAAAAAAACTTTTCACTTTCTTGGTACTCTTGCTAAACTGCTTAGATTTGTAAATCTTATTTACATCAGAACTAGCAGCACTAGCAGCACTAGCAGATAAGCTAGACTTAAAATCCTTGGATTTCTGATGAGATTGCTCCATTTGCTGGGCAATAGTACAAGCTTTCTTAAAGTCTAGGCCTTCTGTGTTCAACAGTTTATCTTGGATAGGTTGTATATTTAGTCCGCAGACAAAACGGTCTCGTAAAGAACGGTTGAGATTATCACCAAAATTACAGTGAATTGCCTATTCTTTGAGAGCCAAAATGTAGTCATTCACTGACTCACCCTCCTTTCTGTTCCTAGTACCAAAATAAAATAAGGTTAGCAAGCGTTGTATAACATTCCGCCCCAATTTGTGACAGAAAAATGCCCCTTCTTTTTCTAGTGATAATTGCATTTTTGGCTTCCTATGCTACTTTCACTGCATCATCACCGACAGGTTCTACTGTAACTAAATCCTCTCCATCAAAATATGCCTCCAACCTTTCATAATATGCCTTGAAAGTTTCCTTTTCTTTGATATAAGGCCAAATATTACAAGGTGTAGCCATTTTGACCAAAATTTAGTACAGTACAGTGCTTAACAGGTTGTTCACAGTACAAAAGTCCATCAGTAGTACAGAATGATGTTGTGGGCCTAGTGTCTTCGAAAGTGCACACACTACAGTTACATTCACTGTGACTCAGTATAGTGTCAATACACACCCACATCAAAGTCATCAAAGACTGCCAAATTTTATGTACAGCCAGTTCCACTCACCACCAATGGGTTCCTTGAAGTCAGGAAAGTATACCTGCATAGATTAACAGCCTCAGTCGCCAATGTAATATCTTTAAATGGTGAGATTTGGACTATGGACAGAAGACTGAACTCAATGTCTTAGCTTTAATCAAAGTAGTATATTACTATACACCTATGGCCGAACATGTATGAAATACTGCCCGCTGCTAGGGGTGTAGTATAAATAATGTTCGCGCCCGCTGTCACAGCGGGCCGTAGTGATTTGCAGTAGCCTTTGTGGTCTTTGTAAAGTTAATAAAAGGGCGTTTTAAATGGTTGGGAGGTGTATAGTAATAAGAAAACATAGTGACTGAGCCTGTACGGTGTCCGTTCTTGGTCATTTGCTGAAAAAATACGGCCCTCCCACCTGCGGTGTCGGGCCGTATTTTCATCATCAAATGACCTCGAACGGCCATCCGTACGGGCACAGTAACCACGTTTTCTCATATTATTGCTCATAAACGTGTCTCACGTAGTGCGGTGACGGTGGCGCCGCCTAGTGTTAAGTAGGAATACTACAGATCTTACCTATGGTTGGAGAATGTGTAAATTCTCACTCTTGAAGCGATTTTATCATGTTCATATTTACGTTTGTGTGTCTTTTGAATAAGATGACCATAAAGATACACTTTATCATCATTTTTGTCAGCTATGAATACTTCTTAGTACCGGTAAGTATTTCAGCTCTCAGAATTCACTGATAAAAAAGTTGCTTGGTCCGAGAATGAGAATTGGTGGACACGATCAGTGGTTAACCTTATACCAACCTCTAAGTTGGAACAGAGTGTAGACAGTGGAGGTGGCCCATCTACCAAATGATATGCTGGATTTGAGTTCGCACAGGTTAACCACTGTGCGGCGCCACCGCGTTCACGCAATGTCACGTCATGGGAGTTGCACTTCTTGGATTGACCTTTAGGGCCTACCTAAAGTTTTTCAAGACTCTAGACCCTCAAAAACCAAGGAGCCAAAGTAGGACTATTACAAGAAAGCTAAGTCATGAGTTTTTTTCATACGGTACCGGTACCGTACTCAAAACTGAGTACGGTAATTTGGACCCAGAAAGCATTTTTGTGTGTATTGTAGCTGTATGCTAATACAGTTATACTATAGCTATGTTAGCCAACTTCCCACAATAAACGCTACCATATATTCTAAGTCTATATTAAACAAAATAGGCCTATATTTAATAATTTAAAAGAAAAAGAAAAAAATAGGAATAGATAATCAGGTTGGAGTCTTGAAGATGTATAGGCTACTTATATAGCCTACTTACATATGCTTACATGTATACAGATGCTTACATGCTTGCTCTTCATCTGATGAGAACATTACATTCTCAGAAGTCAGTGGTCTTGGTCAGACTGAGCTGCAATAGAAAGAAGGTATCTTGACTCTTTGGGCAATTAGAGTGGTTCATCTTCAAGTATAGCCCCACGCCTTAATTAACGGAGCCGAGAAAGTGTGACATCGGAATAACCATGGACTAGGCTTTAGACCTAGATATATAGGCCTACTCGTAGTTCCTGATTGATTCATAAAACAACACCGTCATGAACCTCTAATCGCAGAACGTTCAGCAGGAGCGCACCGGGTCACATTTTGGGTGGTAATACTGTGTGGTGGCGCCAGCTACTGTTTTCTGATAGAACTATCAGAGCACTAGCAGACGACACCGCTCTGCCGAACTGTGCAACGTTGCATGGTCTTTAGCTCAGTAGCCGTTTATAAATGGGTTCAATATAGATCTTATTTGTAATTTCATCATCAACAGAAGTACAATATTTCGAATACAGGCTTTCAATATACATAGAGTTGAAAAAAGCTATTATATGTACTAATATTATGTATGTAACAACTTATCCCATTCTGCCAATACCACTGCACCTCACAAGCGAACGCAACGGTACCCAGTGTAACAAACAAGTCGCATGCTCACTCATGTTCTCGCGAGAGTCACCAAGCTTGAAATTATTGATGGCGGACTGGTGAAGTCACAAACAATGTTGACATGAAATTTTCAGTGGTTACAATGTTCGACATGACTTTTGTTTCGTATGATGAGATGAAGTGAACACCTTGGAGACTATTACAACAGGATACTGGTATGTGTTTGGTATGCGAGTGCGTCATTATCCAAGTCTAGAGTTAAATAGGAAAACATCGTTCCGGCCATAGCCATGGCGGTGGATATAGATTCCTCGATCATTGAGCTTCAGGAGCTACAAGAACTCTCCATCGACAGATTTGAGAGAAACTCGTCGACACTCAAGGTATGTCTAGATCTAGGTCAATGTTTGACACGATTTGCTATTTTGAAATTTCATCATTAAAAAAATGCATGTCTGTACAAATGTACTGTGCTAAGACCCCAATTAACTTGTGCATAAAATATAGCAAAATATTTACAAATCACATGGTCGGTTATTTTACAGTCTGCAGAAGAAATAGAAAGACTAACTGTTGACGAACACCTCAGTGATATTGAGAGAGCTGTCTATCTATTGAGGTGAGTGCATTTTAACTGCTGCAATGCTCTTTCAAATTCAAGTGTATTGCATCGTCCTTGATGCTGTACTGTTTTAGTGTTTAGAAATCACAAATGTATTTATCAATTTTGCGGTTTACCCTCACTCAGCTCAAAGCTACATTTCGATAGCGATGAAACGTACCATCCCAAATAAACTCAATTATAATCGTGAGATGATGGTATATGTACATAGTGATTTCGCCGTTTAGCCTCGTTCTCATAATTCACATAGGAAGCAAAAGCAGTATTATTTTTATAATCATTTCGTGATGCGTTCATAATCTTATGATATAACACACATAATTATGCATCCACAAGTATCCGACCTAGATCTAGGTATTCATATTCACGATAACTTGAACCAACTTTATACTTAGTCCATGCTGAAATCTGATGTTTTTGACGATTAAATAGGTGAACAAATGTTAAAAGGTAATTCAAAGGCCTCAAGTTAAGATATATGAACATGAGAACGTCACACCAGCTAGAACGAGTTATGGCTTTTCTGAATAGTAATAGATCTAGAAAAATCTAGTCACAATACTGAATTACGGCTATGGTGTTGGGTTAGGACACTACCTTAGTACCTTTTATATTGTCCATTGCATGTGATCATTGTAATGGTAACACTACAGAATGGATTAATATGCCCGCTGTAAAACCTTTGGGCTAAGTCGAGGCCAAACTGGCAATACAAATATTTGTGCTCTTGAACTATTGCGCTAGTCTACTCGCAGCCCTTGTTATTCTAATATGGACAGCTCACGAAATATGCGTTATAACAGTATTGGCTGTGTTATGAACTGCGAAGACTGTATTGTGTGTCAAGTGGTAGATATTCGTGAGATAAAGGGGCTTTTACACAGGAGTATTAATGTAAAGCATTAACTAAAGTTTTATCTGCATTCTAAAATTGTTTCTTTGGAATGCATGATAGTTGTGAATAAGTACGGGGCATCTAATTTTAGGCTAAACCGCGAGTAAACGGTTAGGCTCAGTGCAGTTATGGTCATTTCTAATACAAATAACTCCACTTGTTGTTCTTTATGGATACCAAAGCCTAGCAGTTGCCGTAATACAAAAAGTCCTATAATGGTCATAAAGTGTTAAAACCTGCCTACCCCGTCTACGTTTTCTTATCTTCACTGCATCTTTAAACTTGCTATGGTCCAAATCTATCAATATTCATGAAGTATATAATATTATACACCAATAAATAGATTGAAGATTTAATGGTAACTTGTGAACCGTACGGAAATCAGATAAAGCCTATTATCAAAGGATATGAAAAAATAGCGAGAGATTTATCTCTGTTGGGACTAATAGATTCACGTGCATACAAATTGTTAGCAAGCTAGCTTTACTTCGCATATGAAATGCGAGAGCTGCGTATACATGTGTTTATAACTGTGGCCTACTATTCAGTATGAAATACAAGCTAATTTGACTTAGTTCTAAGCCGCTCAGTACATGCTTGGTGCAGAACGTCACTTCAAGTTGGCACCTGCACAAGTAGTGGCAGCATGGTCGCAGTGTAGCGTCACTCGTTGCCATGGTTGCACTAACTAGGTCATGTTTAGACCTCATTGTACAGTTCGGCATTAGCGAGTGCGAGACTTACTATACTGTTGTTGACAGCCAGGTTGGAACCTTTATCCAGTTACATTAACTTACAAGAAAGACTTAACAGTATCGCATCGGCCATCACACCATAAACCAATGGCTAAAGTAGCTGGTCAGAGTGAGAGTCCTGTTAATGGTTAATAAGCAGTATACTGAATAGCATACTGATTCAAATGTTCCATAATAATACGCAGTATAGAGAGTAAATCGCAGTGTTGAAATACAAAAAAAAACGTTGTTTCGTTTTTTAAGATAAGACTTAATCTTTTAAGATATAACATATTTAACACTATTTTTGTTTGTTAGGTAAAAATTAATACTGGAAATCGTCGGCATTTCTCATGTGGACTTGAAATGAGTAGTTGGTTTCAATATAATGATTAGATCTAATTCCCGCTATACTTATATTAATTGAGTCAGTTTGTCATATAGATGAATAAGTATCATATATGCATCATTTCATGAAATACATGAGCTTAACTGGGGCCGAGTTTCTCTTTTCCTCGCATAAATGTCAGAGCACCCTTTCAAGGATCTAGTAAAAGAAAGGCAGGGAATAGAACCATATTTTTTCTCTGTATTTTATGTTGGGGTCGGGGTGGTGCTAGGAATGGGATACAAGCGATGGGAAGTGATAGAGGGTCGAGTCTCGGGGATTCCAATGGTGTAGTTCAGTTCTTCCACCCCAACCTCCCCATTCACATCACCCCATGGTTCCTCATATTGGGATTCCTCCCAGAGCACTGAGGTTATACAGTGTCATAGGTGACCTGTTTGGGTTAGGATCCATGTGGCACAGTAACACAGCGCCCACCCCAGGCCCAATCCGCCAACTCCCTTTTCTCTAACTTCCCATGCCCTCACTCTCAAGGATGACAAGAACCGACAGGTATCGAGCAGATGGGTGCATGTTCAACTGGGGCACCGGATATGGATGTACCTGGCTTAAACACATTTGTCTGTCAACGGTAATGAATTAGAGAGAAGAAAAAAGAGAAATAGGAGACGATTAAATTGAAACAAGGGGGCGTGTGAGACCCCCACAACTTTTCTTTTGAAGCCCAACTAAAAAAAAAGGACAAAACTCGATGGTTAACAACGGCTAAAGAGGTAGCTGCTGGAGGCCTGTCGTAAAAGGTCCTGTCAAGTACATGTACAGGACCAATCCGTCACACAGGCGGTGTTTTTAACCGTATAACGTATTCTTAGACCCGGGGTAAACAAATAAATTGGCTCTGATTCTAAGAGTGCAGCCAGGTGAGAGAGAGAGAAGAGAGTGGTGGTCGCGGTCGGTGATAAGTAGGCCAGTATTATCGCCATCGGCTTAGTGGTCCCTCACGCCAAACACGCCTACTTTATCCGGGCCCCCCTCGTTAAGCACCGCTACATAATAGCCTAATCGGCCTTGTGAATATGACAGGGGACGGGAGTAAAGTTTATTAATAAGTCAGGAGTAGCGAGCTCGGCCGCCGCAGGGATTAACACTAACGTTGAGACTACAGGCTAGGGAAGGTGTGGTTGTGTGTTGGGGACGGTAGGAAGGAGGGCGGTCACACGTGCTTCATGTGCACCTTCCTCCATGACATGTGATTCATGCTGGAAGAATGACTCAGCCACAACAAACGCCCAGCCAACGTACGCGCGTTCCATCTTCCGCAGCTCCCCCATCCTGACGCCCTATGGAGTTGAATCTATCCAAGAACTCCAACTACATACATGTACCGCTACTCCTCTCCCTGGAACTCCCTCCCGCACCCCTAAAGACCTCCAAAGAGATCTGGGACCTGTTTCAGTAGTTTCGTGACATGTCTATATGGCGTCTGTGACACCATACGGACAGATCAACACAAGTTGCGACACTTAGGACAAGACAGACCCCAAACACGGTGTGTCTGGTTTCAAAAGTATTAGACGATTTCACTCACTTCCCATAAGAATTAAGCAATGAAACTTTAACACGAGAAAGGGATACATATAACCTATAATCGTTCCAAATATGAAGAAAATTAGTGACTCCGATCCGCTGATATTTGACATTAACTGTGACATGCGTTTTGAAACCTGACAAAATTTTATCCACTGTTGCTTGCACTGTTGGTGCCCCTGTTGATGTCTGTCTCGGCCTAATGTCACGAAACTACTGAAACAGGTCCCTGGTGCTGAACCGGTTGTTGTGTTTTAAGCGTTGTTTGTCCGTCAAGGAACACCAAGCTCACAACCCATATCTGCTCTTTTGGTTTCAGGAAAAAGTTCGCCACCCCCTTCCTAGATTACCCTCAAATGAAATGCACAAAGCAGTTGGCTTTCGAAATCCTGTGAAAAGGTGCTAAAGTTGTAGACAAGAAAAAAAACCCCCAAAACATAGCAATAATTAGAGAAGGAAAGCATTAAAAAGAGAACGTGGCACATCAGCAGTGTAAACGCATAAAGAGAGGAATGCAATGAGGAGGAAAGAGAAGAAAAGAATAGAATTTGAAAGAAGTGGGTTGGGCTTCAGCAGACAGTACCAAAATAGATGCAGTAAAGTTCCACACATGAAATATTGATATATTCATTTGTTACTTTAATAGAAAAGATTCAGGTCAATGCAAATGTATGACCCTGTTCGGGGGGTTTTACGTGGTTTTACGGCTTGCAGTAATCCGGTTCATAGATACATGTAAATATCTGCAATCTTTTCTATTGACAATAGCTCGTACGTCTTTGCTTTTGTTTTATATTTAGTCACCAATTCCCAGATATTCACTTTTATTTCATATGTCGTCAACAAATCCCAGACATATATGATATTTTGGGGTATCTTCAGTTGTGGTTAAATTTGTTGAAGACGAAAGATTGTGAGGGACAGAGGATGGGTTATATGGGCGATATATCTCCCTGCGATATTTGGCCGCTCCTGGATCGCAGGGAGGGACAGTTTATCGCAAGGGCTGTCAACCTCCACACAGGGATGCAAGTTTGCCGACAATTGACCGCAATCAGAAATTTCTGCATCTTGAAATATGATCATTAACAGAGTATGAAAATCATAAAATGAAACTAAATTCCAAGAAATTCTGGCAGCAGGCTTTCATCGACGGCGTATAAACCTCCAGTCAGTACTTTGGCGGCAGTTAAACGCGCCAAGGGCCGTTGACACTGCCGTCCACTGCCCCCCGAATACGCCCCATTTTTTTTTTTTTTTGTTTTTTTCCGTTTCCGACTTTTTCATCAGTCCCAACTTTCATCCCTGTCCACAGTGGGGTGTGCACAGGAAGGATTGGTACAGGAATCACATGCGTTTTTGGGGCCCACTGTGCGCTTTGTCTAGCCCATTTGACCAGGGCTACTACCCTCTCCACAGGGATTTCAGGGGTCTAGGAACAGAATCGCAAGAAAAAAAGACATCTTTGAATTTTATCTCATGCTATTCCCGGTTTGCGACAAATTGTATCCTCCAAGGGGGGGGGGGGGGGGGGGTCGGCACTGAAATCTCAGGGCTAGAAACTGCAAGCTAGAACCCACTAAGTGATTTTGGATGGAGGGGCCATTTATCGTATGAAAAGGAACAAAAGTCACACAGTGGATTCAGCCCTTAAGAAAGTTCCTCCACCTACCCCCGGCGACACACTCAACGTGCAAACCCCATATCCACTCCTAAATACATAGAAAGTTGATCTTCCAGGATAAACACATTTTTTCTATTTTTCTCATTTTATTTGCAGTTCGCTCTCTGACTTTATACTTACTATATAGCATCCCCACACCCAAGCCCAAATCACTTTTCTAAATCATCACTGCACCCGTTAGCGAGTGGACAGTGAACGTTTGCCTGTTCCGTTATAAATAGATGTCTGCGGGGTATAGGTGCAGGGTTTGGTCACCTAATTAGTTTAAGTGTAGTTGATAAATGCTGCTGACCCCACTCCGAAGGGCCTGGCTGAAGTGATGGTGATGAGGGGTCGTTACGTGCAGCCGAGGGACGTGCGCCCATCTGCTCACTTCTGCTCTTCTACTTGGGTACAACTGATAATTGGTCCATAATATAAAGTCTGTATACTGTGTGTCAGCTAGTGTTGCCCCTCCGGGTAGCGGATACATAAAGGGATATACTGTGGTCTTGCTAAAAGATTGGATAATTGCGGGCCGGGTTATTTTACAGTTAACAGCGTGGTAGTATCAACGAAAAAAGATCGAAAATTTGCTTTCCATGTGGTAATGCCGGAGGTGGCAGCTATTCACATTTTCTTACTACAAAATTCGTTTTTTTCTTGTATAAAACAATGATAACATTAATTGAACGTCACTCACACCGATAAACAGGCATCGAATTTCCCCAGATGTTTTTGTACGTCCCAGAAGTCATTTTTGAGATCAATCTGAATTCGGGGAAAAACAAATTAACATAATTGAAAAGGGGACATAATAACTCACAGCTGAGGCCAGAATTCGCTTAGAATAGACAAAAATACGGACCCGGAACCCTTTTCCCGGATTTCCAAATCCCATGCCTGAATAAAACAGGTTTTGACCTTCCACTACGCCCGCAGCCCATGCTGTGGCCAACACAGATTTGTTTTCTATGTTTATTTTCAGTCTCTGAAACAGCACGTTCATCAGATGAAAAATATTTGCTTTCTTTCTCGGCCTCCATATGACATCCCTGAATTGTTTAAATCTGGCAAAAGCTGCAAACGTTTAAATGCATAACATCTTTGATCACGTCCGTAGCAGCGGCCACAACTTTTGTATTGAGTAGTCAGGCACCATGATATTTTTAAGTTTGTGTTCCAGTGATATAACCACTGTGCAATGGTACCATGTTTGAGAAGGTGATATGGAAATCGGTTTTCCTCAGTTAGTGTCCTGTTTTGGCAGTCACTTTCAGAACCGCTCATTCTTTTGGTGCCGTTTTGAATTACTGTATAACTTACTGGCGGTGGTAGCACACCATAATGGAATGGTACTAATGTCAAATTGATTGTATGTGGAGTCACAAAGGCCAAATAATGACACAACCAGATGGTTTCCTCTGACTTTGAAATGTGATCCCTCAGGTGGCCACAATGTTTTCTATGACTGAGGCATCAGGATGCTTAACCATCCTGTCATTATTCAATTAGTTCCACTGGTATTAAGTGAAAGAAGAGAAGAACAGAACTCGAGTAATGATAGGCCACTTAATATTTGAGCACCAACAGGGTGGTACAGATATACATGTATTACTAAAAATAATGATAAAATATGATACAGATATATCACTACGTATATGATAAGATATATCATACGTATATCACATACCAGACAACTGAGTACCAGTCACCAGCTAACCTCTTGTAAACGATGTTGTAACAGAGCAGAGAATACGTTGCATGTGATGCACTTGGTTTACGCTACAAACCTCAAATACGCAGATAAATAGTGACGGTTTTTGATACAATATGCAGGGAGAAATACAAACGATGCTAGTTCGTTTTGGTGCGAGACAATCCTGGTATGACTTTGTTTTGGGGGCTAGTTATCCAGGATTTGAACAGTTCCTAGTTTATAATTGTTGGGGAATTGACCACAAACCACATATCAAAACCATAATACTTTTTAAGACTGTTTTTATAACAAAAAACATTTTACTATCCATTTGTGCCTACGTTTCGGCCAGAAGACCTCTTGCTCTGGCCATGTTTATCTGGACGATGTTTAGTTGATTACAGACCATACCCTATAATAGCTTTTATAGGACATACATACACTGTTTACCTCACACTAGTTAACTAGTTGTTACTGTTAATTAGTTACGTCAGGCGTGACCAGACCAGATCCTAGCAAGACTATTACATCATTCCCGACACCAGTTACTATGGAACAGATGATGCATGTTTTACCCGATGCTAAAGACATACTGCCTGAGCCAGGGCTCGCATGTTGATTTATCTAGAGGGCGACTGGTATAAGCATGGACTCAAGACTGTCCGACTCTGGTCTTGACCTAGGCAGGTTATGTGGGAAGGGTAAGTTTGAGGTGTGTGTGTGTGTGTGTGTGTGTGTGTGTGTGTGTAGGGGGGGGGCGGTGCATGTCACCTTCTCGTTTCGGCGCCAGGAGGCTCTACTGCCATCTGGCGGCGTGTTTGTCCATCATTACTTGAGCGCGCACGGACAAAGCGCACATGGCATGGTCCCTAAAACGCCCTTGTTTGCTTGGCCAACTCCGGCGACGGATGGGGGCGGGGGTCCGGCACTAACCTCCCCTCCCAGCCCCCCGCGACCCAAGTGCCTCGCTTTTGGGCTGGTCGTAAGAAACTGCCAAAATACTTTCCTCTGGATCTCGTTTGAATGATTGGGTCGAATAGTAGACTGATCAGGAAAACAGCCGTTTCCCTTCCCACCCACTCACAACTCCTGAAATCTCAGTTTTTAGTTCCTCTATCCATGAAGTTGGTAGGAACTGATCCCAAATCCTCCCTCCATCCGAACGGAAGTACAGTATTTGATATCAGTTCCCCTTCCCTCTATCTGCACACATGCTCGGGGGAGGGAGGGACTAATGAGACATGGCAACTGGTGTCGAGGGGAGACTTGTTATGAGACATGAGATTACGACTCGGGCAAACCTTGCATGTTGAGTTGTGTTGCTTCACAACAAAATAGCAAGTGTATCATAGGAGCTTCGCTGCCGGTTTGTTTCATGTAAAGAAATGCTATCTGGGTTTATTCTCTATATTTACTATATTTCAAAGTAAAGGGAAAAAAGAAAGATCGATTATTCGCTGTGCGTCCTTGTAGTTATCACAAACCGGATAGGAGTCCTTACAACCTGTGGTAGGTTGGTTTAAATCTCTCTTATAAAACCTAATTAATTGGGCAAAGTTCTCATACAGAATATATATAGAGAGGTAGTCCCAAATCTTGTCCGAGCAACCTCTATAGTCAAAAGGCGCCATTGCATGGTCACCAGGGAATATGGAGCGCCTGAAGAGGCTGACTATGTGCCAACTGATCGTCCCACGCGGGGACGCCACGGCGCCCAGTCCGACGCCTGACCGTGGAGATAAATCTGAGATTGATTTTGGAGGCGAGCACATGCAGGGGTCGCAGATGTGGCCGAGGTGTTGGGAGGGGCGTGGGCTTTAATGCTGCAGATTCAACCAGGCTGCAGATTCAACCAGGCAAGCAGACGTGATCGTTTTAGATCTTTAGACATGTTACATCAGGTCAGAGGTACTCGCGCATGGAACGCCAAGGACCTTGTTGAAACGTGGCACACAGACTCAGTACGAGAACTCGTAAGTGGCGTGCCCGGTACCGTTCTGTAACCAGACTTGCTGCCAAAAAGCACTCCGACCTTCAGACATGTACTTGCGGCAGAACTATTTCCATTTCAAAGAAACCTGATCCAAGGCGCATCGATTACATAGGGTCCAATATCTACCTTTCCTCTTATTTTATGTGGTATTAAACTTCACTATAGAAGAGAGCGGGTTGCTACACTTCATGGTCCACTTTCAGTATAAATCCATCAATCGAAATCCTAGTTCCCCCCAGCGACCGCGGCACTGGTGTAGACTTACTGCTAAAGTTAAGGCCAGTCCTTCTCATACCATGTATGTAGTGTGGAGAGTAAAAGAGCTCTCACCTTGGTAAATGTGTAGTGGTGAAATGTCTCTAGCTGAATTCATGTCACAGATACTATGGTGTAGAACCCATGAGAAAATGCTGAATTTTGAGGAAGTTTTGAAAGGACCTATAATGGTCGACCGGATGTAAAATCAAACAACCAAAAAAACAGAAATCCCAGCGACAAAAATAACACACCGAAAAATATACATATTTGTATTAGGAAGTCGACATGCACCGACAAAATTAGAACACATGTAAATCGTATCGTTATCATTAAAGATTTTTTGATAATTTGATGATTTAAAGATCGTAATGCACAGGAAAGTGAATGACGTTTATCTTAGATACATTGTAGTGCCCTTTCCTCAAAAGAACATCAAACGCCCATCAGTTCAAGTAAGTACCTCGGGTAATCAACAACTCAGCTGGGTTCGGCAAGAAATTTCAGTTCAGACTTAAGGGGGGTGGGGGGGGGGGGGGGGGGGGGGGCTCATAAATAATGGGTGCCTCAATTATCTTAGTTATATGGTGAGCTTTGTTGATGTTCTTTTCTGGTATTTCTGTTCTTTTCTGGGATTTCTGTTCTTTCAATAACAAGAAAGACGGACCATTAGGGCTGGCAGGGCATTAGACACGCCGTGTAATTTGGCCTTCAGTCTCCATCGATACACAAACGTGGTCGTCTTCCAACAGAGGCGCCTGACGTCTTCTGCTCACTTAGATTTAAAAGGCTTGCCCTCCTCCTCGTGGAGAAGGCCTCTCATTTATAGGACGAGACGTCAATACTCTCACCGTATAGACATTCAGATGGCACCAGGAACGCCGGACTGCCTATCCGTATTGTTGGACAGTAGCAAGATTTAGAGGCCATAGTAGCGGGCTTCCTCTACATTTTACTTATCGTATGTATTCTATTGTTTCTGATATGTATCAAGTATGACCTGGATCCAAAATGTTCAAAACGAATTGACATATAGTATTGAACAGAAAGTTATGAATTTGACTAAGGACTACTCAGCAGAATTTAAAGGTGATTTCTCATACATTAACTGCTGCTGTTCTGTTAAATTGACCACCCACTCGCCGGTTGCCTTCGCTCTCTCCGTGCCCTACTATTAGTACTAATATATGCTGACGGGAGAGGTGCAGGCATCCAGCGTGGGCCACCCACCTCTGTCTCCGCTCTACTCCATAGGAGTTGCTGGTACATAATATATATCCTTTAACTTCTGTTCAAATTAAGTCAATACCTTCGTTTACTGCTATCCGCCACCATGCCTTACTTCACAATAGCAGCTTATTGGAAACCTAGTATTGCACGTCACTCTCATACATCTATATCAGTTTTCAAGTATTTTCAGGTTTCCATTTCATCGTGTCTTTCCATATCATTATATATCATCATATGAAATGTGAAGATTAACACGGACGGTGTGGACATTTTCCGTTTCCCCTGGACTTCACTGGCACCTCTGGTCCTACTTTTAGCTATCTCCTTTATCCTGTCTTCATAGGAAGATACACCATCCATCCTGCCATCGTATAAACTGTCATTATTAATGTCACCTTCCTACGAATTAATAGTGCCACATACTATACGGCATATAGCCTATGATCCATGGGCGCCGCCATGACGCCCCCCGAGTAGGTGTTCTCCACAAAAGGAGGTGAAAAAGTAGGTGTTCTTCACTAAAGGAGGTGTGAAAGAAGTGAGTGATAATTGGGAAGTGTCACAACTCTAGCCTTGCTGACATATGTATATAAAGTGTTTCATGTGAAAAACCCCATGTTCTGGGTTTAATCCCTATGTCCTCCTTCTCTAGGATGGGTGTAGAGAGTCAAGGGAACCATGGTATAACATTGAAAGCCAGTTGAATTTCGTAAGAACAAAGAGCTAGAATATAGATCTGTCCCCCCAAAGGGGCCTGACATATTGCTGGCCACCTAGTGACTGTTTTATGAACTAACAATGGCTCTGTCCCCTATATAAGCGCTTGCTATTCACATACTACAAAAAAAGACCTACAAGTGCACCCTGATACCTGAGTATAATATATTTGTCCCCAATACCATTCCTTTATATATCGCATACTGAGCTCATCTCTGAGCAGAACACTTCTAAGCTGTACCAGACTTGGCATATAGCAGCCTGTATAGTCATCCCGTAGTACCCGCATCAATAGCTAGCGCCAGCTGGGATCCCAATCCGGGTATCTTACATATATATATACATTGTGCCGCCCCTCGCTGATTCCCCTCCCACGTGACAGAAACTACCCCCTATTTGCCCTCCATTATCATCTGGTGACAAAAACTCTGTGATATGGGCGCTAGGTGTTTACGCTGGTGCCCTGTGCGCCGTTGTGTCTGGTCGGCCTCGCAACGAACTGTAGCCCGTAAGTGGCCGAATCCCGCTGGGATGCGATACCAACTATCTCGGTCAGTTTTCATGGTTTTTGGTCTTTTTCGTGACCAGCCCCCGACACCCGAACTGATCTTGTTTCGGTAACTCGTGACTCGTATTGATAGGGTTTGGCACGAAGACCTCCCAGGCTGTTCATCTGGCCATGCTATACCGACTAGATGTATGTGTATCTACTATAGTATATGCCCATGCCGTATATACTGTAGATATGCATCGTTTCGCTATATGACGTTAAAATACCGTACGGAACACTGTTCCGTACGGGGAAATACGGAACACTTGTTCCGTATACGTAGACTGAAATGTAAGTTCTTAAGCTGAATGAAATTAATTATTTTTTCTTAATTTCGGGTATATAATAAATATATAACGTCCAACCATGCTGGTACAAGCCACAAAACTCGATAATAATTTACGGTTTGTACGAACCATAAATTATCATCTCATTTTGCAGCTTGTATAGCATGGTCAGGACGTTCTATATGAATTAAAATACATCTGTGCGAGCACTACCGTTGATATCATCCACCGATTGAGCGATAAACCTTATAAATCTACACATATTTAGGCTGAATATTACGTTTGTAAAAAAGAAAAGAGTCAACAATCAGGATTCAGTATTTTGTGATATAAAAGTTTCTTAAAGAAATACTGTACTGATCAGTATTATTTTCATATCATTTCTTATCAGTTATTATTTGTTCTTCTATATTTTGTTCCATAGGCGAGTGTGCGGTCTTCCTCTCCAGATATGAATACGTGTATTGTGAAAATCTGGTCTCAGAGAGATAAACTAATCAGAAAAGGGGATAACCCCTGTCCATGCACTGTTCTTTTGAGCCAGGCGCAAAGAAAAACCAACCTGCAAAACGCTATTCAGCCAATTTAGATGTTTGTAAGTTTAAAGATTTGCCGTTAATAATCAATTATGGAATACAAAAAAGTATATTGTTAAGAGAAGGTCTAGAATGCTAAAAAAAAAAAAAAGGACAGAAAAAGGCAAAAGGTATGTTAAGAGACAAACACATACAGGGAGAAGAGAGGGAAGTGTGGATAGTAAGATATTTTTGTATACAAGAGGAGAGGACCGATTTGGGGATAGTGCGAAATAGCGGAAGAGGAGGGGGGAGTCCTTGCTCCATTATTCAATTCGATTAAGACTAGAATTTAGTGCATTATGGTTGAGTAACACCTGATGGTCTGTCCCGTTCTCGAAACAGATTGACTGTCGGCGCCGACATTGTTGTCCCTCTAATTGTCCTGATTAGGAAGACCCGACCGCGCCAGCCGCTCATTGTTGTAGTGGTGGGTCCACAATCAAGGCAGACCTGGAGGGAGGATGCGGAGTGGGGGGGTTAGGGGGGTGGGTGTCCAAGGGAAATTTCATAAAAGCCACACGTCACTAATTGCATTCAGAAAGAATGTGTCATTCATGTGCATGTGTGTTACAAAAACAGAAATGTGATGAAAAATGGATCATAACAGATGATATAAAAAAGAAGATCCCAAAAAGCGCAGTTGTTGGCACTGATCCAAACGTATTGTCAGCAGCTGGGCGTCCCACTGGGGGCTGATCCCCGGCAGGCGAGGCGGAAGTCACCCACCCTCAACCCTGTCTCCGCCTGACTTGTGATGGATGTCATTTGTTTGAATTAACATTGAATTATGCGACCAGTCACTAGCGATGCGATCCCAATAAAAGAGAGATCAATTTGGAGCCGATCTCTTCATCGGGCGTCAGGAGAAGGTGGCAGAATGCGCATGTTGTTTTCTCCTTGCTTTTAAAAAATATATTTCTTTCTAATTCTGTGTACGTGATGTGGCTTTGTTGGTACTAGGACTTTATCTCACCCCTGGTATTTTTTCCCCATAGACTTAACATTGGAAACTCGTACTCAACGCCCGTGGAGTATTGTTGAAAAATACTCAATAGGGGATGATGTCACACATTTAAGCCAAATAGTCAGTGATAGGGGCGAGATAAAATCTGAACCGCACTCGATCCATAGCCACGGATAATATGCCATTCATTTTGGTTTGCTACATAATCTCACTCGGCTTTGCCTCGTGAGATTACTCCGCAACCAAAACTCATGGCATATTGTCAGTGGCTATGGATCTCAATGCAGTTCCTTATTAGTCTCCTTTTCCGTTCTCCACTGGCCTCCAGCGTAACATTTACACCCCAGCCTTTACCGTCAGCGTGTCCACTACTTCAACGTTTGCTGTTCATCTCTGCTTTCATTGAACCCACGGTCACATTCTCCCTCATTTCGACCCTATCCTGGGGATGGGCCGTCATTGGGTTCTGAATTAGGTCTGTGGAGGAAGAGTCTATAAAAGTTGTGGTGAAGGCCGAAGAATTGGCTATCTATACTTAAAACTGGTAGACGATTATGAAATTGGAGATAGGGATTTAGGCTGAGGAAATGGGTTTGGTTGAATGTCAGTGCATTGTTGCTATGTGGTCAGTGATAATATCCATGTTTTTTTCCGTCTATGACCCCCCCCCCCCCCCCAAAAAAAAAAGAAATACATTGTTGAAGGCATGTACATAGAAAGTATATACGTGTAGTATTTATAGATTACGTCATACTTTATTCATGGGGACGGCGTGATAGTCTTAACTCTGACCTATATACCTCGTCCCATGCATTCAGGTGGAAAATGCCAGCGAAAATTCACACGACGAAAACAAACATGTTTGTTGGCGAGAGAGAAAACTATTGCACTGTTGTGATGTTGGTCTACACCAATTGCATAAGAGGGCAGTGATCAAATATAGCTATTGAATAGTTTAGTGGCCCTATTTTTCAAATAAATTGCTTGCTTCTTCTTTTATATCTTTATAAATAATTTCTTAACATCATTTCACTAATTCTATATTCGTCTATAGTACGGGGGTATTGCATAAGTGATCTATAAGACGATCGTTAGTTAATTAATGCACGAATTATATACTTTTAAACATTTTTGTCATTCAGTATTTCAAAATGTGTTCTAGATGCTGACAAATTAGACGGCATTGGTCAGCATCATGAGATCAGGGATATCACAAGGGTTTTAATCTTTAAATCTCAGTGGTGAGAAACGATCCTGGCGCGCTGCTCTTTATTACATAAGCATCGTTCACTCGTGATCGGCGCCCTCGTAGATTGCCCTCCTCTGAGGCGATAATTCATTCGGAATTTTAGATAAACGTCTTTCCTGCATAAATAAGACAGTGCGTCAGACAGGACAGGGGGTCTTATTATCCAAGGGCTCATGGGAAAGCGGTGGGGCAGGGCTAGGGTTGGGGATCAGGCTGAGTAATCTCTCCTTAGTGTCACTGCTCATATCATGGCCCATCTGTAATTGCTCGGCGGTCAGCAGAGACTTTGATACTTCAGCAACATTAACACAATCTGCTAGTCGACATAAGCTGACCTCCTCTTAACAAGGGTAACATTGCCACTATTGTTGTTGTTATAGAGGGGCCGTTCTTGATCATGATGTTGGTTATGAGTGGATGCTTTAATTGTTGTTGATTATATATATATATTTTTTTTATAAATATTTTATTTATCCTGGGTGAGTACATCGGTTTGACAACCGTTATGAGCATACCTCCCAGCCTGGGAGTTTACAGTGCAGTTTTACCTTCTTTTTGGTATTGTCATTTACAATACTACCTTTACAGCAGTCAAGATTTTTTAACAATATGGTAAGGTTGATTTCTTGGTCAGAGGTTAATGATCTTATGCCTAAATAGTTTCAGAATTTTACTCTGACCCGACTACCTACAGACCAGTAGACTTCGGTTTGTGTTTATCAGTAAAGAATAGATCAAGTTCGTTGTGCGATACACTTTGTCAATCCAGGGTTACAATTGGGTTTCTTAAGCCTAATCAGTTATTCGAAAGTCAGTAGCACTTGTGGGCAGGGTTGGCCTCCGCGACCCTTAATACTGCGGCCAGTTTTTAGAGAGTGCCCAGTTTTTTTGAATAACCTTAAAAGCTTCTTTACTGTCCAGGTTCCTTTGGCTGATGGGTAGGTTATTCCATTCAAGAGCACCCCTATATAGAGTGCTTCTCTTGTAATGTTCGATTCTTGGTCTAAGGGTACGGAACAACGGTCCTTCATTTTGTCTTAAGTCCCTCGTTGGGATTGGTTTCAGAAGACTATCGGTGGTTTTCTTGCCGAACATGAAGTTTCTTAGATGAACAGTTCTACAGGCTTGCAGGTTTGGAACTTTAGCTATTTGATGCAATACAATTGTTGGCAATTTTTTTTCACTCGGTACCGGTGTATCATGGTTGCAGCTGTGTTTAACCGGATCTGATGATTGCCATCATAGTCATAACTGTTATAATAGCAGTACTGTAGACTCCGGGGGGTGGGCAGCTGCCCCTCCCGAGATTTGAGGGTCAAAAATATTTTTGCTTGTATTTTTAGATTTACTCTATATGTATATTAGAAGTTTGATAACATTGAGCTGGTTTGGGGCTTTGAATCTACGAAATTAGGCATCAAATGTCCAATAGTAGACTTTCATGCCACCCACTCACCCCCACCCCTCAGATGAACTTAACCCCCCCCCCCCCTCCAAACCCTCAGCATTTTCCTCAGGCTACGGCCTAGACTTGCTCAAGTCTTTGATTATGAATTCAATGAATACAATAAATTACAATGTGTAAGGTTCCTCTGACTGGCTCAGGAATCAAACAGCCAGGCCAAGGGGAGAGTAGATGGAGGGCGTGCGGTGGCGGTAGGCAGCAGTAGGAGTAGGACCCAGGGACGGAGGCTAGTCTAGCTACGGCCCTGTTTTCATAGTCATCGTCATCATAGTTTTACACAGAACTCTTCTAATGATATGTCAGTGATGACACCGAGCTGTTTTTACCGCTCTCATGGATTTCACCTACATCGTAGTTACAGTAGATGTCACTGCTAACCAGGAACTGCTCATTGGTATATTGGGACCAGGTGAGGAGCACTGGAAGATGATGTTGAGAGCAGCTCTCAGTGACTCACCGCAGGACCCACCACAACGTGAGGGAAGTCTGTTAAACTGCTAGTCGCCATGAGCTGTGCCACGTGCGTGAGACATATTGACTGACAGCCACAGCTATAACCGTATATCCCCTGATTATCATGGATGCACTCTCATATCAAGGTCATTCATGTGTATGTGCACCTTTTTTTTTTTAGCGTGCGAAGTATCTATATTTAAGTGTGAACCAGTAGCTCTAAGTAAAACATAGCGTTTGGCCCTCTGGACCAAGATTGCGCAAGTTGAAATGGAAAAGATAATTTAGAAAATGTATATTGTAGAGATTATTTTATCGATTTTTTTTAAAAGACAACTTTATTGTTGTTTACTGAGATTTGCGGTACTAACTTCTGAGCATTTCACCAATACTGGTTGTAATACAACATATACTGGTGGTATTACCATGTATAACGCTTACAATATATTACATTAACGTTGACTATAGGTCGGGCACTTATGATTGCAGTGTACAGATGGATAGCGTCATGTGAACTTCTCTGAAATACTGCTACACGAAAATAGCTTCTCGTGTGCAATGAATTGTTGTGTGGGAAATCTATAGAACTACATGATTCGAGAATATCAACATGTCTGCAGGATATTTTAACTGTATGTAGATTGTTTGTACATTAAACCTGGAAGAAAACTTTGTCCACATATCGAATTCCCTTTTTCTCTCTCTCACATTCCCACATGTTTTTCAAACATACGCGGTCGCAAATATAGGGCAGCTCCATCGCATGGATAAAACGTATGCGGTGGTCGATGAGTATCTGTGAAGGCAAACTCATAGTTTTAAGTATCACAGGGGCAGATTATGGCAGATAAGTGTGGCCAACCGTGACAGGTGCTGGTGTCCGTTGAGCAACTCGATCTGATTGGGGTTCAGGGCTTTGTTGAAATGTGCCTGGGAACATGCTAGCAAGTTATGCCGTGTTATCCTCTGTACTCGCCTGTCATGCCCGGTACCTGCGTTTCCCTGCCTACCGCTGCTTTTCCAAGATTTCATTTGCTCTGCTATTGCCAAGGGATTAGATATGTACGAGAAAAGTAGATCAGAAAACTACAGTACTAAACTTTGATTTCGGCATGGTTCAAAGTGAATCATAAGAGAAAACGCATGTCTGCATATAGAAATACAAAACAGAGTAGCTGCTTACAGTTTAAAACTGCACGAGAATCTCACTCTCGTGGCCCTTCAATCTCCAAGCCCAGGTCGGGTTCACTATGTCTCTATGTACGGGAGCAACTTCAAGCGGATTCGACGAAATTCTACCGTTTTAGATATAGTAGGTAATGAACCTCACTGCTAGTACCTACCCCTCCTTTTCTTCCCCATCATGCCCTGATATATCAGCTCCTTTGGCAAGCCTTATGGTGATGAATATCTATCTCAGTACATATATAAAGATGTGCAGTTGTATGTAAAGCTCACAACAGTAGATATTGAAGCCATTGTAGAATTTGTTTTTATGAATCTATGAGAATGAAGGATCAGGTGTTTGAGGAGAGAATTGAGAATTGTTTTCGCTAAGATATGTGAAGAATGCAATGCGCATGTGCATGTAACGTCGGTGCTATCTGTAGCTGGTTACTGGCGACAGTACCGGTATGTCGCATGTTGTTAGTGCGTGTCCGAACCCAGCGATGAGCTGGTCTCTATCGACCCAGACATTAAAAGACTAATGGCGCGCCTCCTATTTCGCATCCGGGAGTTTTAGGGCGTGTGTGTGAGGAGGGGTGACAAAAAGGTTTTGCTCCATAGGCATACCATGCCCAGACATAAGGGCCGACTGCACAGCAAGATTAATCTAAGGCTCTTCGCGGTTCAGATTTTGGTATAATTAGAAAAGGGGCTGTCAGTTCATGTCCTTATAGGGGTAAATGTCGCCCAGTGCTGTTTTCTGGAAATATTTCAGCAAACATAGGCCGTCACAAGATGGCACTTGGTTCATATTCGGTGGGCTTCTATAATAATGTTTGACATGCAATAAAAGTGGTTGCATATGATTGCATGCATATTGTACCAAATCATTGACTAGGAAAAAGTATAGTAATTGCACTAACGAGGTCGTTGGCTCTGTAAAAACTACTCTACTTAAGCTATCAAAATGAAAATGTATAGAATATCTTATCGGTAGGAAATTAGTACAATCAATGTTTGAGGCTGTAGGTCGTCAACATGAACATACTAGATTATGCTGCGTGCATGCTAGCAGATACCAGGCTTTATCTATGTTTAGCAATATAACCGGAACGAGGGACATCAATTTTCTGTACACATGCACTTTTGCGTTGAACCTGCATATACTATCGTAAAACCGGATGAGTTTTAATCTTGGCTCCCGTATGCCATGACTGGAGTTTGGCATAGTGATATCACGAGGCGGAGCCGAGTGGTATCCGGGACCAAACTCCAGGAGTGGTATATAGGAGCCAAGATTAAAACAAATCAGGTTTTGATTTTATCCTACCCCTCTCTACAATATTTTAATATCAAAATCATCAATGAAAATCATCAAAATTCCGTATGCCCCTAGTAGCATACAAACGTCCGTATGCCAGTCAGCGTGGCATACGGAATCTCAATGCTAAGCCTATGGGATTTTATATTAGGGGTAGGATAAAAAAATATATGCACCGTGGGCGGGGCACGCACAACAGTATAAAGATAAAACTTTGGACATATCCATGTATACATCTATTTATGGACACATACATAAAGCTATACGCATACTTTTCCCATGCACTGCACAGCCGAGCACAGTTCACTGAGCATTGAGGTAATCATGCTATACGCATTACATGTATTTGTTTGCTTTGCTGCTGTCAGTGTCACGAGTAGAGAGCGCATGCTGACACACAAACATAGCGTCAGACGTGGTCATATTAGCGATACTCCGCAGATAACAAACCACGCGGGTAATTACCGAGCGTGCCAAGTTCCAGCCCGTGCTCCACCAAGAATCTATGATGAATAATAATGCACACATATACAGAGATGTCAGTTTTCCTTTTTTCCGTGGAAATCCACTTTTTCATATTCAGTATATGAGATTGCTTTTTCCTTGTGTCAAAAAAGATAATACAGTTTTAGCCTCATTTTCTCAGTGTTTTGAACCTCCCCATAGACCCTCAGTTCCATGCAATGGCCGACAAAGACATATTATCCAAGTTTTTCCAGTCTCTCTAAGGCACGAAGGTCCTTATGAAAAATATTTCCACTTTTTTCCCTGACCTCAGCTGACATCCCTGCATATATGAAATGTGGTTGTTATGATATTTTAACAGCACACTAATATCATAAAATAAATCGATATATTTACTTTCATAAGAGCGCGTCACAATCAGGCATGTATTTAATCATCTGTTTGTCCTCAGAGCACCGTCTTACTAAAGCTAGACAGTCCGTCTTATATCACACCCTTTTATT
Source organism: Alentia gelatinosa (assembly GCA_950022655.1). NCBI lineage: Eukaryota > Metazoa > Annelida > Polychaeta > Phyllodocida > Polynoidae > Alentia > Alentia gelatinosa. Next base: position 19,163,367 of record OX465581.1, read on the forward strand.
TTCCAACAACATCTAAATTTAATTTATCCATAACTTTTTACCTCGGCAATAAGATGGTCTCTAATGTGACTCGGTCATGAAGTCTCTTAAAGGAAACTCTGTAATTACTTCTTCTATTGTGACTGAATCAAATGCGTATTGATCGGAAAAGAGAACACGTAATCATAGAGTCCACGAGGTAAACATCTAAAAAGTGAATCATATTTTGAGAGGTGGGGATTTTTTTCTTATAGAAATATAGAACTTGTAAAAGTCAAGTGTTGTAAACTGTGTGTGTGTGTACTTCTTGTATGGGTAGGCTAGAAACTACTTAGTCGTTCAAGCTTAACGATTTGGAAGAGGTTACTATGGACAGGGGCTTGCAAAATAACAGACAGCTTACAAGTCTATTTTCATATCTCGATGACAATCGGGCCTCAGTGGAGCTTGAAATGACGTAGAAAGGGGTGGGGCGGGTCGTATCCGGAAGGGGAGAGTAAAGACAAAATCTGCGTTATCCATCACGTCAGCCGAGTGTATCCAGGCCGTACGGATTGACGTTGATGTTCTGTCGCTGTAACAAAGCGGTCAACCTTCTCAGTCGTGCACACTCAATGGGCGAGTCGTGAGTGTGAATATTTATAAGTCACACAAGCGAAGATCGACGGGGGAAAACATAATAATCAATCAATAACTCATGATCCTAATTATCCAGTGTCTTCATAGCCTCATTTCCACTTTGTTACGTACGCTGTAAACACCCATTGACCGACCCACTCAACCTCTCTGTGCTTACCCATTTCCTTTACATTTAAATAATCCCACCTCACCCTCTTTTCATCGCTGATTCCGATCGGTTTTTCCGCCATCGAGGCGGCAGGTGAAAATTCTCTCTTTGTATTGCTTGTGTTGTGCACGCCTGACTTAAACCGGATTGTTAGAGAATTACCTGTTGTCGAGGTCTGGATATTTGTTGCGAGGGAGTATTAGGATTAACACCATCCCTTTACCTGTGTTTTCTGAAGAGCCTGCCCCCCCCCCCCCCCCCTACTGTGCGGATAACCCCTCTAGTTTAGGACAAACTAAATCTGTATCCGTTTTGATACAACGAGCCCGATAATGATAGTCATATGCCGAGATATTCTAATTAAAACATCAATTTGGTAACACGTGTTTCTAATTACATTAGATGCATTTGGTAAATATTCATCGCGTTATTGCAGATAAGTCCCATATAGACGTCATACTCATGTAGAAATGCTGGTTCCGGTTAGGTCAGGCTATAACTAACCATTTTCATCAGTTTTTAAAAGTGACGGCCTAAACTGTTGGGCCTCTGGATGTCCTCGATCAGATGTGTTTTTTTTTCTTCATCATCGGTTGGCGAGCCTCGACCGGAAGTGGTGCTCAACGTCGTCTCGCTGAGTCATCCTCGGGGTGTGTGTGTGTGTGGGGGGGGGGGGGGGGGGTGACTCTCGTCCCAGCCTGTCTACCGTTGAATTATGATACGGGATATGTGGAGTCCTCCCCATCCCACAACCAACCCGACAGCGACTAGCGGCCACCAGCACTAACCAGCACGGCTCAGCACTAGCGGAGAACCAGTATTGGCGCAGTGCTGACTGAGTGGGAGGAGCCGGGTGTCATCTACCCGCACACACCCGCACGTTAACACGCGCATAGAGCACGTCCCACGCGCGTACACGGGTTCCCACGTGGAGGTCAACAAACAAAATATACGAGATGGGCGCATGTGACAGTTCCCCCTCCCCCTCCACCCCCGCCCCCGGTCGCTCGTCCTACCCCGGTATCCGGCGGTTTGTAAAGCTACATCTAATGAGGCACGGTGTAAATGCATCCTTGCCGCCGTGGAGGTAAACCCGCGGCACCCACAGACTACACACTGCTCCAGGGTTTGTACACAGAGGGTGACACCACGCGGTGCGGACAGGGACTCCACGTGGTCTCTGGTTACCCGACGGGCATCTGTGGATCTCAGCTTCCCCGGGACGACAACACGCGGGGTGTCCGACCACCCATAGGGCTACATCCAGGCAACAAAACAGAGCACATAGTTACCCCCTCCACACCCTCCTACCCTCCCTAGCTTAACCGGCGCCCTTTGCGAACCCTCAGCGCTCAATGTAAGGGAAACAATAACCCCTGGCCCCGAAATGGGAATCAGAGCGGAAATGACTGTCATCGAAAATCACACGTAATGCGTCTATGACCCTTGACGGACGCTTGCGGTGGGCGGGTTAAGCGATCTGAGAGGGGAAACGTAACCACAGGTGGGGTTAATGGTCCCTGATTCACCAGAGCGTGTCGCAGACACACGGTATCGGGAGACAAGGACCCGCCTCCCTCACACACACCGCAGACAGCGGAACGCCGCCAGGTATACATCTCGGGTATACCAACAGCACACGGCACACAGCACAGACCAGGTACCACACACCACCCCCAGTACCCTGCTGCTTATGTTTATACCGGAGGGAATCCGTGTTTTTCAGCCTCACCTGCCCACCTCCAGGGTGCTGAACACGTCCTCGGCGTCCACCATGGAGGAGGCCATGGTATATTTGGCCGGCGTTTGAAGTGGATCCCTTCCGGTGCAACTTTGACTAGGAACACTAGGAGCACACAGGTATTCCCACCCACCCACCCACCCACCGACAGGCCGACCGCCTAGAGCCTGTCTCACTCTCCCTAGAAGAAGGGGAACTGGGGAGAAGTAGGAGGAGAAACAGGAGCAGTCAGACAGGATACCCCAGGTGGGAATGTTTGGCTGATAAATCACAGCTCCATTAAGAACTAGTACTACTGCCAGGCACACACGTAACACCGGGGCAGAGGGCATCGTCTTTGTAGGCACACCCCCCAATCTTCTTTGAAGGTGCTCACTGTTGTCGATCCTCCAGCTTATATTACTACAACTCGTGCTCACCACGACCTGAGTCTTTGTCCCGGAGACACCGATATCTCCTCTTTGGAACCATAACCGGGAGACTGCAATAATGTAAGGATACTTTGTCCAACCTTCCTCATGAAGCTCCCCCGACCAACCGGAGATAAAAAAACGACCTTGAGAGAAACATAAACCATCCCATTCAGTGAATGAACAACAGAGCGCGGCAGGCCTCTAGAGAACACTGCCCTGCTTCACCGTGCACGTGCACACACATAAACTCACGCGGGCGACTTTTATTAGTGTTTTTTAGATCCCTCCCGGTTCCCCTGTGCGGGGTTTGGATCCCTGTTGACCTTTCAGAGGGACCACAAGTTGGAGTTGGCAGTGAGCGACCTGTGTCAGGTCCGGACTACCCGGGCGGGCCATGTCAGCTGGGAAGCTGGTAAATTACTAGTGACCACTCCCAAAGGTTACCACAGACGCCCGGTCACCGACACAACACTGAGAGTGCAGAAAGAGGTAAGAAGAGAAACTGGAGAGCAATAGAGGGAGAGCAAGCTTTAAACTGCCACATTACCATAGCAACGGCGCTTTGCCAGCACTTGTTGGGCGCACCCCATCCCTCTCCACCCTGAACAACACCACTGTAAGGATGAGGTAAAGCAGACCCTCAATACCACTAAAAGCGTACCTGCATTTAACACTTGAAGGACTGTTTACATATTTATGTTTCTTGTTCCGGTAAATACTTTTTACTGGCCCCCAGCTCAGAAGGACGTGGTTAAACATTCGAACATTGCTCGTAGCTTTGGAAACGAGTAGATGTAGGTGGGTTGCCTGGATCAGAGTGAGGATTACTGATGAGGGCTGTTGTCGGCCCTGCGTTCCGACGTGGCGAGTCGATATTATTAGCATAATAGCCACGCACCGCCTGTACCCGTGTTGTAAGTGACACTGCCTCGACTCACGGCTGTGTGGTGATTGTCATTGACATTCACCACGTAACCCTGCCCCGTGACCCAGGAGATCACGGAGGGATCCAGATCTAAAGGAAACGGCATACGTAACGTACCACCACCCTCCCCCGACCACACACACACACCCTCACCATCTAGGCCTGGTGTATCACAGTAATCCTTGTGACATTCCTCACATCAGCCACAACTGCGTGACCCAAGTGAACTCCACTTTCGGGGGCGATCCGAGCACACAGGAACTACAGTTAGAAGACAGTGCCAAGGAGACAAGTCTCTTGTTTGCATCCCGACCTCTACGGTATGTCATGGTCAAATGCAGCTTCACGGTCCACTGCACTAAGAGGCTAAGAGGCCCTGGTGTTTCGTAACCTACAAACAGAGGAAACAATCCACTGAGCTGATATATCTATATTTCCATCCTGTTTGTGTATTTCTAAAACACTGGCCATCTGGAGCACAGCATCAACAGGTATGCCCGTCAGCTTACCTGGTGGACAGGTGAGGGGCAGACCCGGCTCATCTGGGATGGATGGATGAGGGGCGCACCTTCACCAGGTGTTCACACGTCGGACCAAGGAGTCACTTCACGAGTTAGGGTTGGTGGCAGATGGGCGTGTAGCCATTACTCCAGGGTGTGTATAAATAAGCGGAGAGAAACGACTGACGGACGGGCTGATAGTCTGTCACTCTTTGTAGTATATACCCGGCCGCTCATCGATATCGCCATACCAGAGTGGCTGTATAATCAAGGAGCGAGACATGGAGACATACCCTATGTTAAACACTAGTGACTTAATCATTTTCTGTCCCACAACTGGTGCAATGAACTGACACGACTGCGTTAAGGCCATGGACACTTTGACCTTTGACTAGAGAGAGCGCGTACAGTACTATGTCGTTACACTTACGGTTGCTAAGTGATCAACCACGTGAATAAACATAATTAGAGCATTAGTTGTATTGGTTAAGAGAACACTATCTGCTAAGCGCCCATACAAGAGGAATGCTGTATCATACATAAACATTTTACTGGATTGTCTACTGTATACAGCTAGACAAATCCGACAGCCCGGCCAGCTACAGCTCGTAGTACATCGGAGCCTTACTATAGAGATCCATTGTGGTCAAACCCTCAGGACGGTCAAGGTGGCAGTCCACTGTCCATTGTATGACCCCCTCTCAATTCTTCCTCTGGCCAACCATACAGTAAGACAGTATAGGAATACCAATGGGAATTCTGTGACCTTGCTTGTGAACCCTGGATGGGCTCCCACGCTGGATGGACCCTGGTGAACTGACCGACCCTATACGCGCCCCACACCCACCCTAGTGTGTAGGGAGGTGTGAGCGGGCAAGATCCAATCCAATGGGGATCACTCGGCGGAGGCCCTCTGGCGATGACCTGTGATCTCCAGTACACCCTCACAGCTGGGGTTGCCCTCCCACAACGACACCCCTACACCTACGCTAACACCCCATAACTCCTACGCCCAGGACAGAATTCCACATGTGGATCTAGAGTTAATAGGTGGAGTTGTGAATATCCAGCATATGCCTGTTGTGTGACTACTACGACAAGAGCCAAAATCGGTCGTTGTTAATGAATCACCGGGCGCTTATACTAATGTGATTAGTAGGACAGCATTATTTATTAGTCTTAAGTGTACTCTGTGTCATTGATCCACTGTATTGTCCCAGCGATGGGTTGCTCCATGGTAACAGGGAACTGATAGTGAGAGTTGTCTCCATCGCCAGTCGAGTTACTCACCATTCACTGAATTGCTTACAAACACGCCTGGTTGTAAAGCAGCAATAACCCACACATAAGTCCAACCGGCCTCTGTGAAGCAGAGCTCCTCTGATCTGGTCTGGAAACTCCATCAGACTAAGCTGCTTTTGCCGTCTTTACTCCATATGCCCCTCCCCTTTCTTCTGTACTACTCTCTCTACTATTGCTCTGATGCCAGCCACAACAACACAGCGTGAGAAAAGCCTGCCGATACCAGCGGACAATCCCCCCTGCCACCTCCATTACCTCCCCGCGATCCCTTCTGCGCCTGTATGCACCGGAACCGGAAGCAGAACCGCCCAGTGGGAGCAGCAGCTGGAGCGAGCTGCTCGTAGCTGGCGGGGGAGGGAATGAGTGAGTAGAGTGAGCGACTGCACCGCGTGAGTCTCAGTGTGTGTGAGTGGATGCGGGTGCGTGTGTTACCCTCGTGTAGTCACAGGATCCATAGTACCCTCCGCACCCTTCACCCAACACCAACACCGACACCAACCCCGCTGCCGCCGCCGCCGCCGCCCACAGACGCCCGGGGTGGGGATGACTGGTAAGCTACTCATTGTGCGGCAGCGGTCTGCGTTTTGATCCTGGCGGAAAACACGCTGAGGACGCTGCCTAGCGACGACGGTGTATTACAGTGCATCTTACAGAAAGAGCTAGCCCGCCCGCACTGCCCGTGTCTCCTACCCACCCACCCACCCTCCGGCATACAGTGTTACACACACACACACACACGCACGCAGACTAGCCCTTATCGGTACCAGACGCGGGGGAACGACGATAATAGCGACGTCACCGCCGCCCGCCGACCAGTTTGTCATCCTGTCAGAGTCGACGACGGTGCTGCCGGGAAATTCTCCAACCGCCGTCCGCCGCCAGAGCACCGACCACACGGGCGGGGCAAGTCAAATCTATACCGCCTCAGCGACCGTCCGGTGCCGGGCATGTGGCTTTACTGTGTAGGGCCTGGCCCGTGAGAGGGTTCGCCGCCAGAAGCACTGACACCACACTACACGCAGCTCTGACGCTAGCGGGCAGAGAGCAACTCCAGCCAGTTGCTCACCCCATAGTCTAAGGAAGCAATATCGACATGTGGCGGGCGAGACAGAAGTGTCCAACCCTCAACCCTCAGCCTTCCTGCTCGGGTCTCCAGCCATGTGATAGTAACCGGAGTCGGAGGGGACGGCAGCCAGCAGACGGCAGCGACGAGAAACTCGCGGTCGTGACCCAGTCTCTATGTCAGTGCCACCACTAGCCCGTTTTCATCATCTGACCTAATTATGCTCTCGTTGATCGACTGAGCGCGTGAGTGTGTGACCCGCTTAAGGCTCTGGCCCAGTGAGGCTACCGGGAAGTATGCAGCAAGATGTAATTCATCCTGGGGATATTGTTACATGACAGTAAGGATCCAGCTGACGCCTACCAGAAGTGTCTGTCACAAGGTTGCGGTGTCACAGCAGGCTGTCACGAGCCCTGAGAGTGTTTGTAAACAGCCCGTGCTGACCATGCGGTGCATCTCCTCCCTCCGTGGAGCTCTCTCCACGACTGGCGCACGGATTGCACATAGTTTCTAAAATGGGAATAATGAATCATACTCTCTGTGTGGAGAAGCACCTGGTGTATATGATTACTAAGTGACAGCATGTCACCTCAGTGTAAACTCTGTGTTATGGTGTGCACGAGAAATGAGCCGGATTCAATATATTCAGGGAATACCAATGATATAGGGTTTACATCAACACCCATGTTCACTAAGGTGACATATGTAATGTTGGTTTATCTGTATTAGTGTATTACAACCACGAGGATTGTTGTTTACGTTCTGATTGACCCCGCCTCTCTGACGCTGAGGATAGTGCATGCTTTGGGAGTTCCACGTGTGAGGCCGGGTAGAGAGGACGCGACGAGAATTTCCCATTACCCGTAGACACACCAGTTAAATGTGAATGAGTGACTGAAGGAAGTGTGGGACGATCCATAAATCCTACCAGGGAGAGTGTTTGGAGGAAGGTGTGTGTAACCCCCAACACCACCCCCCAATCCCTCCAGCATCCTCCCCCGGCCCTCCAGGCGACCACGCTGGCGGGCCTCCAGGCCTCCCCGCCGCACACCCCGCCCTCCTCGTCGCCGCCTCCCGTCGCCCGCCTCCCCATGTTCGTGCCGGGGGGCGCCGAGTACCGCTGTCTGAGGACGGCGGCCATGGACGAGCCGGCCGCCCTGGTGACGGACAGCGACGTGCGCCTCCTGGTGGACGAGGTGTTGGAGGACCCGGTCATCTTCAACGACCGGCGGGAGGCACCCATACTGGTGGAGGACGAGGAGGTGCTGCTGAAAGGGGTGGGCGTGCTCGACCCTGAGCTGGAGTACAGGCAAGAACTGAGGTACAACCAAGGGCTGACTGAAAATATCAACCTCAACCAATACCGCGAGTACGTATTGCATGCTTTGTTTCATGTTTCTTACCGTTGATTTTATTGAATCACATTAAGTCTATGCTTTATTTCCTTATCTATGATAGATATCTGTATGCGAATATTATCTGACTGTGTTGAGGAATTTTCTTGTCCATTGAAAATCAAAGAGGGTACTATAGATGTTAGTTAAAGTGTTTCTATTTAAATGATGGCATTAGAGGTAGGGGATATCTAAAACAGCCCCCCCCCCCCCCTTCCAGGAATCGTGATATCCCCTCTGAAATGAGAACACACAACTAATGGTCTGTGCAAAAGATATCCTGTTCAACTCCCATTTGTGTATTTTTCTTACTTAAAAATGATATATAATTAAACTTTTAATCTTTTTAAATTGAGAATAACTGCGTCATTTTAAAACATCAGTGGTGCTTATTACAACAGCTGGCATATTACAATAGATGCCTCAGTCTATAAGAGGTAGAATGTGTGAATCGGGAAAGCAAGTTTTGAAATGAAATGTAGGACAATTTTAGAAATAATATCAATTCGGGGTTGAGAAGGTCGCGTGATTTTACCATTCCGTCATCCTAGGAATATTGAAGTTCCCGGACTCCGATATTTGATACTACATTTAGTCACACCACATCGTCACAGAACACTACTAACTAATTGATAAAAAATGATCCTAAGCAGGTATGTTACGAATTGTTATTGGCAAACGCTAGAAATAATAAGGATAAGGAAGACTTGCGAACAGGGTGCAACCCATTGTACATATGGTTGGAAAGGTATTTTGACATGGTCGAAATATTCATAACCGAGGTAGTGTTCAATGGAAGCAGATACTCCTCTATGACACACAGAGCTTGTATTTTATCCTACCCCTAACAAAAAACCGCCATAAACTTAACATAGGAAAATTTTATGTGGCAGGCCGTGACATAAAGTGTTTTATATGCCACTAGAGTAATAACATTATTGACCAATCAGAGAGCAGGATGTCAGCTACTATGAAAAAAGTTCTGTTGGTCGTCGTGTCAATATTTATCTTTTAGTAATACAAAAGCAGAGACGGGGTAGGATAAATACGAAACCGAACTCGAATTAGACTTGTCAGTGTCTATGCCACTCTGGTCAGGTCTGCTCCTCACTACACTCGGCTACGCCTCGTGTAGTAATACACGACCTGCCCATCGTGGCATAAACATTGTCAAGTCTAACTCTCGTTTGGTTTCTACTAAGTATCTCACAACTCGACGAGTGTTCATATTAACGCTGACCCCTGCGTCTGAGATGAATGCTTCCTCTTGTTCACGACAAGGAACTCGCAGCAAAAACGGTGAGCAGCAGCAAGTACATGCATTTAGGATTCCTCCTCGCTCACCCATTCTCTTCTGTTGACGGAAGCTTCCTCATAGATCTCTCGTGAGAATGGTCAATATTTGGTCTTTGATGTCATTCTGTAGGCTAGCCGTACGATCGGAATGTTAGTGAGGTCAAGAGCAAAGTATGTTTGCGGTTTGGGCGCCGCCCGGGTGGTATGTTCAGTTTCGAGACGCCTGTCGTCGTCTCAGCGGGTCAAAGGTCAGCCATGACTCCTTCTCAGCGTGCTCAGATGCAGCCCTTTTGTCTTGCAGCTCTGTGAGTGGTGTGCTGCTCGCTATCATTTCGCAGGTCTCACATAGCGAGCTGCTCTTGGATTACATCCACATGGTGAGAACAGACGTCAAGTTGGGAGATGGCATGCATAACATGTCCATGGTAGTTATAAAACATACGTTTTAAAAAGGAAGCTAAAATAACACGACCCTAGAACAATGGCCTTTTTCCAGTAAAGGTATGTCGTGTTCAGTTCCTCATGCAGCTACAAGTGGATAGTAGGTCAAGAAAAAGTCTCGGGAGAGACGAGTCACGGTCCTAGCTTTTACACGAATTGTAGCAACCCTAGTCCGAAAATCTAGGACACTCGAGCATTGAAAACCCCTCTACTTATCAAACTTGTATTTTTGGAACAAATATATTTGAACATCATGAAGAAATACATAGAGACTATGCTGTAGATGTAGGAGAGACAATCTGGTAGAGAAGTATTTGAAATGAAAGAATAATGTCTTATAATTATGTATAAACGTGTACAGGCGGGAATTTGGCCCCAAGACAGGGTTATGGATGTAATGTACATCAAAATGCATGAGATTGGTATACACAGGGATTAGTGTAGTCATTCCCTTTTGTTGGGATATTATAGAGGAAACCTATGAAATTTTAGGGTCAGAGCTTGTATCCCATCGAGTTTGAATCACGTAGTAATACACAAGGCAAAGCCATGTGACTTACGTGGCGATTCAAACGAGATAAGATCAAGCTTTGACCCTAAACTTGAATAGGTTTCTGAATTTATCCCATCCTTCACATTGACTAATGGGCTAACATTTGTGACATAATCCAACATTGAATATTTTTCCTAAATATCTCATGGGTATTGGATACAAGTTTCCAACGTTAAGTCTATGGAGAACAAATACCAGGGATGAGATAAAGACCCATCTATACTGTATATTGAGGTATATACAACTAGAATGTACAGTGTAGTAGTTGCCCGTCTCCAACTGAAACATCTTCTGGATGTGTAGGTGTAGCTATGTAAAACATCTCAGATATATGAATGTAAACATTCAATATTCTAAATATAGGCTCATGTACAGGCACTCTCTCTATCTAAATGTACGTCTATAGGAACAGACGCAAGTGGTGATGATAAATGGAAGGAAATACAAGTGAAAACGGTACAAATTCCGAATGATTGAGCTGCCTGGGTTACTCAACTGCCGATGACCGCAGACCCCTTATTCAGCTGAGCGTGGACTTCCTATGCTTTTTCCACACGTACATTTTATTTGTGTTACACTGCGGTTTGTGGTTTGGTGAGCAGGCCGTAGTTACATGTGGGTGGGTGGGAAGGGCATGAGCAGCCCCAGTCAATCCAGGTCACTCGGTGTACCAGTGGTAGCCAGGATTTGAGAAAAGACCATGGCAAGGCACTGTATCAATTATTTGAAGATATCTGTACGGAAAATCTATGCTCAGTTTTAGCTTATCTAGTGCTGGTGCTGCTTGAAATATTCCTCTCTCTATATATTTTTAAACACATAACACATGTATCTGAAATTTAACTCGGCATTCCTTACTGGGATATAATGATTAACAACTGCCCCTGGAATTAAATGTAAATTTCTTTAAATCCAACGTATATCATCCTATATCTGATATATATATATATATTTTTTTTTGGGGGGGGGGGGGGGGTCTTGATAGATGTTTCATTGTAAGTGTAACGAAATAAATTAAATAACAGTGTTTTTTATGTAGATCTCACATTTAACTTGACATATATATTTAAGTTTGACATGATTCGAAATTTAAATAAAAACAAACAATAGATTAAAATGTGTCGTATTGGAATTTCACGATCTATATCTTATATGTAGTTAGATATGTATATATACCGAGTAGAGACTTGTATAAAAACCTTCCCATAAAGTAGTGTATAGATATGATAGGACTTTTGCCTCACGAGTATCCGCAGTTCTGGCTTTCCTCAGAACAGAAGTGGTGTTTCATGTAAAGGAAATATTGTATCGTATGACTAGTGTGTGCCTCCCGACCTCTCCAGACGTCACATGCTTCTTGGTAGTACTCACTGCCGAGTATCATGTGTGAAGATCATTACACAGCGCACTGGGCCTCTAAGTCCAAACCCACATCAGATACAGGAGGATCACTTATGGTTTTATACAGTCGATGATGTTGAGCAGCACTATTTAGTAATGTGTCTCTATGCTGAGGCTCCGCTATGTCTGTGAGTAACTTTACCGTTCCTCTATTATATGTAGGTGCTATTACATGTGTGTACTTTCGCATTTCGTTTTTAGTGGTACCCTGTAATAAGATTATATATTTAGAATCAAAATAGCTTAGTCGTTTTGCACCAGGTGTGGTCTAAATTTGAATTAAAGGTATGGAAATAGTGCATTAAAGGGAACAATAGAAGTAGGGTAGATGTGTATACACAGCAAGAATGCATAATGTCTGTTTGACAGTTCATGGTGGTCTTGTAAAGGCCGTATATTTATATTTCCCGATAACCGACGCGTTGTAATAGGTCCGTCTTTTTTTTGTACCACATCGTTGAGGTAGTTATACCATTCTTTCAAAGAGCTCTCAGCTCACTTATACCTGTCTTTTTTAATTGCGCTGAATCAGGTAAAGTTCTGATACTGGTTCATATGAAGGAACTAATTCTCACACACGATCTGCTTGGACAGTTTCAAGCCGCTTATAAGAATTGGCCGACACTTTTATCAAATTGCCTGTCAAAAATAACCGTGTATACACAAGACAAATCAAAGCCGTAGATAATATGTTTATCATAAACCTTGTCAGTAGAATGATGGTGGCTACCAATCTCAGTAACAAACCTACATACATTTAAAAACGCCTACCCAAGGTGAACTGTACTGTCTGATTCCTGAATAAAAAAAAAATTGAAAAAAAACCCTGACTGAACAGGGCAACGTACCTCGAAAGGAATAAAACACGTCAAGTCAGTGAGCGGTAGATAACTTAAATTTATTACACCCGCAGGCCGTTTGTTTACTGTTATGTAGGGATTCCGATCAAACTTCAAGAGGAATGCTATCTTTAAAAAAGGTACATTTCCATTGCAAATTTAAATGTTTAATTCATTGCATAAGATTTAGAGACGAGAACCATTCCGGATATAAAAGTAGTTGTATTCCCAAATCATCGATTTTATCCGGTTTTTGATCCGCTTACGCCTTGTCGTCATAAACCTGGTTTCTAGGTGTTGTCATATTGACAACATGTCAACACGGTGCGTAAAATCTCGTGCCATCGATATGGTTCTAAGCAGATAACCATGAATCATTCCCCAGTCAGCCAGTAATCCTGTGTATGCTCAGTGTGTGTGAAATGAAGGCGAGTCATAGTTTGATCATCTATCATACTCCTGCCATCTACCATACGGAGGGTAACGTAGCCATGACTTCAAAATAGGATATGAAAAATTCATCACTTCTCTCCCTGATATGGCTTGAAGCTAGATCTCTCATGATGTTCATAATTTATGCACCCTAGAGACTCACAGTCCACAGGTACACGTGCCTTTATTACCTTCTGTCAGTAGGTTTCTCTTTATTTCTCAGTATCAGGCTCATTGTGATGGTAAGATCTGCTTCTGATGGACTGTGTCCTTTTGACAGCCCAATTTCTGTTATGGATGTTGAAAGGGAAAACTGATTTGATATAAATAAACAATATCGTTAGGCTCGATTTGGATCCCCATCTAGGAATTGTCATTCAGGCATCACGCAAATGAAACATTATGAAGGATATTTGAGAATGGGTTCTTAAATTGCTTGATCCGTGCATATCTATTTGAAATAACCTCATATGTATTCGTAAAATGTTAGAGATATATTGATTAAAAACTATTCCATGTTGTATTGAATCATTATATCACACTAAAGTAGGAAAGATAAGCAGGTTTAAGTTTCCTATTGTTTTCTCGAACCTTATTGGTATCTCTCTCGAAGGTTATCTAAAGGGAATTGCTTTGTTGGTTGAATGACCATCCAGTTTGAGGTTGGGCTGTTTGCGTTCGTGTCTCATAAAGGCTTGTTCAATCACTGTATTTAAATAATCTCAACCACACTGTAAAGTGTAGAATACATGCTGTGAAACCACAACTCTGTAAAGTAAAAGTATAATTGAAGCGACAAATAGAGGAGTTTGCCCCTCACCCACAGTTACGCCCCACATCTGTTAGTATTTTCAGTGATTTGAGTTGAAGGGATAGTTATTTTCATCTCGCATATAACAGCCCGTTTTTCCCTCTGAACCTTTGAGTTACCGGTGAAGATCTTTGAGAAAAACGTTTTGTAGCCCGGGGATGGGGTGGGGCGGAGGAGGGCAGGAGCAAGCCAAATTCCAGCAAGAAATATGAAATATAGATCATGCTTTGTACTAGTCTTATGAAATGATCGATACTTTTAGCGGTACGGTTACAAACCGTAACTGGGATTTTCCGTTGGAAGAATACCTCTACACCATTTTCATATTAAATCGTCTTTTCTCTATTTGTCTTATTATATTGAATTCTAAGGATTCTTTCTCGGTTTCGTTTGACTGTCTTTTGTTAGTTTAATTATAAAGATATTGCTTTATATGATGTGATGTTCTGATAATATACTTTTGAAATAACTGATTTTTTGTTAGACGTGATATTTTGAGATAAGATTCTTCGCTATGATTTAGAGTGTCCCGGGGCTGAACCCACATTGAAAGGGTCGGAAGTATATGACTGTGATTCAGCATTGGTTTGAAGTCAAAGACTCAGTCAATCCACCTCAAACGCTACGGGCGTTACTTCAAAAGATGACCCGTGCAAGTTAGCAGGGCCTGCGTAACGTTGTGCGAGGTACCATGCCAAACGGAAACTGATGGATGTGACGGCGTCAGTTTGTGGGCGGGCTTGTTCCCTACTCAGTCTTAAAAGAATTCCGCTAGGAAGTAAGTATAAGATCCGTGACTGATAAAGATCCCTCATATTAGCTATAAAAAAAAAGAGACACAAAAAAACATACACACAAAAAAAACCCCACGAAAGTTCATATATACGGGTTGCAAGTTTGCCGACAAATGACGAAATACGAATTTTTTAAAACTATTATATTTTCATTCATAATTCAATAAGATGTAAAGTTCATTAATAATTACACAATAGTAGCACTCACCAGCGGGAGACAAACATTATTAAACCGTCATCACTCTGGTCCAAGCCATCATAGGCCACTTACTTCTCGGGCTTACGTAGCCCGAAATAACATTTTTTTTCAAAGTTTATAATCTCCAATTTTTTGCTCATTTCCAACTTTCATCCTTATTATATTAGTCCTGCGATCCTTGAGAAATGTCCACGGATGTCAACGAGTCCATATTTCAGTGGGCTATCGTGGGAAGTCACGTATAATCTTGACGAGTATATATCTTAAGTTTGAATAGAAGAAACAAAAGGTGCGCCCTTTTCTATAGCAAAACTTGTCATATGAGGTTGACCGTTAGAGTGAAATTTCATACCAGACACCACACTGGCTTACGACTAGCTGAACAAGAGCCAAAACACGCTATTCCATTCTATAATTAACCTTTAATCGTAAATATCGTTAGTCCATAAGTTAGGTTTAGTTATTTATCAGTTATTATAGTCATTCAATACGACATACCCATCAAGTCAGCTTCCTATACTGATGGAGAAGTGCGTGGTTTTCAATGTAGCTCGTATGTACACTTGGGCAACTAGAGATCCTGCCAGAGAACCATATTTCTTTTGAGGAGTAAAAGGTTATCCCTTAGGGAAGGGTTCAGATGCTGGCTCTGAGAGAAAACTATCATTGGTGCATCACGTCGGACCGCAGTAGGTATACCTGTCTGTCCACACAGTAACATGAAGAAGTCGCCAATCTAGGTTTGCATTACGGCGGTTTCCAGTGACATTACATGACAGAAATGATAACATTGGCTGTGTGGAGTGCGCGCAGACGGTGTTTGGCTTGAGGTTGGACTCTGGTAGTCAGAGCTTGTGTGGATCCTGGTTTCTCGAGTGGTGTTGTGCTTTACGACGTCGGTGTGTGTTTGTCTATCTACGGTTTTTTTTGCAAGATTTTTTAAAAGAACGTTCAATGTTCGCTCAAGTATCTTCTCTTATCGTGAGAAACTCAGTTGATATTATATAGTATCAGCTGAATTTATACTCGATGAATTATGGGACAAATGATCCAAGTATTTATATCTTTATGTAACATCAGTTACATGTAGTTGTGTATGAGAAACAACCTTGATAAAGAAAGATGTAAAAGTATTTCAAAATTGTTTGCATAGAAAACAAGGTGAAGGCCTGCGGATACCTTGTGGTAAAGGAAAACTAATTAGCGCACAATAGCAGCAGTTTCCCCCAGGCATTTCTCAGGTCCTGCATCGGCATAATTATACATGCAAATTCGCCGAGGTCACCACGCTGTGACATTCATATATAACAAAGCAAGCACGTGTAATTATGTAGTTTCTGGTACGGACAACTTATATTGTTAACCACAGGGTATTATTAGAAGAAGCGTATTAAGGCTTTTAGGAATTACACTATTGGCAACAATATACATGTAATCTAGTCGACGGTTCTTAATCGGTTCTTCAATGTGTCCAATTCAGCTTAGACTTCAATCTGTTGCAGGTGGGTTTGATGGCAAATGTTTGATCGAAAATTAGCAGTAAAAAACACACGAGAATTTGGATGATCTACAACTGTATCCTACTCAGAATCCAGGCTGCGAACAACATTGGCTCTAGCTGACCTGAGAGAGGCTTCGTATAATAAACAAGCCCGAGAGACAGTAGTGCATGGGACATATGGTTTTCTATATTTATTACATGGTAGAATTCACGACTGGCGTTATTATGACAAGGGCGAGGCGATTAATGCGCACAACTTCACCTGGAAATGCCAAGCCATCGGGGGAAGGGCAGCACATGGGTGCGTACATGCGTTGAGTGAGAAGGTAGCTCCGGGGGAGAGTGATGGGGTAAAGGAGTGGGTCTGTGGGCATGGTGGATAAAGTGTGAAAGAAGTGTGACCCTTGACATCAATTATAACCCTAGCACACCATAGATATTGCAGCCCTGAATGTCAGATCCCCATCACAGGTGCATTATATGGCTCACATATCTATACCAATTGCAAAAAAAAAAAAAAAAAAAAGAACTATTCACTGCCCACTCTCCTAGAATAGCTCCTGCTCTCTACTTCCTGCGGCCGCTTATATTTCTGCCCAGTCCTGCCTATTTGGCACAAAATCTGTCCCATCTGCCAGTTTTTCAAGTATCCTAAATTCTGAGCACTTTGGGGAATATTTTGTGTTTCACTTGTAAAAAGAGATGCATATGTTTACATTCAAATGATATACAATCATTTCTGTAATTTGTGATGTCAAATCAGGAAAAGACTGTTGTATTACTTTTTTCAGTGGAAAGCACCTTGTGTGTTGTAGGGTTTTGTTTGTCAACATGACACTTGTGCTCATTTGAAGGGCCAGTCTAATCAATTGTGGATTCACATTATAAAGTAGTTTAAAGCTGAAAAAGAAACAACTTGATAGTCTATGAGGCTCATTTAACAATTCCTATATTTCCCAACTCATAATATATGAGTTTCTCAACTTTTGATAGCTGCCCTGATTTGAATACGAAATGTTAGCCGGTCCCCCCTGTTCTTAGCGGATACCCAGGGAACCTGCGTATGATGTCACTGATATGAAGCAGAGACTAGAAAGCGTCAGCACCGCAAGAAATCTGGGAGGAGAGTGACCACTGTCCTGATTAACGCATGTCCCATTGTGCATCACAGGCCAGGATAGCGTAAGGTCCCTTGACTGTTAAAGCACTTCTAAATGGAATTCTCAGATGAGAAAGTCAGAATGTTATTTATATTGGTCTGATTCCGCTGATACTGCTTTAAGTGCAGTTTTTTATTTGTTCTCACTGTCTTTGAGAGCCATATCAAAACAGTGGGCAACGGTAAGTTGCTCATACTGGGTCACCTGCAGTATATGGATTGGTTCTCCGTATCATTGGAGGCTCTCAACCCTTATGCCCAGCCTAAGTCCCGCCTGCTCCACATTACCTCTACCCCACGTACTTCTATATTCAGTATCTACACCAGACCACCACTGACAACCAAGACTAAAATCCCCGACTCCTTTTTTTATTTTTTTTTTAAAAGATAATGTTTATTCTGGAGGTTCTGTAGGCTCAAAAGAGTGCCTATTTCCACAGTGCTCCAGGCTGGAAATTTACATGCATTACTTTTGAGCCTACGGCCTTGTTCAGCCAACAAGGCAGTAGGATATAATTATATAACAATCTGGCGCAGAAAAACAATACACTACTTAAACAGTTTTATTGTGGTCGGTTGTTCTTGCACCTTCCTCTCGAGCTCTCATATGGAATAAAAAATATTCAACAAATGTCTTTAGTAAAACAACTGTCGTTTACGTTACCCCTCTCCCACCAAAACCATGTGATACCTGCTCAGTGCGGACTGCGGCAATCTCATGCCCTCAGAGACCAAGCAACCGCATGCCATTCCGATTTGTCAGATATTGCAATAACTCACCGACAAGGCAGTGTGGGAAGAAATGGATTTTTTTTGGTATTTTTATTTGTTTCTTCAGTATGCATAAGTCCCGAATCCTCCCTCAAGTTCTACAGACCTCAATTCTGTTATACAGCAGAACGACTGAATACTGCTTTAGCATAAACTTCTTTTAATTGATAGAAGTCTGCTTTTATTATGATACGCCGTGAACCAGCCAATAATTCATATAAATTGAATAATAATGTTCATTCAGGAAATTAGTATTGGGTAGAAAATAAAGAGCGATTACAGTTTTTGAAAGATATGATTTTAACAGTAGTCTAATAGCCTTAAAATTGTAGAACAAAAGCAATATGTATGTTGTACATAAACTGTTACAAACATATTAAACTGCAAGGAGTATTGTATAAGCTCGGGAAACGAAGGTAGAAAACCGCTTGTATTTCAGGGACAGTGTCTTCAACCGACAGGATAGAGACTCAAAATGATTGATTGAGATGTTATTGACAGTGCACAGGGAACTTGAGGAGATGGAAATGTCAGTTTTGAAGTAATAATCCATACCTTCATCTTGAATTACACAGAATAAGACTGATCCAGAAGCTGTCATTGCTAGGACTGATATGTTATATCTGATATGTTTATATCTTTTCATTGATAAAACAGACATATTGTCACTGATTAAATTCAAATGAATTAAATGACACCTTCAGAATATGAAAGTTCAATATTTGTGTGCTAGAAATTATCTATTCTACATGTGATATTGTGTTAGTGAAGATTTCATGGAGAGTGTGGTAGTTATATATAAAAACATAAACACGCTCCTGCTGTTGCCGCTGAAGATAGCCTGCAACTCATACCAGTGAGTCTGTAACCCGATAAAAAACTACTGCATGCCGTCTGTGTTGGGTCTTCTAAACCGATTCACCTCGATCTATAGTGAGAAAAGGGAGGCGTTATGTCTGTAAAACACGCCGCAAGTCGACTGCAGCGCTCAACCGGCTCTTCCCCCCCCCCCCCCCCGAATGATCCCGCTCCGTGGACCGATGTGGATCCACCTCCTTTGTCACCTCAAGCACAAACTTCACTATATACTTTGTCTAAAGTCTGTTCCTCAGACACCATTATCTGGTTGATTGTACTATGACTGCCATTTATTATCAATTCTGATGTGTAGTAGAGATAAGGGTTGAACTAGATGTTTGCATGTGTATATATTCGGATTGATCGTCGTTGGTATTTTCCTAATGTTAAAGTCTAAAATTTTCTCACGGTGTGTGTATTCTAATTTGACTTGGAATGTCTATCATAGTAACTGCTAGGAATGCTACACGCACAATTGTCATAAATCGGTAACGGTACATACACTGACCCGATTACTTTAAGGTAGAACGTAAATATTCCCACTATCTCGATGCTGGACCGAGTCCGTGTTAAATGAATATTAAATTTAAAGAAGGTAGTCATGAGTTGTTTAAATTACCGTCATGTTTCGAACTTTTCACAGTCCTTCATCAGGGTGTGTTTATTGCTTGAAAGGTGTTATATTAGATCAGTTTATCATATTGTTTCAAATGGAAGTGGAGGGGGATGGCTAATAGTATTCAAGCCATAGAAATCATTCAAGCCATGGAATACAATCATTTATCTGTTGTATTGTATTCACTCTTTGAATGACCGCGACCCAAGTAGCAAGACATCCGCTTGGAGAGTGGCTTTTCCGGAGGAAGTCGAGCGGCGCAGTGAAGGAGCCCTGCTGTTTGGTGATGATGATGAATACAACGGAAAATGGCGAGTACCACAGGGTTCCTAACCCCGGCGGATGTGGGGTCGGGGTTTGGGGGTTGAAGGAGGAAGATAACATTGGTGTGGAAAAGTAAAAATAACACATAGGAAAAGCAAGCGGGTGGTCAGGAGGGATTGCGGCTGACACTGATCAGGTTTGTCAGACCCAAAGCGTCAGGCGCACCCGGGAAATATAGGAGAGCAACTCCTTCTAGTGAACTGAAACCTGTTGACTCGTTTCAAAGGTTCAGTACGTTGCTTTCTGCAGTTAGTCTCCAGACAAGCAGAGTACATAACTGTTAGTAAAGATTATAGAAAACAGTTGCTGCAAACAACATGGTGGATGTTATTAAAGATGATGCACAGACCTGAAAAGCAAATGATAGTTACGACATAACCCAGAGAGAAGAAAAAGAGGAAAAGGGAAATACTGACAAGAAATCATGCAGTTTCATAGGGAATATTCTGATTGGGCGTATATATAAATGACTAGATAGACAGTGGCATGTAAAAAGTGATGAATGCTAATAGAGTAGCCAAGTATACCCATAAAAACAGGAGGGTTAAAAATGCAGACCTAGAAGGGCAATGAACATTAGTTTGCCAGACTTAGTAAAGATAGTCCTGTTAATGTAATTCAAAGTCCTTGATTAAAAGCAAGTTCCACTGAACTAGGCAATTGAGGAGTTTTCTGCCCTCTTTGGTGGCCTATATTTATGTATTGCGTTTATCTGGAATGGTACCACTACCTGATGTGAAGTTCTCTCGGAATCACCCTCATAGATATACCCAACTTCCATTTCTTAGATCATAGTGTTGCATCTATTAGGTTTAAGCCAAAAAAACAAAAATTTTTTTTTAGATCATAGTGTTGACATCTGGTATTGATATTATTCATGATAATTTCATGCCGCTATGAAAGCTCCATTTCTTATGTTCTTTATTGATTACGAATACATTCTGGTTGCCCTTTGTATGCTCTCTATAGTTCTTTCTCGAGTACTATTTTCTTTTTTCATATACTAGGTTTAGCTCATACACACACATGCTAGCGTTCTACAAATCAATAAGAACATCAGTAGCAGGCAGGGAGATCATGAATATTCTCATGTTGGCATAAAGGTGGTTCTGAGCCCCCTCCCCTCCCCTATTCGCCTTCCTGTCTCGCCTCACTGCTTGCATACCAGAGTTACTTTATGGTAAATACGCAGAGACACTTAAAATTCAGTCCGCTCCCTACTTGAGTCAATTGATATTACATGCAAGATCTCCAGGAATGTCAGGCTACCGGAACACTCAGGTTCCAATACACCCACAGCACTGGTACTAAATTTAAAACGGCCGTAAAAAGAATTTCGTGTTTCTCGCTTAACGAAATCAGCCGGCGGCCACTTAGTGTATTGGCTTAGGATCCTTCAGGGTGTATTTCAGGGGTAGTGAGTGGGATCCGGTTATGTCGGAGTAGGGGGAAGGGTGGAGAATCAGAAAACAAGGATGTCTAATTGAATTGGACATTTCAACTTAATTATAATTAGCAAAGAGAGAAATCCTGTACCAGGGCTACTACTGGTACTAGGCGCCAGGCACCAGGGGTATTGGCAAATGTTTAGGAGTCTGGGGATGTAGAATTTCGCAATCCCATTAGGCGCGGTGGGATACAGGCGCCGCCGAGATCCGAGATGACGATGTTGTTCAACAAAATGCAGCTGTCGTACAGCATGTGGCTCATGGATATTAGGAGTAAACCTGATATGATAAAGAGGCAGGTGGAGGGGTTCTTGGTGGGGAAGATTTTGTTCCCCAATCATTAGATAAAATACCAAAACATAGTTAAAAGGAAACAAAACATATAAATGAAAGAAAAAAAGTGATAGATTACAGCAATCTTTAATGTTTAAAGGTACTCATTGAGTAATTTGAGAAAGGTTGGAACACTGGACTTGGTCCTGACAGCCCTTAGCCCGATCTGATGATATGATATGCGGACGGATATACACAAGAGGCCGAAGTATAATAGAACATATTGGACATTAGGCTTCCTAAAACAAACAGAAGGCCATGATGTATTCTCCTTATATTTTTGCTGGCCGCCAAGACAGATTCCGTGTCTTCCAATTCCTTTCACTTATTTGATGCAATCAGAGAATCTTCGTTAGGCAGCGATACTCTCCTCTCTGCTGGAAGCAGCAGAAACCGTGCCACCAAATTAGCCAAGCGTTAGCGTTTTGCAATCGTACTACAGGGATGCCAGTTGGTAGGATTTTGCCTACATGTAGGATTTTCATTTTAGTCTCAAAGTGATGAAAAGTTCAAGAAATTGTATGTTTTGAGAACAAAATTGACTCCAGGTTCCCTGAAATCTAAATCTTAGATAAACTTGTTCTGTAATCTTTCAAAATTCCGAATTTAGCTACCCCGAGTACACTCAGTTAGAGGCCCTATGAATCCCAGTGCTCCAACCTAGAACTGTAGGATGGTAGGATTCCTGTAGGAAATGCTCCTACGGATAAGGGCAAACTTGAATACTGACTTCTGATTGGCTTAAAATATATGCCCAAGAATCTGCTAGTAGAGTGATGGGGATTCCCCATACACCATGTGCGTTTTAGGTGATACATAGACTGGCCTCAGTCCCCATGTAGGAATTTTTTCTGACCCCAACTAGCATCCCTGGTACTAGAATTGAATATCTCTCAGGTGTACAATGAGTGGTCGAAGTAAAGACTCCTGATGTAATAAAGAAAAGAAGAAAATATCAGTCCATTTATTTTGATAGAATGTATGGCACTTTCACCAACTGTGATAAGAACAGCATGTTTTATTTTGGCCACACATGTCGGTAGAGGATGCATGTGAGGGCGAAGACGAAATCAACCAACAATTCGTTCACCAAAGTCGATAACATATCCCAAGTTTGTTCTCCTAATCAGTAACCTGAGTCATCAATACTTTTCTGAACCACATAAAAAGAAGGACTCCTATTTATAACTGAATATCTATTAATATGTCTCCTCGACTTACTTCCCCAACGCTAACGAGTAGATAATTTGGTGTGACGCTTTCTTAGGGAAGAAGCTATTCTCACCACACTAAAGGATAGTCGGCATGTGGCCACGTTGACACTCGTGGTATTTGTTACTTTGTGTCTGAGTAGCTCTTAATCTTTATATCCCCACCCTGTCTTGACAAGCGATACCTGCCAATTACCTGAGCAAACAGCCCACGTGCACGTCGTTAGGAGTATGTAACAGCGCGCGTGGGCCATGGTCAGGGACCGCTACACTACTGACCACACCATCTGGAAGTCTGCTTGAGCAAGCCCTTGAGCAGTAATATTCCTGACTCAGCAGATCTTGAATCACAGTCGCGATTCATGAAGTTCTTTTTTTATATAAGATATCCATGTCAACTATTCAAGGTCACTCAAATGTCGCAAGTATTAACCATGAGTAATTCGAGATGAGAAACCTAGATAAATTTATCTATGTTATGAGGATATGAACTTAGTGTACATCTATATATATAAGATATCTGGAATTTAAGTCCAATTTTAGTTGAAGGTGGGAGGGATTCGGTTTTGGGACAGCCATATTCATGTATGAGTAAATGTAAAATGACTCGCCAAATGCATTGCATACCTGTGGAAAGGTCACTGGAGGTTAATCACAGCCTTATCACTTCAGCGGCCCCGCGTTCCTCAAGAACACTATATTTTCATTTATTACAAAGATTACTTTCTGTCGTCCGTTAGTGGTCAACCCTTAGGTTTATATTAATAACACCGATTGGAGGGGTCATTATGTTGTTTTTGTTTTGTTTATGTAGTTTATCTTTATCAAGAAAAGTCTACTGATCGTGAAAATAGTAATATAGGGAAGGACTGGCGAAGTAGTAATTACATCTAGTACATACTGATATAAATCTGCATTGTATATTTTCTTAGGATTGTGTTGCCCGTCTTTTCGGGAGTCACTTTGGACGTAAGAGTAAAGATCAGACTTCCTCGGGTCACTTTTTGTGAACAGTTTACTCTGACTGGAAGGTTTGTTTTTGTTGTTCCCTTATGTGCTTTCTCCCTGACGATGGGTTTCCTGCATGGAGTTGTCCCTAAGTCTTTACTGCCATATAAGGAATAAGGTAGACTCAGCAGCCAATAATTGAGCAAACCACGACTTTCACCCTGACCTCCTTACATAGTGTTAATAGCGCCCTGGGAAGTTCTACAGTCTGTAGTTGACCTGAATTTCTTGGGCCAAAACCATACTCGTAATGCAAGCCTTGTCAACTGACACCATTCTTGGGAGACTAACCACCTAGTATTTCTGCCGTTCAAGAACAACCAATTCCCCATCAATCATCACCACCCAAAGTCCCAAACTGCCAATTTGTGAAGTCTCAATCGTAGAATGGTACTTATTACGCCATGGTGTGGTCGAAGTGAATTTATACTGCTAGTGCGTATAAATTAGATATTCTAGCACCGGTATATAATAATATTTTGATGCCCCAACTCCTAGACAAGAGGAGCATTTTTGTGTGCAAGATTATTTGCCAAGTCCATGACTTGTAGAATTGTGCTTTAGCAAAGAATGGTCTCCTATGTGTGTAGATTGTATGAGAATAAGTGTTTCATCATTTCCTTATAGAAGCGTAGGTGATATCAACAAATAGTGTATTAATCTTAATCAGAAAGTCCTTTTAATGATAATGGCTGGTGTTGCCGGAAAGGGAAGTTAATGGTAATGTGTGTAGGCACAAATACTAAATGCTGGATGTGTTCCTTATTGTTATCTGAAGCTGGTGCCAGCTGATCCAGTAATAACTTGATTTCCCCCTGCAACAAGACAAAAGACATAAGATTATTGATTACGTTCGCAATTTTATTTGCATCTGAGGTAGAACACTAATCCAAACAATCCTCATGCCAATTGTCCATAAGGCACCCCTCCGATGATGACGGCGGCAAAATATCAGAAAGAATTATGTTAATCTGCAGTGGTTAGAGCTAATGAAGCCGGGGAAATGATCCCCAGTTAATTAGCCCTTAATTAGCAGTGGACACGTGATCAAAGTGAGGGCGGTGTGTTATGGTAATGGCAGCCACCCTAGGCGGGTAAACGCGAACATGGAACTGTTGGCAGAGCCCAGGTCAACGTCCCAGACCTACTGGTTAAGTCACCAGAGGAATCACTGAAATGGGCAAGTTTTATAAACATGGGGCACCCGCTTAAGTATCCTGTAGTAACCGTTAACGTGAACGCTGTTCACAGCAAGGAATCCTTACAGATAATTGAAGTGCAGAGATTTTGGAGACCTAAGCACAGGACAATCCCCAGAATACATGTTACGCAGTCTGGATTACCGTTGTTCGAAGGGCAACGACAACGTAGCTTGGGAATGGAGCCACTCAGCCTGCTTGGAAGGTAACGAGGAAAATCCCACGTTATACAGTACATGTAGTTTACACTACCTTCGCCAATACATAGGCTTAATAGAGAGAACTGAGGTTTGCATGGTATACCATGGGAATAAATAAAAAAAAACAAGGAAACTAATAGAGGCAAAATCTGTCTGGGTAAGGATGTGATAGAAGCAAAGGAGGAAATGAATTATCTCGGGGCCATAAATGACAGGGATTAGAGATTTGACAAACATGGGGACAAAATTCTGAAAGCTATCAATGATAAGCACTACCTCTTGAGAAGAATTAGAAAGTTTGTGGATAGGGAAACGACATTGAGAATCGCGAAAACATGCATACTACCGGGTGTCGACCACTGCTCTTTCCTCCTGGAGGGAGCACTAGAGGCAACAAAAACTAAGGTGGAACGAGGCATCTACAACGTATTAAGGGCTCCTTTAGGGAGTGTATGAAGGCGAGGGGTTTTTAAGTAATCAAGATTTATTGAGTAAGCAATGTTCTAAAACCCGAAGTTCCGCGAAGATTACTAAAGATTGGTATCATTAAGAGTCTCAGAGAGAATTCTTTAATTCGTGAAGTGGAACAAAAATTAGACAGAATACAGACAAGACAGCTAGAAATCCACCATGTATTTGCCTTGACCGAAAAAAGAAAGTTTCAGACGATCATCAGCATACTTCGGTGTAGGCCTTTGGAACTCGCTTCAGTAGAACCATAGAGGAAGTTTAAAATGGGAGTATAAAACAATTCTAATAGAGAAACAAGTCACGTAATGATGAGAGGCAAGAGTGAATATATTGCTGATATGACGTTGCAGTCTACCTGACGCACATCGGGGTCTGGCTTCGCTTGTAATGTTGTAACACGATGCTCAGTCATTCATTGCAAATACCATTCATGTTTGTCATACATGTACGCACTATTGCTTGGAAGAGCCATTTGTAATGAATCGATGGCAATAAACATTTTCAAAGAAATAATGGCCGCAATTCAGTAAACTAATCCATGTAGGTAAGATAATTGTTTTTAATTTACAGAAGGGTAGGCTAGGAGCTAGGCAGTGGTGAATGGGAGGAAAGACGAGAGGGTGTATAAAAGGGGCTGGTAGAGATTAGGACAAACGAAAAGGGCTTTTCCCCCCTGAGTTTGTAATATTCAGCGGCTTTAAGGAGCTACACTCACCGCCTGTTCCCAGCCCGAGACAAGCCACGGCAGCAATAAAACAACCCTTAATAAGATTTACTCAGTCATCTGTCTCTGGATATCCTCATCATGGAACCATACAGGCTTCTTTGATAGGGAAGCTAGGCTGCTAGCAACAAACACTAGGTTGCTATCTTGTGCATATATGCAACGCTGGCTACTATTGTGGGTGGGTTTATTGTGGCGACGACACAAAACCCTTATCCCTGGTCTTCTCCGCCAGTCCCCCCTCAAAGCTGCTATAAACGTAATAATGTTTTTTTCAGTCTGTATTTGGGTCTTTGGCAAGACTGATTAAATTACGGCAAGGTAATCGTTTGTGTGGATGGGTATGTGGCACGTTTAGAACGTATGATTGTCAGAGAAACATCACGCAAATGCACCATTACCATCGCTGCCGTGTTTGTCTTTGAAGTGCAAAAATGGGTTGGCATGGCGAAACGATGGGGTATTAGCCAATCAGCATGTGTTGAATTAGCCCAGCCATGCCGGCAGTATAAGGTAGGAAACGGGAGCTAGAATTCTCCCCTTGTTTATGTTAGTCTTGGTATGTTTAGTGTTGTCAATATCAGATTGGTACGATTTAGGGGCACTCCGAGAGATATGGCAGTTTCTAACTGATGACCTTTTCGCAGTAAGAATACAATCAATTTCTCTTAATTACCCTTTTTAATCGTGTGTGAATACTTTGGCCATAGCGAGAACCCTCCGGCTGTTTTGGCTTTTTCTTTTATCATTTCCATTGTTAATTACCATTATTTTTCATGGTACTTTGGAATAACAGGGAAGGTGTTGTTAATTGCCCTGCCCTTCTATAAAATGAACCCATGGATCCGAAACGGCAATTCACCATTGGTTCAAGTTCTGGTAAATCTCAATTACTATTATTGGACGTTAAATCCACCAATCCAAACCAACCCCCCCGGGATCTATAGTGCAATAGTAATATCTTTCCATTTATAACATGAAAAATGTTATGATATGTATATAATTCCATTCTGGTATAGTGGAAAATAACAGGATAAGAGAATTAATCTATTTTCATAGATGATGTCGTAATCTTGCGAACCTTTGGAAGCTATGCGATTGACAGGTTGATGGCCCAACGTTGAAAGTCATCGCTCTGGTTGAGAGCAGTAAGTAAATACTACACAAGGATCCTATGGAAAAACCAAACAAGAGTTAGTCGTGTTGTTGTTTATTGCACGACGGCAAGATCGCGTATTACTGCGCGAGGCGAAGCAGAGAGCAGTAATACGCGATCTTGCCGGAGTGCGATGAACAACAACATGACTAACTCGAGTTTGGTTTAGAATTTATCCTACCCCGCCCGTCTAAATTACTTCTACATTAACAGATGACGTCATTTGTCAAGTGTATCCCACTAGAGCAATATTTTTCATTTTTCTGAACTCCAGACCGAATACAGTGACCCAATGTTAAGCCTATGGAGATTTTTATTAGGGGTAGGATAAAACCATGTGGTGGATGCCTTGACCATACCCATGGTCCTAGCGCAGTTGATATCCCCCAGCTGGTGCCCTTATTGACAACAAGACCTGCTGCACCTAGATTCCTGAAAAAGGTTGGGTGGGCGGCCCAGTTTTAATTGCCAAGAAACCAATCCACAGGGTTTTGGGTTGTGGTGGATGGTGATGCATGTCCTTCGATCAAAATGTCACTCAGATAAAGGTCAGCTGTTCTGCACATTCAAAGGCTCGATAAGGTCATGCGTTTGACGTTGATAGGAAATTGCTAGAAAATGCCATGGTAATGTATCAGTGTTGTTTTTTTTACTTTTCAACAATATGCCAGCTCACGAAATGAAATGGTGCCAGCCAGCAACATTTGTGAATGGGCTACTCCCTGCAGCAGGGCACCATGATAAATACTTCAAACCAAATTCTAACCAACATGGTCCACATAATCAATTAAAGATCCTTATTGTAGAAAAATCAATCTAGAAGAGCCAATTAGATAGTATGATAAATTATGGAAGATTACCAGATGAATGGCATACTCGATTAAAGGATTTCAAATTTTCGCTGAATGAAAACGTCACTTTATGACTCGCTTGGAAATGGGATATTTTCGGGTCACAAATGCATGAAGAATTCCCTTTGGTCTGGTAGAGTGATGTGAAGGTGCTCGTACTTAAGACGAACCAGCACACGCCTAATAAATCAGCGTTATGAGGTGCGGATGGTTAGCATGACTTCACACCCAGCGTGACCAAGTGTGAACATTGCGGGATGAAGCAATCACCCCGCCCACCCTGTTCGTATCAAGTCCCGTTTGAAAGGCCTCCACTCATCGCCGTCAGAATATTGCCTCAGTGCCGCAGCAGGCCTCGTGCAATCTCGTCGGATCAGGGGCCTGCTGAGGGGGTCAGTTGCCCGCACGCTGATTGTCCTCTGTCGTCGTTCAGTCTCCACACGCACGGCGCTTGCTGATTGGTTTCTTAGTTACCCGCCTCATGACGTGCAGCCACGTGGATCCGCCGGAGACGTATTGCCCTTGTCGCCTTCTAATCACGTCTCGTTGAGCTGCTCTGCGCGCCATTCATCCGCTTCCCATCCCATGCGTGCGGCTCCTTCGATGGCTTTCACTGGGATGTAGGTCAATGGCTTCGTCCACCCTCACCACCACCACCACCACCACCACCACCACCACTACCGCCACTTTGCCACGTACATGATTTCCATGTGATTACCGCAACCCCAGAAGCTCTGCCCCTTGCTTCAAGCCACGTTGCCCTTTGCCTGACTCCTCCTTCCTCATTGCAGTCTTTCTTGTCTCCCTGTTTGCCACGTTGTCCGTTTCGTGATTATTTGTCTCCCTGTTGCTGCATCTTTGTCTCCTGTCTCCGTATACCTTTCCCTACCTTCCTGTTGACAAGGCTTCCGGTCAACCCTCTGCTATCCATCTCTTCTCTGCGAGTGAACTGTCCCCATGCTTCACCTTCCTCTTCACTCATCCTTCGTCCGACCTCCTGTCACATTTCATTCCACTGCCTGTAGAAAGAGTGGACACCTCCTGATACCCTGGCGATGATGAATGGTCATGATCGTTGAGCAACATCAGTCGAGCATTGACAACTTGAAGTCAATGACCACCACATTCAACCTGGACCAAGCTGAAAGACAGGGCCACCTGTGCACGCCATACTAACTCTATGATACTTGTTTAAGAACTCGCCACATACGCGGGTTATCAATACATTTAGTAATGTATTGATAAAGCGTTTATCGAGAGACGTACACACGGCAACCTTTTGAGTGGGTGAGTTGAAATGAGTCTATTTCTCTATGAAAGCACCTCCCCAGACTGTGCGATTTCTGTGAGTTGTGGCATCAAGTGCTTGCTGTATACGGTTTCCTATCGGCAATAACCGAAATATGAATCAAAATACAAAAGATTCATTACGAACAGTCTCATAATAGCATTTGTCTATGAGGCCACACTTCTCGTGCCACCTTAGTGGTGAACACAGTATGACGGGCATTGATCCAGCAGGACCAGCAGGTCATATGCCTGCTACCACGCCCCCTGGTGGACGCTGACCGCTGATGGATGTCCTGTCTGGGGCACTTAGTATGCATGATATTGGGCCCAGGAGGAAGGGGCAATGCACAGAAGCCATCGCCGCGACCAGTGCCAACTGTGAGACCACCTCCCGTTCTGCTGATAAGGAAATTGAAGAGAAAATAGATAAGAAACAAAGAAAACAACCCTCAGCTAGTATTATCCTGTATTAATTGTTGCATAACCAGAGCCGGTTTGAGCGGCAGAGGCCGGTTCATCCCTAGTCAACTCTGGTACCATGTTGTCGTAAGGCTAGTGTAAAAAGAGGGATTTCATGAATATCTGTCTTCATCAGATGACTAGAACGCGGGTGGTTTCTCAAGACGAACCCTGGTTGGTCATGCCCTTTCTTTTTATTCAGACAATTATAAGTACAATATCTCTACTCAGCCCTTTCTGTATGTGCTAAAAGGGACCGCAACCAAACTCCACCAGATAGAACTGTGGACGTTTTTTTTTCAATTTTTGTCCCTTGATATTGTATAGCATCCATGTTGGACGAGGAGAGACAAAGGTATCCACCTTGTCTTGATTCCCAACGATCCTTAAATTCAGCTCCCCCCTCAGGGAGTGATTACATAGCTCAGCTGTGCGCATTCAATGCAGAATGGCAGATCACCAGGAGGATGATCTCCTGTTCGCTCTACCACCTCCAGGGTTGAGGTCACAACCAAGTAAGCAAAATATTTGCTCATCGCCAGACACACGTGGGGGATGATGGGCTGGAGGCAGGATGTAAAAATATCTATGGGTTCCTAGACATTTGTCAGAAGTGTAGCAAAGGGAGAGAGAAGTACCTGGGTTAGTGGTTCTGTCCTTTCCCCACTTACCCTTACCGTCCCTTTTCACTATGTTGGGTCCTTAGGGCTATACAACTCGAGTGGCAACATAGCCTCTGAATATCACTTTAACATTGTAATACGGATTGTTATACATATATATACATGTATTATGCTCTTCACTGTACCACATCCATGACTTTAATCATGCTCCACGCCCTAGAATTAGAAAGGAAAATATAATGGGGAGCTCAAATTCGGGTAAGGATCCAGTGAAACTCGGACACTAAATATGTTGGGTTTTCAGGTGTATATCATTAATGCAGTTGAAATTGCTCATTTGTTCATATCACTAATATTGATACACTCGGTATTTTTTTCAACTCATTGCAAATTATTTCTTTTGTGAAATGGTTACCACACGTGTGGATTTTATGCCGTAGATCTAACTGCTCGCTGTTTGTGATGTATTTTACGAGGTTTGACCAATGCCAACAGCCAATATCAACAGATAGGGGACCTATTAAATGGTGTTTGCTTGACTGAAGTACCAGTTATGAGGGAAGTAGGTCAACGTGAGATGGTTATCTCGGTGACTGTGTCCTGAGAGTCTGTGGCTCACCTGTTCGGTTAATACCTGTATCTGATGATACATGTATGTAGCAGTGTGACGCGCGGGTCAATGTCTTTGATGATAAGGAACGTGTGATTTTATATCTAAAACGGGATCTGTGTCGAGAGCATTAAACATTCAACACAAGTAGGAGCATGTACCAGATATAGAAGAACCGATACGGCGGAGCTTTGGCACTAAAGAGGGTCAAGGGGCTCCAGAATAGATCTATATGGTATCCTTCCGTCTGCCTCACATATTTTCAGAATTCGATATAGTATTTTATAAATATGCATGTATCATTAGAAGGAAACCCACGAGATGAAAATAGCATGGTCCGTACTCCACCGAGTCTTAATGTAGAGCTATTCATGAAGCGAAGCTGAGTGAATTACTCTGCGGTCAAACAAGGTGGAATGCAGACCAAGTTATTTTCATCGAGTGAGTTTCTGATTTTATCTCACCCCGTATAACATTATTTATTGTTAAAATGAATCACCCAATTAGCCATTGAGTATTGGGTACACGAACTTCACGGCTGTGGAGTACGAGTTCCTAATGTTAAGCCTATGGAGAAAAATACCGGGGTGAGATAATTGTATATACCATACAGTATTCCATATCATTATCATGCGGATTAATAGTACTTGATTGTAGGTAATGGGGATTTAACAGATAATAAACATGCACGTAGTTATCTCTGTCCCTCCATTCCCTATCCACCAACTACAGGCTCCATATATACCTGCGTTCTATCAAATGAGAGGCACGTGTTCTCCCAGGTTGGTCTATACATTCCTTTATGTGCTCTGATCGTATATATACATACGGGCTGAATAAAGACTGCGTTTGTTTGTGTGAGAGACATGTACGGACACACCCGGCCCAACATACATACACTTAGAGGCGCGTGAACACGTGGAGCTTTCACCTGTGTACCTGACCAGTGGCCGGGGAATAAGGGTGGTGGGCTGGACGGGCAGTGGGGGTTCTGCAGGATGGGGCGGTCGTGTGTCCATAACGGCCCACTCCGCGATCACAAGGGTACATACGTAGCGTAGACAAACACGGCCTCGCTCGTTGGGACTTGTACCTGTGAAGTTAATAATGCCTGTACCTGGGGATCAACAGCTGACCCGCTGCCAGCCGTCCTTACCGTAAACCAGAACGTTAGCCGGAACCTAATACACTTCCCACCACCAAAGCGATAGCTTGGTAATTTTTCAAACCTACCCACTCTTTCCAGAACAGGCTGTGTCCAATGAGTTATTGGATTTTCTCCTAAAAAAATGTCAACATCCGAGTTCCTACCCTGAACACTGAACTTGACTATACTCCCGTTTCCGTTGGCCACCAACAAAAATGGCGGTGATTTTTTAGTTTTCCTAAAAGTCCGTCGGTGGTGCCACAGACTGTACGTCGGTATAAAAAAATCGTTGAGCGTGCAGTGTTTGCCTTGTTTCTGATGCATTTGACTGACAGAAGTCGTTCGGTGGACGCCTAATTGCACAATCTGTGCACAATTAATCAGTGAGCACTTTTCTGCATGCCTGTTTCCATTCACGGATCTAGCGTCGGTAGAACCCAACTGCAGATCGGTTGCGACTAGTGTGCCAATGTAAACGGACTTAATCGCAGTCACTGTCACTAGCACAAGCAGACCTAGTACAAGTTTGAACATAATTCAAGTTCCGCCTGTTAAGGCAAATAGAGATAACGGATAACTTCTACTTCAAGTATCAGTCAGACAGTAAACTGACTCAATTTTCACCTGAATAGCGTAAACTGTATCTGATCACCCTCTACATTAAACTAAGTGTATCTGGTGCTGTCTAGTTTAACACCCTGATTGTGTTATAATGTGCATGGCCAACCTTTACACTCAAAGTATTGTAGTACAAAATGACCAGGACACACAAGTACACGTTTAAGGTTTATTCACAACTCCCTCAATGGGCAGCTGGCATACAGTTACAATGTAGATTTAGGGAAACGAGGCGAATGCACTTCTGTCATCAACCGAAAAAAAAAAAAAAAAAAAAAATACAGCTACAATGTAACACAGGAAAATTGCTGAATCAACAGGTGTCTTCGGACACCGTTACAACAAACCACTCGGCAAAGGTGCCTCTGGTTACTCCGGTGGTCCAGATCATGGACAGTCCAAGCTGTTATATCAGCCAGAGGGTGTTGATCAGGAGGTTCACAGGGAACCTTTTGGGGGTGGTTCGGGCCCAGTCAGAGACAAATTGACATCCGGATTTTTTATTTTATTTTTTTTAATTTTTATTATATTTGAAACCCTACTTAGGTCAGTGCGAGACGTGACCGTTTCGGATAGGTTTTTTTTTACTTGATGATAAGTCCAAACCGACGCTATACCTGAAAAGAAAAGAACAGAAAACAAGTTAGCGAAACAATAACAATAACAAAATAACAATAACAACAATAAGGGAAGATGTTACCCAGTTTTAGACAGAGAGATGTTATTCCTGTGGGTGTGCTAAGGTTGTATTAGCTTAATGGTTGTTTATATCAATCCATGCCTAGTATTGTGCCATTTGGGTAGCTAGGGAGGTGCAAAGTGGGTAGTGCCCTGCCATTTGGTCAGGAAGGCCACTTGCATCACCCATAGCGTCCCTGCACTTATTAGGTTGGGGTTGAGGATAGGAAGTAGAAAGTCCATGGTGTAAGGGTGTATCAGTGGTACCTGGAGACTTATATAGTAAGTCTACTGGACACCCTCTGACGTCACTTCCGGGACCAGGGCGCCACGTGGTGGGCTTGCAGAGCGTTGCTGAGGCAACCCTCCAGAGCCCTTCTGAACCCTCGGTACAATCCAAGGTGTTCGGAGGCATTGCCGACGAACCAGCGGCGCCCCTCTGTCGGGCTCGCCACACTATCAACTAGGTCGAATATGTAATGAGTTAAAACCATTCTTCTTCATAAAGCCTATCCTCCATATCACACTGATATTATAGTTATTCAGTTCTATTTGTCGACCTCTTATCTAGAACAAATGTTTTTTTAGTCATAATTTCTTATATAGTCCATATTCAGTCGACAACGAATGAAGAGAAAATTGCAATTTTTTCATTCAACATTAACATATTGGCTAATCCGATTTTTATTATTTTCTATTAGCGATATAGCAAATGTATTTTGAAGTGATACTGGGATCACCCAACCTGGTTTAGCAGGGTAACAAGATGGAAACCTGCCAGGGCCATAGTCATACAGTATTCTGAAATATATAGAACAGTTCCAGATCTCTTGTCACCCGAATGACACACACACACACATCATGAAAAAGGCATGAGATGGCGCGGCGGCCTCTCTCCACTCTAACTGCCGGTGAGTGGCGGCCAGGGTTCCAAGGTCGTTACCACAACCCGCCTCCCCGGCCTGTCAATGGCCGTGAACATTACTTCAAACAAGGAACCGCCCCCTCGACGACTGCTTGTCACGCTACCTAGCGATAAAAAACACGGACAGACAAGAGCGGGTGGCCCGCGGGCGGCACGCGTCCAATACACTGGAGGTGCTGCCAGTCTTCCTTCGCGCCATACTACTTGGGGGTTTAACGTTCACTTCTTACAATGGGGCGGCAAGGAGGAACTGTCATAGAAATACATGTATTATCATTTCCAGTAACGTCGCTCTGGAAACTAGCTCTAGAATCCATCAAAGGAGCAGTGTTTTTCCATTTTGCAGTTTATTTTTCGTATATCATGGAATGAATGTCATGTATTCTAGATATATAGCAGTTCCAGTTTCAAAGAGGATAGGGAAACCTATCCACCAACATATATCGGGAAGTCTATTCTGTTGACGCGGCCAGAGAATACAGCAATACATAGCATTCAGCCTCGACTTATACCATTATGTTGGTTTAATGACCTGTTTTTCTTCGTTCGCCATAAGTGGATTTGAAGATTACATTTCAAATAAAAAAAAAAAAAAAATACTATTAAGCAATTAATTCGATATTATATCCAAGGTTTTTAAAGAAAATACTCTGCATTACCCTGAAACCCAGGCTGGTGTCTTTTGCGAGATAATTTCGGGATAAGCACCGTATTTATACAAGCACTTAACAATTGGGAGAAGAGACCCCCCCCCCCCCCCCTCGCCTGAATAACAGTCATGTATGTTACTGTAGTAGGACTATTTCGGTATTTTCCTATGTAGCTCCCAGACATCTCACACCAACTCCTATAATCTTATTCCTTAGAAGTTCCTTTAAAGATAGTATGTGTCAGAAAGAAATGTTAAGGTGTCTTTATGGAAACAAAAGATTTTCTACAGTAAATTCTGTGTTAAGTCAAATAGCAATGGGGCACTTATAATGATATGGCGCAACAAGGCCGTCCATTTGTCTCCCGTCTAAATTTACACAAGTAAATACATATGATCCCTGATTTGTCAGAGAAGCTGTTCAGTCTTTTACAGATGCATTATTCACAATGGTGAAAGGTTGAAGCAAGTTTAGCAAAGTTTGGTGTAATTATCCCAACTTAGTCTATGGTTTTATATGAGGGTATCAATTTCAGGTAAAAATGAAGGATGTGCATCTAAAAGAAGAAACTCGTAGTAATCCAATCAAGGTATCCTATACTTCTGATAGCCAATCCTCTTTGGTGGGCCTCAGATCTGTAACCGTAGGTACATACATTTACATTACACACACGTGCACATGCAGCAGACACATTTATATGTCTCCTAGGTACATAGCCTCACAGAGGTGTTTCGTCCAGGGTTACTAGACAGAGGAAATCGAGCAATGTATATGCTAATACACAGGTGGATATGTGCATGCACATGCGAAATTTGGGTCGCAGATAAACTTTCACCAAATTTTACTTGGCCACACGAACAGGGGTTTGTACTAAGGTCCGACACGTTCTGGAGGTCAAGGGATTAA
This sequence comes from Alentia gelatinosa, assembly GCA_950022655.1. NCBI lineage: Eukaryota > Metazoa > Annelida > Polychaeta > Phyllodocida > Polynoidae > Alentia > Alentia gelatinosa. Next base: position 19,199,973 of record OX465581.1, read on the forward strand.
CATTTAACTGAGCTATTAAATAGCGCTAGTACTGTATAGGACTCCTGCTCTGCCTAAACCCCTCCTGATTCTCAAGGTCACGGAAACCTCATCATGGACCGCCCCATTCACATAGCACACAGCACCATGAGCACGACTAGAGAGAGCTCCCGTTGAATAGATAAGGTATCTACCTAATCAGGGAAACATTAAAAGTAAATTGATGAAAGGAGGAAATGTGATCATAGTAGGGTGCTAAATTAGGCCCGATGGCAGGCTCGAAGGCCTTGAGTGTTATTTCTCTGTGTACATGTATTCGACCCATGGACCAATATGTTGACATTAATAAACATGACATATATGTGCATGCATTCAATTAGCTGCTATCAATTCCATGATTAAAAGGAAATTGGTTCAGAGGAAACCTCTGCCCTGTACGTAAAGAATCGCATCATGGTCACAATGCTGACTCGTCATATTGTCTGTGACGTCATACAGGCTGACGTCATCTTGTTGACCATGGCGTCACGGTTGGCATCAGGGGATCACAAACGAATAGACAATGAGGAATTGCGCACAAACCCTGGGGGAATGTGGCTTGCTAATTGATGTTAGCCTTGGACTTGGCACGCGTGCACCGCCTTGGCCAAGCTTTAGTCGATCTTGCCTGCTTGCCAGTGCTCACCCACTGCAAACGGGTCTTGATGCAAATCTTGATTGCCGTTTGCCACACACGCTTCACATAGTCATTAATAAATTATCAAAAAGAACAACTTCCGTGATCAGCTTAAGCAAGCATTATGGAAAAGCTCTTACAAGTGCAGTAGGTAACGTCTGATACACTGCTCCTATATTTTCTTCATATGATCCAACTGGCAAGGTTTTGTGGATGTTTTTTCCTCTCACTAGATGACGGTCCTCTTTGGCGCAGTAACCCTTTTTCTCTGGATATCATCTTTATAAATGTACTATGGAAAGGGACCTGTTTCCTATATTTTCCCATTAATTAAATAGATAGCAGGACCCAGCTGGTTAGGGTTGTTTTCTATAAAGCTTAATAGTATGGATGTTTGTGGCGCCATCTGGTAAAATCAAATAGAATTAATGCACTCAGGTTGTTTTCTTTCCTTTCCTTTATAGTCCGCCGTCATTATACACTAGTAAGAGTTCTTGTGACCTTTATAATGAATATAATCACATGCTCGAACCTGTCTGGTCCTTACTGGGGCTTTGTCAGTCTTGTACTGGAATAAAATCCCGGCTCCCAAGGTTGATATTTACGTGGGGGTCCTTTACAAGGCTTTGAGAAGGTGACTGCGTATAGTTAGCAAGATGGCAGACTTTGAATTGACGTTGATTCACCGCAATGAACTTTATCTTAAAACAGACTGTTATTGACATTCACCGCACATGTGTGCCACCATGCAGCACTCCTTTAAGTGTAGAACACCTCATACGAGTTATAGAGGGAAACTATGTTCCGGTGAAAGGAAGTCAAAGTTACGAGGTAAGGCTTGGAAAAATTACTGCCCAAGGCCCTGGCCGCGGGCAGTAATTTTTCCAAGCCTTACCGAGTAATTTTGACTTCCTTTCACTGGTACTTGGTTTCCCTATTCCTATATACCTTCAAATGTGGTTTAATAAGAGACAATCTGATTGGTCTAAATGTCAACCTTGGGTAGTATACGGCAACCTTGGGTAGTATACCAACCTTGGGTAGTATCAGATAGTTACTCCACCCCCCAGAGCGTGGTGTAAGCATAGAGTGTACAGCCATAGGTATATAGTTATATTGCTAGGCGACAGAGAAATACAATGAGAAATTCCTGTGAAATGTAAAACAATGAGGAGTGTTTTCCACAACACTAGTAAGAATGATCTTCTTGAGTTCTTTCGAGAAGCCAAAAGTATGGAAGCAATCTGAATAACACTCTTTCACTGGTTTCTCCAGATAATACCCTCATCTATTTAGGGAATAGCTAGAAATGCTAGAACTATAGAAGGATTGATAAGTATTAATTGGTATTATTTGACGTTAAATCAACCAAACCAAACCAAACATCCCAATGCTGACGATGAACCTGACGCATATTCTGTTGGTAACCTCAAGTATCGACTGTTTATTACCTCATTTCGTTCCCTTGATGGAATCAGATAATCCACTGATTATTGGCTCAGTTCCTGGCAGACGGCCGATTGATAGCTCCAAATTGCCTGAATGCCTGGATAGGGCCTGGGGTTCAATCAACCGTGACAGATATAGTAATATATCTAAATGCATTATAGATTAGACCGATATAGAAACGGTTCTGTGAATACACTGTGTAAATACACTGTGGTCACTTTGTATGCATTGGCGATAATGATAATGTATATGTAAAGATGTTCTACTCTATATATAGCTGCTAGGCTTTATCATTTGTCAAGGTTATAAATACATATGTGTATACAATATCTCAAAGTTGAATTCCTCATGTCCTATTCTTGCTTTAATTATCTATGACGTGATCCTATTGTTGGAGTCAAAGCTTAATCATGTTACGGTTTCGTAGAATGAAAACTTTGAAGAATCACGAACATAAAACATTCGTACAGTAGGCTATCATCCATGCCCCAGCGGAATATGATAGAATCAAGAAAATGGGTGAAATCCAGGTGGATATAGTAATTTGTGAAACAAATTGCAACACGCCCGAGAGTAATATGTGTAGTGTAGCTAAATGACCACTGTAAAATTCTTGAGACGCCAGTCTGCTGGGGTGGACAGAAATTACCAATCTGTTCACCCTCTTGGTCGCCTCACCCCCAGCAGTAGTAGAGTTACTGCTATATCAAAGGCCAATCCTTCTCATACCATGTCTATGTGGTGTGGGAAGTAAAAGAACTCTCACCTCGGTAAATGTGTAGGGGTGGGATTTCTTCCTACATTCATCTCATAGATTCGATCAAACCCAAAGTAAGTCTAATTGAACAAATTGGACGTTAAACTACCAAAACAAACAAACAAACAAAAATCTTGAGACGCCCATACATATACATCCATCGAACCCCTGTGTACTTGAAATATATACAAAGCAGGCATATTGATAGTATACTTATTTATGTGGTACCATCTAAAAATATATTCATACATTTCTACACAAACACACACGCATATCTATGTATTAACCTCTTTCACATATTCTGTTTATAGGTATGCATCATGAATAGAAATATAACATATTTGGGTTTTGTTAAATACAATATATTTAGGAGTCATTATATACGCCACACTAGTGTCTATATTACAAACACAAAAGGGTATGACTTGCTGCCAGCGCTGATGCCGGCTGTACCCTGTTAATGTGCACATACTCAACATAGCAGTTGACAAAGTGCCAGCTGCTCTCCAGTCCCGACTGGTGCCATTTATCGACCTCCAGTTAGACCTCTAACCTGCAAATAGCAAACCACTATGTAAACCCCCATCCCCTCAACCACTGCGCAACTCGCTTCTTCATTAGAACCCACAGTTCGAGGAAATGGTTAATGTTACCCTTGAGTTTCGATCTGTTAGTATTGTTACAGAGAATGTGGCCGTGGCTACAGGTTGTTATATGCCAGTGATGTTTATCTATAATTATGATAAATTGATATTGTTTACTAAAAATATTCAATATGGCAAGGGAAGGCCTAATGCATGATTCATGATACACACATTGTGATTGAAGCCCTGTGTATCACATATAGGCCATGACCAAAGAGGTTCTTACATATGATGGGAATGAAAGTAGCTGAGCTCATAATGACTTAACTACTTAATATATATTTCTTTTAATTCAGGTGAAAATTTAGACATACACAATCACCTCATGGGCGTTCTTCCTTGCATACTCAGTGAAAAACACACTTAGACATATTCTAAGAAATAAATTCATAAGAAATCAAATCGTTAGAGCCCAATCTAAAAGATTAGTTAAATTCATTTCTACATGATTCCAGGGACTGTCAAAAAGGGCTGACTTGATCGAAGTATATGTTTTCTTGGACCACACGATATATTTGTGGGCGTCATGGATAACCGCGGTTCCTGACATTTAGGAAAGGCCAGTGTGACTGGGTTCTGACTAAAATAGCATGGTCAGCAGTGGCGACCACCTACAACAGACAGTAATATACAATAAATTAAGCGTTTTCATCCTTTTAGACTATCGTTTATATGATAATGAAATGAAATGTTTACATACTGGTATTGTACATTCTATAAAAAGAAATGCAAAATACGGTATAAAGTAGACCCTGATAGGGTGTATACCGTATATCAAAGGAGAAGTCAATTTCATGTTTGCTACGTTCCGGATGCGGTATACATATTCAAGCACCAGATGGTGCTACCTCTGACACAAATGGCACGAATTGTAGTGGCCAGACTGGAGGTGACCTCCAAATGGTGGTTACAAGGAACCCATGAGTTATGACTGTTCTTTGTACACTGCTCAAGTTATTTGTATTACTAACATGTAAACTGGAGCAACGTGAAATAAAATGATGAATTCGTGACCAAACATAGGCAAAACAGCATTGAACTGCGCATTATATACCATCCTGATGTTTATGCATATACATTGTAATCATCTAATATATTTCAAGTGAACATACATATGAATGTATAGCAAACTGGCCAGGAGAGGTGAGCCAGTCTATTTCAGGAGGTGAGATGGCACTTCCTTATGAAATATTCAGATCGGCAGTAAATGATAAATAACACAGGCATGTTAGATGTACTGCTCAGGTTCGACCACGAAGACGGTTCTAATACCAGCCCGTGATCACCAATGTTAATGAACCAATATCGAACTTTGGTTCAAGGTTTCGGCGCATTTCCCTGAGGCACAATTTGGTTGTGTAATAGTAGGTAATGAGTGAATTGGCCAGAACGGTAGCGGATATTGGTCATGTTTTCACCACAGGAGATTCCGATAGGACTCGGGGAAATTTCCGAAATGACACGAACTTCTGTATCGTGCCTCCCTCTAGCGGCATCTGTAAGAAACCTATTTTCATAACGTTCTCAGTTAGTACCTCAAACTTAAATATAGAAAAACACATACTGAGAGAGTTTTTGATATAATGATTTAATGAACAACATTTATATGCAAATGTAATATTGATATATGTTTACTCTGTGTCTTTCAGTTCGGGACAAGAGGTGCAGCGGATCAGTGTAATCAATAATTTACCGGATCTATTACGGGATCACCATGACGATTGTATGCGGAGAGTCGTACCCAAAGTTAGGGTAGGTATTAATCACGTTCACCAACAACCATGTCGTTATTCAGAGATCAGTTGCAAAACCATACCCTCTCTGCAGGAGTGATTGGGATGTCTATCTCCAAGCTCTATGGTTTAACATTGTAAAGCTAGGGTGTATGACTGATAAAAGATAAGTCAGATAGTGATCGCTATCTATATAGTGATGATCTGATGACGAGCCCGTAATCGCAAGTATTTTACAGGGATTTAGACAAGAGCTTTGCCATTGGCACATCGGAGGGCGATAACGTCGACATGCAGGAGGCTTGGGGTCGCTTGGAGTCTCCCTTTATAAATTCTCAATGCAAAGTTATTGTTGGGATAGTATTTCCAAATTTTTAGATTCAGGGTTTTTTTTGGGCAGAGTTAGTGTATGGCAACTGGTTTTCTGATGTTCTAAAAATTCAACACGCCTCGTCCCCGACCGTTATTGTTGGGATAGTGTTTTCCCAGGTCCATTTCATACTGGAGTCTGTGGGAGAGCTTCACTTACCCTAACAGGTTCTCCAGTCTAGATAAAAACCTATTTTGATCTATTTCAAGGCATATCCTGCAACATACCTAGTGATATCTAAATGTTGCTAACTAACAGTTCAAACTAGTTCTTTGTGTCTCATTTCAATATCAGATGAGTGAAATACAACGTTTTGACCAATTTGTTCATACCTAATAGGTTAAAGAGCCAAGTGAGTTGATTTATTCTGGAAAATATTGAAAAATATGGTTTCCCCCAACTACCACCAAAATAAGAACATTGACCTGTAATTTCTAGTACTACACATTTACTATATTCTTTGCTATGAAAAAGATATGGGGTTTGATATGTGAAATTAAACATTTGAAAATGTCTAGATTTAAATGTTGCATTATACTATTATCAAAAGATATAACATAATTTATGAGTTGGATATGTGTTCTATAACACTGAGATCATCATATTAAACTTTAAGGAAAATGACATGGGTTTTAATTTCCAAGGCGAATTGTCTGATATTCCTTTAAGATTCAGGGAAAGGGTTTTCAAATCTGTTTTCGCCTTTGCGTCCCATTCAATTTAGTGTATGACGTATACGTATTACATAGGAGATTTAGCGCCAACACTGGTTAAGTGGGCCGATTACACAGCGTGAAGGAGCACCTTACATGACTGTTTTCACACCTTTTTCCAAGTTGACGGTCATGCCATGTAGTGTCTTTTCATGTTTTCTCGTTCTCTATAAGATATTAAATTCCACATAAAACAATTTATTCACTCTTTACCCGCTTTTGAATTGACAACTATGCATAAGAAATTCAAATAATTACATGTACTTTAATTTACGTCAGTAACGTCAAACCTGGAACATAGAAACCTTTGGGTGTTATTTCTCAATGTTCACAAATAGATTTTATATTAATATTTTAACAAATCAATCCTCTATGAAATTAGAAAAATATATGTTAACTGCATGATGGTATACACTTAAGGTATTGTTCCTCATTATTAAACAATCAACGTTCCCAACTTCCCCACCTAATGAGGTCACTAAGGCCAACGCACACTTAGCGATATTTTACCTTGCGATATGATTGCGATATCCCAAGTAAAATTTCGCAAGGGTGGGGTGGATTGCGCACCAGGGGAGGGGAAAAAGCCGCCGTAAAATGTACCTCGGGCTTCGGCCTCCACAGCTGGCCATTTCACAAGGCGTTTCAAGGCACACCTAGAGATATTTTGTTGCGATATTATAACTTGCCTAAGGTACAATATCGCAAGGGTGGCTGCTGAGGCCTACTATATCCCATATATGGCAAGGGGACTTTCACGGCGACTTTTCGCATGCGATATGCAAAAGTCGCAAAGTGTGCGTTGGTCTCTAGACATTTTAAACAGAAACTACTCCGTCGACTACCTAAAGTATGGATGCAATGGATGTAAGGGATTTAGAAATAAAAAGATTGAGGAATAAGAAAAATGGGATGATCCTTGTAATTAGCGTAACGTGTCCATGTGTATTTCTGCTCTCAGGAGGTGCTTCATGTGGCGCAGGCTGAGATGCAGCTGGCCGCGTGCACAGCCTTCCTACAGATCCTGCAGAAACAGCTCGTCCCGCTTCACAACTACACACAGACCTTCCTGCAGACAATTCTTATGGCCATTGACAGTCGAGACCCTGGTATGAACCTAGCTTGTCTCTTATCAGTCTTGTAATAGCCTTTGGTCCACACCCTTTCCACTGTAGCTCACTGACCCAGAACTACATGTATATAATCCACAAATCTTATGAATTTATTTTGTAAACCGGAAATGTTTTGGAAAGGTATTTAAAGCAAAGGAAAGGGAAACATTTAAGAAGGAAAACGCTTTTATCCCACAATATGCGCAAGTTACTACAACGTTCTTAGTCAATACCCATTTCCATATAACCTACAACCTGTTAACAGGTTGAAATATCGGCCTTATGTTTTATTGGGTTTTTTTCCATGACTACTCCCTTATGTTTTGACCTCTTTTTCTGTATTATTGTGAAACTAGAATTATATTTCTTTCGAATCCTGACAAGTGTTCATCGTTTTGTATAGAAACTCAGTCTTATTTATCAGTTATTCTTGACCTAAACTCCAATTGCTAATTTCTCATTTTTCCTTAACCCTCTGTCCATATTCCAGATGTGGCCAATGCCTGGTTGGAAACATTACTGGACGTCATTGATCTTTTACCCAAGGACGTTATCAAGAGAGACGTAAGTAACTGTCTGGCAGTTGTAATTGTGTAATCGAACTCTAAAAACTCCTGTCCAATCGACCTGTCTCCGCCACCCATGCGGCGACTGTAATGAAGTGGAAAGAGCGTTGATGTAGTACAGGTGAATTTTTGGCATTAACAATTGTATATCTTCCGATGGACACTGGAATGCAGCTCAGATTTGTTCTTTTAATCATTATTATATGCGTTTCATCTAAGACTGTTTAAATGTTTCTATAATCATTTGTGGAATTTCGGTGCGGCATGATAACCACCACACACAATGAAAGGAATTATAGATTTAATTACGTTACTAGTAAAATTGAAACAGAATAGATGCAGAGGTCATATATGATTTCCGATATTCTGATGGCCATGAACGGTTAATTTGCAGATCCTGGGCATCGCAATCATGAAAGGCCAACTCTCGCAAACAGTACAATCCCGGTTATCATGTTGCCAAATCCTCGGCAAGATAGCCACCAAGTTTGAACCATTTGTGTAAGTATAATTATGACTTCTAAAACCTCTTCAAGTTTATCTATGCACTTCACGGGGAGGCAAGTTCATGTACATGTGTTCACTTATATTTCTGATATCCAAAATATTCCGATTTTCTTTGATAAAGGGAAAACATAGATATCATCAGCCGAATATCGTCACAATTCATTCTTCTCACAATAGTCTCAGAGTCTTTATATTACACAAACATGATCCAGTCGTGGCCGCGACTATATGGATACTGCTTTTTAAAAAACAAATGTGTATTTTTAGATTGATGAATACCAACTCATAATTCCCTAAGGCACAATTCATGGAATGATTCATCTCTATCAAACGGGTTGATGGACGAGCAGGTTATATACATGCCTCCCTCCCCCACCACCACCTCCGCGCCGCCTCCATCATTAACATACTATTAATAGCTGCTTGGGGAAATCCAAATAAAATGAAATGGATAATCAATAAAAGAACATTTGAAAGCGGGTGAGGGGTAATTCCGGAATTTGCGTTTCATTTTAGTTAGATTCAATGCAGATAATCCCCTCTTGCTGGATGTACAGTAATAGCTAGGTAGAGACCGATAACAATGGCAGGTGAACTATAACCCTAGTATGTCTGTGAATTCCAGTATTAAGAAGGATATTTTGCCGGTGGTCCAGTCGCTCTGCCAGGACGTAGACTACGAGGTACGCGGGTGTATGTGTCGACAGTTGGATCCAGTAGCTAGAGGCCTTGGGTAAGTTATTTCCCTGAAAATATTGAATCATGATATCATGGATAGTTCATAATAATAGAAAAGTAGATGTATGTAATATTTAATATCAGGGATGTCAGTTTTCCTTGTTTCCGCGGAAATCCGTGTTTTCATTTTTGAAATGTGAAATCCCCTTCCTTGGGTAAAATGAACATATAACAGCACAGGGTAGAGAGATTCAACCTCTATATTACTCACATCGGTGACAATCCTCAATTCCCAACTCTACCTACCCACATGCTCTTCTTAGAAGCATATGTTTAGTAATAATAACGTTACTTGTATCTAATACATTTCCAGTGTTTTGGTGTGTATCTCTCAGGTTTAAACCCTGAATGGTCAAGGGGAAATATTTCCTTGTTTTTTTCTGACCCTAACTGACATCCCTGATTTATCGATTTCTTTACTGATCGTTTCTAACGACTGTGTCCAGCATGGGGTCTGATAGAGGTATAGAGTAATGAGCATACCTGACCTCTTTTCAGAATTCTCTCCTTGACCACCAGTATTACACATTTCATTTAATACCAGTGATCACGGTTGATAAATCAAGTATGTCAAATTCATTGCTCGTCGTAGTTAACACTTTTTTGCGTTCTGCAGGCTGGAAGCTACTAAAAACGCTATCTTACCAGAGTTGGTGGAGCTAACGAAGGACGAGGAGAGTTACGTACGATTAGCTGGCCTCGAAACTGTTGTACAAATACTAAGTTTACTAGATGATGGTATGTATGTCACATCTGTTTTGTAAAATAAAATGATTCGTTTGTAAAATAAAATGATTCGTTTCTCATCAGAATCATTCTTTTGGCGACTGACAAACTCTGATGTAGCATACGATACACCTGAATATGTAGTGTTGAAAAGGAAACAAAACAGCTTCCTGGTAAAGGCGCCGTATCATATACTTTATAACATAAAACTTAGCATGTCAGATAACGACTGTGTATTACTATATTGTCAGATGGGGATCGTGTTCTTATCCTACCCCTAATAAAAAAACGCCATAGACTTAACATAGGGAAATTTTATGTGGCAGGCCGTGACATAAAGTGTTATTTATGCCACTAGAGTAATAACAATATTGACCAATCAGAGAGCAGGATGTCAGCTACTATGAAAAAAGTTCTGTTGGCCGTTGACTCAATATTTATCTTTTTAACAGTAATACAAAAGCATAGATGGGGTAGGATAAATACGAAACCGAACTAGAGTTAGACTTGTCAATGTCTATGCCACTCTGGTCAGGTCTGCTCCTCACTACACTTGGCTACGCCTCGTGTAGTAACACACGACCTTCCCGTCGTGGCATAAACATTGTAAAGTCTAACTCTCGTTCGGTTTCTACTAATTCCCTCATTTCAATTATTCTCTTGCAGATACATGTGTTAATACGATCATCCCGCTAGTTTGTAAATTCTGTCAACAATCTATCCAAAACGAAGACCCCACGTTACCTGCAGTTTCCAAGCAACTAGGTCGGCTGCTTCATGGCTTATCAGGTAAGGAGATCCGCTGAAAACACTGAAATGTGAGCTATTGTTGTTACATTACATTACAAATTACGATTCACCCCGCTAATACAATTACTTACGGCTCTAACCATAAGTGGTCGCATTAGCAGGATGGTCGCTTTACTGAGCATGTTAAAATATGAAGACTCTGTTTCAAAGATAGGTGGTAGTGATCGCTGGCCGGTCGCCTGACGTACTGGATAGACCACAGTGCTAGTATATATACATTTACAGCTACGACTCTCAATCTACATGTATTTGTAATTGTGAATACTTTGTTTGATTCTTTTGTAGCAAGGCAAAGGATGACTTCCTGGAACTTCTTTTGATTTTGGAAGGGTACACTGAGTATATGTATATCATACTAAATCACACTTTTCAGCATTTACGATAAGCATACATATTTTTAACAATTTTTGTCAGGCATCGTCAGAAGACCTGCATTTGACATACATGTATTTGTCTCGTCGTCTATCACTTCCACCTTTGAAACAGGCAGACAAATAACTTCAGTGATACCTACTTTTATGCATTGAAGTAATATTTTGCGATTTCCCCTGCATTTGGTGCGAAATTAATATAAGCTCGACCAGACATGTACTACTACAAAGGTAATATTCACTTATTCAGATGAGATGGTTTATTACTGTGCTAATGATTTTGCAGTTCCTCAGATGGAATTCAAGTTTTAATCAATTTGACATCAAAATACATTTTTTGTTCCGACTTCCAACATGAACAGCCGTAGGAAATTCATACGACGTTTCTTCTTCAGTTACTAATAGATTAGTTATAATGGAAACGATGCGCCTGAATAGAATTATTGGGTGAAATTTTACGAACTATAAAGAGCTATTAGAAGATTTTAATGGTTGAAGTGGAAAAGACGCAAGTGTGATTTTAGATTCTGTGGTAGCTCTGGAGGTTAGTTTTGTGGAAGAAATCCTCAGAGGTGACAATGAAAAAGATGATTTTCCAGGAATAACCTGCCATGTCTACAGTAATGTTCTATTAGCAAACACCATAAACCATAACTCATCGTGGATTCAAGCATGATGTTTGGGTGTGAGCGCTATCTGTCACAGTATATGAATTGACTTCAGACTATCACCTTGTGGAAACACATACAAACCAGATGGTCATATAAGCCATTCACCAGTACATGCCGCGTTCTCACTGCGTGAATCTTGTCTACACCGTATTTACTGTTGGCGGTAATTATATCTCAACACCTTCATATATTGTCACATGATCACTTCGAAGACACTTCTTTTCTAATCTATGTTTGTTTCGGTTTTATTGATAAAAGAATCCTTAATGTGCACATTAAGATATTGGTGTATATTTTACAATGAGGCTGGCGGGATCACCAGTGTTTCGAATGACATTGTTGCCGTCGAAATCCTCCTCACCCCACATTATTACATCAGAAAACTATTGCTCAATTGGGATAAAGAAATAGATCTGAGAATCATCAGCCAGTGACAATATACTTAAAGGCATATCGGACAATTTGGCGTGAAAATTAAAACCCATGTCATTTTTCTGAAAATTGAATACAATGATCTCTAAGTATTGTAGAGCACATATCTGACTTAAAAATCGGGAGTCACCGTGCTAGATTTTGATTTACAGATCAATATTATGATCATTTTATATAAGAATATATAGAGATTCTAAAAAGTTGTTTTTATATAGTAAAACCCATGTCATTTTCTTCAAACTTTCAGAGAATATAGTATATGTATGGTACTACCTATTTAGGTTTTAAAAATCATAGGTCACCTTACTTGTTTTTGAAAGAATTAAAGAAAACCATTTATTCAGCACATTTCCTATATAAATCAGGCAAATGAAAAAGGGTCTATTTTACTTATTGGATTAGGTCCAACTAGACAAAACTTAAATTTTGCTCTGTAAAGTTTGGAATATGCCACAAATAACCAATTACAATGGATTAATGGGAATATTTAAAAATCACCAGGTGGCGCCACCGTGGATTGTAGGATATGCCTTTAAGTGTGGCCCGTCAGAGTGAATTGGGAAAACATATTATCACTCATCTGAAGTAAAGTAATCATTTTATATATAATGAGACTATGAAGATAACTACGTCCACTTAGCCAATAATCTTGACAGTCGTAGATAGGCATTGATTTTGTAGGAACCATCTCATCGTACACAACACATCATCTAGAATGAAGCAGAATTAGTTATCAATAATTCAAGTAAGCTGTGTTGGTTTCCTCTCATTCGTCTTTAGTGTTAAAGAAAAGATCACTTAGATTGCAGTGTAAAGTTTTGAGTGACAATAGCCTTTTTTTTTGTTTTACAGTAAATCTAACAGATGAACAAAAACAATGGTTCGTCGATTTCTATCGGAAGTTGTGTCGGGTGGGTCTGTCAAAAGGCGGTAAACAGCAGGAACAAGAGAACAGTCAACCCATTAAGGTAAGTTCCCTCTGTCTGTCCATGTCCTGTCATCCAAGTTGCTATGCTTGAAAAGAAAAGAAATGTCAAGAGTAGGTTTAACTGCCGTGGTTCATGCGAAATCACTGGTATGTCTTCAAGTAAACAAGATAAGATAGCACGTTGGTATTAAACCTCCACAGTTGAGTCAAAAGTTAAGGTTTATTTTACCTTGTTTAATTAACTTACCTTAACTTACTTTGAGATAGACCGGGTAGATTGAACGTGCAACTGGCACTACAACAACATAGCCTCATTGTGAGAGAATATCTTCACTAAAATCTCTTTACCAACCCGCCTAAGAAAAAACAAACCTTGATAAAATCCATGTGATGACGAAACGTCGGTTCGGAATAAAACGCCAGCTATATATTATAGATACCTTGTTAATTTGTACTATTCACTCCCATTATAATATTTATTTTAATATAAAGAGGTATAGGTCCACTAATATAAATGGAAAATGATAATTGTATCAATAAATAATGTTATCGATGACTATTCTTTATATATCGTTGATTTTTCATTTTTCATATCCGTTTTCACTTATGTAAACCCGTATATGTGGAAACAACACCGTATAACTTGTCATAAAAAAAATTAACAGCCATTTTAGGTGATATTACATTTCTTTAACCTCATTTTATAAGTGGTTACGAGGCCTGTGTGTTAATGAGATTTAGAAGTTTCATTCTAAATTAGAAGTTGAATGGTTTTGTTCTAAGAAAGCATTACAGTGGGACCAACTGTATTATTGAGATGTTTTACAAATATAAGTTTATCAAGGATATAGATATCCGATACATATAGCTTAGTTATAGCTTGACCCGACTGTCCCATAAGAATTTAAATGAGTACAAACAAATGAAGAGGTAAAACTAGATTCTCTGCGATAGTTAACTCGTGCACATATTTGAGCAAGGGCTCTTGCGCTGATGAAATGATAAATACATGTATAAGGTAGTTTTTATATGTTTCTGTCCTAGATTTGTATTTGACTAATGGGATGGACCTCATTTCTCTTTTTATTTCACCAATACATCATTTGAACGCGGAATATAGTATGGGCGCATGGACGGTTTTCCTAGAATAACCCAAGACTTTTCCCTTTGATAGGATTTAGTTTACCAAATTGATATCGTATTTTGCACACTTCATCTATTTCCGAATATTCCCAACCTAAATTGTGGCATTAGATTAGAATACATACAATGATATTAGGATACTCACTGCAAAGTACTCATGTGGATGCATTTTTCCAGTTTGATTCTGTTTTACCTTTACCCAGACTTGGTTTCCGATTCATGAAATAGTTCACGTCAAAAGTAAAACACCATTTTTTTCGTCATCGGCACATCCTGCATACAAATATTGACATTTTATATCACTGTCGATGGTTACCATAGAGGGTATATACCCAGAGATGTAATTGAAATCGGATAGAGTTTCTATACACAGACGGGCTATATGTTATTGTCGAATCTTACGACAAAAATAGATATTTGTAGACCATTCAGTTGTATGACAAATCAATTATGACACAGGAACGTTTAACATGTGGCTGCTACAAAGATTAACGTGATCACATTCCACATATGATAATTTCCATTTTATGAAATTTGCACAGACATTTGGATTAGGATATCAAGCATCATCAGATTAAATAACGATATTATTTTATTCTGTGTATCAATATAGTAGTAACACAAAAATATGAATTAGACCATGTGTATATATGTCCTCATAAACCTACTACCTGAATCCCATGTGTGATGAAACATTACTAGAGAGATCATACTGAAATGCACACGTTGGATTCACACAATAATGAATTTTGTTATAGGCTCACTTTACTGCCTGTCTGGTCAGTTGCGTACCCGAGTATTGATACTCAATTTCTACCTGAAACAGACGCAGTTGCCGGCGTTCATGGGAGGGGAACCAGAAGAAGAAGATCAAAGCGTAGAGTGCAGACGGTATGCTGCGTTTAATTTCCCTGTAAGTACGACGTCCAGTTTGTTGAATATATTATGTTGATAATGCGTCATAGATACTTTGTACTAATAATTAAAAACTGAAAAGTGAATACCGTAATTTTATGTGCGATTCCTATAATATACGGAAACAGGGTTACTGTGGCTGTACGTGATAAATACGCGGTAAAATTGACGATAAAACGAACCGATGCTGAAGGCAGAGGTTCGTTTTATCGTCAATTTTACGATATCCCTGTTTTCAGTATCCCTGTTTTCGTATTATTATATACCTTAAAATATCCAATCTTTAACTTTACTTCTGGGCGAGTTTTTAGATTTCGCCACCGTACATGCCCCGTACGCCATATACATACCCCGTATATCACCTAAGTGTCGTACGGATATAAATATGAGATGGGTAGGAGCGGGACGTATGTGTAGGATATACTACCACAGGTATATAATAATAATTGATATTGTATTGTGTTGTATCAAAATTTCATTATCGTAAGGAAATCTCTCATTGACAGGCAATGGTGCTGTTCGTGGGGCCTCGGAACTTCAAGTCGGAGTTATCGACCACATTCTCTCACCTTTGCTGCGACCCACACTACCTTGTTCGCCGGTCTGTAGCTGCCGGCTTCCACGAGGTAATCTTCTTTTTCATGTGATGCAAGAATATCTGCTATGAATTATAACGTAGCTGTGAACCTCCACACATCATTCAAAAAACATGTAAGCATGTTGATGGTGAGTCGACCACAAAACAAAGTGAGTCACTTGTTTCTTGTATGTAGGCATGTTGTTTACTATATACCCATGCCGTATATACTGTAAATACGCACCGTTTTGGCATATGACGTAAAAATACTGTACGGACCACTGGTCTGTACACTAAAAGACGGACAACCTAGCCATACACATTTGTTAAAATTTTGGTTGTTCAGAAAAATGAAATTGATTTTTTTTTTTAATTTCGGGAATATAGTAAATATATAACGTCCAACCATGCTCGTACAAGTCACAGAACTCAATACTAATTTACCGTTTGTACGGAACTCGGCGTAAACGCCTCGGTCCGTACAAACCGTAAATTAGCATCTCGTACTGTGACTTGTACAGCATGGTCAGGACGTTCTATATGATTACGTTATCCAGATGATGAGCAAAAGGAATTATAAAACAACCGCTAATCGGGTTGAAATTAGATGACTGGATCATTTGTTAGACAGTTGAATTGATTTCTCCGTTGCTTTGAATTTTCCAGGTTGCCAAATTACTTGGAAGTAGTGTTCACTTAATACAAATAGACTTCATTCAACTATTAAAGGATGACCATATAGAGGTGAGTAACTTATCTTTTACCCCGATGTAAATTATGATAGGAGCATGTCCTAGATTGGCTTATACATAAATACTGTCTAACTTACTGCCTATTGACATTTATGTAAGGAAGAAAGTCACACCAAAATGAAGAACTCTTTTCCATGTAACGCTTTTGTTATACTCAAGTCACGATCATTATATATTTCTATGAGTACGTGGCTAGAGCCTTCCTATTTCGAAAGAAATCTTTTTTTTTAAATCGATCTTTATTCATGGTGTAACTCTGTATATCTTGGTAAACCCCTCGAGATGCCATAAATGTCATACCTTTTCAAGGTAGCATCAACTGCATGTAGAAACGATTTCTAGCCGCGTCATAAAAGTCTAAGGAATGTCATGATTAGAATTACAAGATAATTTGGTGAATTCTCCAATACCACTCATTCCTAATCTTACTTGCCCCATCTCTCTATATCCTTATACAGAATTTATCACTTGGTTTTAGGTGCTGAGAAGTGTAATGGTGAATTTAACAGAGACTCTAGAAATCCTTGCAAAAGGTGGAGGAGCATCAATAACTGAAGCAAAGGTGAGCTTGATGTATATCTAGAATGGTATGTTCGCCTCACTATTAAACCAGAATATCACATTTTATTGTTCATCTAGAGATGCACAGAAATGCAGCGTGTCCGTGCCACGATAACCTCACGATACTTAGTGTCAATATTAAATCATGTTCTTACAGAGGTTTAATATCATATTAACACACCGATCACCAAAGTAATAATAGGGAAAGAAATCATGCTGGTAGAGGGGTATTGAATAGCCTTTTTTTTTTTTTTTTTTTTTGTTGAAAAATTCCTTTATTGATCCGATATAAAGTGTTGTACATTATACTGTTATATACATACATTGCTTTGGTTGATCAATAAAGATGGCATCCCATCAGCTGCTATGTATTGCGTGCTGGTTTTCATTGGGTGCCATTTTGTTGGTACTCTTAGTAACTTCTAGTAATCCTCTAAGTATTCATCCTTAATATTAGTAGTATTAGCCTACCGAGCAGGGAGTAAAAAGGACTAATACACCTATTATAGAACACAACTTTCCTTTTTCTTCATTCAGGAAAAACATACAATATGTCAAAAGAATGGCGTTCTTAGGATTATACGAGTATGGTTAAGAATGACACATTGTCGGTAAACAGAAGAGAGGCCTGCTTTCCACTCCTCACGGATTTTTTTAAAAATTTTCGGCACATACAGTTTGTTTTCCAGGTTTAATATTAATCGAGCTTCATTCATACCAATAAAACTGGTTTAATCCAACTCACAAATCCTGTTTTCTTAATCTCTCTGAGATAGCAAATTCCACATAAAGAAATTTCCACTCTTTTTTTTCGATCCCTACTGAGATGTTACATTCCTGAAGTATAGGGATGGCAGTTCTCCTTGTTTCCAAGGAAATCCTTGTTTTGATTTACAGTTTTTAAAATGATTTTTTATCTATATACCGAAGAAAGTATACACTGAGCCTCATCCACGCCAATAAAACAGTGGTTTGAACCTCCCCACACACCCTCAATCCTATTTCATGGTCAACATTGATGCGTTTTCCATTTTTGTTTGGTCTCTCTGTGGCAGTAAATTCCACATGAAAAATATTTCCCCTTTTTTTCCTGACCCCAACTGACATCCCTGGAAGTAAAAGTTCACCCCCTGCTCTTCCACAGATGATGGCCTTGTCCAACGTGATTCCGGCTCTGCTGGATTCGGAGTCTGTTGTCTTTGCATCCAATAACTGGAGGTTACAGGTCACCATGATGGAGAACCTTGCCTGTCTTCCACGCTGCTTCACCAGCGACCAAATCTACTACAAATTTATTCCCATGCTCTTCAGGAAGCTACAAACTGCAGTAAGTAATTATATAGAACGTCCTGACCATGCTGTACAATTCACAGAACGAGATGGTAATTTACAGTTTGTACGGACCGAGGCATTTATGCCGAGTTTCGTACAAATCGTAAAATATCATCGAGTTCTGTGACTTGTATAAGCATGGTTGGACGTTATATATTTACTATATACCCAAAATTAAAAAAAAAATCATTAATTTAATCTTTAAAAACCGATATGTTAATAAACGTGTATGGCAAGGTGGTCCGTATTTTAGTGTACAGACCTGCGGTCCGTACAGTATTTTTAGGTCATATGCCAAAACGGTGCGTATTTACAGTATATACGGCATGGGTATATAGTAAATTGAGATCCATACTTCCTTACTGATCAGGCTGATGGCACAGGACAGTAAAATAATACCCAGCCGTAATACGTTCGTGACTTATGACGGGCAAAGCTTGTGCAATGTTGGATAGCATAACATACTCCATATATCATGACCTAAGTTGACAGTAAATGCATGTTCTGTTGGTAAAATGTGTACACTCATTCAGGGCACATAGCAATCAAGGCGTGCAGTCTTGCCACCTTGCCCCAGACGCAAAACAATGAAATAAACAGTTGAGTTGTAATTAACTATCATGTTCTGAATAAAACAAATACAAAACACCGGATGGCGGGTGCAATTATCAATAGATTATGATAGATCCTGTTAAGAGTCTCTGACCCCGACTAAGGCCGCCCAGTCTCCGGGCAGATACTTCGTGCCCCTTGGCTTCCCAGCCGGACAAAGGATCTGCTGGGAGACTGGACCTCCCCGTGAGCCCCCTAACAGATCATCCAGGAACTAGGGTACGCTCTCTGACTGTATCATGGCAAAGGGGAAACTTAAACACACAGTGCGTTTGAATTCTTAATCAGGGTTGGTCATTGAGTTTTGTATGTTCTGTACAATTATGTAGTTTTTAGGGAGCGACAACTATGGACCTAGCCCTCATGCTTGACAAAGGCATCTCTTACAGCCTTTTATTATCCACCTAATACAAAGTGTCCATAGAAAACACATAGGGCGTTTGTATGGACATACCCGGCGCATACGGATATGTTGTATGCTCCGGGTGGCGCATACGGAAAAATAGTGCGTATGGAAAAATAGTACATAGCTAAAACGAACTGATATTGACATGCCAGTTGTCCAGAAAAGGTGGATAATAAATACAATATAGACTGGTTTCAGATACAAGCGGTTGTATGCTCCTCGGAGTTGACTCTCCGCAATATCCTCGCATGCGCTCGGATATTACTACGCATCAACTCCTCGGAGCATACGGCCGCTTGTATCTGAAACCAGTCAATATTGTGTATGTATGCAAGCAAATGACCACATGTTTCTCTGAGTTCTTGGATTTACCTCCTCGAAGGGAAATGAAGATGTTGCATATCTAGGAGGTCTCTGTTCTTATTGCTCCTTACTCTGATTTCTCCAGCGGGCACAACCAGTGCGGATAGCAGCTGTCAACACGACGTTACTTCTACTTCGTTCGACGAGAAAACTGGAGCAAAGAGAAGAAATGTGTCAGCGGTTGTGTGACGGTAAGTCTGCGTCGAAACTAACATCAATTGTCTGCAAGGGAAAAGAAAAATTGTATCTATATCAGGAGGCATTTATTATTTTATCTTATCCCTTTTTGTTATTCTATTTTCTCTTCCTCTGGCCCCTCTTTGTTCGATATACACGGTTCGTACAGAGCCTGGAAAAGCCTGGAATTATGCTTTTGGGTTTTCCAGGCCTGGAAAAGCCTGGAATTCTTACAGCGAGCCTGGAAAAACCTGGAAGAGCCTGGAAAATTTAGTTTTGCATAAAAACATTTTTTTTAGTCTATGAAATTCTGGACATTATTACTTTTCCTTAACTACGGTACCTGACTGCCTATGAAATTTGAGTGACTTAGATTAGATACTTCCAAAAGTCCTCTTTGCTAATAGTATAGCTGTTTTGATCATTCGTCTTCATATTTGTTTCACTAGCAAGATGGTATTGATTCAGATTGTTATGTGCCTGGAAAAGAAATGTTAGAGCCTGGAAAAGCCTGGAAAAAGCCTGGAATTTTATTTGGCTGTCTATGTACGAACCCTGGACATATTTCTTTTATTTCCTTTTTTCACAAACATCACCATCGTGTATCGTCATATACGCCCCATATCGGTCCACTTCGAACCCCCCCCCCCCCCCCCCACCCCCCCCCCCCAACTGGAATAAATTAGATCGTTTAACAGACGGGTTCAATTTTTATCTGCTCTTTTAACTCACACTGTTGCGACGAATACAAGAGAACTGAGCCTGCAAGAGAACTGAGCCAGAGGTGTGAATGCGAACTGAGCCTTCGACGGTAACGACGACGGGTAGCGAGGGCCGAGCGAAACATTTGCGCAACATTACTTCGCACCTCTGGGCTCAGTTGGTAGCGCTAAATCTCAACCCCAGGCTCAGTTCTCTTGCGGGCTCAGTTCTCCAGGTACCGTTGCGACCATGGAAGTCGTAAACCACATCAACCAACCAAGCGTCTTCATTGACATCACCAAGTCAATACTCATACAGAACCCGTGTCCTTCCACTTACAGAATTCGCCTGCTCCTCCAGTTGCTACCTCAGGAGTCTGTTCATCGATATTTGCTGGGTATGTATGGAGTTGTTCTCGCGGCGGTTCTTCAAGGATAACTTCTTCGAGTCAGTGCTCACATTGGCGCTGGACCCTGTGCCCAATGTACGGTTACGCCTGTGCCCCCTGCTGCCCAAACTCAAAGCACACATCAAGCTGCCGTCAGACCGCAATCTGCTACAGATGCTGGAGTCGTGTGTTCGTAAACTTCTGCTCAATGAGGAGGATCGGGACGTACATCGGACATTACAACAGGTGCGAGCTTAGCCCTACCAAGGAATTAGTATTTCTAGTCAGCGAGATATTTCTGATGTTCTTTTCACATTGAAACTCTTGTGTTTTGAATACCAAAAGATATCTAAATTTTGTAGAAAAAAAAGAAGAAGATTATCGTAAAACTGGATGAGGTTTAATCTTGTCTACCGTATTCCACGACTGGAGTTTGGCAAAGTGACTTCATGAGGCGAAGCCGAGTGAAGTCCGGAGCCAAAACTTCAGGAGTGGAATGCGATGGACAAGATTAAAACGAATCAGGTTTTGATTTTATCCTACCCTATCTCCTCGATTTTGGAATATTACGTGATAACAATGCTGTATGCCACTAGTGGCATATAAAACTCCGTATGCCAGTCAGCGTGGCATACGGAAACCCAATGTTAAGCCTATGCGATTTTATATTAGGGGTAGGATAAAACATAGGAAGGCCATCCCTAAACTATGTACATAGCGTCCCATCTGACGAACGTCCGATAACACTCCTCAGTAAGTGTAATGTCACAGTTGTAGTTCAAGACTTATATGGGTTGTTTGTCTCTTGCTTTCAGGCAGTGAATGAGCTTGACCGAACACAAGTACAGATGGAGTCGGTAAGTTTGCTCTCAATTCCCTTGTTCTGAAACGTGCGTCTCAGAGTCGTGGCCTTGCTTGATTTAAGTATTGAGACCTGCAACAACAACTACAATACTACAATGACAACAACATAGACTCACCACAATTGACCAGACGTTCTGTTTCATATTAATCTGACAGGTCTATATTTGGTGTGCCACCAAATTGCATGGAGTATGTAGCGGAAGCTCATTGAGTATAATTAATTTACATGACACTTGAAGGCTGAACTTACTAGAGACGGGCTGTTCTCTATTTCTGATTATAGCATACTCGCAGTCTGGCTGGCAGATCAAACACAAAACCTTTGACAAGTGCATTTCAGAAGCTAATAAGCGCTATAATCATGGCTTGATATTGTGTCACATAAAGTAACGTGAGAATGCTTAATTCTAGCTTTTAGATGTAATGCTCGCCTAATTCAATAAGGTGTGGTAACTTGCAACTTATTAATGCATTTAAATGCACCTCGGAATGTTTGCATTTCAGTTGAATATCCCTCTATAACATATCGTTGTTTACGTTTAAATATGACGTTGCTATTTAATATACGTGATAGAAATAATGATGTAAGCAGACATAACCTGCATGCGTGTACCTAAGTTTGCGTTACCTTCTTCTCTTCGTGCATTTTTCAAGATAAAATTACCCAGTCATGTAAGTAAATGTTACATCTTCCTCTTCTGACCTCTGTTGTAGTCACCGGAAAATCTTCCTTTCTGAATAGCTTTACGTAGAGCATTCTCTCTACTGTTCTGTAGTCGCTATTGTTAAGACTGGGCAGTCGGTATTTCTGGTTTGGACATCTGCGGCGCCAAAGCTTTGAACACCGTTTCATATCGTTTGTATTAGTTCTGTTCGTCGTTCTGTGTGTACAGATGCCAGCTGGCCCACTCATTCTGTTCTTTGATTATATATCTATATACATGTAAAGTTAATTAAGGTCTATCTTGTAATATTATCGAACCAGGTGCATGGCTTCCAGTTCCATGAGACGGTAAAGTCTTTCTCTCGAGTGATACCCACCCACCATGTAATCCCCGCACCCCAACGGTTCTCCCCTCCCAATTCCCAGTGGGTTGTCCATGGATATATTTTTGATGCAGAGTTCTTTCGCTTCAACAAACACTGTTAGATGTAGGAGGATTCTTGGGCCCTTTAATAATCTAGGATCTTACATGAAGACCCTTTTCTGTACCTCATACAAGTTTTATCGTTTGATAATATTGAATTCTGTTCAATAAGACAGTCTTAACTGTCCATAAGGTCGTCCATAAGTGTTGAATAAAGTTGAATCACATCGTCCCAGGGCCTCTATGGCATTTAGGAAAGGGTTTACATGTAGGATCTTAGATTATTGAACGGGCCCCTGATGGTCTTCATCATTTATCGATACTAAACTCATTAAGATTAGACCAGACCCTTCGCTGGGTAATATTAATTTCTTCTATTCTTCATCCAACCCGGATATAATCCAGTTCATAATACAATTCAAATTTATGGAGACATGGAATGGAAACGTGTGTGTAACTTTTTCGTTCCGTTGAGGGTCCAAAAAGCGTCGTGGCTGGAAAAAAATATATCGCAAAGGGAACGGGGACGTGCTCTCAGTTTCTACAACCTGACATGCTCATTTTGCCTTCTCTTATATTTTTTCAAATAGGATTTGCATTTTTGGAATTAAAGAAAATCATACCCCCTTCCAAGAGTAATTGCCCCTTCTCAGGTTCTTCAGCCCCTGGACTCCTACACATAAGCATAATCTCTTGAAATCCTAGAAAAGCAATGCTTAGTGTAGACTTTGTACAGAAACCTTACATCTCAGTTGCAGATTGAATATTATTTCTGGATTGGAAGAGCTGTACAGTTATAACCACTTTGTGTATGCCCCCTATCTCGTATCACTGGAAATCAAATCACTATGGATTGGTGCTGCTGCAGAAAACGAATCGCAGTAATATCATGCATGAGGTGTATTGTTACATGATTGTATTAAACAAATTGTATTGGTTTTATTCTCATTACAATGACCTGTTATCTTTTTGCGGGTCATGGCATAAGGCTATGTGAATACTCAGATTCGAATATAAATCAACTGTGCTAGGGTCAAAGTAGGATTCCCACTATGTTAGGAAGACAGACCCCTGTGTCTAAGTTTCTTGTATTTTGAAACTCTAATAATTCAATGTTCATTATATGAATGGATAGAATCTGATCGTTACCTAGTTTTCTGAATCCAGGGATTATTCTTTTTTTTGTCTATCTGTGAAGACCCAAGTTTTATTTTATACATCCGTTAACCATGTACTCTAGAAATTCATTGTAGCTAAGGTTATTACATTGATCCTATGCAAATAAAAAAGGGGCTTTGTAACCTATTCCGTGCAATTATCGTACCATATGCTGTGAATATTATAACTAATAGTTATGCTAAACTTTAAGCCTCATTGTCTCTCTCTATTAAAAATAGAATAAATTGATTGTATAGACTGTAAGCAATTTGACTTCTAGACTTCTAAACTTGGAAATTTGATATGGAGATGAAGTAGATGAAAACTAGAATAGAATAGCGAATGTTGATTCTAGTCAGTTGCCAGAACTCTGGCTATAAATATCTCCGTTTCTTCCTTTTTTAAATGCATATAGTGAATAATTTTACACTAAACCTTTACCCAACTTATTAAGTGCAAAACTTCCTATAACACCACATCAATCAATATCTGTGTGAAGCAACACCATGACTAACGATAGATAGCTGGTGGGTACAAATAGCCGTACTATATTTATATTTAATTAACCAATCAATTAGCTTTTTGCATCTGATTGATTTTAGTTGTGAAATTCTTCACAGCACGCCACAAATTGGAATTGGCCCTATTGACCCTTGTAATTACGTTTAAATACAGGTATCTACTCTATAGCTATATAATATATTAATCCAGCACGTGTCATTGCATGGTTACTCAAACAAATGTCTAATGTTTCTAATGATATACGTATCAGAAAATAAAACTTTATATGTTAATTGATATTATAGTTGACCAAGAAAGCATTCCTTGAAGAAGACATAGCTGACCAACGAAAAGAGGAAGAGGAGATGCGTATGTTGGAACAGGTTAGTTTGAACTTTATTACTCACCTAAAACTTTGCTAGCTTTTCATGACCCTCCTACCATATTACACTTAACATTGGATTTGATGAGCATACATATAAAATATACTTGTTTACTTTGAAAGGAGGAAAAGGACAGACAAGCAGAGGAAACCAGGTCAGCTAAAAAGGAGCGAAGTAAAGAAGGTATCACAAAGAAAGAAGGTTCTAAGATACCCGCGCCCAGGAAAGGTAAGCCATGTTAGTGCATTGTTTCCATTACAGTGTTTGAAAAGAGACTGTGTGTATGACTGATTTTTGCATAATAGGTTTTTATTGTCCCTTTCCAACTCAGTCATGCCTCGATGCCTTATTGAAGTCATAACAGATATGGCAGCTTTCTATTTTCCAAGGAAATCCTTAATTTCATTTTCAGTTTATACAATTTTTTGGTGTCTGAAACAAAAAGAGCATAAATTGGGCCTTATTCACCTGAATAAACTAGTGGTTCTCAAACTTCTCCACACAACCTAGCCCCATGCCATGGCCAATAGCGATGTGTTTTTCATGGTTTCTCAATCTCTTTGGGTCAGTAAAT
This sequence comes from Alentia gelatinosa, assembly GCA_950022655.1. Taxonomy (NCBI): domain Eukaryota; kingdom Metazoa; phylum Annelida; class Polychaeta; order Phyllodocida; family Polynoidae; genus Alentia; species Alentia gelatinosa. The sequence goes on from OX465581.1 coordinate 19,225,651, forward strand.
TCCAATTGAAAAAAAATATTTCCTATATTTTTTCATGACACCAACTGACATCCCTGTTATAAAGACAAGTGATACAAGTCATAAGAAAGCTAGACATTTTCAGATTCTGACACTAGTTTCCCTCGACAACTGAGCACAGCTGTGTTGTTTGCAGGTACAAAGATCCCCGCGGCCACCAGTACAGGGGCCAAGGAGAAGCTCGCCACGTCGCCGGGCTCGCTCTCTGGCCACGGACTGGGCAGCAGGCACAACGGTACAAGCGCACCCAGCCCCACCAAGGACATAAAGCGCACCTCCAGTTTCCAAAAGAACGCAGAAAAGGGTGAGTCCTACACGCTACTCATAGTATTGGCACATTGCTGATCAGCGCTGACCCTACAGAGCTGTCTGTGGCAACAGTGTCACAGTCGTCTCATTGTTTTAACTTTCGTGATAATTCATCAATCGATCTCCATGGACTCGTCCAGTATAAGAACACACATATATGTATATCTATCGAACATTATCATACTTTGATCATAGTCATATTATCATCGTTATTGCGAATTTTCTGGTACGTATATAGTTAAGTACAAGGCTTTGACGTAATATCTAGCCCTTCATATTATCATCGTTGTTGCGAATTTTCTGGTACGTATATAGTTAAGTACAAGGCTTTGACGTAATATCTAGCCCTTCATTGTCAATATCATGAAGCAGTAAGCCTGCCTGAGAGGTCTTAAAGAGGAGGTTAAACCGAGGAGTACAAAGGTCTATTATTGTACTCAAGCAATGGTAACAAATGTTGCGTTGCTGTTTTCAGGCACCCCTTCAGCCATGGCACCAACCAGTAGTTCACGACAACGGGCAGTAACAAGACGAGAGTTGACAGGTGCCACATCACCACGGCTCAGCCAGCGACCATCGCCGACCAGTGCTAGCCCTGCTGGGTATGTTACCTCCTCAGACAATGCCCCATATCACCCTCTCGCCATGTTACCCTCTCGGACGGTAATGATGCCAACCACTGTGGATGTATAATCCCTCACACAACAACCCATGCCAGCATCAGTGGTTGTGTAAACTCATCAGCCATTGACCCAAGTTGCTTCGCTAGACAACATCGCACAGTGATATTGTATCCCTAGACGACCCAACCACACACTTGTCGTTGCCATTTTGAATTTGATAATTCTGATTAATGTCACCAAATTTCTTGACGCCAATGGAACACCAGCTAAAGATGACCGCTTTCCACATTTCCATTTTTTTAATTTAAAAAAAAAAATTCAGATTAAATGGGATTAGGTACAATCATCTTCAGTAGACGCTCTTCCTTGGACCGATCCAAAAACATACATATAAAACTATACACCGTGTGGACAATACAATACATCACATGGTGCAGTTCCAGATACATGACATTCATATCTTGCAGCTATAAATATATGCTTATTTTTAGTAGGTCATTTGACTCTACTCCAATTATATTCAATAACTTCCTGTTAGTTCCTTCTATGTTTAATAACTTGATACAATCTCTATTGCAATGAGTGACAGTATCTGTATTCAGAAAATATACATTACAGAACATACAATACAGGACAAGACAAGGTTAGACAGAACATAAACTAGCACAGTACAGAGTTCACATCCAGGTTGCGTTGATAGTGTTCAGAGATGCAGAAAAGAAAGAATTTTATAAGACATATAGTCTCCTTCACTAGTCATTTGACTCAGAGGGAGCTTTACTTTGGTATTTTTGCCATATTCTGCTCTGTCAGGAAGTATTTATTTATCATTGATTTGAAGCTATTTTTATCCAATCGCTGTATGACATTTGTCAACATGTTCCACAACAGCATTCCTCTGTACAGAGGGCTTTTTCTGTAGCATTGACTTATTGTCTTTGTCTCGTTTTTTGCCTCGTTAACAATCAATTATTGTCATCTATGTATTGAAACAATGCAGAGCGTCTTTTTAGGAAAAGGGAGATGCCATTATTTCCAGTCCTAATTTTTAAAGTGAAAGTGAAAAACCTCTTGTGGTTAGATTGGATTTGAACTTTTCCAAATGGATTCAATAGAGAAAATATTTACCTGCTACGTGACAATTGCATGCATTTTGGCGCTTAGTGCTTTTCTTTGAATTCCTATTTGTTGTGTCTCATGAAATTATAATGTGAGTTTAAAAAGAATGGCCTCGTAACTACCAGTCACGAATCTAATGTAATGAAAACTTTAGAAATCTTGATAACATTGTCAAATTATGAAGTGGATAGTACTTTTGATTGTTCAGTATTACTTGGACAGAATATCTCGTTTTCACGCTGGTGGATGTCTTTATGCCAACTCCGTTCCCTCATGTTATAGATTTTAAGTGTTGTCGTTGTGCTTTCCCCTAGGAGAAAGGGGTCTGCTAGCTCAGTGAGTTCAGGCTCTGCGTCCTCCGGCAGCTCGGGGTCCAGTTCCCGTCGGGGGTCCACGGGGTCAGGTAAGAGTAAGTATGACCCAGTATTTTCAGCATGCCATGTGGTCTGATGTGCCCCCTGTTTCCACGCCTACCACACATCTGTCTCCTCCGTCTTTACCCTGACTAGCCCCCACTGTCTGTGTCACAGCTCAATCTTCCTGAGGGTATTTCCCAGGACCCGCACTATGATCTTTTTAATTGATAAGATTCCTAGGTTTGCTGCTGTGGACAACTTGGTGACTACCCAACATCCCCTGGCACGTTTACCTATTAATTCCAATTTCATCTGATCACATTTTACTAACGATCCTTTTAGTGTTATGAAAACACCGTTTGGTATATCAAACCTCTTTTAGTTAATTTTGCACCTTCTCTGTATATTAGTTTTTTTCCCCTGTAAACATCAAATAGGTGTTGGAGTGATATTTCTTTGTAAGAATTTCAGTAATCCAAGTTAAAGCTAAATTTCTCATCAAAATATGTTCATATAACTTTCCGATACCGTCATTTAACATTCCTCTTTACAGATAACTCGTATAATATATTCTATAGGGATTCTAGCTTCCATGAATTGCATTTTGGAATCAGTCATCAATATAAAGGCATTGGAAAACAAAGCATCACCTACTGGCATGGTTTGGTGTTGGGTTATCCTTAATACTGTTGGATCTAATTCTATCCTACTACTTTCACTTTCTATGAATATAATGTATTACTTTCTTTGTAGTGGTTAAGCCATTTGCAATTGTGTAGAAAGAAAAGGCAGTATTAAAGGAAGAACCACCGGCATTTTAATGAAAAAAGTATACTACTTAACTTGATTGACAAAAAAAAGGCAATTATTGTAGATTTGGTCAGTATTCTTGCCTCAGTTCTTTGCTTTGTCAGTAATACAGAATGATATACGTTTGAATTAGAGAAAATAAATCATTTATAGACTCAGATGTCGCCTAGTATATTCGGTGACTGCAGCTATATTCTACCCCGGATACAGAAAAATATAAAGAAGTAGACATTTCACAACATTAGTCAAATAATTAATAAAACGATAGGAAAACAAAATTGATATACAACGTCGATGGTTTGGCTCCTTGTATACAGATCCTCGGAAGAAAGAAGGCGAAGTCACGCCAACGTCAATCCGAAGACACACACTGGGGCCAGCCACCGGCATCCCCGCGCCCACCTCAAGGTAAGCCTCAGTTCACCTGTAATCTTTTGGGGTAGGGGATGGCTCAGTGGTTAAGGCACTGGATTAGTAATCCTAAGGTAAAGGGTCTAACTGCAGCCACTTTTCTCCTACATCCCCATAAGTGGTAGACTATATCAAAGGCCAGTTCTTCGCATACTACGTCTATGCGGTGTGGGATGTAAAAGTACTCGCACCTTGGTAAATGGATAATGGTTAGATTTCTCCCTGATTTCATCACTACCACTATGGTCTAAAAGCAGTGAGAAAACCTTAACCTTATGGAAGTCTGGAAAGGGCCTAAAATCGTTGACCGGACCTAACATTAAATAAACCTGTAATGTTCTATATGTATGTTTAGTGAACGAGGCTGTGATGTCTGCCTCCAGAGAAAAAAAAAGAAGTTTTATATGTACTCTAGGTGGGTTAGAGGCCAAGGCAGAAATGTTACGTTCTCAAATCAACAATGCTATAGACGTATTACAAAGAAGAGATGTGTGCAGAGTATATCAGTTTAATACCACATGTTACATGTAGGGCCTCGTCAAATAGATTCTGCTCAAGACTGCACATGGATAAATCTAGAAGGCAAAATAGACATATATCACAATGAATGTTTCCCCTTACATCTATTCAGCACATATAGGATATAATATGGAGAATCCAAGAAGTGTTGACTTTCACTTGGTGGATTTTCCCAGGTCTGCCAATAACTTGTACTTTCTGCCATGCTTGGAGTAGGGCATGGTTTTAACGATTTGTTCACTTTCGATATTTTTGCAGGAAAAAGACGCTTACCAAGTCCTAGCATTAGATGTGAGAGACGATGCCTGTGATAAACACTTGTTATAAGGCCATGCCTCTTCTGTACATAGTGACTTATTTAATTTGGATAAAGTGCATCAATGCCCTGCGCCTGTGGTGAATCGAGAGGAGGACGAACGGGGATATCCCCGGTCACACATACTATCTTGGATGCTCGTCTTCGCTCCTGACGGCCTTATGGTAGAGTGGTTGCACCACTTCAGTATTGTCATGTTCTAGACGATATCCCACACTGCTAAGTGTCTGGAGTGAATGAGACATAATCAGCTTACTCAGTATGGCTTCTACAACATGGTTGTAAAGTTTCTATGTAAGTATATATGTATGTGGGCGCTCATACATTTGTTGAATATCGAGAATGTTAAACAAGTAGTGCATAAATATATAACACTAGTTTTTAATAGTCTTGATATTCAACCCAAGTATATGCACTAGATGTCAGCAGGAAAAAGCCATATATTTTCAGATATTGCCAACACCAAAAACAACACGCATATATGTGTGTGTGTGTACGTGTATCGAGTATATATACATATATATATATATGTGCATACGTGCGTGTATACCCGTGCATTCATTAAACCAATTGAGGGTTTGTAACCATCTGTTGCCTCGAAGGAGGAGCGCGTGCTTGTCACTAAAAGCGATGGAAGAAATCATGAAGCTTTTGTACCTCAAAATAAAGTTGGTAGATTTTGGGTCTATTCCATCGTTAGAATGTCATAAAGGGAGATTATGTACATTCATTCGCACGCAAGACAATCGATGAGTATGATAAAAAAAACAACTACAACAACCGTTTGATAGGTAATCGTATCTATTTTGAGTTGGAGTTAAGTTGACGGCCATATAACGGTGTTTGATTTATGCGTTGTTATTATACGCGTCCGGTGACGAACATGCTTCTCTCAGCCAATCAAAATCCAAGACAAAATCCGTAGTCTATGTTTTAAGAACAGAATATATATATATATGTCTATGTGTGTGTGTGTGTGTATATATATATATATATATATATATATATATATATATATATATATATATATATATATATATATATATACATACACACACACATAGACATATATAGACACATATATATATATATATATATACACCAACATATATATATATATATATATATATATAGACACGTATATATATATATATATATATAGACACACATATATATATATATATACATATATATATATATATATATATATATATATATATATATATATATATATATATATATATATATATATATACATACAGACATATTGATGTATATAGGCGGTAATTGTGGTAAGAACAACCTCTGGCACATATGGTAGATTCTGTTTACGATCATTGATGGCTGTGTACACAAGGATGTGACTTTGAGGCATTGATTCCATATTAGTTACATAGCAGACTGCTAGACCCTAGAGACTTTATACAGAAAGACTTTGAGGTAGTATTTTATGGCGTGGCTGTGATGTGCCAACGCTACTCATCCGAGAGTTATGCTAAAGCTTGAAATTCTGTTACGATATGGAGCAGTCTGTTTGTATATCTGCCGCTCGCACACTGGACACAATCTATGCAGGTTTGGTGAGTAATGTCATAGGCACACATACAATGACGTATGTGTTTCTGCGAGAAGTATGTCCCTTTGTACATGTTCCGTTGTCCTCAAGGTGTTCTTATGGGTAGATGTTCATGTTGATTGTGGGGAAGGGGTGGGGTGGGAGGGGCAGAGAGAGGAAGGGATTTAGGTGTGGGAGACTCTGTCATGTCATGTTCAGCCAACGTCAGTAGTGTGAAATTATGTTGTCAGTATGTGTCCCTCCTTCAGACCGACCTAAGGTGAGACTTGCTCTCAAAAGATACTGGGCAACTCTGTGCCAGAATCTCTGATGTAAAGATTTGCATGTTCCTTCTGTCAATGCAGCAGATGCCATATGGCATGACCAAGGCCTATGTTGTGATTTCATTGAGCGTCTTTGTTATAGATTATTTAGTAAAATGTAATTCCAAACTGAAATGTATCTCGAGATGCTATTTAAGCGAATATTACACAGAAAAAGTTTTGTTTCTAGCGATGAACCGGTTTAATAGTATTGATTTTGATTTCATATGTAACGTTTAATTTAACGGACAACGGAATAAACCGCATAGAAAGACTGTTCTGCAATGTGACGCATGAAGGATTTGTAGTAATTATTATTGTAGTAATTCATACTCGCTTCTACTTGTAAATATCACATAGCATAGATGTTAGCATGAAGCCCACAGTGACCTGAACCATTATCAGGAGGATAAATTATCTCTGAGATCTCAGATCATTGTTAAGTACTTAGTTAAATTAAGGTAAAGATTCTCACTAATATTGTTCCTGTTCATAGCTTTTTGCCTGACGACTGGATGATAAGCCATCACAGCTGTCAATGGCGTTCGCAGCTAATCTAAACTTATGGATCCACCTCCGCTTTTCCGTGCTATTTACTCTTAGAAAATCAGGTTTCGAACATTCCCCAATAGGAGCACAACTATTTCACGACGTTTTACTTTGGCCAGGGATATATTCTCAAATGGTAAGCATCAGGTTGGCGTCGGCAGCTATCACTACCCAACAGAACTGTGGTCTCATATGCCATAAAGTTAAGTTATTATTCTTTGATATCAAATGCCAACTGGTATCTATATCACTCGACAGCTCAGAAATCCATGAGTACTGATCAAGTCGTAAGGCAACAAGTCGCTTCTTCGTGCTCTAACTGTACCTATCTTACTGTATAATATTGAACGTGATCACATGCATAGCAACTGGAATAATTGTATAAATACATGGAGTCAGTAATGATTACTTGTATACTTCAGGAATGTCCTTATTGCACCAATCACCCGAAGGCAATTTCTATGAATAAATCCCAAATGACTTAAGAAAAAAACCTCATATCGTATTTCACAATCATCTATTATCTGAAGAACCTGCAAGGTCTTTTTTCAATATTGGGCATTAATTTCATTTGAAAATAGAATTTAACTGCTCTTTTGATTTGAGTAAATACCTTCCCACACACTCTTAAATAGACCATATAACGTGAGTATACTTTTTGTGATAAGAGTGGAAACAATTGGCATACCATATTGGATACTTGAATATATTGTACCTCACTCAACAGAAAAGTTGCCCGCATTGAATCCCTGCATATATATAGAAAACTCACTAACTGTTTATGTCAAATCTCCTCCACAGAGTGTAAGTCTGTATCTACCGGGTATAGGGGTGCCATCTCACTCACGACCTGATTAGGGACTTCTGTCAACTTATCGATCTTGAAACAGATGTCCATAACATCTATGTATGTTCCCAGATGCAATAAAATGTATATCTGGACATTGAAACAATATGATTCGGTAGATTAATGTGTCAATTTACGACTAATAAAATGGACTGGTCAAATGCTATATAAATGGCCTGTCAGTGTAACCCCAATGAGGCTTGACAAATGTCATACACCAATCTGTTCTCATCACAATGTCACGTGTTATACGATGTTCCTTCTTTATAAGATGAAAATAATCGTATACATGGGCACATACAATTATCTGTGCCATAGAATACCTGTAATGATAATGGACTTAGGTCTGACCTTTATAACCTACTTGTAACATAACGTGGTATATGGCGTACCTTTCTGTGAAGGCGAATACCTCCAACTCTACACATGGAGAATATCATACATGTTATAATACGATGGGTGAGATCAACAGTTATAATCTATAAAATATAGATACATTACACATGTGTAATACATACATCAATACATAAACATGAACCACAAAAGAGCCAGCATTTTATAGAATGGAGAGCTTTATGTGTAATTCTGCAACTTGATCTTGTATGTGATCACGGGTTAAATATAATTAATATTTCCTGACGAACAGGCATTGACGTTTGCGACCCTTGTGCTGAAGTTATGGTGCCATTCGACAGTATGGAACTTTTGAGTTTGCTGTAACATTAATCTCCTGTATACCCACATTTTATCTAGGAGACCGGCTGCACATGCATACATTTAGAACCATTCCCTCGCTCTCATTTGGTCTGTATCTTGTGTTGACTGATTGCATGCAGAGGGATTGAATTGTGATATTTGTATATGTTGCTGAAATTCAGTATTCTTCGCAAAATGTGTTATTGAAAAATGAAGTTATGATAATTTGCATGTATCTGTCAACGTTATCAACACAGACAAGCTTATTTGGGTGTAGCATATTAGTGATTATTTTTTATCTTGCATACATTGAAAGTAATGTACAAAAATAAAATTGACTCATAAATATTTGTTGTATTGCTTAGCATAGAAATCTGGATTGTTGAACTCCGAATAACTAGTATCATATTATCCAAATTCCATGTACCAAACCCCGAATTTGAATGAGTTCCTGTTCATTTTGAAGATGTCGTAAATTAATCATTCCTAACGATAATGTTAAAAAAGATAACCCCGCCTCTCACACAGTGAGAGGGTAGGCCTGTGTATAGAGTGGTCAGTGCACATTGCACAGACCGGGGATGCACCGCGATGGTTCCCACACCGCTGTCGGCGCCATGAGGGGTATACATGTATGTTTATTTGTTCAAAAGATTACCACCCTGGTGATCTTCCATTTACAGCTTCGGCTTACAGAACTCGATGTTGATTCACCATAATATATCGTAGATATATTGATCTAAGGTTATCGATATGATAATGTACAATAATGATCCAGTTAAGACGATCCACCACCGGATGTGAAAATGAACGTCTAGGATGAGTGTATTGATGAAAGGTATGACGGTAGATCTATATGTAATGCGTATGCTTTCCTATAGTTCAGTATGATTATTTATTAACGACTTTATGTCAATGTTCGCATCTAAAGTTATTTACTAGATTCATGAAAAGGACTGCACTCTGGCTTTAGCTCCTTTAAACGAGTTTTTGCTCCTTTTTTTTCAATGTTCTCCGCCAGTTCATTCCATAGCCTCTGTCCCCTATACTGTGGCGATCTGGTTTTTTTCTCTCGAAATTCCGTCTTAACTCTATCGAGCTTGGAAAGTAATTCATTTTGCGATCTGAAACGCATTCTAACATCTTAAATTAAGGGGTGGGGCATGGACGAGTAATCCAGAGAGAACAAGGATTCCTGTGAGTGCAGTTGTTATATGCAGTACAAGAAGTAGTTTTCCAGTCATAAGCAGCTTGGCATTATAAAAGGATATTACTTTGAGTACGGCTAAATTATAGCAAACTGGTGCACAGATACTTAGTAGAAACCAAACGGGAGTTAGCCTTGTCAATATTTATGCCACGATGGGCAGGTTGTGTATTAATACACGAGGTGTTAGCCAAGTGTAGTCAGCAGCAGACCTTACCAGAGTGGTATAAACATTGAGAAGGCTAACTCGAGTTTGGTTTCGTATTTATCCTACCTCATTTTGCAATTATCCATTTTAGTAGCGTGTTGACACTCATCGGAGGATGGCCACATATATCAATCCTGCCGCATCTACTTTCGTTATCTCGTCCCTGATTGGTCCGTTTTATTATTCACCTTGGTGCATAAATAACACTTTATTCAATGCCCTGTCAAATACATTGAGTCAATGTTAAACCTATGGCGTTTTTTATTAGGGGTAGGATAAATAAGTAGACACACTGACACAATCCAGCTGGCAAGGTGATAAATAAACACCCAGTAGCGGACATATGAATAAAAAGTCACACAGATACTGATTTATTACCCACCTGATACGGAGTCTCCATACTAAGCCTATGGAGATTACAGATCGCTACTGAGGAGGATACGGAGCTCTGTACCCTCCAAGGAGGATACAGATTTTTTAGATGAAAGTAGTCCCAAACATAACTTCTTAATTACGTTGAAAAGTTTTCTAACGATCATATTTATTGCTTAAATCTAAAAATAAGTGAGTAATAAATATAACATTACCATAATTTAGATCTGTGTGGCCGTATTCTCCTTGTAGTTGACGTTACGCAATACTCGTCAACTACGCGGAGAATACGGCCACTCAGATCGAAATCATGGTAATATTGTGTATGTATCTGCAAACACAGGTATGTCAGATCCACCTAGACCTGCATACATGCTCCTCCTATTCTGTGTCAGTGGTTATGTTTTGATCTGTGTTGTGTATGTGGGTCTCTCATTCTCATTCATGTCCAATAATATCTAGTGTGAAACTGCGAATATTGTAGTTCATATCCAGGGATGTCAGAGTTCAGGGAAATCCCTGAAACATGGATTTTTATAAAACAGAAATATTGTCTCACTATTTAAAAGCCTTACTAAACCTGTTATGTCAACCCCATATTGTTTTTAGGACCCCATATACCTAACTTCCATGTAAATGTCTGCATTATTACTTCCAAGATCTTCAGGATTTTCCCTGACAAGCTGCCATTGGATAATGCATAGATAAAAATCCCTGAAACCATTGGGTAGTTACCATACAAACCACTTTGAATGCATAGGTAATACCAGAACCAGCTTCATACTACAATCTCCCATGCACATATTTGGTTTAGCACTAGCGACTTCGTCGAGTAGGAGTTGCTCTAGTGTGGCCCTGGCTACTCTGGCCACCAGAGCAGACGTTTGCTACGCAGACAGGGGTTGGTTGCCAATCTAGGCCCTGGTGACAACAAGACGTATTGCCTGTCCTATTATTTCACGTTACACAGGATTTTTGCCAGGTACCAGCGTAGTGGTCTAATTGCTTTCTCTGGAGACTAGCAGATAAAAAAAAACTACACTACTAAACTTTGATTTCGACATGGCTCGAAATAAATCATAAGAGAAAAGGTACTTCGTCCAATAGATCTACAAAAAAGAAGAACAGGTTCTAGTTTTTCCCTCCATGAGATTCTCACTCTCGTGGCCCCTCAGTCTCCAAGCCTAAGTTTGGTTCAATATGTCTCTATGTGCGGGAGAATCTCCAAGCGGATCTTACGGGAATCATAATTTTTTTAGATATAGTTAAAACGTGTAAATTCTGATAACATCCGCTTGGAGATGCTCCCGCACATAGAGACAAAGTGAACCAAACTTAGGCTTGGAGACTGAAGAGCCACGAGAGTGAGATTCTCGTACAGTACCTAACTGAATCCTGCTATTTTTTTTGTTTTTCTCTCCACAGATGTACTTCTATTCTTATGATTTGTTTTTAGCTGTACTGAAAACATAATTTTGAACTGTAGTTTTCTGATCTCCTTTCCTTGAGAGAATGCAATGAGATCGCATTTCGCTGGTCAGAGGAGGTACACAGCGCAGCGCCCTCTACAGTGTTGGGCGATAATAGAGAACCAAAACAACACACTATGCACACTACGATCTGCTGGCTAATAACTTACACAGAATCGGTACCACAGACGTTTTTAAAGAAGATCTAGATATAGGTAAGCTACCAACATCTCCTCAATACTTTATTTAGTGGCACCATTGCTTTTTTATGAATGTTATAATGTATAAATTATATAAATCAATCTTGGATGCAGTTGACAGTTGAGCCAGAGTCCTTATTTAAAACATTCAAATTTGGGCTAACTTTGAAGAGCCATAGCATACTAACTACTGAAGTTCTATTGAATATCTTTCAATGTATTGATAGAGTGATATCTAAAATACCTAAAACCACCAAAGAACTCAATAGCACCTCCTGCTTTATCTGGGTTTTGTTTGTTGGAATACACCTCTCTTCAACAAAAATAGTGCATAGCATAGCATAGGTATCTATTTTTACTCTGTAGTATGGGTCAGACCAACGAGTGTATAGTATACTCGTTGGTCAGACTGGCGAGGTCCTTCCCCTCTGCTGTCGTATTTGGAAGTGGCGCCGTGAGGCAGCCGAGATCGTATATATGAACCAAGTCGGTATAGGGGGCGCTGCGCTGTGTACCTCCTCTGTTCGCTGGTAGTCGGTAGAATCGGTGTCACATGAAATGATGGTGGGGAACTAATTGATAGTTCCAGGTATTAATAGTAGGGGGCACCACTAAGCCCTGACCCTATCCACACTGCAGCACTCGGGCAACACATGGAAAACTCGCGGAGTGGTGCAGTGTAGATCCTATCACAGGCTGTCAATTGGGATGGGGGTGGGGGGTGGGTAGGTGATAGCCAAGTACAAATCGACGAAGTCGCTAGTAGGTAATCAATAGCCTGTAAAATATAGGGTTCTGCTTGGAGAGCATAGACTGAAGTACTAGTCCTTCTCACCAGGGGACGCTGTTTTCATATTTTTTTGTTTCCAGTAAGCTTGTTCATTGTAGTTGGGGTGGGGCGGAGGTGGGGGGGCTCTGTCCTAGCAAATGACCTCACGGAAGTTCTTCAAGGGCCGCTGACATCCCTGATATCATGCATTTTTGTTGTAGTCAGTAGGCCTATGCTACAGGTAAAATGGTTATAACATTTTGTAATCGCAGCTGCACGGCCACTCCTCACTGCCATGTTTAACTGGCTGGCCAAATTGGTTGCCCATGGCCTATGGTCAGGGGTGGTCATTGCCCCCCCTGGTGAAACCACTCTGCACTCGCGCACCCCTGCGCCACCTCTCCACTCTCGGCCGCACTAAACATCAAAGTGCGCGAGGCCGACACTGTCCTCTGTCTCATTCGCTTCACAGGTCTCCTACGCTCAACACCTATTTTTTCTATCGCTCCTTGGCTTATCGCCCATCTTACCTCCGGTCTCCGTATTCCCCTGAATATCGGCAGACGAGGACAGGCATACCAAGCGATTCAGTGGTTTAAGGAAATAAAGTGCAGTTATGTTGACCAGAAGCGCTGTGGCGGCATCCGCACCCGCGGAGGCCGAGACGGACTCGGAGATAACGATACGGCAGCCTGCGGCCGAGAGCGACCACGTGGACTCGGTCTCTCAACAGGGCACGAGTGCGAGCGCACGGACTCGGGCTTCGCGTATCACAGCCCTAGAGGCCAACCTCGGAGGGGTCAGGACGGACGTGAACGAGGTAAAGACGGATGTCGGTGAAGTAAGGACGGACGTGACGAAAATAACGCGCCAGATGGACGGCATGATGGACGCGATCATGCAAATCTCCAGGCCGGCATCGCGGAGGGCCGGCTCACGGGTTTCTTCAGCGGCCGAACGGACAAGGGACTGGGCCCAGGAACAAACCGAGCGCCTACTCCCCCCACCCAGGGCACTCCGAGAGGCATACACAAGCGAGGAACACCTTCAGCGAGAATTCGGCCGTGAGGCCATGCGCCACGACCGCACAACGGGTAAGAGCCTACTTTCTGATCTTAATGCCCGGAGGCCGACGGCGAAGCCGTACATGTTCATGGACAGGGATGGGGTGTACACGCTGCACCAGAAATTGGACCTACGGTCGAGCCTCGGGCCTCTAGAATATATTTCCTGTTTTGTGGCTTTATTGAATGACGAACGCGCCTTGCACCCCGAGGACAAAGACCACATGTTCAAGCATTTGTATCAGGTGACGGTCGACGCGCAGGCACGGCCGTGGGCCGGGGTCAGACGCTGGTCAAACTACGTCCGGCAGTCCAGCAGGATGCGGTGGTCAGATCACGGCCGGATACAGGAAGAACGTGTCCGGCTCGCGATGACCGCCGCCCACACATCTAACGCCAGTCACAACACGGAGACCGGACGTGCCCGGGGGAGCGAGGCCCCGTGCCGGGACTTCAATGGAGAGAGGGGGTGCCGCCACCGCAGCGACCACACAGAAGGGGGCATCCGGTGGTTGCACGTCTGCACCTTTTAGGACTCAGTGGGCAGGAAGTGCGGTCATTCGGTGCACGCCTGCAACCGAAAGCTCACTTACGGCCACGGGTACGACAACGCGGCGGCTCCCCCTGTACCCACACCACGGCGGGTACCACAGGCGGGGTACCAACTCCAGTCGACTACGCGGCCGGCGGCAGCGCAGAGTGTGGTACAGCAACCCCAGCCGAGTTAAAAAAACGGGCAGGCCGCGCCCCGCCAGTAGACGAGGCGCGAAGCACAGATGAAAGGGGGGCCGGCGGCACGGAGTGTTATGTAACAAAGCCGGCTCCCCCACGTGACGTCACCGCTCACGTGACCCCCTCGGCACATGGCCGAGGGGTAGCGATAAACAACAACAAAGACTGGGGGAATACACTCCCGGAGGAGATACGCCCCTTTTTCCCAGCGCCGGTCATCCCCGGCCCTGTGGAGGACGATGGTCCCAGTCGTTTGCCGGGTGTTAGTGTTAGTGCGCCGGGCCGAGACCAGGAATCTAACACTCCCGACTTCAAAGCACTTAAGGACGTCTGCGAGACCGGAGTGCACCGGGAGGGAGTGAGGACAGACCCGTTCGCCTTCAAGGAACATCGCCGGGAGACATGGCCGGAGTTCACGGCCGTGGGGCCCGCCAGGCACGCGGAGATATACCGAGCCGTGCGTGACACGGGAATCCCCAACGCACTCGGCGCTAGGGTCGAGGTGCCGTCCGACCTTAACCTACCTGCGTGGGAGCATTACCTAGGGCACGTGGACGAGGCGCAGGAGCTCCTGGGTTTCCTGCGGTACGGTTTCCCCCTAGGATACCTCGGACCGGAGAGTGATACCAGGGGGGTGGCCAACCACCCCAGCGCGACCGCTCACCCCGTGCAGGTAGAGAAGTTTCTGGTGAAGGAGGCAGCCTTCACCAATATGATGGGTCCGTTCGCCGAACCGCCTTTTAGCCCGTGGTGTCACGTGTCGCCACTCATGACACGGGAAAAGCGTGGGACGGACGACCGGCGCATTATTACGGATATGACTTTCCCGCGGGAGTGCAGCGTGAACTCGTTCGTCATTAAGAACTCGGTCTACGGACTGGAGCGAGATCACGGCCTCCCAACGGTTGACGAGTTTGTGGCCAAACTCGTCAAGGCAGGCACGTCGGCCTACATGTCGTCCATCGACGTGTCGCGTGCCTACAAGAACTTTAGGTGCAATCCCCTCGATTGGCCTCTGTTATGTTTCACGTGGGAGGGCGGGCACTACTGCGATACGGCGATGCCATTCGGTGCCCATGCCTCCTCCTACCACATGCAGTGTGTGGCGGAGGCCATCGTGGGGATACTGTCTTCGAAGGGAGTCACGGCCGCGATGTACCTCGACGACCTCATCATCCTCTCCGAGGACCGAGGTAAGGCGGCCGTGGACTTCAGGATCGCGTGAGAGCTTTTTTCGGAATTGGGCCTCCCCGAGGCACGCGATAAAGCTCAGGAGCCCAGCCAGACCGTCACGTGGTTGGGGATAGAGATCGACGCCCGTACTATGACTCTCTCGATCCCCACGGCCAAGCTGGAGGACATACGTGGTCACGTGTCGGCCGTAGCGAAGCGCTGGACGTTGACAAAACGGCAGCTCCAGTCGGAGCTGGGGAGGATATTACACGTGGCGAGGTGTATACGTCCGGCGCGGGCATTCGTCTCAAAGTTGCTCGAGGCCCTTAGGGGGATGAGAGGTTTCTACATGAACATCAATTCGGAGATGCGCCAGGATCTGGATTGGTTCGTGAAGTTTGCCGAGGGCTGGAACGGCTGCGCTCTCATCCCTCGAGGCCCCCCGACGCGGAGGATCACCGTAGATGCGTGCCTGTCGGGCGTGGGAGGAACCGACGGCCGCTTCTCCTACTCCGGCCAGGTGTGCCCCGTCCTCGATCCCGTGGAGTGCATCTCAGAGCTCGAGGCCCTGAATACCATATACGCACTCCACACATTCATCACAGACAGGGATCGGGGATCACGGATTGAGGTGTTCTGTGATAACCTCGGCACAGTGCAGACCCTCAATAGTGGGCGTGCCCGTAACCCAGTCCTGGCGGAGTGTGCCCGCCAGGCATGGATGGTGCAGGCATGTCTGCAGGTGGAACTCGTCTTCAGCCATATCCCCGGGGTGCAAAACGTGATCGCAGATGCCTTGAGCAGAGCCCATCTGTCGAGGACGGAATACGATAGGGCCACTTCCCTCATTCACCTTCATGAGCTGTACCCTATCGTACCATGTACCCATGCCTCATTTGTACCCGTACTCCGTCTCTTCTGCAGATCGGGCGCTTCTCTTACTCCAGGCGAAGGCATCTGCGAGGCAGTCAGAGGCGCGTGCCCCAGGTACGCTCGCAAACCAGCGATCCGCAGTCACCACCTACCTGGCGTTCTGCAACCGGATGGAAGTGGACCCCCGGGCACCGACCGTGAGCCTGATCACGTCTTACCTGGAATATGTGGCCGACCACGCCCCCTCGCCGGCTACGGTCGCCAACCAGCTATCGCATGTCCGTGCACATCTCCGACTGACGGGGGGGGGACGTGCGACCAACAGAGGATTACCGGGTGAAGCGTGCCCTCGAGGGCATGAGGAGAAACAAGCTTTACGTCCCAAATGTGAAGGCCCCTATACCAATGGACGTGTTCAGAGCGGTTCTCGATGCACTAACGGGATCCCCCCTCCATACGGCCATGAGAGCGGGCCTGCTACTCATCTTCTACGCGGCCCTACGGCAGGGGGAGGTGGCGTCGCAATCGGCTCGGGCATTCGATCCGGCTCGGAATCTCACTCGGGGGGACGTGGTCCTCGGCCGCCGGCACGTGACAATCACCATCAAGGCGGCCAAAAATCTACAATACGTGGGGCAACAGAAAGTAATGCGCCTCGAGGCCGCGGACGATACCCGAGTGTGCCCGGTAGACGCGGTTCGAGGTCTACTACGGGCGGCCCCTACGGCTTCACTGCGGGACCCGTTCCTGACACTGCCCGATGGAACGACCATCACATCACGGGTCATGACCAACGAATGGGACCGCCTCCTACAGGCCACAGGCCAAACTGTGAAGACGTACACCCTCCACAGCCTCAGGAAGGCCGCTGCCACTCAGGCCTTTGAGGCCGGCATACCTGAACTTAACATCCAGAGGTATGGAGGGTGGAGGTCCCATGCTCACAGGGACTACATCAGAGTCACGGACCAAGAGACTGTCAACAAGTCTCTCATTGAGTCTCTCTCCTTCAAAAAGTGACTATAACAAACTTTCCCACCCTCCTCTTCCCATAACTATTGGCTTCTTGGCTATTTCTATTATTTTATTATTACATGTTCTGTTTAACTATGTAATATTACATAATCTTCATTTATCTTATATCAAATATTATCACAATTGACAAACACATATCTATGTCAATTTCAATATTTGTCATATTGTCACAAATCTTATCACAATTGACAAACACATATCTATGTCAATTTTTATATTTGTCTTATTATTTATACTCATGTAGTTCTCTTATTCATATCAATAAGACTCATAAAATTAAATAAAATTTTATAAGCCCACTACGGCCTCCACTTTGTTTCATTGGGGATCTGGGGTAATGGGTTGCCCATGGCCTATGGTCAGGGGTGGTCATTGCCCCCCCTGGTGAAACCACTCTGCACTCGCGCACCCCTGCGCCACCTCTCCACTCTCGGCCGCACTAAACATCAAAGTGCGCGAGGCCGACACTGTCCTCTGTCTCATTCGCTTCACAGGTCTCCTACGCTCAACACCTATTTTTTCTACCCACCCACCCACCTCTTTTTCTCTCCTACTCCTTACACTCGTAGGGCTATTTCTATTATTTTATTATTACATGTTCTGTTTTACTATGTAATATTACATAATCTTCATTTATCTTATATCAAATATTATCACAATTGACAAACACATATCTATGTCAATTTCAATATTTGTCATATTGTCACAAATCTTATCACAATTGACAAACACATATCTATGTCAATTTTTATATTTGTCTTATTATTTATACTCATGTATTTCTCTTATTCATATCAATAAGACTCATAAAATTAAATAAAATTTTATAAGCCCACTACGGCCTCCACTTTGTTTCATTGGGGATCTGGGGTAATGGACACATTGATATACTGGCTCATACAGAATGTCATTAGTCCCTGGGCCAATCTGGAAAAGAGGCTTATTTAAGGAGTTGGCTGCCCCCCCCCCCCCCCTGGAAACATTTGTTTTGTTGTCTTATCTTGTAGATCCATCCTTCTAGTTAACATTTCCACTTGTTGTCGCTCTTGCAAGTGGTCGGATTACCATGACAACAGCTGTTGAAGAGACCTCCCGTCAAAATGCCTGAACGCCTATAATTCTGAGTGCTGAAAACCATTACTTGGTTCTGTGTTCTTTTAAGTATTACAATGGCTCATTAGATTAAACTTTGGTAATGTCCGCTTACTTTTTTGTATTCATTAACAGACCCTAAGTGCTCTATATCATCTTTGATTAAGTCGGTAGAATAGGTTTCAAATGGATTTTACCACACTGACGGTAAATTGATGTATTTTAGTGAATATTTGGGGCGTACAGGGCGTGAATATTTGAATAGTAATGTATTCCACCCGAAAATACATCCGACTGAGTGAATAGAAATACATGTATCAAACTATCGCTATGTTAAAATGTAATATTATTACGTATACATGGATTTTTTTTCAAAGATGAAAAAAGGCCAACGTTGCAAAAAGAGCAACGCTTGTCAGACATGGGAGCCTGGTAGTCGGCCTGGTGAAACAGGCTTTTAATACCTTTAACATTAAAGAGATGAGTTAAAACGCTTCTCTATACGGAAATATCATCTATATCATCATTAAGATGGCATGGGATTCGATGTGTAAAATGGAAGCGCCAAATCCGCCACGATTATGGCTCGTTTCAATTTCTACAGGTTCCGCTAGTAGTAGGCCTACGTTTTGTAATAGGATTTAACCATCACGAGGGTCTAACCAAGATGGCTGGTGTCATGATGTTACCGTCAACCTGGGTTGCATGTCGTTTCCCTTGTCTTATTTGCCTCGCAATTCTCTTCAAACGAGCTCCATTTAATTATATATAATATATGACAATTATGGCTAAGTTCCAGTGATCTTACTTCACACTACTCTTGTAGTTATTTAACTCTCTCGCTTTGGTCTTGCCCACTACTACTGGCAGAGCCTTTATTGTTCCCATTAGATTGCATATTCGAAGACCGGTAGAAGCATTTGTTTTACGAGTTTTATTCTTGCAATTTCTGGCAGTATGCAACTGAGTTTCTTAAGTTTGTAAAGTTTAAATTGAAATTCACAATTTTTTCAAACTGATCTTTAAGGTTCAAATTTCTATCAAGTATGATTCCTAAATATCTATGTTTCCACAGCAAGTAGTACGTTTTCTCCCATTTTTATTATATAGTCTTCGTCTTATTTGTAGTTAATTCATTACTGAATCACATAACTTAAATTTTTTTATAATTAACTGATAATGTATTTCCTCTAAGCCAGGTATCAAGTTGCTGAACATCCCGTTCAATATTTTGTGTAATTTCATCTTGGAAGTACCTGAAGTGGTCAGCACGATGTCATCAGCATACATAATGGTTTTATTTAAAAACAATTAAGTAGGTTTATATTAAGAAAAGTAATGGACCCACAATTGAATCTTGCGGTACACCCGCAATTCATCCAACTAGATATAGAGGCTGTTGCAAAGGATGAGCTAGCGCATAAATAGACTAGTCCACCAGATTATGTCAAGAACATGCCAGATCAATATCTGATTTTCACATAGCAGAATAAAGCATATTCAGATAGCCCCCCCCCCCCCCCCCATTTAAGCAAAATTTTCTATTAACCCAGATTTTCTTTTTCAATTTCCAACTAGAATTGATTATTTGTCATGTCACTAATCATAGCCAACTGATCATTTCAATGACGTCAATGAATTCAACGTAATATCGGGGTTCATCATTTTATTTAATAACAAAATTTTGCATGTTGAGTACATGATGAATATATACATGTGGATATGTATACGGTGTACATAAGACATTAATTCATATAAATATTTTTTACAGGTATATTGACTGGAAGCCACGTAGAAAGGAATCAACCCATGGCTGTGTGATACAGTGTCACTGACTACATTGGCAGGGTGGTTTGTGATATTACATATGAGCACATATAAACGGGGAAACTTATACAGGGCCCCAGTGGTAGTATACACACAGTGCATAACGAGAGCACACAGCTAGCCCTCAGCTGCATGTTGAAGGTAGAACTCAGCTCGTGAAGCAGTAAAAGACCTCATAAAACCAGTTTTCCTTCACAATGTATGTGGAGAGTGCATTGTGGTTTAAAAAATGCAACATCTATTGTTCTATATGGGTCCTGTTCAGTTCTTGGTGTAACCTTCTTTGATAAAGACCAGATGTGGATAGAAATGCCGGTGTGCTGAATATGAAGACTGGTCTTCAATGAACACCTTCTTTTACCTATTTACAAACATGAGAAGCCAGATAAGATCCACGAGGGACTTGGATTAAGTAGGAATACATGGAGTATGATGAGAAAAATACTTTTAGTATAACCTGTACAGTGTCATCTTCGTCATATGGTAGTTCATACAAAAGTGTTACATAGAAACAACTGGCTGGTGTATACAAGAGCGGTAGTCCAATTTTGTTACGGGCATGAGGGAGGAATTTATAAATAGTACATATTCCAGATTTCATTAGGCCAAGTTGCACGTAAACTATGAAACATGCATTTCCATCCAATTACACCTGCATTGAAAGGAAACCTTTGTTTATCATACCCCCACATATTATTTAATGTTTGGTACTGTAAGCACAGAATACATGACTACGTTGTCCATATAACACACCATCAGATGAAATGATCCTTAACTTTAGAATTTCGGGGTTATCTTTCAAAATGTTTACTTGAATTGCATGACAAACCGGTCCTGGAGCATGATTAGATGAATATCTAGTTTTACAGAAACACCACTACCTAAGAATTACTACCATGATGAAATAAAATATGCAATGTTTTATTCATGGTAATAAAAGAAGTATAATGAAGAAAGAACTACGTTGCCATTCTAGACTCGGGTAGTTATTGCATGGATTAACTGTACAACACTGCCGCAGCCACATCACACCTATGAAGATTCATTTTGTGTAGTATTAATGCGCCAGTCCCTACTCTACTTCCATCTGACAATTACCTCTTGGGTGGTTTGTGGTACACCTCTAAAATCTGTCTCCTCAGCTCACCATGGATGCTACTTTGGCAAGCAAAACACATTCTAGACTCACGACTGTCACTCACAATTTTGATCTCTGTTATGTTTTGAGTTGCAGGACCAAGGTGTAATGGAAGGATGTCTTCAAAGAATCCAAGCACACATACTTGATATACACTTCATTCCTGACAAATGTACTAAAACTTCCATTCTGCTACAGAAAGAGCCTTTCACCTGAGAAGGGTGTGGATTAATAGTCAACCAGCATGTGGTACCTGACAAAGATCGATCATAGCTGTATCATAAGGGTGGTTGTGTGTATTATCCAAGTGGTTGAGTATTGGAAAGCTTCAGTGCGGTCGTTGTGTTGAATTCTCGATGTAATTTTTTTTCTGAAAATGCAACTACAAATACTTCATATGTGCAGAATGACAGCTTTGACCGTTAGTTGTTAACGTGTATACTTCAATGGCATGATGGAATAATGGAAATACATTGCATTCCCGGACAACATTTCGTTATAACAAAGGACAGGACACTTTTCAGCTATTCATATGTTAATATCATGGGAGTATGAACGTCATCACACATATTTCCGGTCTGGAAGTATCAAACCTATTTAATGTAACGCACAACATACTCCATACATCACTGTCCAGATAAGAAACACCATTTATGACTATGCAAAGTTGACATCGCATACGAAGATTGCATAATGAAATCTGGTATTATTTATATATATAGATACATTTATGATGGCTATATAGCTTAGGTATTTTAAAGGGTATCATGTCAATGTCTCTGTTAATACATATCACTGTACTAGAAAGATATACGTATTCTGTATCTGAGTGTATAGCCATGTGTCTATGCATTTGCATATAATGAGTAAAGGTTAGGAATGTTCCGTATCCCAGTGGAACTGGACATCGATAAACAACATTTCAATGTATTTGAGCAATGACTCACTGGTAATCTTTATATTACTCTGAAAGCTTGGCACGATGCTCAATCCTAATCGGTTTCTTACAGGAATCTATGAACCCCTCAAGCTTATTAAAGACATCGTAGAATGATTTTTGGTAGGACCGGTCGAATTGCTCTGTACCTTTGCTAAACTGTGAAATATACAAGCCGACAGCTCTGACAGTGATGTCTCTATCAGTAACACAAATATCGTCAATTCTGCTGATAAAGGCACTCCAACGTGTGGGATGTGTTTTACCTCTGTTATGTAAAGAAACCAAAATGAAAGAATAGAACCTATGGAGCTGTTCCCAAAGCTAGACCCTATACGCCCAAAGTGAACAATAATGTTCAAGACTAGCAGGGCATTATCTACAAAATTTAATAAATAGACAGGACTCATTTTCTCTATATGATGGCCACACAAAATGAAAAACCAACCCAATTTCTGTTAAAAAAAAAGGTACACAGAGAAATTCCCGTAGAGGAGTCGATGCTACCATTCCTCCAGAGGTCAGTCACTGACACAGGGTCAGAACTTTCCCGCCCGACTGACTGCATGGAGGACGGCATAGCGGACACCATCGAGGACGGTTATACATGTATTCTACCCCCTCAAATGGTATCGCTTATTTAGACCAGTCACGACCTGCTGCCCATGCTTAAACGACCTTTAAAATACCGTGTATGTTCTAGGACAAATTGTGCATCACCCTACTTTAAATACCTATTTGCTTTAGGAATTATAGAATTATAATAGTGACCGTACTCTAAACTAAGTCAACCCACGCTGCTCTCACTAGAAGAGTATACTGACTGCCAGTGTCCATACAAAAATGTTCCTGTTAACCCGAGCGACACTGGGTTGTTTTTGTACAATAAAAGGAGTAAATTGTCTTCATTGTTTCACCAGTCACAATCGACGCCAATCTTTGTAAATCAAAAGTATTTGTATTCCCTTCCCGCTACTATACACTATAACGGTTTATATAACTTTTATGTACAGGGTGACAATTATACGTTACTGACGTGAGTGTACACAAAGAATGTTTTATCACACTCAGAAAAATGTTTATGTTGCTGTGTAAATAAATTGGATTCAGTTGTTTACAAAAGTTGGCATCGCATAACATACTTTCTACACAGAATATTTGCATTCCAATAGCTCTTATGGCGGTAACAGAACCAAACCTAGTCGCGGGTTCCTATCTGAAGTAACTTGCAGTTATAAAACATTGCAAATGCAAGGCAATAATTTAGTAGCGCGGAATCTGCCTTGATATGTCTTTTTTTGGACTACTGTGCATGAACGTATCAATCGAGTTATATACATGTCCACACTGACACGTATTCTAGGTGTTGCAGGCTTTGATTTGTTCCTGATACAATCTCATGAATATTGTTTTACTTATTAGGAGCATGTGAGCAGTCGATCTCGTTTATTTATGATACAATACCAGAAGGATGAGTAATACATTTATTATTTCATCATCTGGCAGAGGAGAACAGGGAGGTTCAGATTGACAGTTATCTATCCATTTTTTATTGAATGTACTGTGCTTTGTTCTGATCCAAAGTATCCCCTCCCTTCCATAAACAAGATTAGACAAACTATCCATGTGTGGACGCTTTAACGTGATAGTAAACAGTCGAACGACAGAAACGTATACGTACCACTACCCAAGCAATGGCATGGTGCTGATCATCACTGTCAGATGGAATGCGTATAGTGAATCATAGCATTAGTCTGTCTAAGTGACTTTAGTGAAGGTATTAGCCATAACAACCCTTAATATCATCCAATAAGAAAGTAAGAGCGTTGCTTATTATTTACAGGTCTTAGGTACATGAATCGCTTAACTAAGTATTTTGCCAATCTACCAAAAAGTATGGAAGCACATGCATCGGCAAATTATGCCAGACATCCAAGTCTTATAAGGATCTTTTGATATACTACCTGAAAATCTGCTGAAAATATGAGGAAAGGCTGAATCTGTTACAAAATTCTTTTCATACCGCCCCAAATCCTTCAATTGATATAAATAGAGACTCGTTGGTACATTTGCAAAGAAACATAGGAAATATATACTACAGCATGCAAAGGCCATCTCACACAAGAATACATTGTTTTAATGTATCTTAAAGTCAACCTCCCTTGACAGACACTGTTAAAACCGCAATGAAGTCAGATCTGCAAACAAACAAATGTATTCAACTCCTCACCTATATCACACGTGCAACTGTGTCCTACGTTTTTATACCCCTTTTGTAGAAAAATCACACAAATCTCAAAATCATTAAAGAAGTTCATCAATGCGCTTATAAAAATGTAGCTAAGGGTGCTCTATTCCCTCCTAATGGAATCAAATACCTCTCTCCATACATAGCCACTTTCTCCTTCTACATCTCCTTCGTTCAGCTAGACTAAAAAGGCGAGGCTGCATGACATTATGCAAATAAGGCAACAAGGTACAGGATAAAGACACTACCAATCTGTGGAGGCGTGAATACAAATATGGTAATACCCCGAGGATCAGACTTGAAGTCCGACCTGGAACTCTTGAGCAAAGGTATACAACCAAACCGTCTTGACTGTCACATCCTGCCACCTAATTCTTTTTCAGATTTCGTTGTTGTAGTGTGCAGGTCCTTAGTTTTCGGATCCCCGTTGGGTGTTGCAGCCCCGCGATATTTCATAATATACATATATAATAGGGTGACCCAGCGTGTGTGGATGTGTGTTGAGCAGAGCCAGTCCAACCTGGGTAGCTCCAGTAGGGGTTGCTCAGTTTGTTCAGGGTGCCCGTTTCCTAGTTTCAATCCTATCACAACGATTCACAACGACTCAACATTTGCTCACACACACAACCAAGTCAGACTACACGTATCAGGCATAGAATAGCATACCTCTTACGTTTTGGCGTTATATTAAAATTGGGCCATATTGGTTGTTTTTTTTATCAAAACTCTCAACTGACTAGTAACAGTTACATAGTAGCTGTTACCGCGGCAGAAACGTGTTTTACAAAGCATGTGGTCATAGTGCCTCATGTAAGAAGGACAAACACTAACAAAAACGGCAAGATCAGAAGCTTTGGTGATTCGTATGGACTGTTTGCGTAAAAAACAGAAACGCCAAATAATTCAACAGACTCTGGTAGAGCGAGGAGTTTTCGGATTATTGTTTGATCAACTCTTTTTCAAATATCGGATTTTTCTGACGTTGCAGGAAGCAAAATGACGAGGCATGAAAGATCTGGAATGGACGATGTTTTTGAAGCTATTTTTCCCTAAGCTTTAAAGAAATTGTTAGGTTTTTGTTGAGTTTTTGTGACCCGAGAGAGCCAGATCACCCCATTCCTCATATCGTTTAGGTTTATGAATATACTGTACACACATATATATATATACACATACGTTGATGACATTCCAAACATTGACAGGATGTCAACGTTAACAATTCTGTTTACAGTGTGGATGAGCATTTTTGACATCAAATATGGGTTTGTCAAATGTCCATGGTTTTGCACTTCAATAATTAAATTACAAGAAATGTCGATTACTTTAGAAGCTTCGTTGTAACGGTATGCATGTTCTCACAGCACACCTCCAAAATGTCAGTGATTCTCTTATACCTGTGTATGTTTGGCATACTATCATTAATTCGGGTGTCAATACATATCAAATTGTGGATTGGATCCAGGAGACCTCATGTACATTCAACATCTGGAATGGCTAGTGCTATAAGGAGGAAGGATGGAGGTTTGTTGGGTGGCAGTTCCTTGGGACTCCACCAGGTAGTAAAGGTAGCCTTCCATACGATAATCCATCATGACTAATGTCGCATCGACCACAGCCCGCTGGGAGAGTCACTCCCAGGTTCTAGCTTACGTGCATGGTGTCTTCTCTTCCTGACGATTATTAGCTGCACCAACATATGCCACCATTGGAGATTATTGTCCTCTTCCATACGGATCCTTATCACATATATTGACGGTTCTCAGTCATGATCCATCATCAGAAAGAGCAGGTCTTAGGCTCTACACACGTTCCCTCCACACATACTGGCCGGCCGCGTGGATACAGGGCTGTCAGTATTAGCTGTGGTTGTCTGCTGTCATTACCTGCTGTCACTACCAGTGGGGTCACGGAGGCACGGGGGTAATTTGCTGCCTGGCACGTGCTACAGTTTTGTCTCGTCAACTTCCACTGTAGTCGTCACCAAGTTGGTAGAGTCGTTGGCCGGTGGCTCCGGGGACCCCTTGGAGGGCAGGTCGGAGCCGTTGGTGCTGTCAGACCGACATATCATGATTTCTTTGTAGTCAATAATCAGGTCCACGATCTCAGTAGCCAGCATACTCTTTAATAAGAAAAAGATATACAAAAATGAAAGAGATATGAAATCCGTAACATTGGCCAACCACAAGATGCTAGTTTTGATGACATGTAAATATAAAGAAATGGAATATCGTAGAGTCTTCTATATTCTAGACGAGATCGACTCTCTATTTCTCCTACAATTTTCTTGTAACAATCGATATGTGGTGTACCTTTTATCATTTGGAAAACTTTAACTCTGGCCTTATTGACCAATAGCTCCCTCCATATCTCTTGTATGACGGCTACAGCATAAACTACTCTGCTTGTTGAGATACTTGCTTTATTGATTGGACAAATTCAAGGATAGAGATCTATAACCTAAAGTTTGTACACCATATATACCACAACTCATAAACCTCAGGATAGTATTGCTTTCAATGTTTCATATATAAATCTATCACACAGATAGGAATCATGTGTTTGTAGCTGGACTTACTGAAGAACAGTTTAGGATGAGTTTGGGGCTGCGTAGGGTGTTAAGTGAGACGACGATAGTCTTGGAGCTGGGCGTGCACTGGGCGATCTCTCTATAGGCATACGTGGAGTAAACCGTTTGACCGCGGTGTTCCATCAAGTGTATTCCCAGCTGAGAGACTGCTAGCCACACAGTAGGTGGCAGGCTTTCTGGACTTGTAAGCTGAGAGAGATAAGTTCATATTGCTGAATATCAGTTAACATTTTATAATTATGATTTATATTCCGAAAGGATACAGTAATGACTGTAATCCCTCTCTACTCCTACAATATTGTGAATAACTAAGCATGGGCGCTCATATATATGGATCTTTTTATATTATTCGGAATTCATGCAAAGCATACCAAATAAGGTGCGGCATGTTTATGATACAGAAGGATATGTATAACTAAACGTATAGAAAAAAAATAGAACAAAATTAGTTGTTTTGATTTGTAAATTGTCCCCCATAGAGATGTACAGTGTAGAGGTATCATAGGGTTCTCCATATAACCTGGAATGTAAGGTTCCATCCTACTTGAACGTCTTTACAAGTATAATACAACATGAACATACTATATGGCAGACAATGAAATATTAACATAGGCCCGGTGTCCACCTACTACGATATTGCTCCGATATGGTCTACGATGGTCCTCCCAATACGAAATCAAAATCGCGTCGCAAGGTCACCTAATATCGGGGCAGTTGATCACGTCTATACAAGCAGGCGTAATTTCGAGGCCAAACCCGTATCGTAGGGTCTCTATGACATTTAAACAAATTTAAATGGCGTTGCCTAATCTGGAGCATCGCAGATAATTCTGCCTGGAACATTGCTCTCACGTGTGAGATACTGATCAGAAAATTATGAAAATTTGGAATTAAATAGGAGATACATATGCCCGTATGCCCCAAAATATGCTGATTTTTTTTATTACGTTTAAATGTCTCAAATCAATATTTTCTTAGTTTGACTTGGAACAGAGCTTTTAGAACATGAAAACAAACTGTATTGTTCTATGTATCCTGGGAAACACTATCAATGCGATATTTCCTGAATTAGTGTACATATATGTAAAAATGAACATAACACCTCAAGATAGGCACTTGTGTGCTGGTAGTATCGTGGGGCATATCAGGACTATGGTCACCTTTTATTAGAGGGGAACCCCTTACGATGTGTGGTGAGGTGGCATGTCTAGACATATGTCTACGATTTTGTCCCTTCCCGATATGTCTCCGATATTTGCTTTTTGTATCTGTGCCATATCGGTAGGTCTAAATTTCTATCGTAGTAGGTGGACGCCAGGCCCTATTATATGTCAGACTCATGCAAATTTCTGAATCTTTTGAGAGTAGAATCTATTCTAAATACCAAACAGCTCGAACGTGAATGTGGCGAGGCCAACTAGTGTGCATTACCATCTCCCCCCAAGCCCTTACCGTAACTTCATAGAACGTGGCACCATAGAGTGGCCAATGTCTGAGGACTTCGAGGAAGGCAATGTTGGCACCAACAGGAGTAATACCGGTTAGGGTCTTGTGAACCGCCTGAATATCAGCAATATTGATTAGCTCTCGCAGGTGGCGGGGCAAGATTCTCATCACAGAACTGTAAGAGATAAACAAGATTATATCTATATGCAGCGATAATGAGTCTCTGGAAGGTATGAAACAAAAATATTGCTCTTTTGGTTCTTGGTATGCCACTGCTACATAAAGGAATGCACCCTTTAATGATTGAATGTGCTACAACTACTACAGAATGGTATATTAGAAGATGCTAGTTATAATAAAGAGAAGTATCGCTGTTTTTTGTGGGTGTTCTGTATGTAGCCGTGTTTACTATTTTTCGTATGGTAGTCAGGTACATCACGTGATAGTTTCATAGTTATTTTGTTTAAAACATTAGATTAAGAGAAGAATTATATCTTCGTACATTACATAAAGCAAGCTTTTATCTAGCTACGAAAATAAAAACTTGAATCTCATATTCATAATTGGCAAAATGTATGCAAAAGATAACCCGGGAAGTGAGGACCACAGAGACCTTCGAATTTAAAAATATATTGCCTCATTACATTATTCACAGGAAAGCCCTGAACCCCAGCTTTCAGAAGGCATATTTTAAAAGTAGATGTGATAATCTGGCGCTTGTGGAGAACCATATGAAGAACAATGATTGAAAAAAGCATTGTTTTCGCACTGTGTGACAGCCACCGCGCGCGTTGTAATTTATTATAAAGGTTTCATTGTTTATAGTTGCTGGAATATCTAAATGTAACTTTGCCTAGAATTGGTCGAAGTAACTTAAGAAGGTCGTACAGATATCCAAACATTTGTTTCGAATTTAATCTAATAAGGAAAATGGTGGACTTCCCTATTGTTATGGAACTAGTAAGATACATGTCATGGATTTATTCAGATTTTTTTTTTTATTCAGTAGGGAACAGGTTACAATCGCTCGTAAGCGTTCTTCCTTGTAGCGTTCAATTGTAACAAAACATGACAAGACAAGACATATTACACGACATTCCATATATACATAACCTTAGTTGTACAATTGTGTGATTTTCATTCGACTAGGAATCCAGTCGGCCTGCATCAAGCTTACATGACTTACTTGTAATCTAAGTGGTTGGCAAATCCGTAGTCACTGTATTCTGTTTGCGCACGTAAGGCACAGAGTCTGATCTGTAAGGAGTTCAATAACGTTAGTTGAACACCGCAGGACAGAAGGGTGTCCTGATCACAAATAACAATACTTCAAGAGCGCGATGTAGAACAGAATTAATGGCAGTAAGTAATTTGCTTTTATATGAGATATGAAGAACGAAATTCTTAAAGCTCATTTCTTAAATTGTTGCCTTCCACATAATTATATCCAAGAGTTATGGTCTGTGATTGGATTCAGTTCCACTGGAATCTAAGACCTATGTATAATCACCAGCTAACTGCTGATCATTGTGTCACCATCATACATCAATGAACCGCTAATGATCTACAAGTCTTTAGTGGGAGGTGCTTAAGAATCTATGATGACTGACATAACGTAATATATTGAGACATAGTTAGTGTGACTGAATGGAATCTGTTCAGAGATATTTCTGACCAAAATTTCGAGGAACAGATGGAATTCAGTGTCACTCACTGTGTCTCTTTATTATTATATACATAGATATCATTAAAAATGCCATTGTACAACCCACTAAATAGTAGAATGAATGGTCACGTGGTACAGAGGGACGTATGGATATTTTTTCATCACTCAGTGACGAACGGAATTTGTACTTCTGGTCAGTAAAAGTGAGACATTCGCCTATAGGTATAAAGTAATAAACTAGAGCAACCCAATGTAGTACTTACAGCATCAGCCTTAGTGACGTGGATTTTGCCTTCAAAGACATCAGTGACAGATTGGTGATAGAGCAAGTCAATTTCTACTGGGTCGTTTGCATTCATGAAGGGTGTCACAAAGATTCGCTTCTGTAACAATAGAAGATAATCATGGTAATGGTACATTTTGCCAATGGCAATCTCGTTTTATTGAAGGATATATATTTCTGAATTGTCGTGGATTTGGGAATCATCCCTGCCAATATGTTAAGAAATATGAATAGTTCGGGTACATTTTATACACCCAACTAATCGATTCCAATATGTACGGTCTGTTATAAATTTTAAAGTCTTTTATTTTATCCCTTCGATTGACGAAAATTGAATGTATTAATGTATAGATACTAGGATGGCCATGACAAATTTTGTTTAATTTTAAGAGTATGAAAGCACCATTACTGACGCATATGACGTACATAACTAGCAATTTAATTAGTAAATTGAACATTACCTTGAAGAGGTATCTGAGGTCTTTTGTGGAACAAGAGTTGTCTTTCGCCCACTCTTCCCATCTGTACAAACAGTCAGCAACCTTCTCTTCAGGTTTGATGTATTGCTCTGTAATGTCAACGAAGAACTCACCATTATCTTCAAAGAATTCATGATGGATGATTTTCTGGTAGAGAAGTTCTCAGGACGTTAAATTCATTTAGCTGGGGAGAACAGCGAATTAATTCATTCGAAGGACTTCTAGTGCTCTTCAGCATGTAAACTGTGTACAGCAGAATGTGGATTTATATACAATTCTACACCATATCAACATATATTCAATAGGAAACACAATTATTCCTGCTTGATTCCCCATACAAAAAGCACTCTACCGTGATTTCCCATGAATTACCATATGTACATTCTCGATGTGCATTGCTCATGCGCCTGTTGCTGCTAGAAACCCGATAGACTTCAATAAAATCTTGTAAACGTACCCCATCCTCCAGCGGAGCTTTCAAAGATACCATATCCATCGGCGTCTAGGTGCATGCCTATCCGCGCCTTTACTTGCTCCATCACCTCTGCTGCCGTGGACACTGAGTCGTACTCAACTGGAATCTGTTGCCCGTCTGCCAGGTGTAGCAGCACTGTGATTGGTTGACTGTAACAAAGAACGCCACATGTTGAGGTTAGCACCAGCGACTGGCGTTCACCACCCGCGCCGTATAGCGAAAGGGTTATACGGCAGACAGTAGGAAGGTTAGTATCGGTAATTATTTGAAATGCATTTTAGTTTAAAGATTGTTCATTACACAATTCAAATTACGAGACTTCCCTATAGATCTGTTTTATTTCGCTGTGTAATTTAGTAGTATTTACAATAGTTTTATTTCCTATCTGTTTTATTTATGAGTCATAACGTTTACTATAACATGAAGATATTATGATACGACATTTAATCGGTTTGTTGTATTTGTACATACTATGGATTGTTATTAGATACACTACTTTTTTGATAT
Organism: Alentia gelatinosa; assembly: GCA_950022655.1. Lineage (NCBI taxonomy): Eukaryota > Metazoa > Annelida > Polychaeta > Phyllodocida > Polynoidae > Alentia > Alentia gelatinosa. The sequence continues at coordinate 19,257,889 of OX465581.1, forward strand.
CATATGCTTGATATCCACTTATGTTCACCCAGGGCCTACCAAATCATTGTAGAAAAAATCCATTTTACACAAAATTAAGTAAAAGGTTCCGGAATAGTACGTGACAGTTTATTCAGTAAACAAAAGGCAATATATAATTATAGAAATATCCGTTCCACAACATGGCCCTGTGTTCATTCAGACACTTTTACATGCATGATATTGAGAGTTAACCTAACTACAGGCCGTATTGATATGTTTGGATGTTCATTAAATTTAGTATGGGTGATCGTTACTTAAGACAGCGGTCCAGAAAATATTCCATTCGGTGCATAGGATTTGATAAAAATTTAATTGACTTGTGCAGGTATTGTGTGCATTCGAGAAGTAATGTGGTGTTCATTCTAGACTACACTTATATCGTGCGAAGTAATAGTCATAATGGAATTTTAGAGAAGTATTCTATTCCTTAAATATAGTCAATCTTTTCACTCCTTTATGGTATTACATATTTATAGCACAGGTATTTCTTTCTAGTCCTGCATAACGGTCTGTTAAATATCTATTTGATAGCATTCTTTTCATAGCTTGTTAGTTTATTATACCAATGACATGCATGTGACATCTTAGGACGGTATTCGTTTACGATATTCGAGTAAATGTTAAAAAAAATCAGTAATGACTGATACAACATCAACGTAACGAATTAGGTAAGGCACGATAACATATTATCAACATATTTCTCTATTTGACGCTTCGCTTGTGTAGTCTATTCGCTTCCTTGTACAGAAATGTCACACATACCAAAAGACGGCCGAAAATCTCATAGCACTGTCTGTTGTTTTAAGTTTAAAAAGTGAAGGAATATTCAGCATGGGAAAACATTTCTACACTAACCAAGCGCAAAGTTATTTTTTGTATAATACGTCATAGGCACTTTGAATTGCAGTTTTAGACCGCATAACAAGGGTCTTAAGTGATTCAGCAATGTTTCGTCCATTTTCATTGCTTCCACGGACAAAAGGAACAGAATTCTATATAAAAGATTGAAAGATGTCTAGTTGGTGGAAACATAAGAGATGGTCAGTATAGTATAGGGTGGATCACCTTCTCCTGCATGGAGGGTACTCATGTTGGCTCATAGGTTCCAGAATTTCGTGCCCTATGTCGTTCCTGATGTGGAACAGGGTCAAGGTCAGGCAAGGATAGAAAGGTCAAGAGATAAATTGAGAGGTTAATATGTGTAAATACGAAGAGAATTAGACACACATCTGAGGTAGTAGCAAAGTGGTTGACCTTCAGTCAACTCCAACCACATGAAATTAGAATTGCTCGGCCATATTCCAAAGCGGTCACGTGCTAGGTTAAACGTAAGGGGCTGGATAGTCTGTATGACAGGAGAAATGGGTAAATAGCAAACCATATATGTAGTGCTGAGCATTGGGAGAACATGACTAAATATTGTGTATACTTTTGATATTTATCATAAACGGTTTACATTTACCACTGCCCTTGGGGACAGTGTGCCATTTCACCAACTCGACAGCCGGGCGAGTAATAACCAACATTCTAGGATGAGATAAGGAGCGAACAATGGTATCATTGAGAAATTTTGGAGTGGGCAGAACTCTATGATCAAAAAGATTCGCTTTGCATTTAGAGATTCATTCATGGATTTATTATGCCAACAGGATGAGAAAAGAATATTTACAGCCACCCAGACTAAATAGACAGGCATCTAGCCTCATATTTTTACTTAATGATCCCCTTTATCATCAGGATCAACAAAATCAGTCTTGACCAGTGATTGGGGTTGGGGCAAGCAGGTCATTGGATAATTAAGATCAAAAGTACTAGATCATTTAAATTTTGCAAACTAAGATGTCATTTAACTGAAGATGCCGCCATCCAAGTTTATGTTATTTATTTAACAGTAATCGAATATTGTTCTTTAATGACTGATAGTCTTAGAAAAGGTGATTTCAACAATATTGAGAAGCTTCATAATCAATGAATGAGATGTGCTTTAAGACTCGTCAGCAATCGAAATGCAGTAGTTAGCATGGAGACCGAATGTAATATTGAACCTCATTGGAAGAGAAGGAAAAAGCAATTGTGTTGTCTAATGTATAATTATAGATACAGATTTGAATGGCATGATACGATAGATCGTAATACAACGTCTGGCGATAAGATCTAATTCAAGATTCCTTATACAAGAAGTACTGTTATACAGAAAAAACCCTATCTGTGAGGTTCTAAGCTATGGAACGCATTATCAAATGAAGGCCAAAAAGCAAAACTAAAGATTATCTCAAGGGATTTCTAATAGGCTTTTTTGTCTTTCTAGGTTTGTAAATTACATATCACATTCACTCCATTACCTTCTCATTCTATTTATTTGTATTTCTTTGAAGAAATTTACTGTGAGGTACTATGGATGATAATGTATTCCTGTACTACAGTTGCCTGAAACATCATTTGTTTATAAAAGGAACATTAAAAAAAACCGCAATTCGTATAGGCACTTCTGTGGGCTATAGTGGGAAAAAAACAAATCAAGATTTCGACGGTAATGCTAATCCTCCACAGGAATATATTTTGTTTTAGTTATTTTTAGATAGCTGGTAACATATCTATAAACGATACCCATGCAAGCAATTTATTTTCGAGGAAGCATTATTGAAATAGAGAATAGAAAGGCAACTAGTAAGAGCACATTGACAGGACACAAAAAGGGAAAGGACTAGTTATGGAGGGGTACTGCATGCATCTGTATTCGGATGTCACTAACTTTCGGGTTAAAGAATCTCCATACACCCACAATGCCTTCTTGCTATATAATGGCCAACTTTGACTAGCTTAATTAATTCAAGTTATTAGGTGAACCCGAAGCTTTGAAGAGTAAATGGGATAATGTAAAGGGTCTCAGAGATGATTCACTTTGATTATTGTGGTTATGATATGATTTATATTAAATAATTAGTATGGAATTTGCTGACTTTTGTGAAGACAATTTAAGGAAACTCACCATTTTGTGACGCAGACGACCTCTTTATACGAAGGCGGGAATTTCCTGCCCTTGTTAGCATACGTGCGATACAAACTCTGAAATTCATGAAAATAATCATACTCTTAGTATAGAAATGAGGGGAGAGTGAAATACCGAACTCCGATATTTGGTTAAGATAATAAACCAAGTAAATTAGTTCTTTTACTTTATTCAAATGAGATACTAATACCACGCTAAATATCAAATGATGTAATCCTTATAGACGTATCCGAATATATATGGACGACTGAAATGGAAAAACAGAAGTTTGGAGTGTGTGTGAACATCTGCATACTGGTTCTGTTAAGTTTGGTATAGTCCGGTACAACTGGTCAGATCAGAAATATACCGTACCTTAAACATTCCGGAATACTATCGTAAAACTGGATGAGTTTTAATCTTGGCCACTGTATGCCACGATTGGAGTTTGGCATAGTGACTTCATGAGGCGAAGCCGAGTGAAGTCCGCAGCCAAAACTCCAGGAGTAGCATGCGGTGGCCAAGATTAAAACAAAAGAAGGTTTTGATTTTATCCTACCCCGTCTCCTCGATTTTGGAATATTACGTGATAACAATTCTGTATGCCACTAGTGGTATATAAATCTCCGAATGCCAGTCAGCATGGCATAAGGAAACTCAATGTTAAGCCTATGGAATTTTATATTAGGGGTAGGATAAAGTGTAATGCTATTGCAGTTCTGCACATTTCATTGCCTGTCTTGTTACATTCTCATTAGTACATTCTCCGTTTTAAGTTAACATACCCATTCATAACAGGTATGGGTCAATTATGCATGTATCGGACCCCTGGTATTTCTTCCACATAGACTTAACATTGGGAACCCCTACTCGGCACCCATGGAGTATTGTAAAACAAATACTCAATGGGCGATGATGTCAAAAATGTTAGTCAATTAGTCAGTGACACGGGCGAGATAAAATCTGAATCGCACTCGATCAATAGCTATTGGAAATGTGTCATTAATCTTTGTTTGCCATATAATCTTACTCGGCTTTGCCTCATGAGCTCCATAACCAAAACTCATGATCTGTTTAGTGGCCACGCACCTAGATGCAGTTCGTTCTTAGTCACCGTGGTCTTTCTTCAGGAGGTGAAACGGAATTCATAATACGTTCCTCTATATATAGATACATTAACATGTTTCTTGACGAAATCGTAGTTCATTATAACCCAAAATGAATCTTGATCAAATCCATTAAAGGGGACTGATATTTGAAAATATGACACTGGTAAATATATCTACAAAATTACCGATACTTATATCCGATTACTTGATGGTTGAAACTGAACCTCGTTGTTGCTTTATTTTCTATACTAGACATTGAGATACATTGTAGGGTAGGTTTATTGATATAACCTAATATCACATGAGCCAAATATTCAAATGCGCAGCTCAATACTAAAGTCAACGATGTTGCCTGATAACTCTCAACACAAGGACTTAAAGGTCCTGAGCATGGCATTGAACCATAAAAGTCGAACGAGCAGAGCAAACTTTATCGTTTCCACTTCTCTCCCGGTGGACCAGTACGCCACCACTGTAACAGGGAAACTGAATTATACATCAAGTGCCGTATGTTCGCTCCAGCGTTCACCAGTATTACCAGGGGAAAGGAACAAATCCAGTGAGTGCATCCATCCTACTAAAGCTGAATAAAACTAAAAGTCCAATATATAAACACGTCTGTGGAAAAAAACCGTATCGGAACCTTTCATCTGACTTAGGTGGAGATGCTTCAGTGCTAATGGGTCATTCATTACTTTGTCAGACGTGTTTGCCTATTTCAAGCGTTTAGGAAAGTATAAATTAGACGTTTTCCTGATCGGATTTTACGAGTATCTAAGAGGGCAGCCAAGAAACTAGCCAGAGTATTGTGTGCAGTCCATGGCTTTGCCCTGTTCCTTTGGGTAACAAAGCCCTTATCTGAATAGATATAAAGTCATCACGTTCTTAGATTTACTGGACATGCTATAGTATGATATGCGGAGGCTTTTTTTCGAAACCGTTTTTATTGCATTCCACCACTTTTGGTCGTTCTTTATACAGTAGTATTGCAAACTCGACATATGATCGTATAGACGATGATAGTTACAGGTGAGTAACACTTGTCATCTAAACATTTGTGTGTCAGGTCTTTTATCAGTATTTTAAATATTGACACTCACTGACCATTCCTATTACATTTCCAGCTATCTATGTAATAGTCTAGGTTCATTGATATACATTCAGTATTGATCTTATCTTCAACATGTTTTCTTTTTTTAATATTTGCCTTAACCTAGAGAGAATATTCCATATAGATTTATGATGGGGCCTTTCGATTCCGATTTATGATGGGGCATTTATTTTTTATTTTTTCATTATAGGTTTTGGCTGTTTTAAATTCAACTTACTTTACGATCTAGTAGTCATTTCCCTAGGATTCGTTTCAGCTGATAAGAATGAGCAGTGGTCTGCAAGCGGTAGTAACGCGTTTTGTCTATTTCTATTGCGGTTTGGACGTATCTCTCCCAAAATGGTTAATTTGTCAGTTATTTTCTTCACCATCATCTTTATTTACCACATTACGTATGCCATCTGTATTTTGATCTTTTTGTCTTTTGTTAATTTATTCATGAGATGTTATTGAGTCCTGTACTCTTAACCGATTACTACAAGTTCCAACCTCGTACTAATCCCTAATCAACAAACTGAAAATGATTATTGAAAAATTGGGTACTTTAGAAGCACAACACGATACTGAATTCTGACATTATAATATTCTATGTTGTAAATATGTTTTGTCAATTACCCGTCATACCTTGCGTGAAACTGGTATACGAATGTATAAGGGACAGAGCCATTGTTAGTTCATAAAACAGTCACTAGGTGTACAGCAGTATGGCAGGCCCCTCTGGGGGACAGATCCATATTCTAGCTCTTTGTTCTTACGAAATTCAACTGCCTTTCAATGTTTTGCCATGGTTCCCTTGACTCTCCACACCCATCCTAGGGCAGGATGACATACTGATGAAATCCAGGACATGATGTTTTTCACATAGAACACTGTATATACATATGTCAGCAGGGCTAGAATTGTGACACTTCCTAATTATCACTCACTTCTTTCACACCTCTTTTAGTGAAGAAAACCTACTTTTTCACGTCCTTTAGTGAAGAACACCTACTCGGGGGGCGTCATGGCGGCCTCCATGGATCATAGGCTATATGCTGTATACGTAGTACCAGAATTATAGCTCGGTACATATTGAAACTAGTCCCCGGACTGAGTGTGACCGAGTTGAAATAAATGTTTTAGGAAAACCCCATATATCCCCGTTGCTACGTTACCAGGAGCATTAAACATGATAAAATAACATTTAACACTTTAACTCTTGCTGAATGACTGCATGGCTTCTTTTGACTCATGGATGAACCCAAAACTCTAACAAACAACAAAAGCTCTAATGTTTTCGCACCTCTGCGACATTATGAAATATGCCAAAGACTTTGCATTGGCAGGGGCTCAGGCTTTTTCGGAGGAGAATCTGACCTGCATAGCTAATACCTAACTGGACTGATAACAGCAGGATACAGATCCCGCGTATGGGCATGGCCCGGAATAGCACATATACCAGTGTAAGATTGCAAATCAATTGGATTGGTACCAGATTCGTGGGGCAACACGCATACTCTGTCTCGTCACTGTCTGTTCATTCCGAACAACGCAAGGAAGAACGCCCTGTAAAGGGTGATTGTACCGTTCGTTTTCATGAAAAAAAAAAAAAAAAAAAAATCTGCTTGACTAGACAGTAGCAAGACAAGCAACCCCAAACAACGCCAGAGAAACACCCGGCATTCTCGTGATCAGCAGACAATGCACAAGGCGGTTTTCAGAGAATTGAAAATCACCCAGTCAATGGGAAGGCAGTTGGCCACCATTGCCCTCATTGTCAATCTCACCTCGAACTTGTGCACAGAAATGCAGAGGTAGTAGTATTAATGCCAAGGCTGCATGTAAAACTACCATGGCATCGTCATTTGTGACTACATAGAGTATGGCTGGACTTTTAGGTTCCTTGGCGAATCCGAAAGAGGCACGATGATATTTAGGTACGGAGATGCGGCAGGTAAGGCCAGGAAGGCATAATAGGGATTATGGTGGGATCTCGATTCAAATAGTGTTTCCCTAGAAAGTCTTACAGACTGCCTTGTGCTCCATATCTAATCTGTTTAAGTAGGCATTCGTTTGTCAATAATAGCTAAAGGAAAAACATTCTCTGAAATAACAATATAAAAATATTGCATCACTTCCAGCCAAACCTTTCTTCTACATTTTCTGCCTACCATGACAATGCTTTGACATATGGCAGATATCACAAAAAAGGGCTTTTTTGGTACCTTCTATTCTGATAACAAAATAGTTCATTTGGACTTCTACTATGAGTACAACAAAAGTTAAGGCATCAAAATGATTGTAAACGAAATATCTACTTGCTTAAACTGGGTTTTGAATTTGCTTCCATATGGAACATTATGGAATCTTCACTCATATTCTAAAAGTCAGACATTTTGCCGAACTTGTGAACATGATTTCTGAGAAAATACGTCAAAAACAGATAAATCATCTCAGTAAATTCAGACTATATATGACCATAAGGCCGCTATTCTCTAGTTTAATATGGTACCATTTACAAATCTACATTTACAGCCTAAGTAATGGGAAATCTTATATATCAAGTCAAAAATAACTAGTTTTCACTCCCCAGTATGATTTCGCGGCATATAGTGACAATTGAGAGTAATTACACACAACATAGGAAATCATCCCTTGTCTAACATTGCAATTCAAGACAATTGGTTCGTCTCCTTTCCTTGTTATATACATGTCATGACAACTTGAGAATAAATGTGCTTTAAATGGCAGGAACTTCACAGGAGATCGATGAATATCTATTACACATTTTGATGAAGTTAACTCTTGCATTTTATTCTCCACTTTGATTTGTTGCTGATATTGGAGTTAATCTAAATGTATCTAATATGTCCATATTTACAGATTTATACTGTAAACTGACCATAGATTGGGTGGATTACAGTCCTGAATATTTTTACAGTTGAATACCGTTTTTTTGTATCAAATATACGGTATGGAACTGTGAGTAAGATTACAGTGATATACCGTCCATGTTTACGGTAGTATACTGTATATTTTACGGAAATTTTTTACAGTGTAACCACTATTACATATATACATTTCACACATTATTGGGGTCTAAAAGCAGTTAAATCTAGGTTTTGTTACTTCAAAGAAGTATTCTCTATCTATCTCTCGATCCTGAAAGTATGAGCACTGGATTCCCGAATTCCGGTATTAGATATCATCCTGTAGCTATAGTAACCATATACGAAAACACAAATTGAATATTCGGTACGGAATAATATCCACGAGCTGTGAGTTCGTACCCAGACATTATAATTGCACTCTGAGGCAATTTGCCGGTATTGAATGGCCATGCTTTGAGCCACCGGGGGCTGAACGGTGAAAATAGTTGAAAATCTTACCTTGAGGCAGAATTTGGCACACCTCCCCTCCTCCGTGTGGGTGACGAGAGCATGTCGTCGCAGGTGAAGGTTCAAGTAGTGAACGATGAGCTGATTGGGTGGTAGCATGACACAGGTTGCCATCAACATCAGGTGCCAGTATCGCAGGGCCGGCCGGTTGTTAGGTTCTGCGGGTTTCAGTAAACAACCATTATGCTTCATTTTTTCTAACCCGTTGGAAACAATAAAGGGGACACCCATATATTGACTAGAAAGTATGTCAATAGTTCTGTGAAATGGCTGGCAACAGTTAAATTCTAATGATATTCGCATTATGATGTATTTTTCTAAGAGATTAGCTTGAAATATTTCCCTGTAATATTATCATAGAAGTTCCCTTTTGTTTTCCATACATACTTCATTTGCCATAATATAAACATATTATCATGAAACATCATGAAATTTCATATGATTGTTTATATGGCATGAGTTGTCTTCGCGGAATGATATCACGAAGCGGAGCTGAGTGATATCTGTAGCAGAAGACAACGAATGGCATGTAAATAATTATATGAAATTGAGTGATGTTTAGATTTTATCCTACCCTGTCACATGTTTTTAACTCCATTTGTCACCAGTGGCATATAAGTATTTTATGGCATAACCGTGGCATACAGGCCCACCATGTTAAGTCCATGGAGATTTATATGAGGGGTAGGATAAAGTTGACGATCGGAATAAAAGGTGCAGGAGCTGGATAAAGGGCATTTAGTCCTAAAACAATCCACTTATAGCGTAATGTATGTCGTAATGTATTTCTTCCAAAAGGGACAGCCGGTATGCAAGTATGATTCATCTTGAAAATAATCAAGAAACAGTCATATTTCTTAGGAAAATAGTATATTCTGCAATTAATAATCAGTGGAGGAGTAATTGTCAATAAGTAATTCTAATGCAGTTTAATTCTGGATGAAATATGGTGATTGAATGACACCAATCTATTATGGTCGCCCGATGCTAACGGGTGAACCACCTTCTTCCTCTGTGATGGTAGGCAGATGAGTCGTTCTCTCACCAGATGGCGTATCTGTCGTCTGCTTTATAAGCTGGAGGTAGAACTCGTTGCAAATGTCGTCACTCTCCATACACTTGGTCACCAGGGTTTGTACAACACCCACCAGGTCTATATCTTCAAGAACGGCTATAAGGAAAGAGAAGTAACCGGGATGTAATATGAATATAAACATCGTATCGTAAAAATGAATTGAAACCATAACTTGGACTCGTACACATTACTTCGATGAAAATTGGCAGACTAATACACCTGAAACACAGCGTATATATATATATATATATATATATATATATATATATATATATATATATATATATATATATATATATAAAAGGTGCAGGAGCTGGATAAAGGGCATTTATATATATATAAATAAATATATATATATATATATATATATGTATATATACAGTAGAACCCCGCCTAACGGACACCCCGCGTAAGCGGAGACCCCGTGAAAACGGTCACTTTTGCTGGGACCGAAAACTTTTCTCTCTATTAGATGTTTAATTTAACCCCGCGTAAGCGGTCACCTCGCGTAAGCGGACACCCCGCGTAAGCGGGCAGTTATTTTGGTACGAAAAGGCCTAAAACCCCGTGTAAGCGGACACTTTCGACGGACATCCTACCCAAAATAGACCAATCTGTATCTTTCATGAGTGTTTCAGTATTTTCATAGAAAAAACATTTTGTAGCTCAAGGTTTAATAACTTCGGATCCATTTAAGATAAGATTTAAGATATTGGAAAATGGATTTCAGTTCTACCATCTCCTATGTCGCCCCTACTTATCGCTTTTATATTAGCCCGCGGGAAACTTGAAAACCCCGTGTAAGCGGAAATATATATATATATATATATATATATATATATATATATATATATATATATATATATATATATATATATATATATATATATATAGTTTAAATCAATCTACATCCTGCCAAGCATCAAAATTGTACGCTCTGTGGCGCCTCGGAAAAACCTCCGTTGATTTAATAGTAAGTAGTATATTAAATGCTGATTTGACCCAGGCTGTATTGATTTAAGTAGTATATGAATGTAGACAAAGGACCGGGCCATTATTATAAACACGGCGATTAAAAAGAAAATATTGGTGAAGGACTTTAACGGAGGAAATAAACTGATGCAAATGCGATTGGTTGCGATATCATGTTCTGACCCTTTAATTCTGACCCTTTAAGTCTGCAGACCTGGTAACATAGAAGTGGCATGTATGAGTCATATTACTTATTGTGGAGTACTTCAATAGCCTGTAGGGTCTACTACTATTCACAAATCCCAACAAGTCTTGCAAATATGTTTACACCAAGTGCCTTCGATATCGCCCAATCAGCAGCACCAGCACATTTGGACCTTGATATATAGTTCTCCAAAGAAAATATACAGACATTACGCCCACGACTAAAAACACAAACTCTCGATAATAGGTGGAAATTAATTTCTTCAGTGCTGAAGCTTGTACCCGTCGAGTGACTGTGTAGAACCTATGGTAATTCTAAAAAATCGTTATAAACGACCATTTTGGCGCCGATCCCCCGTGGCGTGCTACGACTAGGTTTATTGGACACCTGTCATCTTTGTCGCCCAAACTGTCGTACATTCGTTAGGCGATCTTAGACAATCGTTACCTTCGATTCTCTTGACGGAAAAACGCCTCCCTGATATATAAAGCCGACTATGTAATGATTTCATAGCCGTTCCATAGCATTGGCACTGGCCTATACCAATATGCAGACGCATGCATTGAGCACTAACATGCCCATAGACATGTACCAGTTAAAATAACACTCAAAGAGCTTTATCCTTCTTAATCCTCTAAAAAAATAATCTGAGCTACTGACCTACTGATTCCAACCCCGTGTAGACGAGGGTGGAGTTAAATATCCGGATCGCGACATCTTCCATTTCGTGGGACTCGAAGGGCATGAGTGACGTTCTGAAGGGAAGCTTGCTGTAAAGCCAGAAGGCCGACTTGACGTCTATGTCATCGTCCGTCCGTTCCAGGCCACACGCCCGCCCTGACAGCCTGGAGAACCAAGAGCGATACCTTATGTGGCTTTGGGATGACCCATCTGCTCATGCTACCTTCACCACGACCAGCGCTAGTGCCACTACACGCCGCTAGGGGAACACAATAACACACACACACACACTCAAAGAGGGCGCCTCAAACAACTGTGGGAAGATGGCGGAATAAACGGCAGGGGCAGAGGTACGGTAGGAAACTTTTTTTAATTGGTCACGTAATGCATGTGATTTGGAATGGCGTTTGTGTGATTTATTGACAATTTTGGCTACTGAATAATGTTTGTTAGGAATAAAATACGGATCAAAGACATTTGCTGAACTGGGATCGAAGAGTGTTTTTTTTTTATCTTCGATCCTTTCAGAATTTTTTGATTGACAGTGTATTATTTGAAACTTGAGGTTCCTCCTATACTTGAGGACAGTGTCAAAAAATCTAGAAATTTTAGCAATTTAGGATTGTTTTCATTGTCAACATAATGTGCAGGATTGTTAAAAATCACATTTCCCAAAGTACGTGCATAATCCGCCAGAATCACAACTCATTATTCCACCATTCATCTAAGGATTTATCGATCTTCGACCACACATCGATCCAGGAAGAGATCACTAAAGGGATTTGTTCATGACTTAAGGAGAAATCTAATCAAGAGTCCTACGTATCAAGACGGCGTGATTAATTGACTTTCATGAAATACAATGCCATCATTATGCTAATGATGGGCAGTCCTATTCCATGTGAATTTGGGGGAAGAGGTGGCAACAGGGAAATGAAATGATGGCTTGCTCAAATGAAAGGGATGTAATTACTCCTACGCTAGAGACTGCAGAATACACTGCAAACAAACACTGACCTATCATGGTGCTGAACACGGGGTAAGATCTTAAGAGAACACAAATAGATTAAAAAACCGAGTGGTGAAACTTAATATTTGTAAACTAATCGGGCTTAAGACTGAAATTAAAAGTGACATTCTTTAGACTTCTCTTTTTAACTGAAATGGACGTCGGTTTATAGCTAAATATATAGCAATGTTAAAAGGGAATTCGGACGTAATGGACAATCGTTAAACATGATCGAAAGTGATGTTGGGCCATTAGAGTACAAGGGCAGACAGTAAGCATTCTATTCAAGCCTTTACAGGTAGGTCGTAGTAGCATGAGCGAATCCAGAGTTATATACAAAGAGAATAATACATCATCATTCTATAAGATAGATACGTGAACAGTGTCATCTACATTATATTTGACTAAAACTGTGAGTTTTGTAGCCTGTAGTCCAAGTAATATCTTAAGTGTGCTACAACTCCCTCCGTTGTGGCAAGAACTTTGTACATAGTAATTGTTCTTTATTTGACGGTCTTCTCCTGGTATTAGCAAAGTGACTACAGGCTAGTTCTCCCATTAAATAGTGACAAATATGTTTTAAATTGATGGGGAGTCTCAGTGTACCGGCCACAATTAAGGCACACGCTGCTTTACGACAGTTGCAAAATAATGACACCAGACCGAGGGCGGTGGTCCCGTCAGGTTCGATTCTAGTTACATCACAGAGTTCTAATATAGTCAACAATGTTAGCACCTCGGAAGGTTGCCCATGTTAAAAGCCAAATTTATAGCAACAGAACATTTTTACTTCATACATCCAGTTTACAGGTATCATCATAGTTATATCTCAAATCTCCATACACAGATGTAGCCGGTTCACTAAGATTCCTTATACCATACTTGAGCAATCACAGTGCTAGGTGCTTATTTATGAAATCTTTGTTGTTACCCGGGTGATTAAAAGCTGTGGTAGTAAAGTACTGGACTAGATAATGTTGTAGCCAAATTAAGTCGTATATTTCTATCCAATCCCATATATGGAAGCATGGGTATATCACAATTTCACACCCAGCCTACCAAAGCCAACACATGAATCGAATCGTTCAAACGTGCACAACTTAGTTAACAACATAAATTAAATCATCAGCAAGACCTCAAGACAGAGAAATGTCAGAAAGTGCACGTCAGTATGCACATTTAGGATAGTAATATGATTTTCCGGATGGCAATTGGAAGATAGAATCATACTCGGAAAAAAGAGAACAAGATATATACCTTAGCTATAGTATATTTCACTGTGATTTACGATTATGTAAGAGGTTTCTTATTCAAAAGTCAGTGTAGATTTCACAAAAGCTGAGGTAGGTTGACGCAGAATTTCAGTGAAGCTCAAAATATTGAACGGTGCACACGGCATTCATTCATCCTAGTGGTATTTTGTCACACACTCAAGGGAATTTCCATTGAAAGCCTGGTCACAAGGTTGAAAACTGCTGTCACAAAAGTACAAAAAGCCCTGCCAACCCACCTGCAGAACAGGTCGTTAGCACTGCAACATGCCGGATGGATAAGGTCAAAACATGGTGAGGTTTTCATATCAGAAAGTCTACCGACTTAGTGCGCGCCCTCCGCTAATAGAACATGTAACAAATTCTTGCGCTTCATGCCAAACAATAAACCTTCAAATAAGGTTATACAAATCGGTTCAATGCGTTATCATGTGTCCATTACAGAAGATATAAATACGGAAGGCTTTATATGATTTTGTCTTTCTTCCTGGACATAAATTTATAGGATACTGGTATTATGAATATCAAATTTAATTCATTGTTGATTCATTTACATAATCAGATTTTTGCTGTGTCAAAGTCGCTAAACTTTTGTTCGTAGGGTAACCTTGTTAGTGCGAATCTCCTCTAAATGCTCTGCTCTCAATTGTTGCTGCTTTTTCGTTACGGCTTTTGATACGAAAGAACATATGAGCAGTAGCTACTTTTTTCAAAATCCGAAAAAAACACAATCAATAACGTTAGGCGTACTCAATGATATAATGATAAAATCATTCATTAAGAAACACATGTACCTGATAATGAAATCATACTTCTAGATAAAAGATAAAATACATCTTCAGCTTTTAAATTAAATACAACTTTCTCTACGAAATGATAAAGGACATATATAATTGTGCATTGAATGAAATAAAGTGTACATCAATTACTGTCATTTTCTAATGAATAAGCATAGGAAAAAAATAGATGCACTATAGTTATCAAAGTAAACTATATAGTAGTAGCCGTTTCCTTAACATCATATTCATCAAAGTAACGATATTGGCCTTTACTACTATACAATTCACACAATAGCATGACAAATATCGCCATAAATCCTTACTAAATGGCTACATAATGTTGATCAACCAGCCTGTGCACTTACTTTTTGAAAGCGGACTTGATAATGCCAATGCCTTGTTCTGGTGGTCGTGAGACGACCCCACTTGTTACAAGAAGGCGTCTCACAGCCAGAATGTCGTCATACATCTTCAACCAGTCGCCATCTGAAGGTTTCCACTGCAAAAAGGTTGCCTTAGATCACTTGTCAATACACACATTATTACCGGTAGATATGTCTAGTAATGTGACGATGTGAATGAGTATCATCATGAACATTAATTTTAAGATCATGTCATCTATAATGACGTGGCCTTGCACATTAATACATTATTATGTATTCTCCGTATCAAGCAAGATCAGCGACAAAAACGTATTCAAAGTTTGTTCAACGCTTTTCACTTATCATGTTGCGTTTTTGTTTTGCTAACATATATATATCTTTGGCTGTCATTGCGCAACGCCCAATCTCCAGAAAGAAGAATCTACTGGGAATGAGCTGCTAGCTGAAAAAAGACTTATAGGAGTTAAACAGTTGGTTAAGAACAGGTGGGAGACACTTACAAGTTTTTGTGCAGTCTGCTGTTGTCGCACTTGTTCTCCCGTGTAATGTCTCCGACTGTAGGCCTCCAGCAGAAACGCCATGTCTTCGACATCGTAACATTCAAACATGTAGCACTTCTGCTGACTAATCGTGTCTTCTTTCAATTGGATGGTGAGCATGTTGTCTTCAATGTCAATACGTATCTGATCTATGGCATCGTATTTGAATTCAAAGAGTATATCTTTTTCCTGAAGGCTGACGAATTTAATGTCATTTGGGCCAACGGCCAGGACGAACTCTATCCCATATTGCCAGAAGCCTCGGTAGTGTGCGAAGAATTTAATACATCCATACAATGGAAAGTGAGATATAATGTCTAGGTATCGGATTTTGGCCTCCAGTTCCGATTTTCCAATCCCATATTTCTGCAATTCACATGAAATCGGCTCAATCATAGCAAAGGGATAATTTGTTCTGTAGAGAAATACTGTGTAGAATATGAATCTCTGAAGAAAAATGATTGTTGTAATTATACTACTGACACCTTTGAATTGTAGTTATCTTACAATCATTGTCCATTATATCTCCCATCTTACAGCGTTCTCTTTTCTTCAGTATTACTGAACAGGTCCCTCCGCTGTGTATCCCACAAGTCTAAAATACTGGAACGTCCAAAAGTTATTTGTGAAGACTTGGCTTGCCCCCTTTGCTTAGCCACCAGTCTGTAAGAGGTCTACTTCTATAATTATTGGAAATTGAATTAACATCATACAGAGAACATTTCTTCCTTCTAGGAATGGAGTCTCTTGATTGAATTGAGCACATTTAGAAGCCTGAGAGGTTTTCAATTAAAGATAACCTATGACTAAACCAAATCTAAAGATTTTGACAAATACCTTATACCTAGCTGTCGCCATAGCCTGAACAACATCTAGACTTGACCTAAATGCTGAAGGGGCTAGTGATAGAACTGTATGGAAAAGGATGCATTAAAGAAGTAAGCGAGAGATATATTATAATGCGACTGTCGGTCTACCTACCTTGTGGGCATTACCAATGGCTGCTTTCCAGTCAATATCGTCGGACATGAGGATTCTTTGACATAGGTAGTCCTCCTCATCGGCATACCTGTAGGGATGATAACCTGTATCATCATTGCTTATTCTGATCAAGGGGCCATAGAGGTGACCCAGGATGGAGGATATCGGTTAGGATAATCAGCAGCATGTGAAAAAGGTGTAATCCAGCAGGAACTGTCAGAATATTACACGATTACACTTCAGCGAGTATTACAATAAACCTGTATCTTGCAGTAAAACTAGTGTATCCAAGTTTGAAATTACAATTTTGAGGCATTTTCCTTTGACATCATCAATGTTTAAAATTCATTACACATCAGAGTTATTTGTTAAACTATGTAGAGATCGGTTTATTATAGAGGTGTTAGAAGAGTGATAAACTTTGAATACTGCAGTCCATTACTCCCCAGGGATCGTGTGTACACTCTGCAGTCTTATTATTTCTATGCTACTATCACATGGAATGTTTTTAGTTATAGTTAAGTAAGCCATCCAAAAAGTAATGACTGCAACATCTGCTTGGATACTACAATATCATTATTAGTATCTATTTTCGAGTTACAATTGACTGTATGTGCTGGATTTGCCCATTACGATATAATGGCTAATAAGTCTGATAGTGATATTTTATCTCAAAGCGAAGTGTTTTCTCTTCCCTTTAAGTGCTATAACCTACATACATATAACATCCTAGAGAGTGAATTCAAGAAATTGTTATGGATTTTATCATATAATCGACAAGATACTAAAAATCTATTATCAATTTATGTTATGTATATATATTCAGATTTATATGGTAAAATACACACATAGAGCACAAAGGCTTGTTTTACCAATTATAGCTTTTGCCCAACATGATAATATTGCCAAATCGATAGGTCCTATATCGAAATGAATGTAAAGGAAGAAATAAGAAATTAAAGAGTGACACAACAAGATTCTGCGAACTCAAAAGCGCACAAAAACAAAAAAGCTATAGCATAATTTGTAGTCTCGACATTTTAAGATATCACAATAGAAAGGATCATAAACTAGGAGCTGGGCGGGGAGGGGGAGTCTATGTAAAATAATTGTGAATCACAACAAAAATACGATTTACCTCCTGGAAAAAATGTACAAAACCACAGAGAAAACAATAAAACCTACCAGAAAAAGATGGGGCACTATATTAGGGATAAGGATGGTATATTATGGGGAGCCTTACTGAACAGAAATGCGTCTACAGGTAAATATTCCTAAAGACCTATCGCACAACGCCTTGGTACATAATAAGCCAATGGTGGATGGATACAGTGCAAGGACCCAAAGACCCCAATGTGCATACTGTATTCCATCACCATTTAGTCCTCATAAAGACGTTATAGGTGTGCTACATGTCCGTTAGGTACTTATCAATTCCATAGACGTTTTTATTCAGGATATTACAGGCCCACCAAAATGAAGGTATCTATGATAAAAATCACCAGAAGGAGAAATAGAAAGAAAAGGATGGTGTTTCTATTGCTGCGGTAATAAAACTATAGCACAAAGAGTCTGTTCGGTACTCAGCATGCGTGTATGATTGGGATCTAGAATACCCGAAGCAAAAGCCTATAATGGTAATAAGCACGTCTGTGCACGTGCGCGAACGTGTACCAGAGTAGATCGCACCTGTTGGCCTTAGTGGGATCGTAGTCACCATGAATGACCTGAGCTTGTAGACCTGCCAACTGGACAGCTATCGAAGCAGGGATGGAATACTCGTCAACCTGAGCCGGTAAACAGTAGAAAAAAGGTAGGCAAAATAAAATGTAGAGGGCAGAAGTGCCAGGAATTTTACCATCATTTCACAATCACTATTCATACACAATTTCTTGCTAACAAAACCTGTCATCCAACGGAGTTTAACTTTTATTTACAAAACTAATGAGCTTACAAATTGTCTTCATAGAAGGCGTGCCATTCATGTAAAATGCAGCTTTTCATTGACTTCAATATACTGGGCAAAATCAAAATCATTATGGCATTTTATTATATACCCATGCAGTATATTCAATAATTACGTACTGCTGCTCCCTATGCAGTATAAATGGTATACTGAACCCTGTGCAGTACACTGTTATACTACACACCTTGAAACATCAGCAGTATGTTGGCTTTCATGCTGACATGTATTCTATGCCAATATATGGTAAGATTTGATTAATTTTGGGTATATGATAAATATTGAATGACCCACCATGCCTGTACATGTTACAAAACTACATGCTACACAATTCGATGGGGACTCTATTTTTATGGAACGAGGCCCCAGGCCTCGTTCCGTAAATATCATCAATTCCCATCGAACTTTGTAGCATGTACAGCGTGGTCAGGTCGTTCTATATAAATATTTAACAATGTGTATTGCATAAATTTGGATAGCTTTCTGTGATAGCTTTCTTGACATTGGGGAACTGAACTTCAACGCAGGCTAACCCGGCGTTTACACTAAACGAGTATAGGCTTGAATGAATTGAAACAAGGAATTGCCCTATCATAAGGCATATCAGTAAGAACTATATAAGAGCCATAATCGATGGCTTGTTGGCCGTAATCAATGAATTTCAAATCCATATTCGATCGATGGTTATGGGTTCTGACAGCCTAGAAAAAGATAGGAAGTGCTTTAACCCTATCGCGCCGGGTACCCGCGGCAGGGCTAGTCTTGGAGCCGGGTACTAGTGCCAATGCATGCCGCTAGAGGCCAGGTACATAGGCCTATTGTGAAAATTTGGTTTTTGGATCACGTGGAATGACAAGTGATAGTTATCATTATTTTTCATTTCACTTAGAAAAATAAAATATGATGTTATATCTACATTCTCCGAAAGTTTCAAATTGATTAAGCCATTATTTTCAATTTTATTAAAAAAAACCGTATATATTTTGTAAATGATGCCTCAAGGCATCACCCGGCGAGCACCGGTTGATGCCTTAAGGCATCACCCGGCCAGCCCTGGTTGATACCTCAAGGCATCACCCGGCTTGAATGGGTTAAAGTGACACTATACATTTTCAGTGGTGATTTCATAATGGATGGATTTGATATCATTAGGGCCAGGTGAGTGGAAGTCACCATGTTACCTGGACATTGTGGTGAAGGGCCTGTGCGTAGAGAAGATGATACTCTACAGGGTCATTGGGTATCTCCCGGAGTGGTTTGAAGATCCTCTTGCAGAAGATGAGCTTCCCGTACTCATGAACCTGGACGCCCGTCACCGGAGGCATCTTCTTCGGAGATCCCACACTGGCCAGCGCTCGTTGTTTTCTGTACACACCCAACCAAGCAGGGTCATGTTAACCGTGAAACACACAAGTCCCTGGGTACTGGATCAGCTGAATCAGTCTTTTTCATTTCTTTTATTCCCCACCATCTTTCAATTAAATTTAATCTTGTCTGATTAAGATAATTGCACATAAAGGTAGCCCAGGAAGGCATAAACGTGGACAATTCTATTTTAGTTAAATACAGTAGAAACTGTGACTGTATAAGTTCTCTCCAGTTTATGTACAGTGTCCGGTATAGGGCGCAGAGGAGAGATGCTTCTGGGTCTGATATACTTCAGACATATTCTACATTTTAAACAAAAGAGGGAAGAACTAACAGCGAATAACGTGAAATTGAATGAGAGAAATAAGTTCTTTTTTAATTGAATAATGAAAGGTGAAGCAGTATTATTCCGTAGAAGAGAAACAGAGAAATGTCGAGCCTATATGTAACTTAAACGAGCAAAGTTTATGTAACTTAGAAGGTTGTAGCAATGACTTAAATAGCGGACGTTCTTTGTTTTGACAATCTGTAAATCAATTAGAGTGTTGCTATTAGCTGACAAGAAAAGTAACAGAATTAGATATAAAAAGCGGTCTTGCTGGAAGTGACAGGAGGTCTTAAATATCATCTAGATGCAAGGCCTTATTGCTTGTATGCCATGTATGTCCTTAGAGTTCCTTTCGTGCGCCGGGAAGGTGACTATAGGTGCTGGTCCTCACACTCTCAAAGGCTACAGTGGACAAGGACATGGTTACCGTTGGTGCCTAGTTGTGAGCATGTGCAATGGTGAAAATACCAATGGACGAGCGACAACTTGGTCGGGATTTCACTGGGTTGAGAGGCAATGGGGGCCACTGGGGAAATCGAACTGGAGATAATCAAGACAAGTGGGTACGTGCTAGTGAACCAAACGGCACATGTAGCCTACCATAAGGACACAACCGTGGCACAGCTGGCTTAATAAAGAAATCTACGTGAAAACATTACTTTGTCCCATAACATGAGTGCATACGTGAATGTCTGTCTTATTGTTACCAACAAAGCCAGTCCAGACTGACCACCATACAATCATGCTATGGAATGTTTCGACCAGCCAACAAAGGCAATGAAAAACATGCGTTTTTAATTTCCTAAGTCGAAATTGCAGCATCGACAATAAAAATACAAGAATCCTTTTTGAGGAAACGAATAGAATCATACATAGAAACATAGCATACGTACAAAAGGTGCTGTCATTCTAACGAGACAAAACTACCTTAAACCCAGAATGAAGAATTTAACAATACCTTAGGAAAAATTTGGAAATTGGATACCTCCGGCTTGAAGGCCTACCCTGCTTGCTTTAATTTTGAAACAATTTGAAGCTGTCAATATTGCTAAAACGAACATAGATTCGACCATAGTAAAGTTAAGTGAATCTACAATACCATTAGAATGATATAATAATTACTGGAAAACCAACGCTTTAGTAATAATTCTTAAATAGCTTGAGGGAAATTTACGAGGTATAGTTTTCTTAAAGGACAATACATTTTACTATCTCATCTTACTTTCGCTATAGTTTGATATAGAACAAATTAATGTGCTATGAAAGCCAAATCAAGGCAATTAGCCAGTATCCTATACAATATCTACAGTGGTATAAGCTCACTAGTGATTTTAGTTACTATATTATTATGCCAGAGGATCATTTCAGCTTATGATTTACAAGCAGCAGAAAAAGGTAATTATATAATTACGGCAAACCTCAACATCTACTTCAGAGGCAACTAAGTTTATTTTGCAAGAGTGATAACTACGGACTGAACACACCACATCTCATCAGTGAAACGTAGATTGTGTATCAATTCAAACATTCTCTCTTTTGATTGATCAATTACAATCATATAATCTATTCACTGAAATTTTGATTATTTAACACTCATCTTAGGAAGTATATACCTTTCTTAGAGAGACATAGTGATAAAGATGCAGCACAATTATGAAACTCAGAAGCAAATATCTAAAGCAACACTATTTGGATGAAATATACCAACCAAGGTAGTTTTTCTTGTATATGCCTAGAAATGAGGATATTGCCAAAATGGTAAAGCCAACATTCATTTATCCAGTCTAAAACGAATCGAGTGAAACAGTCGGAAAAACAGATCAGATAGCGCTAAGGGCCGCTCGTTTCATAAATGAAATGGTGACTGGACAAATGGTGTTGATTTGAGCCCATACAACATCAAAAGTATAAAATAATCAACATCTCGGGTTACTCAAATTAATTGGACTGGAACTGCTGATATTATAGGAAAGACAATGCCCGGAGGAATAACATATATTTACATGCACAGGTATAAATAATTCAATGACTGGAATTGGCCTGAGAACCAAATATATCGATATAGATATATAAATATATGTAAGGGTGCCGGGGCATAGAGACATGATGTACAAATAATGTATTTGGGCAATGAAAATGAACAGACTTCTTGCCCACACGTACAGACATGTCAATCAGGGGGTCGCAAACTTCCAATTAAGCAGTCAACATTTAGATTTTCAGTGGGAAAAGATTTAAGCTGTATAGCAAGGGAGCTCACTGGCTCGCCAATAGGATAGGCAAGGTTTGACATGTCTGTGTAAGAACCAAAACGGACGTTGGAAAGACTCGAAAATTATCTGGAAATAAGCAGTAGACACAAACTACATTCAGGTACTAGATACAGTTACACCTCTCCTAGATCTTACAACACGAATTGGTATTTTCGCCATCTGAACAAGGCTTCCTAGTCCTTCTAGTAAGAGACTCTGTCTCTCTACGGTGCTAAGCAGGACTAAATATCCGTACCAAATAGTACATAGTGTCGAGGCTGCGGTTGGTTACCACCGAAGGAGATTTGAGGAGATATCTGTACTGATGTTGGTACTTACACCTCCCAGTCGGAGATGATGTCCGCTATACACTCCGACTCCTTGATGTAGCGATCATGTTCTGGTGTGCTCTGAAAAGTTAATGTTGCATATCAAGCTACTCATAGAGGCCAAGTTATTTTCAGTAGGTTTGCTTTGTAATGAAAATAGATCCTTGATAAAAATGAGCTCTTGACACCTGTTGGCTGCCCCTTTATAGTAGAATCTAAAACCTCCCGATTTTATTGAGAGCTGCTCATTCATCTATATACTGAATTTAAAACTTCAGACGTTAAGACTTCCGCCATTCGAAGCTTATCTATTGGATACACATATTTGATTTTTTTAATCTTTATCTTCCCATAGATATATAGTCCGTACTGCTATCATTATATTATGATTTAACTTCAGCATGCACACCAAAATAAGATGTTTTAAGAATTAATGGCCTAGCTTGACATTTATTTCTAATTGACTAACACACAGCAGCAGATACGATATTCGTATCTAGTATTGATTTTTGCGTCCTTACCTCGTAGAGTGCCCATCCGTAGAGACTTTGTAGGTCAATCTTCTCCTGTACTTTAAGTAGCGTTTCGCAGGTCGTCTCGCTCAGTTCGATCCCCACCCCACGAGTCTGCCCATCCAGGAAGTGGATACGGCACACTATAGAGGACAACGCCTGCATCGCCTACAAAAACCACCAACACCACGTCATGGACCAACGGAGGTACATGAATATCAAGAAAGGGAAAGCCCGATGTATACCAGGCCAGGGATCCATTATAACGAGTTGTCAATTATTGTAGCTTTCTATAAGTATAAGTGAACTTATGATAACAGCCCGATGTATACCAGGCCAGAGATCCATTATAACGAGTTGTCAATTATTGTAGCTTTCTATAAGTATAAGTGAACTTATGATAACAGCCCGATGTATACCAGGCCAGAGATCCATTATAACGAGTTGTCAATTATTGTAGCTTTCTATAAGTATAAGTGAACTAATGATACTGTAAATATCAATAGAAAAACAGGTTGATTAAACGGTCATTTAGATTTGAATTGGGATTACAGAGAGATGGTACGTTGATTAATAACTATGCATGACGTAAATAGGGATGTTGTATATGGTGGTACTTGGTACGGTCAGGGTTGAATTAGATCAGCTCATATTATCGGTTGTGTCATCAGTCCCTTACTTTGAGACAGTTGAAAGCTAATTGATTGGCTGCCTCTCGTGTGGACCGTGGTAGCTTTGTGAGAGCAGCCAAATATACCTTGTCGACATATTGGTAACTTGACTGGTCTTTCCAATAGCTTACTTCATCTAGCGTCTTCAGCCAACAGGACTCTGTACGTAGCCAACAAATCTCAGTGCTCATTTTCCACTATCCTTTTTGCACGTCGGACCATGTTGGTAATAAACTCCTAAATTATATCATTGGCCTGCAGAGGTCAGTGCACCTACTCGCCATACACTGATCATTGGGAGGAACCGTCCCAAAACAAACCTCTGCTTGGAGCCCAGGTCTGCCAGAACGTAGACGGTAGGCAACGCTCTATGCCCTGCCCAACGCAAAATGAACTGAACCTGGAAGCTCTCATACTGTATCAATTTGGGTATTTAAAACATGGATTTTGACTAGTTGTGATGCAGCAACTGCTTCGTTGTAAACCATCATTTAAGTCACACACAAACATGCATCAGTGGGTAGGGGCGGCATCGTCGGATCGAGAACAGTGCAGGCCAGATATGGCCTTTAATGATACTGGCATTAAACAGTGCTGGATATGGTAGATACCATAGTTGAACTATATTATATGATATTGAACTACTCTTTGTAACCCAAAAGGTAGAGAAGCATTGCATAAGCAAGTCTTAATACTTTAATAATCTTTTCCAAGATCCAACAGCGAGCTGATAGATGGCTAAGAGAATTACACGAAGAAGTTTTGATAATAGTTTTAGTCCTATATAGGGGTAACTACTGACTAAACTTCAATATATGAAGTACTTACAAAATGAACATGTGTGGCTCTTGTTCTGTACGTAGAACACTGCCTGTACTATTATTTGATAGGATATTACATTTTGAGAGTAATCTTGATTCATGAATCCGATCTTATTGTGCTGGAGAATTAGCACACCAACTATTCGCATGCGTCACTGATGACCTATGACCGAGAACAAATGCATTTATTCAAGCAACTATTGTGTGGAGTTGCATAGCAATGTCGACCGCGACAATATCGTCTGCCCACACTACCAGTGGCCTTATAGTCATGAGGGCGGACTCATCATTCACGCGGGAAACCAGCCTACCTCTATTTCTATGATAGAAGGGGGCATGCGCCGCGGCGACTTCCGGGGGACGCTGAGATGCTGAACACAAAAGTTGGCGTAGTGCGCGACCAGTGGTTCGTCGTCCTCACTATGTCGCCGCACGTAACACAGCAGGTACTACCAGGAATCAGAGATATCGAGAAAAGAGACACAATTGTGAGTAAATCAGGCATTCCCTGAGAGGCAACGTAGTTCTTGTAATGTTTGCGGTAGATGGAAAACTGGATAACCTTTCGATATGTCTAAGGTTGATGATATTGATATGGAACCCTCTTACCCCTCTTCTATGTAGCCAAGAGAAGAACCACACCAATTGCATGTATTAGCATCACTACAGTGGCATTATCAACGGTTAAGTATGTATACATTAATTTGTCTCCGACATAATTCAACAATTCCCTATGAAGGTTCCTCTGGTGTTAAGGTGGGATCGCCTAACAACATACAAATAGTAATGTTTCGAAAATCTCTATTTACTAAATGTAGACACATAGGACAACGCATCTAATTAAATAGTTATTTGCCTATATATATATATATATATATATATATATATATATATATATATATATATATATATATAGGCATATATATATATATATATATATATATATATATATATATATATAGGCTGAGAATTATTTCGAATAAATATCATGATGATAAGGCATGATATATATATCATTGTATAATATTAATAAAACCAGGCCTACACTACGTTTTTTGTATTGCTTTTGTAATTCACATTATTCCATATTCAATCGATACTTATCATATTCCATAATAAATCAGGGCCTGGCTAATGGCTGTTTGCTATACACCCTGTTATCATGTGTCCGTTTGTCTTGCCAAGTCTGGCGGACCTACCTTTAACAGGGTGCGTGACGGGCTGAATGAGACGGCCGCCAGACCAAAGATGATCCACGCCCGCAGCGTCTGCTTGATGTGGCGGCAACCGTTGGTCTGGCGGATCAGCTGGCAGTAGATCTCATCCCTCAACTCTACCCGCTCAATCCCGTAGGAGATGATCCCACGGATAGCGAGGTAAGATAAGTCCTCCTTGAGTTCTCCCTTCATGTACTTACAGATGTCCTGTAAGAAACGGAAATGGGATTTTGCAGTGAGCGATAGGCAAGGAGTAAAGTGTAAGCAATACAATATTTACAAATAATAGGACGGAATTGAATTGATAAGTGTGAAAACACTAAATGCTGGCTACTCCCCCCCACTTCAAAAGCATGTACTGTTTTATAACTATCGTTTTGAATACCTTCAGCTTTAATTTTATGTTATGATACAAGCAGCAACGATGGATGACATAATTAGTACTAGAAACTGAACGTGAGCTAGCAGTGCTAGTGTTCATTGCATGAAGCGTGAAGCGTTAGCCAAGCGCATTGAGCTCCGATCTGACCGGAGTATGATAAACACTACTAACTCGAGTTCAGTTTAGTATTTATCCTACCCCGTCAATACGAGTTAAGAATGATAATTAGCCATTTTAGTTCCTCCCAGTTACTCTAGATAGTGAGGGAAATTTGTGGCCGCCGCATTGCCAAGTAAGAACATAGGTCGTCACCATTTCATAAACCGCATTTGTGTGACGTCACTCACGTTCTGGACGTCGATTGGTAAATGTTTTTTATTACCCTCGTGCAATGAATAACACTTTATTGCACGCTCGACAAAATACAGTGACCCAATGTTAAAGCTATGGCGTTTTCTTTTTATCAGGGGTAGGATAAAGTAAAGGTCGTTCCAGAACCATCGAATGTATAGTAAATAATATCAGTAATCAAAGCATCTTTCACACGGGGTATCAGTACTGATGAAGTTTGCTTTATAAGGTCTGCTAATATGCATCGCATAACGCCAATAATCGTATACACACACTTGATAAA
Organism: Alentia gelatinosa; assembly: GCA_950022655.1. Classification (NCBI taxonomy): domain Eukaryota; kingdom Metazoa; phylum Annelida; class Polychaeta; order Phyllodocida; family Polynoidae; genus Alentia; species Alentia gelatinosa. The sequence continues at coordinate 19,284,868 of OX465581.1, forward strand.
GACCAAGTAGATTCCCAAGCAAGGTATGGCTGGATATTTCGTATTGATGATGTATAAAGTGTTCACTTCACATGGTAGCGACCATATTTTCACCTTACAATATCAGGAGCGTTGAGATTTAGCCATACGTGTACAATTCTCTTATAGACACTCAACAATATAAGTAACTGCCTGAAGATGTCCTATGAACCAGGACGAAACGTTGCAACCTACCAACAATATTTGCCCCCTCCCCCTATTTCGATGTACTACAACCCTAATAAAACTACCAATTTTAGACCAACTCGTCTTTTTTTTCTTGTGGACTTGATTCCAACTTGAATGAAAATAAAGTTTTGGACGTCAAAATATAATTCGATGGAGATCATTAGGCATACTTCCAGGATATCTTAGTCGTGTATTTGTTAATACATTTTACTCTTTTTTTTGACAAACTTCGTCAATGTTGATTGTTTTAAAGTTTGAGTAGTTTGCTCCAACAGTTCTTACATCTTCTTAGTGATACAACAGTGTAATACTACATATCATTCTAGGCTTGCATACGTGGTATAATGTGTATATATCATAAAAGTAAAATAGACAATGACAAATGATTGATGTAATGAGATGAGTTTGGGTGACGTTTTAACCGCATTATCTAGATCAACCGCAAAAGGTTCGTCAGGTTGACTGACATAGTGCAACGGTGACACCTTCTGGGGATTACTACTGGCAACGGATTAAAGAAACATTAAATTTTCATTAAACTAACTTTTGTTGATATATAATCTTTGTAAAAAAAACCAATGCAAACATCGCTTAAGCCATCGTGCATAATCTCCGAGCTGCTTTCGGAATCTTGATAATATTTCATGAGTAGTAGGGAAAGTGGGAATAGCACCAGGCGAATTGACAATAAATATGTTTGACATGAAAAGAGTACCATCTAGAATGTACCGGGGATATATTCTACAGTTTTTTCCGCAATTGTAAGCATGTCAGATAATGTCATGACATAGTCGTACATCGTCTGATCCTCCGTTCTGTCCGTGTGTCTGAGTGAGTCAGTGATGGATTGGGGTAATAAAAATGTCCGTTTTACCAGCACGGACTATGCCATCAGGGGTACTCAGTGTGAGGTGCAGCGGAAGGAGGCGTGTGTTGCGGGTCGGGTCCTGGCGAGGAGGGGCGTGGCTGAGCGTTGCTGGCGAAGTTACGAGACGGGAAACGCGAAACGGAACCAAGATGTCTAGGTTGGGGCGAACTGTTTAAAAATGTGTGGCGGTCCACGATGTTTGCGGCAGTTACGTCAGGACAGAGACCGAGTCTTTCGTAGTGGGAGAGGTTAAGAATCGTATGAATTGCAGGGAATTGCTGCATTTTGCTGGCAAATGACATCTACGGCAGGTGGGTAGCGCAGGTTGGGGAATAGGTGGTCTATACCGCAGGGTGGATGAAATAAGCTGAGGGAATAGTTGCAGGGTTGGCGCATTATGATATTATCCTTGCCTTACAAAGAAAACTACCAAAGCAGGGGGGATCATTTTCTGTCTTTGAATCGCCCACAAGAGTACTTAACATCATTTGAACTGTGGCTTACGACACAGACTTCAACACGACCTATCCAATCCCAGTTAACTCCCAGTTCGCTACACGGGCTAGAACAAGCCGTCAGCACTATCCAGACAGCAGCCTTGCCTAAATCACTCAGCAGTCAAGAACAACCCCTGAAGAACTAACAAACCTCAGCCTTTCCACAATGTTACACAGACCTAGACCGTAAGTCCCCGGCACAATTCAGACTATCCAGAGGCAGGGTTTACGTCCAGCCCAGTTTTATGGGAACCCTCGGGCCAGCTTTCACAAAAGTCCATATAGCTGATACTACCTACCCACTGGCTATCCCCTATATCTTAATCCCCCAGTCTGCAGCCAAGCCTTCAGCCCTGGCTTTGGCATACCCTCAGGCCGCTCTAAGGCCTACCATGCCTGTATCCACTATCACCCCATGTGGCCCCTGGCCGCTCGACCCTCTGCGATAATATCCCGTGGCGGTGACCACCCCACTCTCTTCCCACTCACCACTACAACAGCCACCGTGTCCCCGCGGGACCGTCGAGCGCGGGGAAGAAGGGGTAGGGTGTAAGTGAGGGCGGGGTTAGTCGCACCCTGCCGCCCTCAGGCACCCTGTCCTCTGTCTGACTGGATCCGTGCCAGACGAGATCAGTACTTACCCCGATACTGACCCGGTCCCTCATCGCAGCCCCACACCCTCGACCAAGAGTGGGTGTGGTTGGGAGGAGGACAGGGAGGGGATGGTTGGACAGAGTGAAAGGGTGGGAGGTTGTGAGAGGGTGGGAGGTTGTAAGAGGGTGGGAGGTTGTAAGAGGGTGGTAGGTTGTGAGAGGGTGGTAGGTTGTGAGAGGGTGGTAGGTTGTGAGAGGGTAGGAGGTTGTAAGAGGGTGGGAGGTTGTAAGAGGGTGGGAGGTTGTGAGACGGTGGGAGGTTGTAAGAGGGTGGTAGGCTGTGAGAGGGTAGGAGGCTGTGAGATGGTTGTAGGCTTTGATTGTTGTGAGAGGGTGGTAGGTTGTGAGAGGGTGGAAGGTTGTGAGAGGGTGGGAGGTTGTGAGAGGGTGGGAGGTTGTGAGAGGGTGGGAAGTTGTTAGAGGGTGGAAGGTTGTGAGAGGGTGGGAGGTTGTGAGAGGGTGGTAGGTTGTGAGAGGGTTGAAGGCTGTGAGAGGGCGGTAGGTTGTGAGAGGGTGGAAGGCTGTGAGAGGGTGGGAGGTTGTGAGAGGGTGGAAGGATGTGAGAGGGTGGAAGGATGTGATAGGGTGGAAGGATGTGATAGGGTAGGAGGCTGTGATAGGGTTGTAGGCTGTGATTGATGGAGAGAGTGGCAGGCTGTGAAGGGGTGGAAGGCTGTGAGGGGGAGGAAGGCTGTGAGAAGGCGGTTGACTGTGAGAAGGTGAAACACTCTGAGAGGGTGGGGCCTGTGGATGGCAGGGTTTGTAAGTGGGATGGAGGTTATGAGGGTCAATAGGTAGTGTGAGGACCCGTCAGAAACAGACATATTGAAAGAGCAATCGGGGCAGTGAAGCAGAGTAGGGTTAACCGAATATTACCTGTCATGGTGAGTTTGCATGCTGTTGGGGAACTATTCCCGTAAAACCACCGACTGACCGCTGCTGACATGCCACGTTCAGACAACCAAGGACCTGTTTCACTAGTTTCGTGACATGTCTGTGACACCATACAGATATTTGGGTTGTCTAGTTTCGTGACAACACAAGTAGAGCTCTGCCCTTAGGAAAAGACAGACCCCAAACATAGGAATTACACATCATGGACCTGGGACCTGTTTCAGTAGTTTCGTGACATGTCTAGATGGTGTCTGTGACACCATACGGACAGACCACAAGATTGCAGTCGATGAGAAACGGAGTTTCACTCACTTCTCGTAGGAATTAAACAATGACACTTTAACATGAGTAGGGGGTACATAAAACCTATAATCGTTCCAAATATGAAGAAGATTGGCCACTTCGATCTTCAGATATTTGCTAGTCTTTTTTCGCTGTTGCTTGCACTGTTGGTGCCGCTGTTGATGTCTGTCTAGGCCTAATGTCACTAGACTACTGAAACAGGTCCCTGTTCTACTAGTTTCCTGACAAAAGTGTTAGACAGACATGAAAAGCGGCACCAACAGTGCAAGCAAGAACGGACAAAACAAAGTCTAATGTCTTATTCTTATGAAACCGGACTCACCATCTAGACGCCATCTAGACATGTCACAAAACTAGTAAAACAGGTCACTGCACACAGTTCACGCTTCTGGCGTCGTATCTATTCCGCTAGAACGGACCGGGTCTTGCTGGAAAGCATTCAAGGCAGTTAAAATCCTAAGGCTCAGAACAAACAAGGGTTGTCCTATTAAAAACGAGCGTGCTGGACTATTCTGGGCATATTAGGTGACCAGGGTTGCCCGGTTTGTGCTCACAGGACCATACCAAGATTCGGATGATCCAGGAAAGGTCTGAGTGAAGCGTGGCAGGAACCTGTTTGGTCGGGACCAGAGTAAATTTATACAGGTAAGGGAGGGTAGGGAAGGACCAGGAAATTCACTCTAAATCATGCTTGGGTCTGAGAGCGAGGGTATAGCAATTGGTGCTGTCGGGTCTCATTCAGCCGGGTTTTATAGTATGAGAGAGGATTTATGCTCGAAGGCAGCAGTTCTCGTTATTTTTAGACTAATGGCCCGACCGCCGACCGTGGGTGGGTGAGTGAGTCATGCCGTACTATCAATAGAACCTAGACAATATCAGCTGATTCAGGGTTTTACCTACCCCTCTTCACAAATCTTAACTTCAGTGACGATATGCTCATTCGGTGTTAAATGTATATATCTACCTAGACCAACACTTCTCTAGGCAATATCTTCTTATTACATAGGGACATGATATAACAAGAAATTTGTCAGCAATACTACTGAGACTATTCAGTGAAGATGCAAAGGAAAGGGAAGACAAATGGTGCCTTTTATTGTGAAATAGAGGCCCTAGCATTATCACGTAAATACTATACGTAAATATAAAGTGACCTGCCAGATTTTATATGTGTGAGGTAGAGGAGTCTATTACTGCGATACTATGTGAAGCTAGCTCTATATTTTGACATTATTCTGTAGGGATATTCCTCTGAATAGATTGGGTATAGATGCATACCATATCGGAATACGCACCAATTGAGGGGATGACAATGAGATTATCAAAAGGAACTTGACGAGATAAAAATTACTTGGTCCGTATTCTACAGAGTTTGACCACGGAGTAATTTACGAATCGAAGCTGAGTCAATTACATGGTGGTCAAACAAGGTGGAGTGTGGACCAAGTTAATATCATCGAGTGGGTTTCTGATTTTATCTCACCCCATATAACACTATTGATTAATGAAATAAATCACCCAATTAGCCATTGAGTATTGGGTACACTACTTTCACGGCCGTGGAGCCCCTAACGTTAAGCCTATTGAGGGAAATACAGGGTTGAGATAAATTGTATAACTCTGTGATCTCTTGTTTTGCCTTTGCTAAGTCCAAGTACTACTCCTGCCACTACTACACCACCGCAGAGCAATGAATCTGGTCACCCTACCCTTAGTTGCTACTCATACTTTAAAAAAAAATAATTTGATAAAACATATTGTGACCGGAGTTTTTTTATATGTCTATGTTTGAGTTTGTGCCTACACTTCTTTATTCAATTACTTAACATCTTCCAGCTAATAGCGACCCTGGGGATCTCGCTTCAGACGTACGGCCAGCCGGATGTGTTTATCCTTTTTAGCTGACACTGAATTCGTATGATCGATAATGGCCACACTAAGTATTCCAATAACACGGGTCCGCGCGAAGAGGCCGCAATTCCAGGCGTAAAACTATGACATTAAAATGCAATGCTCCACCCTAAGTAGTAGAGCGGAATTAAGTCTGATAGCTAGAGCGCTGAACTTGTAAACAGGTCTCCGGTCTTACTCACATCCACCAATACCCAGCCACCCCTGACATTTGCCTTCTCAATAAGAACTTAACTTAATAAGATCGAGCGATATAAAAACGAAAGACACCATGAAGCAATCCCCGTAGTGCGAGGAAAAAATAGAAGTACGCTAGGTGGAGTTTTTATCACAGGCCAGGGCCTTAGTCACATGCTCACATTGACTGGTCTCCGGGGAGTGACTCTTTGTAATGATCAGTGTAGATATTTGCAAAGGTTTCTTCTACATGATGCGAAAACGTTCGCAAACAATGGCAATAGGCATGACTCCAAGTTGGCAAGCGCATCGGCCCAATTGACTTTCTCCCCACGGGACGCCCTATCGGCTTTTAAGAGCAGGGGCATCGGCTTTAGAACAAAACAACAGATGTAGGCTGCCGAGCACTGATTAAAAATACGTCCGGGATATTGATTAACCTTTCCCGGGTGAGGAGGTCCCTCCTGCCGGAGTATGACGAAAGGGCAGCGGGTCGGCGGGCGGGTCATCCGGGCTGGGTCTACTGATCACCTACACGAGGAGGGTGAGGGGTGGGTAGGGGTGAAAACAGTGAAAACCCGTGCAGCTGCCCGCTCCACGATCCCTGCCCTTATTGCTACTCCATCACTCCTGCTCTGTCAATACGACCTAGGTTTTGTACTTGATTAGCTTCTATTTGGTGGTATCTCTTATATAACACTCTCAGAGATAAAATAAACAAGCAATATTGGATTGATAAACTCCAATCCCAAGTTCAAGATGTTTCTCAGTCCATTATGCAGTACAGAATATTTCATAGGGAAGATATAGGTAAGTGTGTTTGTATGAGTTCAAATAACCAGAATACCTTCATCTCTTTCCTTAATAGTAACCTTAACCCCAAGACGGAACCAAAGTGATCTCACTGAAACGGCACATACCCGTGCTCAAAACACCTTTTTTCGGATAGTGGCACGCAGTACTCTGACAATATGTGGTTCGGGATCATATTTGTCATTATCCAATCTTTAAATGCATTTTTTTTAATACACTCAACAACTATCATCGTGACTTAGTGACAAACTTATTCAGAGACGAGTATGGTAAAGTACACTTTAATAATTGCAGCAAATAAGAAGTCTCAAACCCCCATAGCTGAAGCACTGAGCCTCGTTCTTACTGGCCTCCAGAAATGGTGTTTTGAGCACGGGTATCTGCTGTTTTAGCGGACTCACTCTAACTCCCTCTACCATAATCATTAAAATAGAAATAAATGCCGTTTTCAAAATCCATCCAAGCCCTCCTCACACATACTTAAATACTGCATAATTATGTATTCATAATCCACCCTATCAGATAATTCAACTCCCACGCCTACTGAAGCCTCCGTTATCCCCGTGTCTTATCATTCAACCGATGTGGAATTTATGTACACAACATTAATTCATTAATAAGGTAAGTAGGATTGAAGCAGTTTCTATCTTGTAACACTATTCATTTGCTCGTGACTCACTGTCAGATAAACATTGTTTGTCCAAGCAGTGTTTTCGCCGAGACCCCCGCCCCGACTTGCTGGCTCCAGGTAATCGGCGTTCGGAGTAGCTCACCCCTGACCCGCTCACGTCGGGAGATTGAGCAGCTCCTTGTTTTGTTCGGTCTGGAGTCGGTAGATCGTAAATCATCTCGTAAGGCGACGGGGAGGGGAGAGGTAGTTGGGTGACACACCACGGCAACAATAACTTCAACTCGCTAAACTAACGGTTAAACGCCCCACCCTTCCCACACCCTGCATGTTTTTAGAGTGTTTCCTTTATGAAGAGGTGGAATGTGAACCAACTTATTTTCATCGAGTGGGTTTCTGATTTTATCTCACCCCGTATGCATGATCAGAAACATTATTAATCAATTAAAAAGCCTCACAAAATTAGCCAGTGCGTATTGGGTACAATACCTTTACGGTCGTGATGTATGAGCTTTTTACTTTAAACCTACTGAGAAAAATACCGGGGTCAGATAAAATGTTCATACACTGGTCTTCTGTACAGCGACAAAATGGGGGAAGGAACAACTTAAAAATACATTTATCTGCGTTTACAATCAAATATTTTGAATATGTCTACTACTGCCCAAGGCTACCTGCCAGTAAGCATTCTGCCCCGGAATCCTGCTCACAGTGTATCCCCCTGAACATAGCCTGTCATCGTAAGCCCAGAGGCAAGAGTCATATCGCAACACGTACGGTGAAAGGAAGAGGAGGATATCTAGATAGGAACGAAGGAGTGCGTATAGGTAGAGGAACACGTATGACATGGATTCATGTACATTCCATTACACATTCCTATATGTAGGAATAGACACGCTATATGGCATACAAGGACATAGGACGGAGTTGGGCAAGCAGGAAGAAAGAGTAGATAAGAGTGAGGAGGTGACGGGGGGAGAGATGCGTTAGAGTGATCTCTAGACATCTCATTTTCCCACCCACCCACACCATTTTCGTGAAAATGGTGTTTTCACTCTCCATCCTACCCTTCCAGATCTAATATATACCAATTTATTGTCGACTCAATTCATAATTATTCTATGAACAAGTATCGTATGTAAAACAAGATACATATATTTTCTACTTACTGAATAAAATATGCACGCAGTACACATCTATGACTCATGAGCAATTTGATTACAGATGATATTCGTTGTGTTCTTATCTAAGCAAGATAAATAGTCGTTCAGTGAATAATTTCATTCTGTGAGGTCCATAAAGAAGATTACAACCGGGATCCGTTGAGAATTCAAGGAATACAAACAGCTCTTCACTGTTTATAGATCCATGAATCAGACATGGACAGAGGATTGTCTTCAGAGAAAATGAAAATAGGCCCCCGGGCAGTTCAGTACGGTTGCCTTGGGTGAGTTATAAATTTCCTCTCTCCATCAACCGAGTATCTGGGTTTTACCAGATTTGTAGAGAGAGGCGAGAGACACATTTAATTATGCAAATTAGCCTGGTCAGGAAGGGAAGGGTCATCGATGGCTGCTTTATCATACACAGATGCAATCAGCCACATCCGGTGTCCGCCAGAAACGGGTCCCATAAGGGCTGATTTTATCTTTTATACTTTCCCGGATTCAATATCAGTCAATACGCCGCCTGCCTCACCGTCATTTTATTCACCTTTTTTATACTCAGCAGCGAATCTGATCCATACTTGAGATGGCAGGCTTAAACAAAAACATGGTTTATTCATCTTTAAGATTTAAATTGTTTACGTTTGCTCTGTTACTAATCATGCGCGGTGCTAGTTGTGATATATGAGGGAATTCAGTTACACTGATCGCGCTAAACAGGAACATAAGTGAATAATTTAATCTGTTATTGCCTGAGGACATTCCATAGTAACCGAAACCTACCGTCGTTCGGAGAGTCTAGATTTACTCATATTGTGTTTGGTACCAGAATAATCTAATCATAGTGAAGGACCATCATAACAATTCTACCAATTTCAACCATTGTTTAAGATAGGGTTGTCAATAGTCTATACTCATTATCCTTTCTGTTATTATGTTTACCCTTGATAAATCTAATTCTACAAGGATGAAATGCAGCAGTTATATCTTCATTTTTATCTTCGTTTTCTTATCATACGTTTCATGCTATACGATGGGTGCTAATACGACGAATTTCATATTTAACAAATAGGCAATGCTTTCGATATCCTATATCCATATTTGTCGTCATACTGACATAACACCCGTACACAACCATTCTGAAAACGACCCCTAAGATTCAAAGTTCATTCACTTTGAATCACAGGATTCACCCTCTCCCATAGGATACCTACGAGGTTTATGTCTGCTCGCACTGAAGGGAAAGAAATATATAGTTTGTATTCCCTATATGTATGCTACAGTCGTCACATTCAAACCGCTATTTCCTGTTTTATGTATGTCTCAAATTAAGTTCATCTGAAATAGCGAGAATTCCTAGAAAACGCAATTATAACATCCAAATAGGCAGTGGACATTGCGAACGGACTGATGGAGATTGAAGGATTGAAGTTTAATTGAGTGAGCGTCAACCCCCACTTACCTTAAAAATGGAGCAGGCTATGGTGACATTCTCTTGGTCGTGGAGATGAACGTGTGATTGTGTGATAGTCGAGGCTTTTGTGAAGTGTAGCAGCTCCTGCATGGGAATTACCTCCTGAAACAATGGGAGAAACATTAATGTCTTTATTCTGGGCGATGACTTTAGTATAAAACCAGATCATGTTACAACTTAATATCACAGATGCTAACTACATTGAGTAAAATATGTAATAGAGCTTGACTTTGCTTGGTTATTTGCGTAGGTTTAGGGAGTAGAAACAGGTCCAGTCCACCGTGTAAGTAACTACATAAACCATTAGTAGAATAGAAACAAAGCAAATGTGAATTATCTTGCATCTGTGTGTTTTTTGCTGAGCTGGTATATGATGCGTGCATAGTGCACAGGAGATTGGCACAGCACTGTCGAGACACAATCACATTGAAGTTATATACCTATATGTGTCGAATATTGTGATTAAAAAGAATCTCAGTAATAAGTGATTGTCCCACACCTGAACGTCCATGGTCATTTTCTGGGCAAACTCGATGCAGATACAATCAAATTTATCTACAGACGCCCTGCCTTCTGAGAGGATCTGGTCATAGTCTTTGGCCATCATATCCGCTGCAAAGCTCACTCTCTTCTTGTTGAAATTCATTTTGGATACTTCTCTGCAAACCTGACTACTATGCTTGCCCCGATTCCACAAAACAGACTGTTGTGTTGTGCTTTTAGCAGTGCTAGGAGACTAAGTTCACGAGCGCGTATATGAATATGAGATCCGCGCTGAGCGTAGTATTCAGGAATAGACAGATACGTACTAGAAATACTGTCAGACTATATTGCCGATCGCTGCCAGATGCATTCAGCAGTAGACAAGGCCATGAATAGGCCCTCTATGTTCAAAGCATACTGCTGACATAGCGTCAGAAATGTAGTAGTACTGAGGCTGCTGCTGAGGCTGCAGTAGAAGTTTATAAGTGTTATTCATTGCTACAGTAGCACCACGACAGCTGAAAGTAATAGCAGACTCAGACCTCAAGTCCCATGTGAAGCAATGATATGATTACAATATGTTGCATATTCTGGTAAAGTGTAGACTTTGCATCTGCAACTTGGCACATTACATGACCATTCAGTACTGCAACAGTGCAGAAAATCGATTGAAAAATGCCAATGGTGACAAAGTCAAATCATATTGGATTTCAGCTCTAAATGGACATATTGGTGGCAGCACTATCGAGATACCAATGCCAAAGCAATGTAGCATTAGATAGAGATAGAAATAAAGATGTAATCGTGATATAAACTGGTCACTGTCACAGTCTTTTCAATAGTGTATGAAGGTAATACTGGCGCCAATACAGTCGAACAGTGTGGGAGATAAACGCTGTTCTGTTTCAATATGAGAGGTAGGCATCCATTGGCTTGTGCACCATTGGCAGCTGCATAGGTCCAATAAATGAACCTGGCCTGCCTGAAACTCAATGGGGTCGCTCCGTGCGTCGACTGTGGCTCTGAGTCCTTACTCTCGATTTAAGCACTCGCCAGAGATCCCATAGAGAAGGTCCTATAGATTCTGGCACCGTCTGAAATGATGCCTTCAATGTGGCGCAGTCTTGGCTTCTCTGCAGTCGGCCCGGTAGCGTGTTGCCTGAAATAGTGGAAAGGTCGACAGCATCCTATGTCCTGTTAGGACGGCCTTGTGTGAGCTGGTCAGTGTCTGACTGGACCTCAATGAGCGAAGGTAGCTGCTCTTATAGACTCCCCGTCCCTGCTCCCCTCACTAGCCATCACCAGCGGCACTAACTCACCGGCAGGACGACCAAAACAATCAGTCTGGCACCGGAACGCAGGGCGATTGAGGCCACCTGGGTCCAGGCCCAAGAAAAGGGCGGTCAGCAGGACTTGTTGACCACCACTGACACTGCAATACACCTAAGGTCAAAGAGCGGGCATGCCAACCTCCTCCCCCTAAACGAAGCACATGCCGGCGATGTGTTTGAAGGGTGGAAGGCTGGGGGGGGGGGGGGGGGGTGGGGGCAAAGGGCAGAGGCTTGTAGGTAGAGGAGGGGAGGGGTACTGGTTACTGGGGCCTAAGTAAAGCGTCACGAGGTGGGGTGATTGTCGTGGTCTTAACTAGGTAGCAGAGCTGCGGAAGGTGGGTTGTGGGGTAGCTGAACACCAGGTAGGAGGGTGGAAGGCCAGAGCGACAGACACTCCGTCACCAGTACCTCCTCAGCAGCAACCCTCAGGAGAAAAACAGGAGAGGTGAGTAGAAGGCGGCCAGGTAGGGTCAGCCGCTCCCCCAACGCTCGTAATTCGTCTTGAGAGGCAGTTGGAACCTGAGACAAACAAAAACACGCCCATGCCTTTGATATTTTAGCCCGGTGTGCTACCATTAGCGCCTGCTAGATGTTGGTGAGTGGAGGACATGATCGCACTTGCCGGGTCCTCCTCCCATTCACATTCCTCCCCATTCGCTATCCTCCTCCGCGGCCTCTACACAACGTCACTGATGGAGTAGCACTCCATACCCAGCCTCCACGAGCGCTCATTGACCGCTTTCCACTGGGTATGGTCAAAACAATAGAGCGTAGACAGAGCATACAGGGGTTCGTGTGATGACCGCTGTTCGTCATTGAGTTCTGGAACCTAACTACGCAGATCCACAAACTGCACAAGACAGGGCAGTGATGCCTCGCTGATTGTACTTAGTCTAACGAGCATCGGACACAGCTGCAGGCAAGCTTTGGCCGTTAACTATCTGCTGAGTTTTAAAGAATCTACACCTATTGCCCTGATTAAAAAACTACCGCGAAGTCTTTTGTGCGGATATTAGCCCAACTAAAATCACCTGGCATCTGAGGTCTGTCCAGTATTAGACTGCACTCTCGCACGAGAGCAGATTGGTTAAGCTGTGACTAGTAGGGGAATTACAAGGTCCCGACTGAAATAATCTCTTAGATATCTCAATTAATAGAACAGACTCCGAAAGTATGGAGCGTGCAGAGTGGTTTAGCGAGCGATACAGGTTCAGATACCATCCATGTCTCTGCATCATACTACATTCCTTACTTACCATTTTTTTATATCCTTAATTATAGATAATGAAGATACATGATGTAAAATCTAGTGTCTAAGTAAGCTGAATTGTCTGAACACGAATGTTCCACAAACACCAATGTAAGACATGGATATATTCAACACAATTTCTGTCCCGCAATGTCAATCGCCGTGTTCAAAGGTCAAGGACATTATGGATTACCTTACAAAGTGTCATTTAACAATTCAGCATTAAGTCTTCTAAATGTGATTCGAATCTCTCATGAAGCAAAGGCTGCATTATTAAATTTAATTGATGGCTGACTTTGTACCAATAGAAAAAGAACAGATTTAAACTATTTCTTAGTATTGTGGTAAATCCGACAACATTACATCGCCTGAGATTGCAAACGCTGTCAGGAGCTGTGAATATACTCGGACATACAGGTGTTTGAGCTTAGATTCCAAAGTAGTAGCCAAGGCGTATACTCAATAGACCAGTCTCTAGGTTCCCGTCACCTCCTTTCCTCACACATACATTCATTCGTAGAGGCGATGGGGATTTTTCTTCTCGTCTATATCATGAGCCCCTTAATTCAGCCACGACTGAATAGACTGAGAAACCAAAAGCAAACCCCACCACCACATCTATCAAATTCATTTGCTGAAGGGACGCTTTGCCTGGCGACACTATTGGTGGAAGCTGTCCGCGGCAGAGCCTGCTTCCTCTTGATTTACCAGCAAGGGAAGTCTGGCGACTCTTGGCTTAGGTGGGCTAGATGTCACCATGGCAACGGGGTTAAACCACATCCCTCCTTGTTCGACAGGGAGCACTTTACTCTCGAGTCAAATGTTAATCAGGGAGGCTTAATTTGGAGACGTAGACGGTTAACTGATACTTTTACTTAAGTTACATGTTGGTGTCGTATATATGGGTGTCTGATAATGACATTTTTTTATTTCAATAAATCAAATTCGGACAGAGTCCGTTCTTCCGTTTGATGTTCTTAGTAATATATTTACAATATGACTAGCTGTGTTATTTGAGGTGTGCGTGTTTTATATCAGTTTTTACTTAGTGTTTTAGTTTTCCCCTGACGTTTCTGCTGAAAAAAGCAGCATGAGCAAAAATATAGAGTAGCCATGTAACTCAATTGCAACACCAGGGTTGTGAAAATTATTGTAATATATATGCTCCCCCAAACTAAGATTACATTTCAAGGAGAACAATTGCTCTCTGACGCCTTGACTCAGATGACAACCGAAACCAAACTTCAATTTGTCTATTGATCTTACCATAATCTAGAAATGTAATTCTGTATTCTCGGGATAGCTATCATGAGATATTTGAACAGATTCAAATGATAACAGTGCAAGCTATTACTTTGACAATGAAGAAATATCTGAGGACTAAGTGGCCGAGGCGTGTGTCGGAAACAGTTAATATACATGGAATAAGGCAAATCTGGCGCACATCGAAAACTGTTGTATATTCAGGATTATTGTCCATCGTATACAAAGTCCCCATTGAAAATGTATGGGGACTCATTAAACCACGACCCATTGTATAAAACCTGTCAGATACCATAACTGTGGTATACGGATTCAAACCTGTGGTATACGGCCTCAAAACCATGGTATACAGGAAAAATAGTCCCTTTTGCTATAGAGCAAAGAAATAGTTCCTAATGTTATACCTGTTAATATGGCAATTACTGGGTTTAATTTATTCGAAAAGATGGATAATAAATGCAACAAATGATGATTTTGTGGACAGGCAACTCTGTAAATTAAAGAGCTGAATAAAGATCAGAATGAAGTCGAAAAAGGCACGAAACTCACTGTCAGGGATCGGCGTCTCACCATGTTGACGGTCTTTGAGATGGCTCCAGTGTATCCTGTGGCTATCTGAACATTGTAATACTTGTCGGCAAACTCCAGCATGTCAAAGTCGGCGTTTGGGTCGAGGTCGGGGTCGGCGCCGCCTACGCCGCCGTCGCCCTGCCAGTGCAGCGTCTCCATCTCCGCTATCCGGAAGTCGAGCCACTTACGTCCGCGGGCAAGGCCGTTACTGTTAATGACGCCAATGTGGTCCATCTCCACCTCAACCCGGGTGGTGGGCGGCCCGTGAACACCACCACCACCCCCGCCGTAGCTATTCTCCTGGAGGTGTAGTCCTACCTGCGGCGGGGAGGGCGGCGGGGACGGCTCTGGCGGCGGCGGGGTGTCGGCCACCTCGGTCGGCATCTCCGTCGGCATGATGTCGGCGTCCGGTCCGCTACCAAGGAAGATGTCGTCGCTGGGGGTGACGTTCTCTGACGTCGGCACGTTGGGAACATCGGCGTCCGTGTTGTTGTCAGCGTCGTCGTCGAGAAACTCGTCCTCGGGCTCGGCTAGAGGCACGGCGCGCCGCACCGGCTTCTGTTCGCCGAGGGCAGCCATGCGCCGCTTCTCAGCCTCCAGCTGTTTGAGGATCGTATCGAGGCTGCCATCCTCTGTCGTTGTCGTCGCTAGGTCATCGTCTAGCGAGAAGGCATTCTCACTCCCAGCCATCACGGCATTCTGGGTCATCAGTACCTGTTAATAACAGCACAAAAACAGCCGTTAGTGTCACGCCAACCTGATACGCTGCTCGCCCCCTTAACCTATAGGTCAGCAACACTTGGTGTTTTTATATCATGTAACAATGTGTACATTAATCGATGCAAGTTTATAATTTCTAATGTTTGGCTGTGCAAGTGAGGGTGTTTATCCGTGAATTTATTTGTAAACCTGTATTCGTGTGTTGATATAGGTATTAGGGGCACAGCCGACAAGATTTATAGGCGGGTTTCCAACTTAAGAAATTTGAGTAGGCCAACCCATTTGGAGAATATATTTATCATGTTTAAATGATAAATATAGTGTTCTATGTGATGATAAACGAGAGATTAAAAGGTTAATATATTATTTCCCCAGAACGTTTTACGTAGTTCATTTAGAAGCCTCAAGCTCAGACGTCAGATGGTCATAGGGGTGATTATCATTCTACTTTTGCCCTTTGCATTTGGGATGTGGGCCATTAAAGGTCTCAAGGCCTGCGTGGATAGATCCTGCCAAGGTGATCTCAAAGGTAGGAGTACAGGAGGTACAACCACATAAACTACATATACAATAATCGATGATTTTGTGGAAGGACGGCCATAAACAACGAGGTGTTGTCATAAAGTAATACACAAGTGTAACCAGAATATCAGGTCATCAGCACCGAGTCGTCTTTAGCCGTCAAAACACATTACCATTGATTGTTCTATCTATTACTCACTTTAGCAAATAAAACTAAATTAAGCCAGTAATTCAAACGTTGCTATGCTACGCTCTGATGACTTTTTACTCTCCAAGTATTGATTCTGTATTACATATAAGCAAAGGGACTAGAAAACACCATTTCCCCGTAATTAAGTGTTGTTTTTCTTTAAATTCATTAAACAAAATTCACCATGGCTGACAGTATTACATTTTGTTCCAGTGCATTCGTGACGTCTTGTGGTTCATACGTTTTCTATCAATAGATTACAATATTAAAGAGAATGTTCATTCTCTTAAAGTGTAAGGCCAGTAACCGATTGGGTTAAGGGCCCTCATTCATGGGCGTAGTCCTTTTATTTAAGAAATTTCAATCCCATAGACCTGTATGTAATGGACACTTTGGAATAGGGGAATGATAAAGGGAGTTTTAGGTAGTAATGAAGGGACCACCGTTACGGTACATCCTGTCGCCAATACCGTGCCAGGTAGGCATACAAGCCATCAAACGGGTAACTAAATTCTGATCAGATACTATTTTTGATATACCTCTCGGCCTGACGTTATCAGGGATATACATATTTCCTCGAGAACCATAAACTCGGGGTACCCTTCGCTTGTATTTTCACGAAAATAACAATTATACAATGGGAAAGCATTTCTCATGAAGGATGCTACTGTGCGTGTGTGTGTGGTGGTGGGAGGGGGGGGGGGGGGTGGGATAAGGTACGCAGAATTGGCATTTTATGTTTTACTAAATAAATGGATTCATGAATACTATCGGTCGAGCAATGATGGTGTTTGAATGCCCAAATAACCTGATGGTTTAGTGTTAACTATCCAAGTCTGATATACACATTTGTTGCAATGCTAAATAATCCCGATACTAGTTCTATCTATACAGTTTTATAAAGTTTAATTCATATATTTCCTCGCTTTATATTGAGTTTTGCTGCGTTATTTCATTAACATTAATGACTGGGGAACCTGACAATCTATAAGCTGTTTTGTTCAGAATCTCAGTCCGCTACTGGCACACAAATTGCACTAAGCGTTTAGACGATTAGGTGGTCTATGAACTTTTGAGATTATCATTAATCTTTCCTTGATTGATGGCAGTCTTAAAGGTGTGTGCTGAAATACTCTCTAGGAAACGGAGGTTGGTTGAATGAGGACCAAAAGAATGGGATCTAAATGAAGAGGGGCTCCTAGCAGACATTAAAAACACTCCTGGTAAGATAGTGTTATGAGATTCAAACATTGCAGACCAATAGATCAAAACCACACTGACAACAAGTCGCAATTCCTAAATCACATGAACAATTTCACACATCTTACATCATGCAATTAAACAGTAATTGACAGTTGATCCGAGATTGTAGGCTTGCCGTTTTCGGCAACATTTTATAGAAACTGAAAGGATTCGTTCACACTGTGCGACCAATATGTGGCACGACAGTTAGATCGCACTGTTTGTAATGCCCTTAAATACAAAAAAACGAAAGTCACCGATAAATGCAGATATCATATATGTCTGTTGCGAATAATGAAGCTTGTGAATAGGAAGAATGACAGGTTTAGCAGTCATGGTTATAGACACACTTTACACTATGATAGGATGTGTCTGAGGACATCTTTATGGTGCGACATTTAATCATGACCTTTGCTAGATGAACGAAACAGTGAGGAAACCGGAACACGCCACCTGAAGCAACGTGGGAGTGTGGTGGCGGTTTCGGGAAGAGAAAAAGAAATACACGAGGCGGCCACCGAACAGTTCCCACGGTGAGCTGTGGAGGCCAATGGTCTGCATCCCCTGTAGGCATCGGCTGCCAGCGATTTTGAGCAGAATGGTCTCGGCGACTTTGTACGTTTACACCACCTGTAAGGAAAGTCTACACACACTGCAATAGCACAGAATGATGGCCCATATATCACGCACTTTCTTAAACATCAAAAGATTCTAGCCCAGAGATCTAGTCCCTGTGTGTAATGAACCAATCTGACAAGAAGAGTGTGGTATATGTACATAGAGTCAGACACATTCAGTGACATCAAGTGGTATATTAAAAAGGATTAGCAGCCTGTCCTTGTCAGGTAAGCTGTAGGGAAGTAAAACCGTCACAAGAAATATTACAATTCGTGATCAGCTCCAGCAAATTAAATCGAATGTTTCACCGTAACACGAAACTATTCTTAATATAAGAGTGAAATGAAAACAGGCACCTCCCATATTCCCGAAATGCACTAGAAAATGACAAATCTATAGAGAGTTATCACCTAATACTAAAAACCAAAAGCATCCAGAAAAACCATGCACCAGGCATATTCTTGAGTAGAGTGGACGAAAGATGTCCTTCTAATCCTAAATACCAAACACAATCAATCTGTATTTAAGTGGAGGGGGGGTTATTTGTGTAGAGGAGCGCATATTCTTGGTAGAAAGATAAGCATCGCCAGTACCAAACTAATCAACTTGTAAGTTATGGAAAACATGCGACCTAGTTTGGTGGAGCAGGTCGGCCGAGTAAATTATGATACGCAGGGGTCCTTACCACGGTCCTCAGCAGCTCCTGATACCTAAGCATGGGCACAGTGACCTCCTCTTCAATGTCCGCTTCGTCCATACTGTGGCGGCACCTACTGAGGGCACAGAGGGGCGCCAGGGGTCGCCTCCTACAAAAACCCAACCAGCAACAACAACGGAACAAATAAATCATTACGAAAACTAAACTTCATTCATTGGTATCATAAAGACTGCGGTGTACCCTAAGTGTTCAACCTAATTCCCCACTCTCTCCCAACTCCAGTTGGTCTCACTCCCAAATTACCTATCACACCCAATTGCTGACTTGCCTTGGCTTTGTTCCTGTCCCCGTCGCCACACACTCGGACACGGGCCAGTGGCATGGTGCAGCTGAGGAGTACCTGCGACTCGACTGGGAAGGTGAGCGGCATGTTGATCGGTCGTGTTCAGTGAGCGGATCATGAGTTGTTGACGAGCAGTTCCGAAGGCGCTTAGTACACTTCACGGAGGTGTTTCCTATCTCTCACACAGCGTCCCGCTCACACGAGGGAACACTTCCGGTCTCAAACTGCCGCCCTTCCCGTGCCTCCCACGTGACTGTGAGCGGTGAGTCACTGGCGTAGTTAGAGTGTCATACTACACACTGGACTGCATACTATATCTAGTCTACGCTCCCGTGGTGGTGACGCTGGTTTTGCTGGCGTCAGTACTCTCACTGCTGGGTAGCGGCACTGTGTGTGTGGATCGTGGTCGCACGCGACCTATACCTTTCACGAACAGGTTTCCCGCCAGCTTACCCTCCCCCTCCCAGTATCACCACCCCCATCGGTTTCCCCCCTTTCCGTGTTCCTGATTTAGGTGAGACGGGGCCCCCGGCTGGGTTATAGCCACCCCACATGCTGGACTGGGCCAGCCAGTCTGCTACCGTCATCCATAATAAATGACCTGGTTCATTTCATTAGATACCCAGGGATCGCGGTTCCATTAGACTGAAAGGCCCCGGGGATAGAAACTAGGGGAGGTAGGGGGATCGGGAAGAGGAGAGGAGGAACGAATCCAAGGAGGGGAGGTTGAGGGCAGTGAGGTGGGGGAGGGGGAGTGGGAGGAGGGGAACTGTGGGAAGGGGCCTTCGAAGAAAGCTGGGGTGTAGGCGCCTCTATTACCTCCTACCTAGTATTCCTACCCACCTACACTCTATCCACCCCCATACATTGTTTACCCCTACGGCCTTTCCGACTGTCCCAACGGGTGTGACGCACCCGAGGCAAATGCCTCATCAAAAACACCGAGGCAGTCGGTGTAGATCCCTTCGGATCTCGAGCCCTGGGGGGCCTCGGTCACGGACTCCGGTATCCCGATCTCCGAGCATGCCATGTGGGCTTGGTTCGGTACAGTCGATCTTGCGCGGAGGGCGGGAGGACTGGGGCGTCTATACAGAGGGTACCGTGAAGGGTGGTGGGTCGGACGAGAGTGGGGTGCCAGCTAATCGAAGCCCCCGATGACCATCACCCTTTTATTTTTGTTCATTTGCTCTCTCGCCCTTCATCGCCCTCTCTTCGCCCCATCCAAGGCTACTGTCGCCGCCCTCAGTGAACGTACGCAGGGGACCAAGGCTTTTATTGCAATTCGCAAATAAAGAGGAAAAGGGGGGGAGAGTTGGCGCCCCCAAAGTTGCCCACGGGAGCTGGTTGCTAATACCTACCTACAACCTCCACCAACCCTCCCACAGAAACGGTGAGCCGGAGATAAAGGTCAAACCACTCTAAGTCTTAATTGGCAATTTTTCGTGTGCTAATATCCTTAGCCGATCAACATCAGTTGAGTGAGTGCTGATAAAAACATTGTTTACTATCTAAACCAATTGAAATTTGATTAATTTCCGATTAGGACAACGTTTGATTAGGTTTTACTCAATAATACATTGCAAGTAGGCTTTGTGTACGTTTCTGAGGCATTTCGGCAAAACATCTAATGGTACATAAGATACATTCAACGAGATATATTTAATATTACAGTTATTAGTATTACTGGAATTAATCATGGTACCTTTTGATAAATTTGAAAGGTATAAGATGAAAGGTTTAAGATATCATATTTGGTGCTGGTTAGTAATCTATCCATTCTAGGAAACCATAACTCCTGTGCGAACGGCTTTGGAATGATAGACAGTAATGTAGATCGTATTCCATAAAGGAAAATGAAGGCAAAACATATAATAAGTGCACAGACGGTATGCAAAGCTACTCGAATGAGAGGAATATAAACAAAATGAAAATAACTTGCTTCCAGCTAATTACTTTCATTAGCGACTATGTCTATGTTGCCTTTGAACTATCAACACATATTATATTGTCAACCTTGACCAATTTTAAGTATAATGCATCCCGATCAATTCTCTTTGCTTTCTCTTTAGCTTGGCTTCGTGTAGCGGCGGTGCTGTTGCTATCATATAAATGTCGACTTGTAAGAAAACATTGTAAGGAAAATGAGATTAACAATGATAACGAACCACGGTGATGCGTGCTGAAAAAGCAGCAGTTTAAAAACACTTCACATGCCCGCCTTCAACTGTGGACTAACACAAGTGCCAGACAAATCTGAAACGGTTGATGAGAAGATAGAGCAAATTAGACCATGTATCGAAGACACTATGGGCAGGCCTGCAATGCCGGGGTAGGGCAGTGTTAGTCAACAATGATAGTCAGGACAAACTGTGCTGATGATAATCTAAACAAGTGATGGTTAATTCGGGGAAACGGGAATGAGTAAAAACAGAGAATGGTGTGGTCATGATCAACAATGGTGCAGTGTTAGTGAGGTTAGTGTGGTGGTTTGACTGCAGGTGGAGCCAGAGTTCTGATGCGTACAGTCGAGCTGGCCTACTGGGGAGCTGTGAGAAGGTAAGTCGAACGACTGCCAGCTTCTCCCGTACTGTCCGACTAGCCCACTCTTGTAGCCTAAAAGACAAGCAAGCCAAGGACACCGAATAATTAGCTTCCTCCGCATAATATTCCGAAATTACTCGTAATCAAAGCATTACGATGCTGGTTAATTTTCCTCCTTCCTTGGACACAGAGCACATCATCGTTAGTCAGAGCCGGTTGTTTCTCTAGAAACATGTTTTAGAATAGTTTCATGTAATGAATGCTCTCACGACCAGGTGTCTACCAGCATTGCATTTATGATACAAATGGGGGAAAAACGACAATGTCTTTGGCCACCTGCATCACCAAATGAACGAGGTCCCGGATAAAAAGGAGATCCTTATAAAAAGGGGAAAAGAAAAGAAAACGTGGATGACCGGGAGTTAATTCAAAAAGACCAATTAGGTGTCAAAATGTCAATTTATTACTTCAAGAAATCCCCAAAAGTGCATATCAACTAGATACACACCATTACTGACTATACAACCGGCGTAGACATATTTGTAGGTTCTGCAAAGTGAGTGCAACTGAACGGTGTTGACACTTCTAAGCACACTCTAGCATCCTAGAACTTAATCCATGGTTAGAGAGTGCTAGGAATAAAGCAATATTCATTACTCACAACTATTGAATCCTTATTGAGGGGATAATATTGAGAGTATAGGCTTAAACCAGCGGCTTAAAAATCTACCTACTCAAATAAGGCTACGTTATAGCGGTGTTGGTAGTGCATCCTACACATATCCTCTCAACCCGCCCAAACAAACTGCTGTTCAGGGACCAGGTCCTTTGTACTCACCTACTTCCTCTTTGAGTAACTCGGTGAAGACTTGATCCATCTGTGTCATGATTTGCTCGACAAGACTTGGCTTGGGAACGGAAGCGGAAGGACTTAGGAGCTGTTGTTGCACATGCTCAGAGCTGGTGCAGCCAGGCGGGGAGCTTTCTGTGAAACTTTGCTGAATGGTTCGCGTTACGTCATCAAGTGCTGCTTCCGACTCTCTGCAACAGACAGAGTAAATTGGGTAAATGTATTAGAGGAGTACACATGGTTTGTACGACTTACGAATTATCGCAGTACATATAGTATTATATTACAGACAGTAAACGTCAGATATGGACATTTGTAAGAAACGTATACTAAATACTAGGGGCTAATGATATTTCCATTTACAATGGATGAGTGCAGTACATTTAAAGTACAATAAACTCTCACATAATAACCACCTTGACAATACAACTATTTGCAAACATTATGGCTTAGTCCAAATCATTCTTCCTGTACCAGGGTTTTGTCTGTGGGCAGAAAGAGTACAAGGGTGAATAACTGGTCAAACAGGTTTGCTGGCTTTGTGCCATGTAGGGCATATGTCCCATCAGATTCCGATTGTTAGTAGAAGAAGTCAGTGAATAGTTGTGGGGGTGGGGGTGGGAGTGGGCAGGGGGAGGGGGTTGGTCTGTGGTCACTAAAAGCACAAGGGTGAATAACTGGTCAAACAGGTTTGCTGGCTCTGTGCCATGTAGGATCTGTCCCATCAGATTCCGATTAATAGTAGAAGAAGTCAGTGAATAGTTGTGGGGGTGGGGGTGGGAGTGGGCAGGGGGAGGGGGTTGGTCTGTGGTCACTAAGAGCACAGTGGTGAATAACTGGTCAAACAGGTTTGCTGGCTCTGTGCCATGTAGGGAATCTGTCCTATCAGATTCTGATTGTTAGTAGAAGAAGTCAGTGAGTAGGTGTGGGGATGGGGGTGGGAATGGGCAGTGGGAGGGGGTGGGTCTGTGGTCACTAAATGCACAAGGGTGAATATCTGGTCAAACAGGTTTGCTGGCTCTGTGCCATGTAGGGAACCTGTCCCATCAGATTCTGATTGTATTAGAAGAAGTCAGTGAGTAGGTGTCTGGGTAGGAGTGAGCAGGGGGAGGGGGTTGGTCTGTGGTCACTAAAGGCACAAGGGCGAATAACTGGTCAAACAGGTTTGCTGGCTCTGTAGCATGTAGGGAGTCTGTCCTGTCAGATATCAGTGTGCTCAGAATATTAGTGTGTCTGATTATACTGTATTTAGGTCTGTCCCACCAGATTTGAAAATATGAATGCCACATTTAGTCATTATCATCATCTGATAGTTTCCTTTTCTAGTAGCAGACAAGAGTATCCATAAATAAGTGTTTTTTTATTTATTGGCAGGATACAGAAGCAGGGATACTGGGCACCTGATCCTTTTACCAGGCCTTTATAGTTGGTGCATGGATCGTGAAGGGATGGGTTTTTAGCAGTAAGCTGAAAGTCTGTGTGAGCATTCTAACTTCTAGATGACGTATATATATGAGCGCGATTTCCCACGCTCAAAAACATAAAGAGTACGAATCATATCGTAATCAAAAAGGAAAGGGGAATGATACAGTAGCAAGACATACTATATCTGTATACACTGTGTACTGTGAACTATTGTGGTCTGATCTCGTTATTGTGAGAGTTAATGAAATTTGACAGTGCTTAAACAAGCTATAATGCAATGTTATTGTGACATCCTTTTCTGGGTAAAAGTCCACTCGGCCGCAATTTGTATGATATCAAAACACCATAGATTCCTTCAACTTGTTTTCTTGTATCTTTATGAATAACATTTGAATATTTGGACAGATAATATATATAACTGTCAATTTAGGTTAGAATATCTTGTGATATGTACTGACACTTTATTATCAAAAACACTGGAAGGATAAGCCTAGATAAATACGCCACACGAAGATCCTCAGGAGAAAGAACAATATATATGAGCTTATCACTAGTAATGACCACCCACATCGGATCTTGGGATAAGAGGAAGCCAATACTTGCGTGAATGCCTCCCTATATGGGCTGATCAATAGGGGGTGTTCCCTGCATCTCCACTTAATCTACATCTGAATGCGAGAAACAACTTCATCCTCAACCTTGTAATAAAACCATTCAACCATACCAAGCGCTAGCCTTTTGTTACTTCAGCTGAAGGGATATCCCTTGTTATTGCCTGGATAATTGGTGTTGATAGAGCAATTTCTTTTTGTGTTGTATGTCCTAGGAGACGCTGAGGAACAAAAAATACATGTCATCGCGACACAGAGAGGTGGGGTATCATCCTTGGTTCATTAGGCATCAACTGATGGCGCCCAAGCAGGAGGGCTCTTTTGATACCTTTCTCGAGTCATGCTACACTGCTTCTTATTATTTCCTCGCTTCGTTAGAGGCACAAGAGTAGGATGTATACGACATACAAGCCATGGTTCAATGACGATTGACGCTGCGTACAGACTTAGCTGGTAAAAGTAATATACAAAATGTGGCGATGTTTGCTGCATTTGCAGTTTTATGGCAATTTACCTGGTATCATTCAATGATGCCAGCAATGAGATAGATGCGTTGGACTGTCTTAAAATAGGTACTGACAATTGTAAAGGGCTGATAAGGGAATTCGATTTTTATTTCTTTAGAGGTTCGGTATTCTCTGAATAAATTTTCAATAACTGCCAAACCTTCACAACCAAGAATTAAACAGTAAGTTCATAAAGGTCAAATAGGATGAATGATGCCTGATTTCTCTTTGTAAACTTATGGTATAGACCGCGTTGCCTATACGGTCAGAGGAGTGCTATGTCTGAGATCGGACAGAATGAACACTAAACATGCGCCTTTAGTTGGTGATCCAGCAGGCCACAGAATGTAGCCATTCACCTGATTGAATAACAAATCCATGATGACCATTTGTGCGTGACAATTGCGATCATAATTTGAGACCCTTCACTGAATCACCCGCCTTAATTGAGCACTGAATGTTTTAATTGCCTGCCAATCACAAATACGCCCATAATCAACTCCCCTGTCACACGGCAGCCCACGCCCAGCTCTCACCCCAAGTACCATGTATTGTGTGACATCACCATATTGTCCGTAAATATCGGGACGGACGTCTGAACATCTCCCCGCCCAGTGGACCGGACACCAAACGTGCGTTATTGTCATTGTCTCCAAAAGGGGGCATCACTGGCGTCCGTGCAAACCGAGGTTGAAGGCGGCCAGTGTATCAGTAGAGGAATAATTAGGGGCCAGGAGGCAGGGGGCTATGGATACGGAGTAAAGAAGAATGGCCAAAGACAGGGATTATATATATATATATATATATATATATATATATATATATATATATATATATATATATATATATATAGAGAGAGAGAGAGAGAGAGAGAGAGAGAGAGAGAGAGAGAGAGAGAGAGAGAGAGAGAGAGAGAGAGAGAGAGAAAGGTGAGAAAGGCCGATGGCGACTTGAAATTGAGAAAGGACCGATATCATCGATGGCAGATACTTTAGAACTGGGATAGGGGGCATTGGCCAAAGGTAAGAAAAAGGATTAAAGGTTGTTGTTTGGATGTTCCACACAGAAAGCTAGGAATGCGGGTAGCTAGGAAGGTAGTACTATTTGCGACAGTAAGATGCTATTTAAAGGTCACCTGTTGCTCATAGGTCTATAGATATACAAAAGTCAAATTCTTGTTCCACCAAACTCTGTACTTTAGATGAGGAATTCCAGCAGAAGATCCAGTGTAACTCAACTTCAAATAACCCTACCCCAAAAACCTACGCCATGCGGGGCCATACATACCCACGTTCCCAACCACACCCAAAGTAATGAAAACAGATAGCGACCAACTAACCTCATTAACCACCACCATGACAGTCTTTGGCTTCCCTCATAGCTTTCTCAATGACTTTCTCTGGCGTTCCTGTCAGAGGCCTATCACCGACGAGTGACCAGACCTGTTTCTCATTCAGCCATGTGATGGTCGGTCTACAGGCCATGTGACAAGGGGGGACGGGGTGAGGAGAGATGGGGATAGGTCATAGAGAGGGGACGAGAGGCATGTAATTGTAGAGAAATGTAGCGGCCGATCCAACAGTAAAACTGTATTAGAAAGGCATTTTTTTGTGCACGGTAAATGATGCCATTAGGAGAAGAAGCCAACGCTATGGTGCTCCGGGACTGCGCGGAGAGGGTAACCATGTCAGCGGTGACAAGGGACTTGTTGGCGACCACCAGTTGGGGAACTTCTTTGGGGACAGACGGTCCTAATGAAGGGTCATCAGGGATTGATTTTACCCACTCCTGGGCCTCTGTAGCCTGCATAGAAGCCCCGACCAATCGACTCACGATTCGCTCCCGTTGGCAAACTGTAGTACCTCCTCTATCATACAGCTTTATCAATAGTCAATAATATGTCATCTGGATAATGATATCAGATAGTCTAACGCATAGAGGAAATATATGATATTGATTCAAATATAGACAGTTGATCTACATCAAGGCCGGAAGGTGTGTTCTTAAGCAGAAAATATGGGAACAAATAAACAGCAACTCTCATATAATATCTGCCGCCCAGTTCTTCTTTTGCTGTAAATATGGAATATTCTGATTGCATTGTATGCATCTAGAAGGAAAGGATGTGCTACAAAATGGCATTACGTCATTCTTTATAAGATGTATAATATATTTTGCATGCATGTACGCCATTAAATAGATATGGCATTAGCAATAAATCATATTATATGATAGACAGTAGCCGACAGATACCTGTCATGTTTCCAACAATACCATATACAGGCTCTCGAAGGGAATGGTTGACCTAGATTGGTATTGTATCAACTGTCAAGGTTGTCAATTGCAATAGCAACAAGGCAAGTTTAAGGGAATTTGCAGTATTTCGGAAAGTGTTATGAGGGCTGGTATAGACCATAAACCCTCGCGGAAATCCTAATCTATGCATCTCATAGAAGCAATAAGTAGCTAGGTCAGCTGTCAACTGCAGTCATACCTCGAGATTGTCGAAAAACACGTTTCCGGAATTCCTCGTTATATGCATCTACAAAAGCATTGCAACTCACAGGTTGCTTGATAGGCGCGTCTGGAGAAAGCCTCGGCGACCATGAATTAATACTAGGAGGATCTCATCGGATGGGATGTAAATTGTGACAGAATATCCCACACTATTGTCTCGCCTCCCTGCCTATCTGGTTGGGAAGAGGGAAGGAGTTTTAATTGTGATCAACAATATTTAGATTTGCAATTAAAGACGTTGTGAGGTATGAAGATTCTCCGGAAACAATTCTGGTTGATTATCAAAAGTTTCGTTTTAAACAATTAATATTGACTTTACGTATTCACACCTATATTTACGACACCCATAAAACGTGGTGATAATGGGATTGATATATAGTATATAGGACGATATCTTTAATTAAATGCAGTATATGCTTCCATTCCTCACTTTCAGACTTAACTGGTATCAAATACCTCCAGTCCGAAATGATTCAGTAGTAAAATATTATCTTCGTGATTATTTTCTCAGATATATATAGGCCTCACTAAACACTGTCACCGTGCTAATGCTGTGGATATATGTAGAACACATGATGCTTATATTCGGATATGTAAGAGAATATGACCACCGGTGATTAAACAATGATAAAAAACATTCCAATACAGGTATATTATGAAAGAAATCACGTTTGCCATAGTCAGACATAGTTCGACTCTGTTCGTTCCTCACTAGAGTCGGACTTGATGTCATAGGCAAACTTTGAGACTGAAATGATCGCTGGTAACCAGCTCAATTAAAAATTCAATGATTAAAGATGGCGGATATTTGATTGAGGGGCTTCCGATTCAGGGATTTAAGGAAGGATTTGATAAAGAAAAAGATAACATCTGATGCTCACATAGTATGAGAA
This sequence comes from Alentia gelatinosa, assembly GCA_950022655.1. NCBI lineage: Eukaryota > Metazoa > Annelida > Polychaeta > Phyllodocida > Polynoidae > Alentia > Alentia gelatinosa. Next base: position 19,312,991 of record OX465581.1, read on the forward strand.
TGAAGATTGTGATGTAAGTTCTTGAATTCTACTGTTTTTTATTTCATTTCACTTCTTTTACAAACGTGATTGTGCGAACCATTTTGGTTCGCTAAAAATCTCAAAATTTGCCTATGTCCTTAAGTACAACGTCTGTGGGAGGGAAGCTAGCGGACACAGCGTTGTGCTACGTATAACTAGTTTGCCAGGGACCCATATACAGCATTTATACAGCATTTTCCTGGCCGGTATGGGGGTCACTTGCAGATCTTCTTACATGTTGGTCTGATACACATAGGCTGGTGATGAGGTGTTATAAAATGGCTCCTCTCCTCGTGGGCCCCTACTGTGTTTAACGCGGAGAAACCCGACATGAATTCAGATGGCGTGGTGGCGGGTGCAGAGCTCCACGCGAGGAGCTCACGCGCATTGAGTCTGACACCTATCAGCCCGCACTGGCGCAACTCAGATCCCCCCTGTGACAGGGACGTATATTTATTACTTCCGATTCGCCTGCACCACTTGCAACAGTTACCCTCCTATCAGGACGTGGAGTGGTGCTGGTGAGACCCTTCTTCAGCCAAGGGCACTCTCATTGGTGAGCAGAACAACTGAATACTAAGTAGCTCAGGTAAGGAGAAATGAGGTGTGTGGATTAGGCCATAAACAAAATTGCACATAGTGACAGGAATAAGGAATATTCATAAGACATGAACATAGTGATAGTGCGCCGGAGATGTATAATTACATCTATATTGATTTTTATAAATGAAGAGTGAATTGAGGGGAGATCAAAGAAGTATAAATACATTCGTCTGGAAACGAGAACAAAATTAATTGATTAAAAGAGGGGTCTTTGGAGATATGGACTTGGAGTTTGAAAGTAAAACAATGAAAATATGAGCAGAGACGTAAGCAACATTAGACAGCAGAACGCATGAAGAATGAGTCCATGGGAAAGAAAGAACATCTGGGGAATATATAAATGACTCTTTCATGAAGACTGTGGGAATCACTGAACTGCCTTATTCAATGGAAAGATGAAAACAGAAATGTGACCAAGGAAAATGGTCAAACAAAGACAAGTGGACGGTGAGCAACTCGCTCCGATAGACGAGCAGTTGATCCGCCTACACTATGCTGCTCATGTTTTATCAATGGCCAGTTGATGGTCGTGTCGAGTAGACTCCATGAGTGCGTGGACTTGAGTCGGCCGTCATCTAGTATTTACAATGCATGTTACCAGTCCGTGCAGCCTTGGCCGTGGAATCGGGTTGTAGCTCGTCCGCAGCACTTACCATGCAGTGAGCAGTTGGCAGAGCATTTCGCCGACCACACCGGATAAAGCCTAGCCCATTACTTCATTACTGTGGCTCACGTCGACTGCTCCTCCAGCCCACGTTAATTGAGTGTCATTGTTTCCATTCAGACGTCGGCCGCCATCCAGCTGGCCACCAACAGCCTTCTGGAATCCGCCTTCGGATAGTGATAAAATCCACAATACGAAAACGCAAATGAAACTATCATCGTGTCCACATCGGGATGTACTTAACACTGCAAATGCAGACGTAATAAAACGTTGTGCATGAGAACATTTCACATGGCTCTTCTTATAGAATGGGGCATTTCACAACGTTTCATCTATAATAATTTGCTGGTTTAAAGTTAAGTCATAGACTATTGAATATAAAATCTATAGCTATTCACATGTGCTGAGGTCCCCATATCAACGTTATGACAAACCATATTTTACAGGTTCCCTAACCCTGACCCATCCTGAAAAGGTAATCAGCGTCAGAGTAATGGGGCAGCCCTTTTTTAAGAAGCCTAGTTGGCAGACGGCAGACAATACGTCCAATTTATGCTGTGGTGGGACCCAGTTGGCAAGATCCTATTTTCCCCTCTTTTATTTTCTATCACCTTTTTAGATATCTTATGAGGTCCGAAATTAATTTCCTGAGCGAGAAATCAACTTTCAATTTATTCACATGAATATTATCCGAGTCAAGCTGATATGGTTTTTGTTGTATCAGCCAATCACACCATGGGTGTCCCTCTGGGAGCAGATGCAACACATAGATAAACTAATTTATTGGCTTTGACATGGTGCATCTCTCTGAGTGTACTTGCAAGATACTACCGAATGAATGTAGATAGTAAATGACAGCCAAGTGCAGTGCTACATATGAGACTGGGATTACGCGCAAGGAATCATAGTAGGCTTGCCCAGAAACGTGAACATCGGTCATTGTTTAGCAATGACATCTTCACGTAGTGTCAGAGGGGTTAAATACTATATGGCACGTTTATTCAACCTCTGGACCACGCCAGTAGATCGGCAGCTACACTAGCCCAACCAACAGGTCACTAGACTGGCGAGACATGTGGATAGGCAACGCGCCATCGGTTTCTCTTTTATTTCCTAACCCCATTTTTTTCTTTTTAAAGCAGAGGGATCTTTTGGATGAACTATTTTTACACAGCTTTCCGTAACAGAACCGACACTGCCGAGTGAGCAATACAGTCGCATGACCTGCTCGCTGCCGGGCTTTGTCCCAGACCTTCTGCTCAATGCGCTGCTT